>CM067171.1:65201813-65313416 GCA_034093135.1 Erigeron breviscapus | reverse complement strand
AGCTTAAATACAAAGGAAATAGCAGTATTTGTGAACACATAATGTAGATGACTGACATGACTCATAAGCTTAAGAGTCCTAAATTGGAAGTCTTTGACAGTTTTCTTGTGCATTTTATAATGACCTCATTGTCTGCTCATTTCGACACCTTCAAAATTAACTTTAGCGCTATGAAGGATAAATGGTCGATGAGTGAACTAATAGCAATGTGTGTGCAAGAAAATGGTCGCCTTAAGTTGGGCCAACCTAAAGTGTTCACCTTATTACCACTGCTAATTCCATTAAGAGGAAGGATAATAACAGTAATAAGACTGCAAGTTAAGTTCAAAAGGATAATCAGGGTGCTACTTAGTCCTAGATGCTTATATATAGGGTCACCCGCAGCCTTCCCACCACATCTAAAACCCTTTGAAAGCATAACCGACTTCCATGTATGTACATCTATCCTAAATAAATTACAATATCACAATCACATGCGTAAACCATCAAACACTAAAGCAAAACTATCCATCAATCATCAATCAATCCATCAATCATCCAATGTCACCAACTAGACATATCATACGTGAGTAAAATCAAACAACACCAACAATCATTTACAAACACAATTAAACAAGTAATCACATAAGTTTACACTTTTCAGCCCGAATCTCAAGCGAGTAGGGAACTACGGAACTCACCTGAAACGCCGGTCAAACAGTATGAGGTATGTAATAGTCTGAAATGTACCCGAATAGCCCAAACGTATTAGTCTTCAGTAAAGGAAACTGTATAGAATAACCCATTTATATAGTCATCAGTTTAGTAAGAAACTGACGGACGAAGGACTAAAACTGTAAACAGTTTAACGGTTTAGGACTGAAACTGTCAGAAAATCTAACGGTTTAGGACTGAAACTGTCAGAAAATCTAACGGTGTTAACGGTCAGATTACAATTTATAATTCTTGTTTTTAGTTCAACATGGGAAACTTATAAGTGATTAAATAATCTGTTTTAACGATGCAATAATGTGTTGTTTTGTTTCTTGATCATCAAACAACAGCAACCACGAAGATGATGATGAATAGTAAAAATGGTGGTTCGGTGGTGATAATATCAAAAGAAAGAAACAAGAGTTAGTAAAAATGGTGGTTCGATGTAGTCGATCAGCATGTATGCGTCATATATATATTCAGAAAGGTGATGGAGTTTTTGACAAGCAGGAGACGAAGACAAATTTATGAAGGAGCGGTTGATCGAATTTAAATTGCACAGAAGTTATTTCCACCGAGTTTAAGAGCAGGAAGCGAAGTAGTGTAGCAGCAGTAGTTGTAAGCCGAATCAGGTTGAAGATGATGAATAGTAGTAGTGAGTAGCAGTAAACAGCGGCCATGGTGGTGGTTGTACTAAAAACGAGCAGTAGCAGCAGCTTAGCAACCGTAGCAGTGGTTTGGTGATGATGATGCCGAGGAGAAAGGGTGGTGAAACCATGAGAAAGTGATGGTCGTGGGATGCTGGAGGTTTGGAGCAGACGGCCGAGCATCCTTAGGGTGATGATTGTAATATATATATTCTATATCTATTCTATGCGTGGGTATATCTATATATATATATATAAGATTTGTAAAATATGATAGATGGTGATGATGAATGTAGCCGAGAGAAGGTGGTGAAGTTTTGATGTTGTAGCAATATCTATATCATATATATATACTATACTTGTGTGTGTGTTATGTCAAGTGAGGAACAAAGAAAAGAAGACAATAATTAGTGGAGTAGGAGGAGCCGTGGGGTAGTGATAATGAAAGCTTGTTTGTATCATTGAATTATGCTGCAATTCAAACCCATAATTGATAAAAGATAAGCCGAATGAATATGCTATATGTAATTGTCACTGCCCTCTTTTGGAGATTCATATGCTATGTCAGCATAAATTGAATTTTAGGAGTTCCTACATTTGCAAATCAAGAAAGTGAAATGTGGTTGCAGGTGGGGTTGTTAAAGTGCTTTAGTGTCACAAGAAAGGAAGAAAATAATAATACATGATGAATGATTGATTGCTTATTCTGTGTGATCACAAGAAAAGAAGGAGAGAAACATGCCAAAAGAAAGAATCACGGATAGTTTATAATTTTATGATCATTTCTTATTTATGTCGGTACAGATGATTTATTTAATTAATAATCATTGTTTGCTAAATGTTTAACCCGTGATTTAATCTAAATAGTTGACGTTATATTGTCAAACTTTAAATGTGATTCCACTAAGGCTTTAGACATAATACCTTATAATTTTTATATCCTTCATTAGTCATCTTTTATCAAATTTATAAAGTAAAGATGTATTGTTGATTCGTAATTGTATATTTGTATACAATTAGATGTTTACGAATTATTTATAAATCGTAAAAATGATATTTTTTTTTCTTATTATTTTATAAGTTATTTCAAAGTATTTCTGTGAAAAATTAATAATTTCACGCACGTTAAATATTTGAATAAATATATATCAACATATATTATATAAAAGAACTCAAATATTTAGTTTGTTCTTTTGAATTGTTACAGAAAATATTAATTAAATTTTATATTTACTTAGATTTTTGCGAGTTGTTACATTATTCCCAGTTAAAAAGGATTTCGCCCTCGAAATCTAGATCGTATAAAAATATACTTAACTTGATTTATGTTTTGTCTCAGTGACAATAAATCGATATTAGAAGACATGACATCTAACTCGTGTACATATTCATACACATAATTGAAATCAAGATACCGGAAACACACTCCAAATTAATATCTTCTACTCTTCACAGAGTAGGATGAACTCGTATAATCCTAAACAGGACTCTTCTACTCTCAACAGAGTAGGATGAACTTGCACACAATTCTTGACATGATTAACATTTAGAACTAGCATGTATAATATTCTACAATTTGTACACATGTAGAAACCAACAATTTGTACACATATAGTATTGACCACTGGTACATCTATGGTATAGCATAAATGATATGTCTAGACACAGATAAGTCTAACTAGGGCACTATGCAGAATTCAAATTCATTTCTCTTTCCATATTTGTCCGTTAGAAACGGCTCATTTTTAAACTATATAATAACACCATAGCATACGTTTCTCCATACCATATCAACTTAACATTTTCCTTTCTTCATAATCTAACCAAAACGAACACTTATACCAAAAATGTTGAGTCCTTTCCTAATCATGATTTACATTATTATCATAGCGTGGTTAATTACGGTGGCTCAACTACCATTGGATGAGGCTTATCCGTGGTTAGTAGCGTTTCTTGGTGTGGTCCCCTTACTGTTCGTCGCCACATGGGTTTCTTTGTATGGTTTTTAAGTGTGTTATAGTCTCAGTTGTTGTATTTCTGTTTAAATAATGTAATGAGCCTCGTTCAATTTGTAACAGTGATGAAATTCAACATGTTATCTATTATAGACTATTGCTTAACTGTCCACCCTCTTATATTGTTTTTGTCGTGTAGGGAAATTCCCCAGTTAAAAAGAATTTCCCCTAATTCATTCTGACTGATTGCATCGTGATTTAAGGACGACTACAAAATTTAAAAATTTTCTCACTGTCGCAATAATTATAATGTACTATAGTTTCCGGACACCTGTCCGTTCTTCCAGGTCACACTTTATCTTTTATTCTCTATATAATAAACACGTTTTGGGGAGGAAGAAGACACTAAATCTTTCTTCTCTATCTTTTTGCTTTTCTTAGCTAATTCGTTCTAAATCAGCTGCTAGTGTACACTCAGAGGATCTACGACATTCTTTTGGTAAACTATCCTTTACTTACTCACCTTAATTGATAAGCTGACTATTCGAAACGAACCTTTTAAAATTTGATCTTTTAATGTATGTTCGCATAGTCTAGGGATTTGTTTAATCAATAGTATTATTGATTATCTGAATAGTTACCCTGAATATACTGTAAATATGATTAACACCATAGTTCTGACAATTTTTAACTGTCGGTGAAGTTATTTTATCATAATAAAATGAAGAACACTGGTGCCTCTTCTAGTGACCCAAAAGGCAAAAGGCCAATGACTCAAGAAGAACTTGAAATTCTTGAAAAAGTAGCCACGGAAAATAATAGGGTTAAAAGTATCAAGCAGGAGGCCGAACTGGTAGGTATCCTGTATGAAGACTACAAGGTGATATTGGAGATAGAGGAAGCTGATCTTGTCGAGAAACAAAATACCCAAATAACTGAAGATGAAAGTTGGCAAAAGTTTTATCTCAATTTTTAGAAGAGGAAGAATCCATTCTCGTTAACCGCCAAATAAATGACGATGAAATGTTGGCAAAAGCTCTTAGCTCAGCAAGAAGAAGATAATCTCTCACAAAGGGAGAAGTCCATTTTCGCCATGTCATCTGAAGAAGAAGAAGATGAAGATCCCAATATTCCACCACTTAAGAGAAGAAAAAGAGATGTCGTCGGAGGAAGCAACATTCGGGGATCGAGCTCTCACAGAACTCCCAGTGCTTGAAGTCGAGAAGGATTTCATAGAAATGTCTTGATTTCATTATAAAATTTTGTGTTATTTAATAAGTAAAATCTTAAGTTGTTCAGGATAGTATTGTTGAGAATGTTTCTTGCGTATTTATTATGTCAGTTGCCTGACAAATTTTTATTGTAGATAAAAAGAACTCAAGAGAATTATGGACGCATGGCAAAACCCGATGATTGGTACTAGTGAATGGGGAACATCAATCGATGATTTTTGCCAAGACTGGCTTCTCCAAAATACAGTACCAACATCACAGCTAGAACCCTCAACAGAAAATGTCAGTGCATTGTTCTCAAATCCTATTGATGCAATTCATCATAGGGCCTCATCTTCTAACCTAATAGAACCTTTTCATCAAAACTGGTTTTTCGATACACCAGAACCGACATTCCAGTTGGAATCAACATTCCAACCCGAACCAACATTCCAACCAGAACCTTCTGAGGAGAGTAACAGGGCACCAGGAAAACGACCAATGTCAGACTTGCCCACACTATCCCCCAATCCAATTAGTGACACATGTTATGAGGTCTCAACCTCGAACATGGTAGGACCGATTGATACGATAATGAATCACGGACCAGAGTTTGAGAAGCTCGTAGAAGACTCATGGGCTTATATTTGCAAGCTTTATAGCCGTAAGAAAAAGTCCGCAGAAGTATCGTCCTCGAAAGCCCAAAGAAATGTAAGGTCGAAAAGGTCTTACCAGTTTGTGAAACCTAATACTACTTTGGTAGTATTTGGAGAAGAAATGAACATATCAGAGATGCCAACACCGATATGCTCATGCACAGGGATACCTAGGACCTGTCGCGGGTGGAGTACAGAGGGATGGACCTCCACTTGTTGTACAGCTACTCTTTCCATGCATCCGTTGCCAACATATGCCGGGCCAAGTCGTATGGTAAGGTTGCCGGGGAGAAGAATGGGTTGTAGTACATTCTCAAAGGTCATAGAGAAATTATTGTTAGTAGGGTACGATCTCGATTGTCCAATTGACTTGAAAGATCATTGGGTTAAACATGGGACTAACAAGTATGCATTGAATAGATAAATGTGTGATCTTCTTAGATTCAGGAATTTGGCTACTTAAACTATAAAGTAGGATTACATAAACAGTTAGTGCTTTTCGTATGTCTATTTCCCTCTTTTCTTTATTGCGAAATGTATATATAATTTGTTTGTAGTTAACACTTTTATTATTGCTTATATCAAAATAGTCTGATAAAGCCATCCTACTTTATTTGTTGTCGGCCATTTTGAAAATTTATTTTCATTTGACGTCATTGCTTACGTTATATGAGCGAATAGTACCCCTCAGTAAAATCATGTATTCTTATTCTAGGTACAAGGCCAATATAAGGTGAAATCTACGGGATTTGATTCCTGCATATAATCACTTAAGTTCATTAAAAAATGCTCTTAACACCACTAGATCTATAACTAACGCCAACCCGCCAAGAAAAACACCAAAAGACAAAAAACACGCCAAACAATAAAACAACCAAACCAAACCAAAACCATATAAACCAAAACAAAAAAACAAACAAAAAAAAACAAATCAAAAAAAATAATAACAAATAAAAAAACAAAAACAAAACAAAAAAAAAATAAACAAAAAAACAAAAAAAATAAAAAAAATTACAAAAAAAACAAACAGATAAAAAAAAAAAACAAACAACAACAAAAATCTTCAACCACAAGCCATAACAACCCAACCCTCCCAACAACTAAACAAGAAACATACTCCCAGAACGAAAAACAATCACTCAAACCCTAAAACCCACCAATATCCACAAACCCCACACTACAATACGTATCTAACAAAAAAACAAAAAACACCACCACAAATAATCAACGACAATAATCCATACCACACACGTATAAAAAGTAACCCACCAAATCAATCAGTCATCACCAAAAAAGCCACAAAAACCACAAACCCACACCAAAAAACCATCTAACATCACTCTAAACAACAAAAAAAAAACAATCCCAAAACAAAATAAACTTACTACAAAACCATAAAAAAATGAAAAAATAAAAGCACTAAAACATGAACCCACACAGCCATATAGAACTCAAACCATCAAAAAACATTACAAAAACAAAGCACCTTATTAAAATTAACACACACACCAACTTCACAAAAAAACCCATCACAACAAAAAAACCAACAAAACCTTCCAACAACCACAAACATAAGAGAAACCAACACAACACCATAACGAATATCGACCATACCACCTAAAATAATATAAATAACCAAACTCGACCACATTAAAAGAAAAAATCTAAAAATTAAAACCCACAACCGCAATGACAAAAAAACCAACAAACTCAAAAAAATACTGAAAACAACAACAAAAAAAGTATTATAACATTCATAACAAAATCCATAAACAACCACTAAAAAACACTAAACACAAGTCAACAGAACCACACGCGCAATCAAAAACCAACCTATATAACTCACCGACAAAACACAAATACCTCCACCCAAGCACAACACAGAAAAATCAAAACCTAAACATTACAAAAACTCAAAAGTGTATAACAATTTAACCCATCCCAAATAAAGTTACCACCAACAATAAATAACAAAACTAATTAACAACAAATCATTGCACTAAAAAAACTCCCCAAACATAAAAGTAAACACCAGCAAAACCCATATCCCAACAAAATAAAACCCACCATAAACAAAAATCAACTTCTAACTCCAAATCCTACCTATCACCAATAAACGAATCAAAGATAATAAAAAAACTACCAAACTGAAATACCAAAGCAGCAATCACAAATAAAGTATTAAATAGACTAACCACATCAACCATAAAACTACATAAGTAGCCAGAAAAAACGACAACACAACAAAAAAAACCAACAAACTGGAAAAAACCCAATAACTACAACAACCCAATCTACAACCCACTAAAAACAATTCCCAATCAACACATACTAAATATCAACACACATACCAACCAAACAACAAAAAAAAAAAACCAATGATATCAAACAAACAAACCAGCCAAACAATACAATACTACATCTCAACACCTCAACAATTATACTCAACTCAACAAAAAAACACCAACAGGCCAACAAACACATATCTATTCAATATAACATCCCTTAAAAGCGACCCTAAAAACAAGTCCCTATTACAACACGATCAAACAAACCCACAACTTACACCTCAAACAACAAAAACACCCAAAAAGCCCCCAAAACAAACTACAATCCTATAAAAAAAATAAATATACCCAAACACCCCAAATTACCACACCAAACGAATCGAAACCAATAAAAAAAAAAAAGAACCCCATAAAATTACCACACATTAAGCCAATCAAAAAAGAAAAGTACCAAACCACAAAAAAACACCATAAAAACAAAAACAAAAAACACAAAGAAAAAATACAAAACAAATACAACTTAATTAATACAGACAACCACATTCAAAATAAAAAAATACACAAAACAAACCCCCTTACATAACCCCAAAAACACCACCATACAATAGTTCAAAAAAAAAACGAACCAAATCACGAATGCACCTCCCATCAATAACAAATATAAACTCAAAAAAACATATAAGAAAAAACCAAACAACAACAAACCTCAATTTACAAACAAAACAAAAAAAAAAAAAGACAACCATAAAAAACGAAACCAACAAAAAAAAAAAACATACCACAGAAAGAATAACAAAACAATAAACAAAAAAAAAACACAGAATACAAAAAAAAAATTAAAAAAAAAATAACAAAAAAAAACAAAAAACAAAAAAAAAACAAAATAAAGATAAAAGAAACATAGAATAAAAATAAACAAATAAAAATAAACAAACAACAAAAAAAAACAAAAAAATTTGAAATTCTAACTTGTACTGTTTGCAGAGCATAAAACCTAACTAACTCACCAAAATCAAAAACAAAAAAACAACAACACACAAAAAAAAAAAAGAACCACCAAACAAAACACCACCCACAACAATCTGAAATAACAAAAACCTAACAATAGTAGTAGAAGATTATGAACTTAAATTATATGCAGGAATCAAATCCCATAGATTTCACCTTATATTGGCCTTGTACCTAGAATAAGAATACATGATTTTACTGAGAGGTACTATTCGCTCATATATAAACAATGACGTCAACTGAAAATAATTTTTCAGAATGGCCGACAACAAATAAGATATCTAGATCTTGATGGAACAAGATAAAGTAGGATAAGCAATAATAAAAGTGTTAACTACAAACAAATTATATATAAATTTCGAAATAAAGAAAAGAGGGAAATAGACATACGAAGATCACTAACTGTTTATGTAATCCTACTTTATAGTTTAAGTAGCCAAATTGAATCTAAGAAGATCACATATTTATCTATTCACTGCATACTTGTTAGTCCCAAGTTTAACCAATGATCCTTCAAGTCAATTGGACAATCGAGATCGTACCCTGCTAACAATAATTCCTCTATGACCTTTGTGAATGTACTACAACCCATTCTTCTCCCCGAAACCTTACAATACGACTTGGCCCGACATATGTTGGCAACGGATACATGGAAAGAGTAGCTGTACAACAAGTGGAGGTCCATCCCTCTGTAGTCCAACCGCGACAGGCCCTAGGTATCCCTGTGCATGAGCATATAGGTGTTGGCATCTCTGATATGTTTATTTCTTCTCCAAATACTACCAAAGTAGTATTAGGTTTCACAAACTGGTAAGACCTTTTCGACCTTACATTTCTTTGGGCTTTCGAGGACGATACTTCTGCGGATCTTTTCTTACGGCTATAAAACTTGCAAATATAAGCCCATGAGTCTTCTACGAGCTTCTCAAACTCTGGTCCGTGATTCATTATCGTATCAATCGGTCCTACCATGTTCGAGGTTGAGACCTCATAACATGTGTCACTAATTGGATTGGGGGATAGTGTGGGCAAGTCTGACATTGGTCGTTTTCCTGGTGCCCTGTTACTCTCCTCAGAAGGTTCTGGTTGGAATGTTGGTTCGGGTTGGAATGTTGATTCCAACTGGAATGTCGGTTCTGGTGTATCGAAAAACCAGTTTTGATGAAAAGGTTCTATTAGGTTAGAAGATGAGGCCCTATGATGAATTGCATCAATAGGATTTGAGAACAATGCACTGACATTTTCTGTTGAGGGTTCTAGCTGTGATGTCGGTACTGTATTTTGGAGAAGCCAGTCTTGGCAAAAATCATCGATTGATGTTCCCCATTCACTAGTACCAATCATCGGGTTTTGCCATGCGTCCATGACTCTCTTGAGTTCTTTTTATCTACAATAAAAATTTGTCAGGCAACTGACATAATAAATACGCAAGAAACATTCTCAACAATACTATCCTGAACAACTTAAGATTTTACTTATTAAATAACACAAAAATTTATAATGAAATCAAGACATTTCTATAAAATCCTTCTCGACTTCAAGCACTGGGAGTTCTGTGAGAGCTCGATCCCGGAATGTTGCTTCCTCCGACAACATCTCTTTTTCTTCTCTTAAGTGGTGGAATATTGGGATCTTTTCTTCTTCTTCAGATGACATGGCGAAAATGGACTTCTCCCTTTGTGAGAGATTATCTTCTTCTTGCTGAGCTAGAGCTTTTGCCAACATTTCATCATCATTTATTTGGCGGTTAACGAGAATGGATTCTTCCTCTTCTAAAAATTGAGATAAAACTTTTGCCAATGTTTCATCTTCAGTTATTTGGGTATTTTGTTTCTCGACAAGATCAGCTTCCTCTATCTCCAATATCACCTTGTAGTCTTCATACGGGATACCTACCAGTTCGGCCTCCTGCTTGATACTTTTAACCCTATTATTTTCCGTGGCTACTTTTTCAAGAATTTCAAGTTCTTCTTGAGTCATTGGCCTTTTGCCTTTTGGGTCACTAGAAGAGGCACCAGTGTTCTTCATTTTATTATGATAAAATAACTTCACCGACAGTTAAAAATTGTCAGGACTGTGGTGTTAATCATAACCATAGTATATTCAGGGTGACTATTCAAATAATTAATAATACTATTGATTAAACAAATCCCTAGACTATGCGAACATACATTAAAAGATCAAATTTTAAAAGGTTCGTTTCAAATAGTCAGCTTATCAATTAATGAGAGAAAGTAAAGAATAGTTTACCAAAAGAATGTCGTAGATCCTCTGAGTGTACACTAGCAGCTGATTTAGAACGAATTAGCTAAGAAAAGCAAAAAGATAGAGAAGAAAGATTTAGTGTCTTCTTCCTCCCCAAAACGTGTTTATTATATAGAGAATAAAAGATAAAGTGTGACCTGGAAGAACGGACAGGTGTCCGGAAACTATAGTACATTATAATTATTGCGACAGTGAGAAAATTTTTAAATTTTGTAGTCGTCCTTAAATCACGATGCAATCAGTCAGAATGAATTAGGGGAAATTCTTTTTAACTGGGGAATTTCCCTACACGACAGAAACAGTATAAGAGGGTGAGCAGTTAAGTAAGAGTCTATAATAGATAACATGTTGTATTTCATAACAAATTGAACGAGGCTCATTACATTATTTAAACAGAAATACAACAACTGAGACTATAACACACTTAAAAACCATACAAAGAAACCCATGTGGCGACGAACAGTAAGGGGACCACACCAAGAACAAACGCTACTAACCACGGATAAGCCTCATCCAATGGTAGTTGAGCCACCGTAATTAACCACGCTATGATAATAATGTAAATCATGATTAGGAAAGGACTCAACATTTTTGGTATAAGTGTTCGTTTTGGTTAGATTCTGAAGAAAGGAAAATGTTAAGTTGATATGGTATGGAGAAAAGTATGCTATGGTGTTATTATATAGTTTAAAAATGAGCCGTTTCTAACGGACAAATATGGAAAGAGAAATGAATTTGAATTCTGCATAGTGCCCTAGTCAGACTTATCTGTGTCTAGACAGATCATTTATGCTATACCATAGATGTACCAGTGGTCAATACTATATGTGTACAAACTATTGATTTCCTCATGAGTACAAGTTGTAGGATATTATACATGCTATCTCTAAATGTTAATCCGGTGGAGGATTGTGTGTAAGTTCATCCTACTCTGTTGAGCGTTATAGATCTAGAGTTGCGCTTTCTACTTGTTTAGGTTCTATTGCCTAGGGTTCGAGTTTTTTTATACGGATGTCCAATCTTTTCTACTCTGTGTAAGAGTAGGAAGATATGATATTGGATTCGCTCCGTGGCTGTGTTGTTCCTTTGTCCTGGTATCTTTGTATTTTGTTCAATGACCGTGTTTTCTATGAATCTGCTTATGTTACATCGTAGTGTATTGATTGTTTATTTGCTTCTTCTATATACTGACGATTGTTGGCACGTGTGTCACTGAGACACATTTCTTTACTACATGTAGAATAGTTATAGCTATTAGTTTCCTCTAATATCGATTTATTGTCATTGAGATAAAACGTAAATCCTTTTAACTGGGGAATAATGTAACAACTCGCAAAAATCTGAGTAAATATAAAATTTAATTAATATTTTCTGTAACAATTCAAAAGAACAAACTAAATATTTGAGTTCTTTTATATAATATATGTTGATATATATTTATTCAAATATTTAACGTGCGTGAAATTATTAATTTTTCACAGAAATACTTTGAAATAACTTATAAAATAATAAGAAAAAAAAAATATATCATTTTTACGATTTATAAATAATTCGTAAACATCTAATTGTATACAAATATACAATTACGAATCAACAATACATCTTTACTTTATAAATTTGATATCTTCTCCGCATCTATTATAATTGGTGATACACCGATCGCATTATGTTATTTTTACTAATGAAGGATATAAAAATTATAAGGTATTATGTCTAAAGCTTTAGTGGAATCATATTTAAAGTTTGACAATATAACGTCAACTATTTAGATTAAATCACGGGTTAAACATTTAGCAAACAATGATTATTAATTAAATAAATCATCTGTACCGACATAAATAAGAAATGATCATAAAATTATAAACTATCCGTGATTCTTTCTTTGGCATGTTCCTCTCTTTCTTTTCTTTTTCTTGTGATTTAACACAAATAAAACCCAAGAATCTCATTCATCATGTATTATTATTTTCTTCCTTTCTTGTGACACTAAAGCACTTTAACAACCCCACCTGCAACCACATTTCACTTTCTTGATTTGCAAATGTAGGAACTCCTAAAATTCAATTTATGCTGACATAGCATATGAATCTCCAAAAGAGGGCAGTGACAATTACATATAGCATATTCATTCGGCTTATCTTTTATCAATTATGGGTTTGAATTGCAGCATAATTCAATGATACAAACAAGCTTTCATTATCACTACCCCACGGCTCCTCCTACTCCACTAATTATTGTCTTCTTTTCTTTGTTCCTCACTTGACATAACACACACACAAGTATAGTATATATATATGATATAGATATTGCTACAACATCAAAACTTCACCACCTTCTCTCGGCTACATTCATCATCACCATCTATCATATTTTACAAATCTATATATATATATATAGATATACCCACGCATAGAATAGATATAGAATATATATATTACAATCATCACCCTAAGGATGCTCGGCCGTCTGCTCCAAACCTCCAGCATCCCACGACCATCACTTTCTCATGGTTTCACCACCCTTTCTCCTCGGCATCATCATCACCAAACCACTGCTACGGTTGCTAAGCTGCTGCTACTGCTCGTTTTTAGTACAACCACCACCATGGCCGCTGTTTACTGCTACTCACTACTACTATTCATCATCTTCAACCTGATTCGGCTTACAACTACTGCTGCTACACTACTTCGCTTCCTGCTCTTAAACTCGGTGGAAATAACTTCTGTGCAATTTAAATTCGATCAACCGCTCCTTCATAAATTTGTCTTCGTCTCCTGCTTGTCAAAAACTCCATCACCTTTCTGAATATATATATGACGCATACATGCTGATCGACTACATCGAACCACCATTTTTACTAACTCTTGTTTCTTTCTTTTGATATTATCACCACCGAACCACCATTTTTACTATTCATCATCATCTTCGTGGTTGCTGTTGTTTGATGATCAAGAAACAAAACAACACATTATTGCATCGTTAAAACAGATTATTTAATCACTTATAAGTTTCCCATGTTGAACTAAAAACAAGAATTATAAATTGTAATCTGACCGTTAACACCGTTAGATTTTCTGACAGTTTCAGTCCTAAACCGTTAGATTTTCTGACAGTTTCAGTCCTAAACCGTTAAACTGTTTACAGTTTTAGTCCTTCGTCCGTCAGTTTCTTACTAAACTGATGACTATATAAATGGGTTATTCTATACAGTTTCCTTTACTGAAGACTAATACGTTTGGGCTATTCGGGTACATTTCAGACTATTACATACCTCATACTGTTTGACCGGCGTTTCAGGTGAGTTCCGTAGTTCCCTACTCGCTTGAGATTCGGGCTGAAAAGTGTAAACTTATGTGATTACTTGTTTAATTGTGTTTGTAAATGATTGTTGGTGTTGTTTGATTTTACTCACGTATGATATGTCTAGTTGGTGACATTGGATGATTGATGGATTGATTGATGATTGATGGATAGTTTTGCTTTAGTGTTTGATGGTTTACGCATGTGATTGTGATATTGTAATTTATTTAGGATAGATGTACATACATGGAATTCGGTTATGCTTTCAAAGGGTTTTAGATGTGGTGGGAAGGCTGCGGGTGACCCTATATATAAGCATCTAGGACTTGTTGAAAGTAGCACCATGATTATCCTTTTGAACTTAACTTGCAGTCTTATTACTGTTATTATCCTTCCTCTTAATGGAATTAGCAGTAGTAGTAAGGTGAACACTTTAGGTTGGCCCAACTTAAGGCGACCATTTTCTTGCACACATATTGCTATTAGTTCACTCATCGACCATTTATCCTTCATAGCGCTAAAGTTAATTTTGAAGGTGTCGAAATGAGCAGACAATGAGGTCATTATAAAATGCACAAGAAAACTGTCAAAGACTTCCAATTTAGGACTCTTAAGCTTATGAGTCATGTCGGTCATCTACATTATGTGTTCACAAATACTGCTATTTCCTTTGTATTTAAGCTACTTGCATACGCCTGATGTGACCAATTTATATAGATCTCCCACATCATTATTGGCCTTTTTCGTATGTGTTTTGAGTCGATTTTGTATGCATTTGGCGCGTTTATGGTGTTTGTTAGTGCTTTCAGGTTCTTAGCAGGTTGCGCGTCCATTTGGTACATTTTCTGACGATTTTTGTCCAAGAAGTTGACCCGAGTGTTCGAGTGATGTTGATAATGAAGAACAAAGATTTCAGCAGATATGCACTGCGCCGCAGTGGGAGGGTTATTGCCCCACTGCGCCGCAGTCGTTAGGTACCAAAGATACAAGATTCCAGTGAATTATCACTGCGCCGCAGTGGGAATATTCACACCCCACTGCGCCGCAGTCAACAACGAATAAACAATTCCAGTGAATTCTCACTGCGCCGCAGTGGGAAGTGCACAAGGCCACTGCGCCGCAGTGAGTGCACGGGAGTATCAGGTTGCAGCCTTTTGCTGCAGATTTTGGGGGAGGTATATAAAGGAAAAAAACCCTATTTTCCCAATCATCCAAATTCTTTCTAAGAGCTGCTCTCCAAGGGATTCCTTCGAGGATCAAGGGTAGATTTCTTCGTCCGATTCATTGAAGATTCAAGGGCACCCACTTAGATCGTATCTATTTTATTGTCTTGCAATTTCAATTTCAAGAACGATTGGTACATCATGTTCTTCTTTTATTGTGATTGTTATTTTAAATTAATCATGAGTGGCTAAACATTCAATCATCCACCTTGAGGAAACTAGACGAATGATGTGATTGCTATATGTTTTAATCCAAAGAGTTGATTTCAATTATCGTTGTGTCGAGATCTTGATGATTTAATTCCTTTTTATATATTATTATGATATTGGTGGCATGTGTGTTCTTCGTTAGTGGTACTAGTTGGATGCATATGTGATTTTCAAATGGTTGTTTGTCTATGAGCAATTATCACTTGTTCATGGTATGATAGTGAATATCATTTTAATAAAAGGAGTCATTTTGTCAACGTGTTTTATAACGGTTGGTGGTACCACGTTATCCTCACATAGGCACAATTGTTAATTCGATAGTCAAGGAAACTAATTGTTGGTAAGGTTGTCTAGGCATTGGTGGTACCGGCTTGGGTAATTAAACTAGCAACTTAGGTGATTGGGTAATTTGCTCACGGTTGGTGGTACCACGTGAGCACCTTAATCCCTTTACGATTATCTTTTCAACTCAATGAATTTGGTCTTAATTGAATGCAATCATGTTTGAAGTCTAGCGAATTCAAGGTGGATGATCTTTATTAATATTGTCTGAAGCTTTTCTTTACTTTCATGAGTTTTGTCTTTTCATTTTATTTTAATTTAATTGTCAAAGTGAGACTCGAAGCAACACCCTGTTTTCCAAACCATTTTATTAAACAACTAGTTCAAACCAATCCCCGAGAACGAACACGGACTTGCCTCTTAACTATATTGCATACGAACGGGTCCACTGCCCGATAGTGTGTAGTAGTGAGTTTCTAGGTATTTCTAGTTTATAATTTTTAAACTCGATTTAGCACATCAAGTTTTTGGCGCCGCTGCCGGGGAATTGTGTGCCGATTTAGTTGTTAATTTAGTGGTTTGATCCTTTCTCACGCGTGAGAAAGTTACTTGTTTATTAGTTTACTTTTCTTTTCTTATCACAGGTGCATTTGACGTGTTTGAGTTAGTTGTGTGTTTGCAGGTATTGCTTTAGTTGATGAACTTGCGTTCTTTGGGTCTCCCTTTGAATAGTCCTTTGTCTACTCCGAGAAGACCAAGAGGGCATAGGTTTAACTTCACTAAACCCACAACACCAATACCGACACCATTTTCACCTATAGCTAAACCCACTCCTGATTCGGACGAGGAAGGGTTCTTTTTGGACGAGTTTTTCAATTTTGAAGTAAAGCAAGAGGAAATGGGGGACGAACAACCAAGGGGTCCAAATGACACTCTCTATGGCGAGAGGGTCCGTACGATCCCAACGGGCCGTGGTTCCGCCATTAGACCTCCAACCATTGATCACACTTTCGCTTTAAAAGGAAACCATCTAAAAAGCATAGAAGAGCATCAATTTGATGGGAAACGAAAATGGGATCCTTACCAACACTTGGATAGGTTTGAAAAGTTGGCTCGGCTATATCAATATGGGCAAAATCAAATGAATGCCGTGAAACTTGAGACATTTCCCATGTCAATCACCGGAGAAGCACTTGATTGGTTCAATGATCTTCCAGAAAAATCTATTACTACTTGGAACCAACTCAAGGAGGCTTTCATTGGTGAGTTTTATTCACTTAGAACTCAAAGAAGGTTGAAGAACATGATTAGATCTTTTGAACAAGATAATGGAGAAGATGTTGTTGAGGCTTGGATTCGTTTCAAGGAAATGTTGAGAAATTGTCCAGGTCACGATTTGACTAGGGAAAAATATGTGGAGCTTTTCTTTGATGGGTTAGATAAAAAGTCTAAATGAGAATTGGGATATGCTTTCGGGGGTAGTTTCAATAACATTACACCCAATGAAGGTTATCAAATCTTAGAAGACATGGCGAAGGATAGCTCAACTTTGGATGATGAAAGGTTTTTGAAGAATGAGAGAAAGATGAAGAGAGGTACTAACCAAGGGAGAGTTGCTAAGGTTGAAGCTAGCAATGACCCAGGGTTATTGGAGAGATTAGGGCGCTATCTGAGCGCATGGAAAAGGGGTTTGCTACTCAAGAGAATAGGTTTGGAGCAATTAAGAGGGATGTTAAGGTAGTAGCCGATGGGTGTGATCATTGTGGTGATATGCACTATTCTGATGAGTGTCCAAATCGGGCACCCGAAGATGTGAGTTATGTTCAAAATCAACCCCAAGGGAATTTCTACCGCAACGCCGGTTTCCAGAACCGGCCTTCAGGTAATACTTCTTATAACTCTTCTTTTCAGTCTAATAATTCTCGTTTTTCAGGTAATAGATGGCAAAGAGATAATTATCAGAATCAGCCACAACAGCAGACTCAGCAAGGACAAGGATCAGGTTCTTCTTCTTCTAATGCCGATCCTAATGCCGAGTTGAGAGAGATGATGAAGCAGTTGGCTAGTAATTAGGTTGAAACAAATACTAGCATTCAAATGATCAGGGAAGATACTATGACTTTGAGTGAGAGGTTGGATCAGTTAAGTGGGAAGGTGGAGATCAACATTGTAAGTGCACGTTCTGGTGCACATTTTGTGTCCGATGCATCTCAATTAATGGGCTGTTTTGCTAGATGTGTTGACCACGAGTTTAGGTCAAACACGTGTTGATTGACCACGAGTTTAGACCAAACTCGTGTGGAGGCCACGAGTTTAGACCAAACTCGTGTGAACAGTAACACGAGTTTGACTAAACACGTGTTACTGTAGCACGCGTTTGGAAGCCCACGAGTTTGAAGCCCAGCCCATTTCTAGCCTATAAATAGAGATCTTAGGTTTCGGTTTTAGGTTGATGATTTTAGTTGCAACAGATTTCATTCACTAGGTTCTCGAGGTAGAGATCTATACCTCGAGATGCCGCCCATATTATTCGATTATCAAGAGTCATCTCGTTGATTGTAATCCGTAATCATCGTAGATGTATTGTAAACGGATTTATTCATTGTAATCATTCGACTAATGATAAAGGAATTCTTTCTATATCTCCTGTTCATATTTGTTAAATTCGTGTTCATATATGTTTGATTCATTCGATTACCTCAATCACGATTATGTTTGGATTCCGCACTTACATAGTCGTAGGAATCACGAATCGATCGATCACAGGAACTTTCAATTGGTATCAGAGCAGGAGAGGCTTTATGTCTCTGATTCGTGGTTCGTTTTTAGGGTTTTTGGATGAAGAACATCGATCAGATCTGTTCTACTGGTAACACGCGTTTGGAAAAACACGCGTTTGGAAAACACGCGTTTGGAAAACCACGCGTTTGGATTTAGACCACGCGTTTGGCTTTGGACCACGTGTTTGACGGAGGCCCACGCGTTTGGTTTAAAACTGCGTCACTGTAGCACGCGTTTGTTTTGGAGAACGTGTTTGAGATTAGTGTACCACGCGTTTGAGTCCAAGCACGTGTTTACTGTAACACAAGAACGTGTTTGAGTTGTCGAAATGGAATCGAGGTTCAAGTATGTTTCGGTGTGGAAGGATCACAGCAGAAGACAACGATACATTGAAGCATAGAAGACAGGGTTGTAAAAAAAAAAAAAAAAAAAAAAAAAAAAAGAGTATTTTGGCGGGAAAAATAATTTTGTCCATGGTCTTAAAATGGCATGATTCATGGAGATTTGAAGTTTGGTAGCGTTCGAAAAATTTTCGGTCCGTTTTTGTGCGATTTTGGCACGTTTTGGATGAAAATTTTCGGCAATTATCAAATTTTTCCCACAGCCTTAGAAATAAAAATTTACGTGAATACCAATGTTTCACGTAAATGTGTTTTTCCTCGGAAATTTGGAGGGAAAACGTATATACCCTGTTTGGCGAAGAGCTGCTGCTGTAATGAGCTCTAGGCCATTTTGAAGAACCTCTATGAATAGGAGATCCTGTAACCTAAGTTTATACTACCTTTCCAAGTTTTGCAGAGAAAAGGGGGGGAGATATTTTATCAACCAGATTTCTGAGCTGAACTGGTAATTGGTATATCACAGAAGGGCTAGATTTCAGAATTTTACAGAGAAAAGGGGGAGATAAAAAATTTCAGATTTCTGAGTAAAATTCTGTGCTACTTGAGAGACAAACCAAGATCTATGTTTAGATGATGGTGTGCTTAATGTGAAATATGCTCAAGTATCAAATAGATAGCAGTTGTGGAAACTTTGTCGAAATATTAGAGCAACGAAGTTGGTCATCTGTTGTTAAGTAATTGAAGATTGAACCTATTTATATTCCAAGAATAGAGATGATTATCAGGCGATCATTTATTGTGATTGCGAGATTAAAGATCTTTATATTTGGTGGTGTATACAACTGAAGGGGAGATCTGATAGGAAAGACTTCGGGTGGTTGGTGGAATTGTGAAGGTACAAGACAAAGTCAGATGCTGCTAGTTGAGACAGGATTTATGGTACTACGTTTTGTGATTCAAGCTACAGAGTTTCTTATTTTTGTGAGAGCTGATTGATTTGATGCTGATTGTTGGAAATTCAACTTCTCTATTATATGCCGGTTAAGCAAGTCGAGGAATGTCTCGAGCAAAGTTCCAAGCAGGAGGAAGATTGCATATGTTTAATTCGGAGATGGTTACTGTTGAGGGGGAGAACTACAATGAGAAGTGTTAGGTTAGTTGGTTGTCACAGAGATACAGAGATTTTGGAGTTTGAAGATCAGAGTGTTGTGTCAGAAGATCGAGTCTCAACAAAAGAAGACCCGGTATCATTAGTTAAGGGGGAGTTTGCTTTTGCAGGTTTTCGATTGCTAATGATTATCGGTGAATGAATTGAGTGCATCGGTCAAGGGGGAGACTGTAAGTGCACGTTCTGGTGCATTTTGTGTCCGATGCATCTCAATTAATGGGCTGTTTTGCTAGATGTGTTGACCACGAGTTTAGGTCAAACACGTGTTGATTGACCACGAGTTTAGACCAAACTCGTGTGGAGGCCACGAGTTTAGACCAAACTCGTGTGAACAGTAACACGAGTTTGACTAAACACGTGTTACTGTAGCACGCGTTTGGAAGCCCACGAGTTTGAAGCCCAGCCCATTTCTAGCCTATAAATAGAGATCTTAGGTTTCGGTTTTAGGTTGATGATTTTAGTTGCAACAGATTTCATTCACTAGGTTCTCGAGGTAGAGATCTATACCTCGAGATGCCGCCCATATTATTCGATTATCAAGAGTCGTCTCGTTGATTGTAATC
Organism: Erigeron breviscapus; assembly: GCA_034093135.1. Taxonomy (NCBI): domain Eukaryota; kingdom Viridiplantae; phylum Streptophyta; class Magnoliopsida; order Asterales; family Asteraceae; genus Erigeron; species Erigeron breviscapus. The sequence continues at coordinate 65,292,825 of CM067171.1, read as the reverse complement.
CGTAATCATCGTAGATGTATTGTAAACGGATTTATTCATTGTAATCATTCGACTAATGATAAAGGAATTCTTTCTATATCTCCTGTTCATATTTGTTAAATTCGTGTTCATATATGTTTGATTCATTCGATTACCTCAATCACGATTATGTTTGGATTCCGCACTTACATAGTCGTAGGAATCACGAATCGATCGATCACAGGAACTTTCAAACATGAAAAACCAGGGAGTTAATTTCAAGGATCTCGAAAGTAGGATGGCCGCTCTTGCTAGGCCCACGGGGACTCTTCCTAGCAACACACAGCAGAATCCTAGACCTCAGTTTAGTCTTGGATAGAATCAAGGACAGAATCAGGGACAGAAATACACTCCACCTCCAGTCTGCAATGAGCAAGCCAAAGCCATCACCACTCGTACTGGTAGGTCTTATGACTTACCTCCTATGCCTAATGTTGTTGTTTCAGATGTGCAGGATAAAGGGAGTGATGATGATGAGGTTGATGAAGAGATTGAAATGGAGGAAGATATGAAGGTACCCCTTATTCTTGGACGACCATTCCTTAATACCGCGGATGCTATCATCCGTGTGAAGGATAAGGAAATTTCTTTGGGTGTGGGTACGGATAGAATTGTGTTTAATGTTGAAAAGTCTATCAAGCATTCATATTCTAATGATGAGTCTTGTTTCAGGATTGACGTTATTGATGATGCTTTAAACCGAGAGTTTCAGGAACTAATGGAGACCGACACTGGAGATGAGGAGATTGCTAATTTAGGATCGGGAGATATATCTGATGATGATTTGTTTGCAGAGGTTATGGCACTTAGCTTGGATGAGACACCTCCCGAGGATGAGAGTTTTGAGGAGGTTGTTGCTGATGGAAGTTCGAGGGTACCGAATTCTGTTGATGTACCACCCACTGATTTGGAGCTTAAGCCATTACCTTCCCATTTGGAGTATGCTTATTTGTCAGGTGAATCTTCTTTACCCATGGTTATCTCGTCCTCACTCTCGAGTGACGAGAAGGATTGTCTTTTGTCTATGCTTCGAGCCCATAAGCGGGCTTTTGCTTGGAAGACCACCGATATTCCAGGTATTAGTCCTAACTTTTTCCAGCATAAAATAGATTTTGTTGATGATGTTAAGCCCGTTGTCCAGAGACAAAGGAGGCTTAATCCGAACATGAAAGAAGTTGTTAAGAAAGAGGTCATTAAGTTGTTAGATGCTGGGATCATTTTTCCTATTGCTGATAGTCCTTGGGTTAGTCCTGTTCATTGTGTGCCCAAAAAGTGGGGCATGACAGTTATTGAGAATGAGAATAAGGAACTCTTGGCCACTAGGACTATAACGGGTTGGCGGGTTTGTATTGATTACCGTAAGCTTAATGATGCCACCCGTAAGGATCACTTTCCCCTTCCTTTCATTGATCAGATGTTAGAAAGACTTGCAGGTAATGAATATTTTTGTTTCTTAGATGGGTTTTCCGGGTACTTTCAAATACCCATTGATCCCAAGGACCAAGAAAAGACCACCTTCACATGCCCATTTGGTACTTTTGCTTATCGGCGAATGCCGTTTGGTTTGTGTAATGCCCCAGGCACCTTTCAAAGGTGCATGATAGCTATTTTCCAGGACATGCTTGAAACCTCCATGGAGGTTTTCATGGATGATTTCTTGGTTTTTGGGGACTCTTTTCATACTTGTTTGCGTAATTTGGAAAGGATGTTAGAACGGTGTGAAAGGGCACACCTTGTTTTGAATTGGGAAAAGTGCCATTTTATGGTGACCGAGGAAATTGTTTTAGGGCATAAAGTGTCTAAGGCCGGGATTGAAGTTGATAGGGCTAAGATAGATGTTATATCCAAATTACCCCCGCCTTCCAATGTGAAAGGGGTAAGGAGTTTTCTTGGACATGCCGGTTTTTACCGCCGTTTTATTAAGGATTTTTCTAAGATTACTCGTCCTATGACCCACTTGTTGGAGAAGGACGTCCCTTTTGTGTTTGATGATGCTTGTTTGAGTGCATTTCAGGTTTTAAAGGAGAAGTTGACTAATTCTCCTATCATGGTTGGACCGGATTGGGAATTGCCATTTGAATTGATGTGTGATGCAAGTGACTATGCTGTGGGAGCCGTGCTTGGGCAAAGGGTTGATAAGCATTTCAAGCCAATTTACTTTGCTAGTAAGACCTTGAACCCCGCTTAGCATAATTACACCACTACTGAGAAGGAGTTGCTTGCCGTGGTCTTTGCCTTTGATAAGTTTAGATCTTATTTGGTGTTGAGTAAGACCATTGTTTTCACCGACCATTCAGTCCTTAAGTACTTGTTCTCGAAGCAAGATGCTAAACCTAGGCTTATCCGATGGATTTTGTTGTTACAAGAGTTTGATATAGAGATTAAGGATAAGAAAGGTGCTGAAAACTTGGCGGCCGACCATTTGAGTCGTTTGGAAGATCCTCACCGGGAGGAACTTCGAGATGGGGAGATTAATGATCACTTCCCCGATGAGTCTTTAATGTTTATTTCTAACTCTGATGATGCTCCTTGGTTTGCAGATATTGCTAATTATTTGGTTGCAGGTGAGATACCGAATGATTTCACGTCCCAGCAAAAGAAGAAGCTTATATCCGATGGATTTTGTTGTTACAAGAGTTTGATATAGAGATTAAGGATAAGAAAGGTGCTGAAAACTTGGCGGCCGACCATTTGAGTCGTTTGGAAGATCCTCACCGGGAGGAACTTCGAGATGGGGAGATTAATGATCACTTCCCCGATGAGTCTTTAATGTTTATTTCTAACTCTGATGATGCTCCTTGGTTTGCAGATATTGCTAATTATTTGGTTGCAGGTGAGATACCGAATGATTTCACGTCCCAGCAAAAGAAGAAGCTTATATCGGATGCTAAGCACTATTTTTGGGATAGTCCATACTTGTTTCGTGTTTGTGCAGATGGTATGGTAAGGAGATGTGTAGCTGGAGCTGAGTCGAGGGAGATTCTTGATGCTTGTCACCATGGTCCAACTGGAGGTCATTACGGTCCTTCAGTTACTGGTAAGAAAGTTTTTGATGCAGGTTTCTATTGGCCTACAATTTTCAAGGAGGCCCAGACTTTGGTAGAGACTTGTGACATTTGTCAAAGACAAGGGAGCATTACTAAGCGGGATGAGATGCTTCAACAAAGCATTCAGGTATGCGAGGTATTTGATATTTGGGGTATAGACTTCATGGGACCATTCCCACCGTCTAATAAGTTTCAATATATTCTTGTCGCCGTTGACTACGTGTCTAAATGGGCCGAAGCCAAGGCTTTGCCCACGAATGACGCGAGGGTAGTCATTGATTTCTTGAAACAATTATTCTGTCGATTTGGTTGCCCTAGAGCTTTGATTAGTGACCGAGGAACCCATTTTGCAAATCATCAATTAGCTAAGGTCATGAAGAAGTATGGTGTTGTGCATTATTTTTCTACTTCTTATCATCCACAAACTAGTGGACAAGTAGAAAACACCAATAGGGCTTTGAAAAGGATTTTAGAGAAAACTGTTGGTGATAACCCCAAGGTTTGGTCGAAGAAGTTGGATGACGCCTTGTGGGCGTTTAGGACGGCTTTTAAGACGCCGATTGGCACCACGCCATACCGATTGCTCTATGGCAAAACTTGCCATCTTCCTATTGAGATAGAGCATAAGGCGTATTGGGCGTTGAGGAATCTGAATTTGGATATGATGGAAGCTAGTGAACTTAGAATGTTGCAACTTCATGAGCTTGATGAGCTTAGGCTAGGTGCTTATGAGAATTCTAGGCTTTACAAGGAAAGGACCAAAGTTTGGCATGATAAGAGGATCCGTAGGAAGGAGTTTAAGGTTGGAGCTAAGGTTTTGTTATTCTTGTCTAAATTTAAGATTAAGCAACCTAAACTCACTTCTAGATGGATCGGACCATTTGTGATTAAGCATGTGTATCCGTCGGGTTATGTGGAGTTGTTTAAGCGTAATGGTGACGGGTCATTCATTGTCAATGGTCATAGGCTTAAGTTGTATTTGGAAGAAGAGCAAGTTGAGGGGATAATCGAGGAGATCCCCATTTTTGAATTGGAAACTTGATGGTTAGTCGAGTCTAGCTAAAGACTCGTTAATAACTTAAGCGCTTCTCGGGAGGCAACCCGTGTTATTTTATCGCATTTATTTTCTTTTTATTAGTTAGATTTGATTTTGATTTGTCAAGAAAGTGCAGGTGAAGATTTGGTGTGAAGCGGATTGAGGTAAGTTGTTTTTAGTTTGTCATACAAAAATTTTTCTAAGGCAAAATGAGGGAATTCGGAACAGTGAATCCCCTCGGCGCCGCAGTGGGGAGGTAAACTGGTCACTGCGCCGCAACCAAAATGTTCTGTTCCTCGGGTGCAAAACGCCCCACTGCGCCGCAGTGGGGGAGACCGAAGCCCACTGCGCCGCAGTGGGCACGTTGACTGGCCATTTGGGGGCGGGGTAATAAGTTAGTCAAGGGAGATTTAATTCTTTTTCACCTCAAAATTCTTATCTTCTTTCTCTCCTGTCTCTTGAAACCGAAAAAGCTTCTTCAAAACCCCCCCAAGCACCCGAATTTACCCATAAACTCACATCAATCTTGCCTTTTCTTCCTCTTTTCTCCTAGATTATCATCTATCTATCATCATCATGGGAAGAGGAGTAAGTTTTCTTGATTATTTTCTTTATTTTACTTAATTTTTGATTTTTAATTTCTAGGGTTTTCAATTCCGAATTAATTCATGGGTTTTGTTGTTTAAGGGCTATTGATGCTAATGGGGTGGTTAATTTTTCAATTCAAACACTTGTTCTTTCGAATTTGACTTTGAAATTGAAGTTAGGGTTTTGAAAAATTTGGGGATTTATGGATGAATAAGTGTGGGGGGGGAAGTAATGTTTGATTATGTGGTGCTTATTGCTTGTTGTTGCTGATGGAATGATTAATTCCCCCTAGTTTTTGGCTGCCTGTCGTAATGAAAACAAGAACCTACCCAGATTTCTTAGCCCACTGCGCCGTAGTGGTGTTGTGTGTTAGCCCACTGCGCCGCAGTGGCCGCACCTGACCTGCACGTGTTACTTGCCTCACTGCGCCGCAGTGAGGACCAGCTAGTCCCACTGCGCCGCAGTGGGAATCTTCTGACCCACAGTTGAGTTTGATGTTGAATGAGGTTTCAAGTTTTGCATTCCACATTTAACGTGTTTGTTTGCTTTAATGTTTGTGATTGCAGACTGCTACTGATAAGAGGAAGCAAGCGGAGGTAGGACAATCTAGCGGGACTGCCGATGTCCCCGGTAAGACGGCTAGGAGAGAACCAGAGGTACCTCCTCTTAATTATTGGCCGGGTGCATTGAACGAGAAGCATGCATGGTTAGAGTTTGATGGGGCTAGGAAACCCCACAAGAACAATTATTTGAACAAGCTTTATACGCTTCATAAGCAAGTTGTTTGCCCACCCAGGTATCTTGCTCAATCTGATGCTCGGTTTTTTGGGGTTCAGGGTGATATTGGAAGGTGGTTTAGTATAGAAGCGAGGGTTGGTGATAGGACAGTTAATAGTGATATGTGGCAACAGATTTTTCTTAACAGGGAACCTGTCTATCGTGAGTTATGCCTTGAGTTTTATTCTAGTTTGAAATTGACTAAGGAATTGAATAAGATCAAGGATATTTTTGAAGAAAGGGTTGTTTTGTTTTACTGTGGGGGACAGCAGAGGAAGCTGTCTATAGCTGAGTTTGGGTTTTATGCTGGTATGTATTCTAGGCAAGAGTTGGATAACCAGGACTTCAGGCAACTTTTGAGACAGGTTTATTATGTCAAAGGTGATTTGGGTGATGGTGAGTCCATTCCACAGTATTGGGGTCGGATTTCTGGAGGAGAGGCTTGGCCTTCTGGTGGACGGTTAGTGTGTCTAAGATCCACAGTGTTAAGCTTCGGTTGCTTCACAGGATGATAGTTACGTTTTTGGTCCAGAGGTCTACTCATTGGGACAAGACATACCAGACTGATTTGTGGTTGTTAAAGCTGTTTTCAGAGGGGGCAGCTAGGAAGTTTGCATTGGCCCCGATGGTTGTGATTGATCGCATGTGTAATCATTCTGACTCAGAGTTGGTTTTGGGACACTTCATCACCCGGATTTACAAGAGGATGGGTGTATTTGATTCTGAGGAGTGCCAGACCCATCTGTCTCCACAAGTTAATCAGGAGGATTTCCATGTTAAGGAGTTGATTCGGGGGAAGATAGTGAAGAAGAAGCAGGGGAGCCAGCCTGCTAGATTGTTGGATGACACTAGTGTTGTTGAGGAACCACCTCCAGACTTGGAGGCTGCTGATGTAGAGATGGGTGATGCTTCCCAGGAGCCACCTAGGATGCGTGGTCGTAGCATCCCTGTCTCGAGCTCCTTTGATCTTACGCTTTTGGGACAGACTGTTCAGAATATATATGATGATCAGCAGGCTAGCCGCCGGGCTTTTGATGACTACCAGCGGAGGATGGATCAGGACATGACCTGGATTGGATCACAGCAGGCCCACACAAACTATAGCCTTGATTATTATCAGCCTATGTGGGATGCTCAGTATCATGGCCGGGAGTTTGTTCGACCTGACCCGATTCCTCCATTCTCTCCACCGCCTATTTATGTCCCTGATTATCGTCAGGGGGGTCAGCCTTTTTTCTCTTAGACGACTGTTCCGGGGAACATGTCACCACGACCCCATGATTTAGGAGGTTCTCCTCGTGGTCCAGTACAATTTGGGGTTTTTCAGGGTGGACATGATGCTGGTGGATCCGGAGGTTTTGCCGGTGGTTCATCTTCCTTTGTTCCTATTTTTGATGCAGGTGCTTCAGGATTTGATGCTGGTCAGTCAGGGGGAGGTGCTGGTGGTTCAGGTTCAGCTCAGGAGGAAGAGCAAGATTGGGTGACAAGTATTTTTGGCAAACCTGGACTACCCTATGGCTACCATGGACATCAGCAGTGAGTGGAGATGATTCCCATCCGGTACCGTGGGATGGAATCATATGATTATTGGTTATGTTGGTATTCTTATGACATTCCTTTATTTATCATTGTCTGGTATCCACCCTACGGGGTGATGAAACATTTGTAATTTCCTTTGTTTTCTTTTATTTTCTGCATGGTACTTTATTTTGTTTGAACTATTTTGGATGTTTTGGATGGTTGGTCTTTTGGAATGTTATTGAACAGGTTTGATCCGATTGATGGCAATACCTAGTGGAACCCAAGTGTGGGGGAGAACCCGTTGGATTTGTTTGATTGTGTGATCGTGTTAGTAGCTCACTATGATGTCATGTGCATATGCTGGCAGTAAGTTCAGCGCAATATTTTTGATTGGCATCTTTATTAACATTGTTTCACACACAGCTCTCGCACCTTCCGTTTTGGACTAAGTTGTTTCTCCCGTCAACCAAATTGGACTTCCTTTTTAGGAAGAGCAATTTGTGGTGCGGGGTCGACTTACTTGTTTTGAAACGAAATGTGTCCATGATCCGGTATGTGTTCTCATTCTTTATGTCTATCTTGCTTACCCCTATTTACCTTTGTTTTGACCGAATATGGACATTGAGGGCATTGTCCATCTTAAGTGTGGGGGGTGGCAAATAGGTTTAAGCAACCGGATATATCTCTTTTGTTGTTTTGCCATTGAGATTTAACCGTTCTTGTGGATGTGTCCCTCTCGTAGGCTTTTGGGTTTTATCCAAGAGTAAGGGTTTTATCTTGAACTCTGAACTATGATGTGCATGTTTGAGATTGGTTGCTTCGATTTGGTAAGATGACGGAAGATGATATGATTTGAAACTTGTGTGGAGCTTGTCCTTGTGGTAAATTGCTTTTGTCACTTAATTCATAATAACTTAATGAGCAATTTTACTACAAAATTTTTCCTTGGCACAATTTTAATCGGCGAAATGTGTTCTGAACGGTTATTGGGCTGATCCTTGTGGATTGATAACATTACTTACATACTCAAATTTCCCAAACACCTAAAGTTGTGAGATTCATCATTCATTTATAGATGTGCTAGGTGTTTACGGTTTTGGTTTGATTGCCTTGTAATTTGTCCCTCTCTTAGGCTCTTGGATTTATTCGGGAGTAAGGGTTCCATTTCGAACTCTGCACTAAGATGTGCGAATTTGAGGTTAATTTATTCCATTTCCGGGTTCATTTCTTTGATATGAGTGTGCCGGTGATGTGTTGAGCTAGAACTTGGCCTGGTGATTGTTACGAGACCGCAGTGAGATCACTTTTGTGATATAAGTACATTGGATGACGAATTGGCATATTAGGTTTGACCCGTATTTTCTTTCTTTCTTTGCACATTTGCTTTTGTATATTTTTACCTTTACTATACATACACTTTCTTTCCTTCCTTTGTAAACCTTTGTTGCACTCATCCTTAGTGCAAAGTACACTTATACATCCTTTTTAACTTAGCCTTTTCCTTTGTATATATCCACTTATATATGTAAACTTTACCTAATTATACCTTACTATACCGATAGTCTAATCTGGGGGGCCATTGATTGTCATTGGTTTGTTTGGATGGTTTGGGAGAAGCTTCAGTGGATTGTCTAGTGGAATATTCTTGTCTATGAGAATACGTCAATTGGTCAAGTTATTGGGGAATGTCTTGGATTGTTCAAAGGAAGTATATTGTTATAGACATTGTTCATCATTGTAAGAGGGTGCCTACTAGTAGAGTAAAAATGGTTCAAAAAAAGAGAAAAAAATGAAATAAGAAAAAAAAAAGAACTTGGGCTACTAGTAGGTATTTCTCATTTTTATATGTCAAAAGAATTGTTGTATCATTTGGTTCGTGAATATAATGGAAGACTTGGTTGAATTGAAGTTGTTTGAAGTTGATACACCACAATGGTGTCGGGTTTACTTGGTACTTTTGGAGGTGTCTTAGCGGGATAACATCTTATGGGTTGTTGGCAATCAATGTTAAGGGTTTGATTAGACTATTTTGTACATAACTTATCCTTTTGTTATTTCCTATTAACACTTACCTAAACTTCCCAAATCCCATTGTAAATACCCTTAGCCTAACTTTACAACCGACTTATATGCCATATTTTGATGATGTACTTGGTGCTTACGCCACGTCGGTGGAGCTATGATCCTTGTTCAAGCCTATGGTAAGATATGCATCACGACCGAGCAATGAGTGGTTATTCATATATATATTCAACCCTAATAGTAAGTTCTTTGGAGTAGGATGATTTTGATAGGCTCATTTGTTTCACTTTTGCTTAATCGTGTTATTGAGGCTTGTGAATTGTTCAGATATTGTCAAACATTTCGGATTTTCATTTAAGATTAAAACTGCTTCACCAAAGTCCTTGTCATCGACATACTTGGTTTGGCTTCTTTTTGGAAATTTGTAATGTGTTCATGTAGCTTCGTGCCAAGGAATGCTTTTTGCTTAATTTCCAGATTTGCTTGAGGACAAGCAATGCTCAAGTGTGGGGGGATTTGACATGACCAATTTATATAGATCGCCCACATCATTATTGGCCTTTTTCGTATGTGTTTTGAGTCAATTTTGTATGCATTTGGCGCGTTTATGGTGTTTGTTAGTGCTTTCGGGTTCTTAGCAGGTTGCGCGTCCATTTGGTACATTTTCTGACGATTTTTGGCCAAGAAGTTGACCCGAGTGTTCGAGTGATGTTGATAATGAAGAACAAAGATTTCAGCAGATATGCACTGCGCCGCAGTGGGAGGGTTATTGCCCCACTGCGCCGCAGTCGTTAGGTACCAAAGATACAAGATTCCAGTGAATTATCACTGCGCCGCAGTGGGAACATTCACACCCCACTGCGCCGCAGTACAACCCCCACTGCGCCGCAGTCAACAACGAATAAACAATTCCAGTGAATTCTCACTGCGCCGCAGTGGGAAGTGCACAAGGCCACTGCGCCGCAGTGAGTGCACGGGAGTATCAGGTTGCAGCCTTTTGCTGCAGATTTTGGGGGAGGTATATAAAGGAAAAAAACCCTATTTTCCCAATCATCCAAATTCTTTCTAAGAGCTGCTCTCCAAGGGATTCCTTCGAGGATCAAGGGTAGATTTCTTCGTCCGATTCATTGAAGATTCAAAGGCACCCACTTAGATCGTATCTATTTTATTGTCTTGCAATTTCAATTTCAAGAACGATTGGTACATCATGTTCTTCTTTTATTGTGATTGTTATTTTAAATTAATCATGAGTGGCTAAACATTCAATCATCCACCTTGAGGAAACTAGACGAATGATGTGATTGCTATATGTTTTAATCCAAAGAGTTGATTTCAATTATCGTTGTGTCGAGATCTTGATGATTTAATTCCTTTTTATATATTATTATGATATTGGTGGCATGTGTGTTCTTCGTTAGTGGTACTAGTTGGATGCATATGTGATTTTCAAATGGTTGTTTGTCTATGAGCAATTATCACTAGTTCATGGTATGATAGTGAATATCATTTTAATAAAAGGAGTCATTTTGTCAACGTGTTTTATAACGGTTGGTGGTACCACGTTATCCTCACATAGGCACAATTGTTAATTCGATAGTCAAGGAAACTAATTGTTGGTAAGGTTGTCTAGGCATTGGTGGTACCGGCTTGGGTAATTAAACTAGCAACTTAGGTGATTGGGTAATTTGCTCACGGTTGGTGGTACCACGTGAGCACCTTAATCCCTTTACGATTATCTTTTCAACTCAATGAATTTGGTCTTAATTGAATGCAATCATGTTTGAAGTCTAGCGAATTCAAGGTGGATGATCTTTATTAATATTGTCTGAAGCTTTTCTTTACTTTCATGAGTTTTGTCTTTTCATTTTATTTTAATTTAATTGTCAAAGTGAGACTCGAAGCAACACCCTGTTTTCCAAACCATTTTATTAAACAACTAGTTCAAACCAATCCCCGAGAACGAACACGGACTTGCCTCTTAACTATATTGCATACGAACGGGTCCACTGCCCGATAGTGTGTAGTAGTGAGTTTCTAGGTATTTCTAGTTTATAATTTTAAACTCGATTTAGCACATCAACGCCTTATACATACCCTCAGATACTATGATTGATGTAGTTCCTGACCATCATTAGTGACAAGTGATTCGCCGTATCCCACTTTCTTAAAATTCGCTTTCTGAGCTGCGGAAGAGTTAGCAGTAATAGCAGTGGGTTCATTATGGCGAATGACATAGTCAAGGTCTAGCATCTCCAGAGTTAGAGGTAACTAATCCTTTCATAAAACAAAGTTTGCATCAGTAAGTGGCTTAATGCCTAAGTCAGGTACTATAGCGGAAATAACGAGGATATTAATTTATGATACAAGCAATAGAAGATTATAATAGTAATGCCTAAAATAAGTAGGCCTAATAGTAATGAAGTTATAGTGACATGATTAGCTTTCTAAGGCAAACTAAGTAATATCTATAAAATTAATGGAACTAAAGTAATACCTAAAATAAGTAGGCCTAATAATAATGTTCCTCATAATGACATAATTAGATATCTAAGGCAGACTAAGTAATGTCTCTAAACATAATGGAACTAAAGTAATGCCAAAAATACATAAGGGCCAATAATAATGTTCCTAAAAATAATGAGACTAAGACCATTATAAAAGTAATGAAGCTAGTGATAGGTAAGCCTATTGTAAACACCAAAACAATAAGCTAAAGTAAGGCTCTACTTAGACTTTACATCACCTTTGGGCACAAGTAACTAATATCTAAGTAACACACGAGCATTAGGGTCATGCAACACAACGCTTATCTTTTGACCTTTGGGCACAAAATCAAGAATTGTGTATATTATGCATGAAAATAGTCCTTTTAGCACACAAAGCATATTAAATCACCTTTGGGCAGAATCAATATACTAAGTGTTCATTATGCAAAAGGAAAAAGAACGCAACATGAGAATCACATTTGACCTTTGGGCACAAATGATAAAACCATGTACATTAGTGCGAAGCCCCCAATCATTACGGGGGTCGGATGACGTCAGCACGAAGTGGGCTGTGATGACGTCAGCACGAGCCCGTGATGACGTCAGCACGAACTCGTGATGACGTCAGCACGAACTCGTGATGACGTCAGCACGAACTCGTGATGACGTCAGCACGAACTCGTGATGACGTCAGCACGAACTCGTGATGACGTCAGCACGAACTCGTGATGACGTCAGCACGAACTCGTGATGACGTCAGCACGAACTCGTGATGACGTCAGCACGAACTCGTGATGACGTCAGCACGAACTCGTGATGACGTCAGCACGAACTCGTGATGACGTCAGCACGAACTCGTGATGACGTCAGCACGAACTCGTGATGACGTCAGCACGAACTCGTGATGACGTCAGCACGAACTCGTGATGACGTCAGCACGAACTCGTGATGACGTCAGCACGAACTCGTGATGACGTCAGCACGAACTCGTGATGACGTCAGCACGAACTCGTGATGACGTCAGCACGAACTCGTGATGACGTCAGCACGAACTCGTGATGACGTCAGCACGAACTCGTGATGACGTCAGCACGAACTCGTGATGACGTCAGCACGAACTCGTGATGACGTCAGCACGAACTCGTGATGACGTCAGCACGAACTCGTGATGACGTCAGCACGAACTCGTGATGACGTCAGCACGAACTCGTGATGACGTCAGCACGAACTCGTGATGACGTCAGCACGAACTCGTGATGACGTCAGCACGAACTCGTGATGACGTCAGCACGAACTCGTGATGACGTCAGCACGAACTCGTGATGACGTCAGCACGAACTCGTGATGACGTCAGCACGAACTCGTGATGACGTCAGCACGAACTCGTGATGACGTCAGCACGAACTCGTGATGACGTCAGCACGAACTCGTGATGACGTCAGCACGAACTCGTGATGACGTCAGCATGAATTCGTGATGACGTCAGCATGAAGTGATGACATAGCGCGAAGATGACGTAAGCGCGAATATAAGCAGAAGTCATGATGACGTCAGCACGAAGATGACGTCAGCGCGAAGTGGGCTTTAGTCCGTGATGACGTCAGCACGAACTCGTGATGACGTCAGCACGAACTCGTGATGACGTCAGCATGAACTCGTGATGACGTCAGCACGAACTCGTGATGACGTCAGCACGAACTCGTGATGACGTCAGCACGAACTCGTGATGACGTCAGCACGAACTCGTGATGACGTCAGCACGAACTCGTGATGACGTCAGCACGAACTCGTGATGACGTCAGCACGAACTCGTGATGACGTCAGCACGAACTCGTGATGACGTCAGCACGAACTCGTGATGACGTCAGCACGAACTCGTGATGACGTCAGCACGAACTCGTGATGACGTCAGCACGAACTCGTGATGACGTCAGCACGAACTCGTGATGACGTCAGCACGAACTCGTGATGACGTCAGCACGAACTCGTGATGACGTCAGCACGAACTCGTGATGACGTCAGCACGAACTCGTGATGACGTCAGCACGAACTCGTGATGACGTCAGCACGAACTCGTGATGACGTCAGCACGAACTCGTGATGACGTCAGCACGAACTCGTGATGACGTCAGCACGAACTCGTGATGACGTCAGCACGAACTCGTGATGACGTCAGCACGAACTCGTGATGACGTCAGCACGAACTCGTGATGACGTCAGCACGAACTCGTGATGACGTCAGCACGAACTCGTGATGACGTCAGCACGAACTCGTGATGACGTCAGCACGAACTCGTGATGACGTCAGCACGAACTCGTGATGACGTCAGCACGAACTCGTGATGACGTCAGCACGAACTCGTGATGACGTCAGCACGAACTCGTGATGACGTCAGCACGAACTCGTGATGACGTCAGCACGAACTCGTGATGACGTCAGCACGAACTCGTGATGACGTCAGCACGAACTCGTGATGACGTCAGCACGAACTCGTGATGACGTCAGCACGAACTCGTGATGACGTCAGCACGAACTCGTGATGACGTCAGCACGAACTCGTGATGACGTCAGCACGAACTCGTGATGACGTCAGCACGAACTCGTGATGACGTCAGCATGAATTCGTGATGACGTCAGCATGAATGTGATGACGTCAGCACGAATTCGTGATGATGTCATCACGAATGAGTCATAAACTCGTGATGACGTAAGCATGAGGTTGTCAGTAATTCGTGTATGAAATTAAGCTGAAGTTCATGATGATGTAAGCGCGAATATAAGCAGAAGTGATGATGACGTCAGCACGAACATGACGTCAGCGCGAGCCCGTGATGACGTCAGCACGAACTCGTGATGACGTCAGCACGAACTCGTGATGACGTCAGCACGAATTTCTTATTCTGCAGATTTTAATTTTGCGAAATTCATCAAATTCGAAACAAATCATGATTGATCGTTTATAACACGGATCTGATACCACATGTTGAAATAAACATGATTCGATTCGAGTGATAAAACATCCCAGATCGTCCTGTGGAACCTGTAAGAGCATAAAGCATAAATGCTATTGATTTCGGGTTCCCATAACAAGATGATTGAGTAATAATGGGATGAATTCGGCTGATGTTATGCACGAATTAGATGAGGAAGACACACGAATTTAGTGAGGGTATTATGGTGTGATTATGTGTAATTATTCATTAACCTTAATTTAGGGTTAATGGCTCTCTATTTATAATGAGAGTATTTATACATTCAACCCCTATGGTGTTTAATGTGTGTAACATTAGTCCTCATAGTTCCAATCATCTAATGGGAAACCCTATAGTTTGTCTTTAAGAGTAAATACGCCCATTATATATTTACTAGACATAGGGATTTCAGTTATCGTCAATTATCATATCAGGAATGAAGATGATCAGTGACGGTCACACTAACGTGGTTCCTACAAGGCATAGATAGACAAATAGATAGATCGATTGAATAGATTACAGTTAAATAGAATTTGTGGTTGGACATTTTTTTGTATGAAATAGATACAGATATGTAGATGTATATGTTTGGATATGGAGTACAGATTTTGACAGGTTTGGTCCTTACAATTTTCATCAGAAAGATCAAGTTTGATCCTTTATGCTTAAAAAAGTACCAATATACCCTCATGTGAGAGGCACGTGGAGGTGTTAACGGAGAGGAGATAACGGTCGTCAACTTAAAGGACGAAACACGAACTTTATCCTCCTATAAAGGACTGTCAATGAGGTTATTGAACCACAGGGATGAAACATGATTTTTTGAGTAAACCACAAGGACGATTTATGTCGATAACTCTAAAAAATAAATATTATATTTCGGTGTCCTTTAACTTTTCCCTATAAAATTGTGAAAAAATCACATAATACTTGGACATATTTTCAAAGGAAATCAATATCTCTTTATGTCCTTTTTTCTCATGGTTAATCAAACAAGGGAAATGAAATGATTCCCATTTTTCAAACTCTAATTCTCCAACCAAACATATAAGTTGATTGTGCACCAAACCGCATAGTTGATGATGACTCCGACAAGGGGCTCCGTTCATGGATGAATGATTGAGGTTTAAAGGTTTGTTGGCGATTCCCCGAAGGTAGGAACGGTGTTCCTTTACGCCAACTATGAGTGTTTAGGGTTTATGTGTGAGAGTCGGCTGATTTGTGATCATGCCAATTGAATGAGGGTTACCTCTCCTTATATAGGAGAGGGTAACTTGGGGAGGAAAGCTAGGGTTTTAACCCTAGCTAGGGTTTTGGCATATCTAGGATATATTTATCTGATTTACTTGCCATCTTTATCCCTTTATAATTGGGATATGATTTACTATAATTTAGGAAAGGATTTAGGTTTATCCCTAACCATTTAATTATTATTAACACCTCCGGGCATAAGCCCTTCGTGCAGGTGCTTCGTGAAGAGTGTCCTTCGTATAGTGATTCGGGGGTACATCGTCAAGCCCCCCAGTCTAATATTATAGACTGCTAAGGCTATGATTTTAGACTATATTCTCATGCTCTTTGTATTGCACGGATTCTGAATATTGCTTCGAATACGGTCTTCTTGTCCCTTTAAATGCACTTTCCTTTTCTTCTTTCTTCACTTGATCGCTACGTTTCTAGGTAACTCTTCTTACTCCTTTTATCAGTAATGACGAAGGTAAGTGTTAAATCCGTATCCTCCTTCGTTACATCCAATCAACGTAGGTGTTTTACGGATACGTACTTTCCTGATAAAATTAGGGTTTTCTGATTGCCTAATCGAGCCCTTCAGCTGGTTCAAAAAGCTCGTCCTTTTATAAGGGGTTCCTTCTTTATATGGAAGCAAATTTCGAAGGGTGACTTTTGTCAAATTAGAGAAGGTGGTGGGCGATCTGTTGAATTTTGACACGTTAACCGAGGCGATAGGTGGATATCTGATTTGTATGAGTGGTTTTGATCGAAATTTGAGAAAGCGGGATCTTTGTAAGGTTTTGGATAATGTACTTTCAGGGAGGCTTTTGGTATGGTTTGTGCTAGAAATCGTTTGTTTCGTTTATGGACCTTTGATCTTCGAATCTCACTTTTTGCTATGAAGTTTTGAGCAGACGCGGATTTACGGAGATCAGTGAGTCTTGTAACGGAGGAAATTGAGAATGTATTTATGGTATCGGTGTAAGTGCACGTTCTGGTGCACATTTTGTGTCCGATGCATCTCAATTAATGGGCTGTTTTGCTAGATGTGTTGACCACGAGTTTAGACCAAACTCGTGTGGAGGCCACGAGTTTAGACCAAACTCGTGTGAAGGCCACGAGTTTAGACCAAACTCGTGTGGAGGCCACGAGTTTAGACCAAACTCGTGTGGAGGCCACGAGTTTAGACCAAACTCGTGTGGAGGCCACGAGTTTAGACCAAACTCGTGTGGAGGCCACGAGTTTAGACCAAACTCGTGTGAACAGTAACACGAGTTTGACTAAACACGTGTTACTGTAGCACGTGTTTACCTTTGATCAAACTCGTTTACCATAGTCTCACGCGTTTGAAGATTGGTCCACGTGTTTAGGGTTTCTGATTGCCTAATCGAGCCCTTCAGCTGGTTCAAAAAGCTCGTCCTTTTATAAGGGGTTCCTTCTTTATATGGAAGCAAATTTCAAAGGGTGACTTTTGTCAAATTAGAGAAGGTGGTGGGCGATCTGTTGAATTTTGACACGTTAACCGAGGCGATAGGTGGATATCTGATTTGTATGAGTGGTTTTGATCGAAATTTGAGAAAGCGGGACCTTTGTAAGGTTTTGGATGATGTACTTTCAGGGAGGCTCTTGATATGGTCTGTGCTAGAAATCGTTTGTTTCGTTTATGGACCTTTGATCTTCGAATCTCACTTTTTGCTATGAAGTTTTGAGCAGACGCGGATTTACGGAGATCAGTGAGTCTTGTAACGGAGGAAATTGAGAATGTATTTATGGTATGGTGTAAGTGCACGTTCTGGTGCACATTTTGTGTCCGATGCATCTCAATTAATGGGCTGTTTTGCTAGATGTGTTGACCACGAGTTTAGGTCAAACACGTGTTGATTGACCACGAGTTTAGACCAAACTCGTGTGGAGGCCACGAGTTTAGACCAAACTCGTGTGGAGGCCACGAGTTTAGACCAAACTCGTGTGGAGGCCACGAGTTTAGACCAAACTCGTGTGGAGGCCACGAGTTTAGACCAAACTCGTGTGGAGGCCACGAGTTTAGACCAAACTCGTGTGGAGACCACGAGTTTAGGCCAAACACGTGTTGATTGACCACGAGTTTAGACCAAACTCGTGTGGAGGCCACGAGTTTAGACCAAACTCGTGTGGAGGCCACGAGTTTAGACCAAACTCGTGTGGAGGCCACGAGTTTAGACCAAACTCGTGTGGAGGCCACGAGTTTAGACCAAACTCGTGTGGAGGCCACGAGTTTAGACCAAACTCGTGTGGAGGCCACGAGTTTAGACCAAACTCGTGTGGAGGCCACGAGTTTAGACCAAACTCGTGTGGAGGCCACGAGTTTAGACCAAACTCGTGTGGAGGCCACGAGTTTAGACCAAACTCGTGTGGAGGCCACGAGTTTAGACCAAACTCGTGTGGAGGCCACGAGTTTAGACCAAACTCGTGTGGAGGCCACGAGTTTAGACCAAACTCGTGTGGAGGCCACGAGTTTAGACCAAACTCGTGTGGAGGCCACGAGTTTAGACCAAACTCGTGTGGAGGCCACGAGTTTAGACCAAACTCGTGTGAACAGTAACACGAGTTTGACTAAACACGTGTTACTGTAACACAAGCACGTGTTTACTGTAACACTAGCACGCGTTTGATACCAAGCACGTGTTTACTATAACACAAGAACGTGTTTGAGTTGTCGAAATGGAATCGAGGTTCAAGTATGTTTCGGTGTGGAAGGATCACAGCAGAAGACAACGATACATTGAAGCATAGAAGACAGGGTTGTAGAAAAGCTAAAAAAAAAAAAAAAAAAAAAAAAAAAAACACGCGTTTGGGAAAACACGCGTTTGGAAAACACGCGTTTGGAAAAACACGCGTTTGGAAAACACGCGTTTGGAAAAACACGCGTTTGGGAAAACACGCGTTTGGGAAAACACGCGTTTGGGAAAACACGCGTTTGGGAAAACACGCGTTTGGGAAAACACGCGTTTGGGAAAACACGCGTTTGGGAAAACACGCGTTTGGGAAAACACGCGTTTGGGAAAACACGCGTTTGGGAAAACACGCGTTTGGGAAAACACGCGTTTGGGAAAACACGCGTTTGGGAAAACACGCGTTTGGGAAACACGCGTTTGGAAGCCCACGAGTTTGAAGCCCAGCCCATTTCTAGCCTATAAATAGAGATCTTAGGTTTCGGTTTTTGGTTGATGTTTTTAGTTGCAACAGATTTCATTCACTAGGTTCTCGAGGTAGAGATCTATACCTCGAGATGCCGCCCATATTATTCGATTATCAAGAGTCGTCTCGTTGATTGTAATCCGTAATCATCGTAGATGTATTGTAAACGGATTTATTCATTGTAATCATTCGACTAATGATAAAGGAATCAGATTTATATCTCCTGTTCTTATTGATTTCGTGTTTATATATGTGTTTGTTTCATTCAATTACCTCAATAACGATTATGTTTGGATTCCGCACTTACATAATCGTAGAAATCGCGAATCGATCGGTCACAGGAACTTTCAATTGGTAATCATGAAGTGCTATGCTTCTAATTCGGTGATGTAATGGTGTAACTTTGGATGTATCTCCGCATAATGTAAACATCCGGTGATGTATCCTTCATATCAGAGGTAGTATTTCTGTTGCGTCATGTTGTTCTACTTCGATGAGACTTTTACGTGTGTCGCTTTGTTGAGTAACTTCGTGCGTTTGATGAACTTGATGTACCATTACTTTTACTTGTCACGTGGTTGTGTCCTTGTTCCGTAGACCACATAGTTGTCTTCTTATGATTCTGTCCTTTTATGTAGGGCAGGTGTTGCAAAATTTAGGATTTGTGCTTCTCGTTATGTGGAGAAGGCATCGCTGGTGTTTTCAGAGTTACGTGGGATATGTTCTTCATTTATTGTTGATTCTGATGTCTTTGGATGACTATTCTCTTCTTGTAATTATCTACGAAGGTGCTAGAGGTATCTTCCTTGTTGTTATGGGAGGTTTCTTCAAAGTTCCCGAGGAATCCTCAACTCTATTTTCTTACTTTGGTAGTGGTTTATGTAGGCTACTTATCCTTTTTTTTATATGGGCTTCGGGTGATGAATTATTTTTTATATATTCGAAAGTCCTTTCTTTAGGCTTCGAAGATATATTACGAAGGGATCATCATTCCGAGCTACCTTTTTATTGCTTTGAGAGTTGTCTCTGGACCTTCGGGGGCACATATATGGCCTCCGTGTGGTCGTGTAGAAGTTTGCTGGAAATTTGAAGGTCCATCCAGCGTATATGCACGGTATCGAGGGTACCACCATTCGATTATTCCGTGTCTCACATTTGCTTACGGTCTGCATGGTATCGAAGGCGATCACCTTTGTATTTTCCATGTCTTTTCGTTGGTGCATGCTTCGTTATGGAAGTTTTGTTCTTCCAGTTACGATTTGGCTATATGTTATGTAGGCGTCCCTATCATACATTTGAGCCTTAGTAGCATGTCTTTTATTGGTAAATGGATACGTACGCGGTAAGATAGGTAATACGATAGGGAGCGACCCTTCGTAATGGTTAAAGATGAGGGTGTGTTCACCACTTTCTGACCTTATTCGGGCCATGAGTTTTACGACGTAGGACATGTAGGTCTCTTTGTCGTGTACAAAATAATTCAAACCTTTGTTAGGTCGTATATACGTGATTTTTGTGGCATGGTCCCTTCGAGGGTGGGACCTTTATATCATGCCTCCTTTAAACCTCAGTACTCACATATGAGCAACTCCATAAATTAGCCATTACGAAGCTTGTCTAAACTTTGTAGTTAAGCCATTACGCCATTTAAACAACTGTCAAATGTGAGTTGAGATCAAAGAGTTAGCATAATATCTAATAAAGACTTATATGGTTGCTAGGTTGCACCATTTTTTCAGTTTAGGAATAACATAAAATGTTGTGGTCTTAATAGGACCAATGTTTGGCCAATTGCGGAGGGCACTGCCTTCCGATTTTTCGTTGGCCTCTTTGTTTATTATTATTATTAGGTTACATGAGGTATTCTCCGTATTGAGTGAAGGGTATCTGCTATGGCAATTTTGTACATTTTTGTGTTGAATATAATATTCCTTTGAAGTGTTTGATTTTGTTTTAAAGGGTTTCTAGTGTTTGTTTTCTCGAAGGGGTATCCCCTTCGTTTTATGACTCTGAAGTGTGTTCTACGCTCCTATAGGTTTAGGAACATTAGTGCATGGTTCCGAAGGCAACCACCCGCGGAGTTCCATGTCTCACATTTTGCGTGTTATAACCTCAGGATTATATCCTTGTGGCTCTAATGATATTTGAGCGTTCTTTGTTATACTTGGATTTCTTAAGTTTTTTGGGTAATATCTTATTTTTGAGAATAAAGTTTGTTTGATGTTTTAGTTGCGAGGCTAGGGCCTAGGTAACGATTTGGGTAAGCTCTTCTGGTAAAAGGTGTTGGATGATATTGTCTGAGTCCCTAGGTGTGTCAACGAGAATGAGACGAGGACTTCTTCGACTTATGTATTGTGGAAGGTGTTGTTGGTAATGGGTAAATCCTTGGATATTCGGATGTTGTAAGGGAATTATTACGGTAGTCTATGTGTGATCTTCCGAATCTACGGGAAGGTGTATCGTCAAGCCTATTAGGCTTAAGGGCAGTGAAAAAGTGTATATATGTTGACCTCCGTGCTTGCGGAGGGGTACTATTGAAAAAGCTTATGTGATAGAAATGGGAATGATAGTAGTCTCGGCCTTCTTAGGCTCAAATAAGACTTTTTATACAAGATCTAGGCTCATGGCCTCTGACATATTTTGGTTTAGATTGATTTTTGGATAACGAACCTTGTAGAGGGTAACCTACTTTCGGAGTTTTACTTTATGGAAGCGTTATGAAGGGAAAGTATTATACCCGATGATTTTGCTCTACGGAGGTTGTATGATCTACGAAGAGTAGGAAACCATGTATGTAGCTTTATCTTGACGGGAATATTTCAGTATGTCAATACTTTTAAGGGTTGGTAATTTATGAGGCTTATGCCTTACGAATTGAGCCGTGGGTGAGCTGTGGTATATGGTTTAGACTATCACGTAGGTGACCATTATACAAGCTATATACACCTTTAGGAAAAATATAAAAGATCATGGTTTTAGTGCATACCTTGGGATTTTAATGCCCATATAGTTTAGTTGGAGAGTTTTTACCTCACGTCCTGAGCTTTGGGGAGAGAGATTGCATGTATGACCTTTTTGAGTGGAGCTCCGTGGTAAGAGAAATGTCAGAGAGATTTGTGAACTTGGTCGCGCAACGTCATCGAAGGTGAGGTATATATCATCATTAGCCCCCCAGTCTAATATTATGGACTGCTAGGGTTGTGATTTTAGACTGTATTCCTTGTTCGCCAATTTCACAAGTTATTGCATCGAATTTACTTTGATAAAAGATAGTACCGAAGGATAATGAGAGTTCCTGAAGGTCACTGAATGCTGTCGGAGATTTCCGAAGGTCGCCGAAGGCTGATGAAGGTTCCCAGAGCTCGCTAAAATGCTTCTGGAGGTTTCCGTAGGTCTCTGGAAGCCTTAGGAGGTTTCCGAAGCTTGCTGAATGCTATCTGAGGTTTCTGAAGGTCGCGGGAGGCTTTGGGTTAGGTCCTCTATCTGGATCTTCTTTGCGAAAGGCTGCCAGAGGTTTTCGAATGTAGCTAAAGGCTTCCGGGGGTTTCCGAAGCTTGCTGAAGGCTGTCAGAGATCTCTGGAGTCCGTAGAAGGTCTTTGAAGCTCGGCGAAGACTGTATGAGATTTCTGACTATCGTTGAAAGCTGTAGCAGGTCTTTGAAGCACAACGAAGACTCTGGGAGGTCTTCGAATCACGTTGGAGGCTGCTACAGGCGTCCGAAGCTCATTGAAAGTTGACGAAGGTCTCCGAAGCTCGCTGAAGGCTGTCGGAGGTTTCTGAAGGCTGCCGAAGGCTGTGGGAGGTCTTCGAAGTTCACAAAAAGCTGCCGGAGGTTTCCGGAGCTCGTTGGAGGCTGAAGGATGTCTTCGAAGCTTGCTGAATGTTGCTGGAGGTGTTCGAAGCTTCGTCGAAGGCTGTCGGAGGTTTTCGAAGCTTGCTGAAGGCTGTCGGAGGTTTCCGAAGGTCGCTGAAGGCTTCGGGTTAGTTCCTCCATCTGGATCTGGTAAGGTTGTGGAGTAGGCTCTTGATATTCGTCTTGATCTTCGTCTTATATAATAAATTAAATATGATATAAAAGATTGTTTCGGTACATAAATTGTTAGAATCTTTGGTAAAATCAATATACAATAAGATCGTACTTCTTTAAACTCGCCGGGGATATGAGCGTCGCATATTCTTGACACAAATAATTTATCGTATATAAGCATTGGATGTGGCGGATGTTACGTAGATTTATGGACCAAAGTCTGCTATACCTTGTAACATGGTGACATAAGTATCATTAGTAAATCAATGATATAATATCATTATTAAACATCGGCTATCCGACAAATCATATTTACTATGATATTAGATTTTTGATGACAAGAATATGCCAATGATTTTATTCTTTTCTCCATATCACGTGTTATGCACATATGAGATAAACATGTATGTGAAAAAGTGTTTATGTATCTTTATTGCAGATCTATCACTTTGGTGGAGAAAATTTCAAAGGTAAGGTTTCTTGATACAGGAGAACACTTGCATACGAATTTGACTACAGAACAGGCTCATCTAGATGGGGAAAACCGTTATTCATTGGAGTTTTTCCTTGTGGTGATCTATCATCTACTTAGTTTGGCACGACGGATCATAATGTGGTTTAATGGTGGGTTTTGTGATATGGATCAGTGTGGTCCCACGGATGGCGCCAAATAATTGTGCACCAAACCGCATAGTTGATGATGACTCCGGCAAGGGGCTCCGTTCATGGATGAATGATTGAGGTTTAAAGGTTTGTTGACGATTCCCCGAAGGTAGGAACGGTGTTCCTTTACGCCAACTATGAGTGTTTAGGGTTTATGTGTGAGAGTCGGCTGATTTGTGATCATGCCAATTGAATGAGGGTTACCTCTCCTTATATAGGAGAGGGTAACTTGGGGAGGAAGCTAGGGTTTTAACCCTAGCTAGGGTTTTGGCATATCTAGGATATTTATCCGATTTACTTGCCATCTTTATCCCTTTATAATTGGGATATGATTTACTATAATTTAGGAAAGGATTTAGGTTTATCCCTAACCATTTAATTATTATTAACACCTCCGGGCATAAGCCCTTCGTGCAGGTGCTTCGTGAAGAGTGTCCTTCGTATAGTGATTCGGGGTTACATCGTGAACGAACTCAAAGATCAACCAAACAACAATTATTATTAATGGTTGTTTTATTATTATTAAGTAATTAATCAGTCGGCTGTATAATCCGACTTATAGAGTTCGATTATTACAAAGAAATATGATCAAGATGATCAAACAAATGATTGATCAAGATGAATCAATCAAATTACAAAGAAAAATATCTCGAATATATTTGAGAGAAAAACATATAAACGAAAGTGATAATAATTGATCTGAAACCCTAATCGGGTTATAAAGATGTATTTATACTCCAAGAAGCTTGCACTACTCCTCCCTCCTCTTTTCCCTTTGTGCACAACTAGTCCTTCCAGAATCATCAATAACATACCTGCACAATACTCAACCCTGAAGTTAGAAGAATATTCAAATATAACCCTAAAGTTTATATTAGACATATAATTTTAACACCCTCCCTTAATATAAACTTTAGGCAGAAAAAAGATCAATCATGTTCATCTTACTTAACAAAAAATCATGTTGTCTTATGCACAAGCTCTTTGTAAAAATGTCAGCAGTTTGATCATTGGTATCAACTTTAACAAGATTAAGCATACCAGAACTAACTTTTTCCCTTACAATATGAATATCAATTTCAATATGTTTAGTTCTTTCATGAAGAACTGGATTTGTTGCAATCAAAACAGCTGATTTATTATCACAATACAAAGTAACAGGCAACAAATTTTTAACTCTTAAGTCATTCAAAATGTTAAGAATCCATACCAATTCACAAGTCACAGTGGCCATGGCCCTATACTCTGCTTCAGAGGAAGACCTAGACACTGTTTTCTGCTTCTTACTTTTCCAGGAAATTAATGAATCATTTTAAAAAAATGCAAAAACCAGTAACAGATTTCCTGGATGTCACACATTTCCCCCAATCTGAATCCACAAAGGCAGAAAGAGAGAAAGACTGACCTTTTATAATGTGAATACCTTTACCCGGATTCTTCTTAAGATACCTTAAGATTCTGAAGGCAAGCTTTAAATGTGAAGCTTTAGGAGCATGCATATATTGACTTAAACACTGCACAGGATAGCTAATGTCTGGTCTAGTGATAGTAAGATAGATCAATTTCCCAATAATTTTTTGATACAAGGTCACATTTTCAATAAAAGGATCAGAATCATCATGTCTATCAGATATAACAAGATTCATATCCATAGGTCTTCTCATAGGTTTTGAACCAAGCATACCATATTCAAATAAGAGATCCATACAATACTTCCTTTGAGTTAAGCAAACTCCTTGTGAAGTATCAATTACTTCAATGCCTAAAAAATACTTCAATTTTCCTAAATCCTTTATAAGAAACTTGGTCCTTAAAAAACCTTTAACCTTTTCAACCTCAGAATTGTCATTACCAGTGATGACAATGTCATCAACATAAACAAGAAGAGCAATAAACAAATTTGTATCAGTCTTAGTAAAAAGAGAATAATCACTTTTACTTTGGATGAAACCATATTCACTTAAAGCATTGGTTAGTTTATGATTCCATTGCCTTGGAGCATGTTTAAGTCCATATAAAGACTTAACAAGTTTACAAACTCTTTTATCATCTTTAGAAAAATATCCTGGAGGTAATTCCATATAAACTTCTTCATATAAGTCACCATATAAAAAAGCATTGTTTATATCAAGTTGATATAAAGTCCAACCATATTGAACACTATATTAATAAGACACCTAACAGTGACCATTTTCACAACAGGAGAGAAAGTCTCCTCATAATCTATACCTTCCTTTTGATTATAACCTTTAGCCACTAACCTAGCTTTATATCTCTCAACTTCACCAGAAGATTTATACTTAATTTTATAAACCCATTTACATCCTATGGGTTCTCTCCCTAAAGGAAGATCAGTCAAAACCCAAGTATTGTTCCTATACAAAGCCTCCATTTCAAGATTCATTGCTTCAATCCATTTAGGATCTTTAGCAGCTTGATTATAAGTAGATGGTTCAACATTTTTATTAATGCTAGACAAGAAATTAAACACATTTGAACTCAGGTTAGAATAATTCACAACTCTGTCAATACCATACTTAACTTTACCATCAAGCACATAATCATTTAAATTTCTAGGAACATTAGTGGTTCTATTAGACCTCCTAAGATTGAGAGTATCCACTGGAATAGTATCATTAGTGATCTCATGATCAACTATATGAACACCCTCAGCATTATCATTATTCCCACCTTGCAACACCTCATTGGTGTTGTCATCATGTGTTGCTGTGCCTCCATTGTCATTGGCAGATTCATGTGTACTACCAATGTCAATGGTGGCTCTGCCATCACAATCAGTTTTGTTTAAGTTGCCATCATTGGGTCCAGTGGACTCAACAATCACCTCAATCCTGTCAAAAAAATTGCATAACTCATCATTAGAACAACCACTTGTACTCATTTTAAAAGGAAATATTTGTTCATAAAACTTCACATCTCTGGCAAACAAAATAGTTTTATCATCTAAACTGTACAGTTTATATCCCTTCTTTGAATTTGAGTAACCAGGTAAAACACATTTTTCAGCTCTCTTAGAAAACTTATTATCATTATTCAAAACAGTTGCATAACAAAGACAACCAAAATTTCTAAGATGAGATAAGACAGGTTCAAAACCAAACACAAGTTCATAAGGAGATTTTCCTTTTAACACAGAAGAAGGAGTCCTATTAATTAAATAAACAGCAGTGTAAACACACTCAGGCCACATGTATAGAGGAATCCCTCCCTGAAAGAGAAGAGCCCTAGCCACATTTAACAAATGCCTATGCTTTCTTTCAGCCACCCCATTTTGTTGGGGTGTATAAGCACAAGTAGTTTGATGTATAATACCAAATTGTTTAAACATTTTATCCATATTCCAGTTAACAAACTCAGTCCCATTGTCTGACCTAATTATTTTAACATTCTTTCCAAATTGAGTGTTAATCATTCTTATAAAAGAATTTATGTTTTCAAATACTTCAGTTTTATTTTTCAACATGTAAACCCAAACTGCTCTTGAAAAATCATCAACAACAGTTAAAAAATACTTGTATCCTTCTTTACTTGGTTTCCTATAAGGACCCCACACATCAAGATGTATTAAATCACCTACACTTAATGACTTGTGATCACTTAGAGGAAAAGGTTGTCTAGTTTGCTTAGCTTTATGACAAGTATCACATGGCAGAGAATCATCAATCATACCAAGTTTAAGTTTAGATTTTAACACATGCAGAACATTATAAGATGGATGACCTAATCTTGAATGCCACAAATCAGCAGATACATTGCAATTTGATACAGAATTAATATTAACATTATTAGCACAAACCTTACCAAGATTTAACAAATATAAACCACCATGAACTCTACCAGTCCCCAAACTTCTCATTGTTCTCAAATCCTGTATATAGCATGCATATTCAGAGAAACCAAAGAACAGTTTACTGTCTCTATTTGCTTTGTGAACAGACAGAAGATTTACATTATACTCAGGTACAACAAGAACATCAAACAATGTAATATGATCAGTGATTCTTAAATCTCCAATTTTAGTAATTTGAGCAGATGTACCATTAGGATGATTCACAGTAAGATTTAAAGCAGATACATCAATCACATTGATCATGTCTTTATCAGAAGCACACATGTGTTGGTTTGCACCAGAATCAATGATCCAATTAATTAAACTAATCAAAGTATCAAACTGAACATTTGAATTAAAATAAGTTGAAGACATAAAGGCATTAAAAATAGCACCTGCCATATTAGCTTGTGTCTTTCCTTTAGAATCCTGATTCTCATTTAACAAACTCATAAGCTTTGCAAGTTGTTCATTAGTGAAAGGTAAACCAGAATTAGTCACAGAAGAAGAATTAGAACCATTTTCAGAACCAGACAAGTTATTTTTATCACACCAATTACTGGTTTTATCATTCACAACATTATGACTTGTATAATTTCTATTTTGATTTTGAAAATTAGATTTCTTCTTATAAACATCTAGATAACCAACAAGTTTATAGCATTTGTCAATAGTATGACCTTTTAAACCACATGCAGGATTAGCACAAACAAGATTATCATTTCTAACAAACTTCTTTTTAGTGATCATTAAACTTTGACACAAAAGCAGAATTAGAAGGTTTAGCATGATTCAAAGAACTTGTATTTCTATGTGATTCTTCTCTAGATATCAAAGCATAAGCAGATTTCACATCAGGCAAAGGATCCCTTGTAAGAATAGTACTTCTAACAGACATATACATCTCATCAAGACCCATAAGAAACTGCATTAACCTTATTAAATCATGATGTGTTTTAAATTCTTTAGCAGCTTTACAAGTACACACAGGCAATTTAACCATAGCATCAAACTGTTTCCAGAATGTATTTAACTTGTGATAATATTCTGACAAAGAAGAACCATTTTGACACAATGTGTTAATTTTATGATGTAAATTGAACATAACAGAACCATCAACCTTGTCATAAGTTTCTTTTAAGTCATTCCAAACTTCACTAGCAACTTTAGAAAATATCTGTCCCATATACAATTCTTGACTAACAGATCCTAAAATCCAAGAAAGAACCACAGAGTTGCACCTATCCCATTGTTTAGCAAGAACAGAATCATCTTCATTTTTTTCACATGTACCATCTATAAAACCTACTTTATTTTTAGTTTCCAAAGCAAGCAACATAGCACATGACCACACATTATAATTTTCAGTTCCAGTTAATTTGAAAGATAGAATAGGAGAACCACTAGTATCAGTAGGATGCAGATATAAAGGATCACCAAAATCTAGACTACTAACAGTAGTAGGTTTAGAACCACTACCAGCATCAGGAGCCATTAATAATCAGATAACAAGTAAACAAATAACATCAAATATACTCAACAAATCAGAAAAACAAGTAAATCACCAAATACTTAACAAGCAATCAATAAACATACGATAACAATAACAATCAAAAGTCAAATAAGAACAGAATAAAAAATAAAAGTAAATAATATATATATATATAATAATATATATATATATATATATTTTTGAGAAAATAATTCTAATCCCTCAAAAGTGTCAGTGACAGGATTTCAAGCCTCTCAAAGGAGACCGGTCAAGTATTAACACAATTGATTTTGTGAGAATAGAATAAAAATTTAAAAAAAAATATTTAAAGAGATTTAGAAGTAGAAGATCAACAATACAGTGCTTTCGGCTGGAAAAATAAGGAACCCTAATTTTCTTCTTGATTCACTTAGTCAAGAAGAACAATCAGGATCTGAATATGAAGAAACCCTAACTTCTTTCTTGATTCACTTAGTCAAGAAGAACAATCAGGATCTGAATATGAAGAAACCCTAACTTCTTTCTTGATTCACTAAGTCAAGAAGAAGAAGGATCTGAAACAATAAGCAGCGGAATCAACGAGATCGTGAATCAAAAACCCTAAAAAATTAGGATTTTTTAGATCTAGGGTTTCGAAATCGAAATACGCCCTAAATCCAGAAGAATCTTAATCTGAAATCACCGATCAGAGTAACCTGGCTCTGATACCATGAACGAACTCAAAGATCAACCAAACAACAATTATTATTAATGGTTGTTTTATTATTATTAAGTAATTAATCAGTCGGCTGTATAATCCGACTTATAGAGTTCGATTATTACAAAGAAATATGATCAAGATGATCAAACAAATGATTGATCAAGATGAAACAATCAAATTACAAAGAAAAATATCTCGAATATATTTGAGAGAAAAACATATAAACGAAAGTGATAATAATTGATCTGAAACCCTAATCGGGTTATAAAGATGTATTTATACTCCAAGAAGCTTGCACTACTCCTCCCTCCTCTTTTCCCTTTGTGCACAACTAGTCCTTCCAGAATCATCAATAACATACCTGCACAATACTCAACCCTGAAGTTAGAAGAATATTCAAATATAACCCTAAAGTTTATATTAGACATATAATTTTAACACATCATCATAAGTATTTCAATTGGAAAACTACAAATTCAAAGTAAAGAATACATAACATTTGGTTATGGCCCATGAAATACTTGTATCCTTAATATTTCATTTAAAAACTTGTATCCTGAAAGAAGAGACATACACTTAACACTCGATTTAGTACATCAATGGTAAACTTTAACTTCAAACTTTATAAATCACAACTACTGAACTAGTATACTATATAAAGGTTAACCTCTTTCGACCCTAAAGAGTGTCGATTCAAGATGTCTTCCCTAAAAACGTCCAATTATTATTTGCTTGTGGGGAGCTTAATACGCACTAGACGTGGTTCATGATATTGATGTCTTATTGCACATTGTTTATGATTATGCATCGAGTTTTGGGCATTTCTATAAGGTGTTATCTAGAATAGCATGTATAGTTAAGTTCTGTTTCCCGACCTTTAGATGAGAATGTTGGGCTTAATAGTAAGATAAAAAGCCGAGTATTTTGTTTCATTAGTTTCCCTTCAGACAATCTCAATGCAGTATTGTTGTACATACTAATTGTTGATGGAAACAAAGGCTTCATGAAAATCAAGATGCGATTGCATCGGATCACTCTAAAGTACAGGAAAGCTATCGAAATATATGCATTTATGGAGAACTAAGTATCACCAACAGGCATTAGTGTATGTATAGCCGTAGAGGCAATAATGTGTCGTTTTAAGTCTGTAACCAAAACTCATGTATCCAACTAATCACCCAGAAAATCATTGTGAGGCTTCATGTAATCTTTGTGGATAGTACATTATTAGTTGATACATGGAAAAGATAGTATGTTTGGACCAGACATGTGTCTTATTTTTCACCCAAAGCCCATTTGATACTTTCTCTGAAACAGCCTGTAACAATCCATTACTCTTGACCCACCCCATCCACTTTGCCAACTCTAAACCTACATATTGGTTGACAGCCCTCAAATACTCTTTCAATAAAATTTTAATCATACATGATACATATACTTAACGTAGCCTTTTTTGACCCGAACTACTCTCATATTGGACAACCTGTTATGAGTCTTTTGACCCAAACCAGGTTCGACCAGTAACCGGACCTCTCCTTTTGTTAGTATTCATGCACATAAACCATATAAACAATCACGAGTACGCAGTGGAAAGAAACGTATATGCAATATAATTAATTAACAAAGTAAAGAATACATAACATTTGGTTATGGCCCATGAAATACTTGTATCCTTAATATTTCATTTAAAAACTTGTATCCTGAAAGAAGAGACATACACTTAACACTCGATTTAGTACATCAATGGTAAACTTTAACTTCAAACTTTATAAATCACAACTACTGAACTAGTATACTATATAAAGGTTAACCTCTTTCGACCCTAAAGAGTGTCGATTCAAGATGTCTTCCCTAAAAACGTCCAATTATTATTTGCTTGTGGGGAGCTTAATACGCACTAGACGTGGTTCATGATATTGATGTCTTATTGCACATTGTTTATGATTATGCATCGAGTTTTGGGCATTTCTATAAGGTGTTATCTAGAATAGCATGTATAGTTAAGTTCTGTTTCCCGACCTTTAGATGAGAATGTTGGGCTTAATAGTAAGATAAAAAGCCGAGTATTTTGTTTCATTAGTTTCCCTTCAGACAATCTCAATGCAGTATTGTTGTACATACTAATTGTTGATGGAAACAAAGGCTTCATGAAAATCAAGATGCGATTGCATCGGATCACTCTAAAGTACAGGAAAGCTATCGAAATATATGCATTTATGGAGAACTAAGTATCACCAACAGGCATTAGTGTATGTATAGCCGTAGAGGCAATAATGTGTCGTTTTAAGTCTGTAACCAAAACTCATGTATCCAACTAATCACCCAGAAAATCATTGTGAGGCTTCATGTAATCTTTGTGGATAGTACATTATTAGTTGATACATGGAAAAGATAGTATGTTTGGACCAGACATGTGTCTTATTTTTCACCCAAAGCCCATTTGATACTTTCTCTGAAACAGCCTGTAACAATCCATTACTCTTGACCCACCCCATCCACTTTGCCAACTCTAAACCTACATATTGGTTGACAGCCCTCAAATACTCTTTCAATAAAATTTTAATCATACATGATACATATACTTAACGTAGCCTTTTTTGACCCGAACTACTCTCATATTGGACAACCTGTTATGAGTCTTTTGACCCAAACCAGGTTCGACCAGTAACCGGACCTCTCCTTTTGTTAGTATTCATGCACATAAACCATATAAACAATCACGAGTACGCAGTGGAAAGAAACGTATATGCAATATAATTAATTAACAAAGTAAAGAATTGAAAGTGTACCTTTTAGCTTAAGCTTCCAATAATATTAATAATAATATGATTATTATTAGTTAGGGTTTAAAGTAAAACCCCTCTACGATTGCACACATGACACGTCGAACAATACCCGAAGATTGCTAGATCTTAAATCACCAAAAGCCTAAAGCTCATAGCTTGCTTTACTACTTGTTTCGTATAAACACAAGAAGAAACAAATATATGTTTCTGTCGAACTTTTGCATTCGAAACAACCAATCCAAAGATATTAATAATATCTTTGTTTATTCTACACTTCGATCAAGTGGAAACCGAAAAAGAAGATTTGGTTCTTTTTGGTTTCATATTGCGGCCGAGAGAGAGAGAGAGTCGAATACGTATATTTTGAGTTAGTTTGTTAGGGTTAATTATTAGGATATATATAGGGTATAAATATATCCCTAATAACTTAACCTCCAAGCTAACATCTTTTGACTTGGACTAGGGTTTAATTAATAATTACATTAATTATTAATTAATATTTAATAATTAATAATTCATATTTATTAATTAATATTTAATAATTAATAATTCATATTTATTAATTAATAAATAATTCTAATTAACATATCTAGTTAATAATGTCCAATTATCATTTCTCTCAACTTGGTGATTATAAATATGTAGATACAATATATACATATTACCGGATATCTAAGTGTCATTGCGTGTGACCCCGTAGGCTTAAATAATTTCCGGACATGCGTTTATTTAACGTGATCACATTCCAACAGCTCCCACTTGAGAATGTTATATAAAGGCAATAACATTGGTTAGCGTCTAGCAACACGCCAATGCTCCCGGAAATATTTAAGTATAGTTTCTTAAAGTATCTTTGAAATGGTTTCAGTGTTTATTATCTCTTTGTTTCAGATACTGTAAGTCCCCTGGTACGGATCGTCAATAGCTTGATCCAGTTATCTTGAGGTGCGGAATCCCTCACAATAACTTGGTGATCAACAAAAAACCCCTAGATCATCTGCGGCCTCGCAGATCTTCTTCGGGCTAGCGGAACAACCTTTGATGACTATAACCTGCACAAGAATGCTTGATATTTCGACAAATGTTCAACCCTAAACTCTGTTAGGGTTCGGTTTATATAGGTAACACCCGACATGGGCTTTAGCACATCGGCCTCGCAAACCCAGCCCAGCCCGTCACTAATGCGAGGTCACATTCTGTGATTGGCCTCGTATTTGACCCTGCAAATACGGGGTCGTATTACCTATTGTGAATTGCGAACTTGCAATTCACACTTAGCATATTTACTATACATTCAATACTTCAACTTAATCTAGTATTCTATGCATAATACTAAGTTCATTAATGACAATCACATTACAAAGACATATAACAATATAAGCCCAAACAATCTAGACTGCTATTGACATAGACGTGCACTTACAGACTCCCCCTTGGCAATAGCTTCTAGACGTTAACATACCTATGTCTTTGTCTTGTCTTTGTCATCAATCTACTTCCTCTGATTTTTCTTCTCAGCCTTCTTCTTCTTCTGAACTTCCTCTGAATCATCTGCAGCCTTATAGAAATCACAGTCTGAATGTAAGCCGATCTTCAAGCACAAACTCACTGTATTTCTATATCGCAACGCTGGACCCTGAAAATCTTTTGGAAACCAAATATTAACACTATTCAGCTTCAGCAGATCTTTCTTGCAGAAGTTCACTAGATGCAAAGGCTCATAAATCCTCACAATATCATAGTAATGATCACCATACATCACAGCTTCATACGTCTTACTATCAAAGTACCAGCCTATCATATTATCCAATAAGTCCTTCTTGAATTTCTTCAAAGGCACTTCTTTGGCAAACTTGGTCGACTCATACTTCAAAGTAACAACAGGCTTCTTTGTCTTCGGATCTATCTTCGATTTATCCTTGACCATCTTGCCTTCCTGTGGATGATACTTTCTCTGAGATGGATCCTTGATCTTCATATCTTTCGCTATAGACCTAGCAATATAATTTCCAAACTCAGATCCACTAGGATTGATTAGTTCTAGCCTAGCTAAACACCAAAAATCAACATCAGTAAGTGAGTTGATGGCTTCTTCGTTATAGTCCAAATACTGCACTCCGTCTGTTCTCCTGATAATGAGAAGTCTCAACTCTTCATCCCAATGAAAACTCACGATTCTTGAGCATGCAGTAGTGGCGTAGGCTTCAACCTTCTCTCCCTGAATCTTTTCTTTATATTTGATAGGTTTATGCGATGCCTCATACTTAGCCATGTTTTTCTTCCAAGTAATAACCCAATCTGGTCTAGTATCAACAGGCTCTGTATGTTGCACATCAGGATCTTCAGCAATTGGTTCTTGCATGACTGGAGCTTCAGGATCTTGGACTTGTTCAGACCTGTCCATTCTATCAAGCTTAGCTCTGAAGTCATCAATACTAAACCCTTTGCGCTCAGCATCTTTATCCACAAGCCTTAAAGTTGTAACTGGCATATCGACTTCTGCGATATCCATCCAGCTCTCATCACCATAGATTATCTCACCTTCTTTCCTCACAGCATCAGTTGTCTTAGAAGACCCTACCATACCAGTTGCAATCTCATTCAGAGACTCTATTGCCTTGGTCAGATCTTCTTGATGCATATTGCCTTTATCCTTTGCTACATCCGGGTCTTGATTTGAATCATCATCTTTCTTTTTCGAAAGCTCATCACCCTTACAGCCTAGATCTGGAAACAATTTCTTTTTCACCAAAAACTTCTCAAACAATTCATTTAACTCTGATTGCATCACACAGTCTAGCATGACATCTGCAATCTTAGTCATCTGTTCAGCTACTCTAACTACTCCTTTATTCGCTCTAGTAGCCGAACTTTCTGCCTGAGTAGCTTCACTACGAACCATGTCAAAGTTGGACATGAGAGTGTTAATAAAGTCTTGATGATTCTTTCTTTCATCATTAAGAGCTTTCTTTAACGTCTCAACTTCTTTTTGCTTTCTCAGCATCTCTTTCTCATGGTTTTTCTTTTGTTTCTCCAACTCATTAAACAAACCATTAACTCTAGCCTCTAACACCGTCATCTTTCCTTTCATGTCAGCCATACCAAACACTGGTGGTAATATAGGAACTTGACGTGTAGTCGCTTCAGTTCTTGGTTCAGGATTAGGCACCGAATCCTTCATTATATGAGTTGTAGATGGACTTTCAAGATTTACAGTTGTCTTTTGAAATCTTCTTGGTATCACTGTCTCTGCATGTGATTCAACTGATCTCCTAGACCTCTGTTCAGGAATACTGCTTGATACTTCTGGAGTCTTGATTGTCTCATCTACTCCACTAGCAGCAGTTTTCTCCTTGACTTTCAATTTGATAACAGTTTTCTTCTTTGGAACAGGTACCTCTTCAACTTCTGGCACCTCAGATTCCCTAGAAGACTCTGCTCGTTTCCTTTTCAGACCTGAATCAGATGAAACTTTCTTTGAAGCACCTTCAGAAGCACTAGCAGCATGATCAACAGTATCTTCATGTGCTTCTGCTTCCTTTTCAAGAACCACATCTCTCTCAACTATCACCTCTTCTGTGCCTTGAACCTGTGGTTGTGCTATGTTGTCCATTGGCACATCTGGCATCACCATCTGTAGAGGAACTGGATTAGCTACTGGCTCATGTGGAACAATCTCAGTCCTGAATCTGGCAAACTCTTCAGCTGTAGGTGGATTAAAATTAATATCCACTAGAGCTCCAAACAAAGGAATATCTTGAGCACCTGGATCACCATCAAAGCGACTCTTGAGCTCATCATATGCCCTTTTTACAATGGATGTCACTTTCAGAACCGATTTAGTAGCTGGTAGGTTAGGAACATGATGATTGATAATCATCATAACGAATCTAGGATAAACCATAAACCTATGCCCTAGTCTGGCAGTCGTTTGTTTCCTTAATTCGTTGAAGAAATACTTAGAAAAACTATATGGTTTGTTGTATACCAGACCAACCATCTGAGCTTGAGATTCTTGATTAAGCGTATCCCATCCGGTTCTTCTACTACACAAACTAACCAACAATACGTGCGCTAAGTATCTCCACCTTCCAAAGAATCCGCGCTTCTTCAATGTTCCCACATTCAAATCATCAGCATATCCCATCCTAGTAAATCCTCCAACAATAACCTCTCTACTAAAAGTAGTAGGTCCATTCTCTCCTCCTTCTTGATCTACTGTACCTAACTTCAAGATATCAATAAGATCAGAAGCCGAGAACTTAATGGTCTTGCCCGCAACCACTGTTTCAATCCATTCCTGAGTAGCAGTCTTCTTATGCCTTGCATTTTCCCAGAACTCTACCAGGTATGACTCATATAGCACAGGTGAGTGAGTAAGAATGTGATTAATTCTTGACTGCTTCAAAAATCTGAAAATATCATGATAATACTCTGTTCCATCTTGATTCTCGTCCAAATTAATCAGAAAGTTATGACCTGATACAAATTCTCTTGCCATTTCTGTAATCAATAACAAATAATTAATTACTCAAATAGACATAAAAATTCATATGCATAACATACACAACAAAATTATCTCCGTAATTTAGTTATAGATAGATTAACTCATTTTCAAATCTTATATTAACATAAACTTTTGAAAATCTGTTAAATTAACTTAAATTATCCCTGTAATTAAGTTAAAGATAAACTAACTCATTTTCAAATTTTTATAAAAATAAACTTTTGAAAATCTGTTAAATTAACTTAAATTATCCCTGTAATTAAGTTAAAGATAAATTAACTCATTTTCAAATTTTATATAAAAATAAACTTTTGAAAATATGTTAAATTAACTTAAATTATCCCTGTAATTAAGTTAAAGATAAATTAACTCATTTTCAAATTTTATATAAAAATAAACTTTTGAAAATCTGTTAAATTAACTTAAATTATCCCTGTAATTAAGTTAAAGATAAATTAACTCATTTTCAAATCTTTATTAACATAAACTTTTGAAAATATGTTAAATTAACTTAAATTATCCCTGTAATTAAGTTAAAGATAAATTAACTCATTTTCAAATCTTTATTAACATAAACTTTTGAAAATCTGTTAAATTAACTTAAATTATCCCTGTAATTAAGTTAAAGATAAATAACTCATTTTCAAATTTTTATAAAAATAAACTTTTGAAAATCTGTTAAATTAACTTAAATTATCCCTGTAATTAAGTTAAAGATAAATTAACTCATTTTCAAATCTTTATAAACATAAACTTTTGAAAATATGTTAAATTAACTTAAATTATCCCTGTAATTAAGTTAAAGATAAATTAACTCATTTTCAAATTTTTATAAAAATAAACTTTTGAAAATCTGTTAAATTAACTTAAATTATCCCTGTAATTAAGTTAAAGATAAATTAACTCATTTTCAAATTTTATATAAAAATAAACTTTTGAAAATATGTTAAATTAACTTAAATTATCCCTGTAATTAAGTTAAAGATAAATTAACTCATTTTCAAATTTTATATAAAAATAAACTTTTGAAAATCTGTTAAATTAACTTAAATTATCCCTGTAATTAAGTTAAAGATAAATTAACTCATTTTCAAATTTTATATAAAAATAAACTTTTGAAAATATGTTAAATTAACTTAAATTATCCCCGTAATTAAGTTAAAGATAAATTAACTCATTTTCAAATTTTATAAAAAATAAACTTTTGAAAATCTGTTAAATTAACTTAAATTATCCCTGTAATTAAGTTAAAGATAAATTAACTCATTTTCAAATTTTATAAAAATAAACTTTTGAAAATATGTTAAATTAACTTAAATTATCCCTGTAATTAAGTTAAAGATAAATTAACTCATTTTCAAATCTTTATTAACATAAACTTTTGAAAATCTGTTAAATTAACTTAAATTATCCCTGTAATTAAGTTAAAGATAAATTAACTCATTTTCAAATATTTATAAAAATAAACTTTTGAAAATCTGTTAAATTAACTTAAATTATCCCTGTAATTAAGTTAAAGATAAACTAACTCATTTTCAAATTTTTATAAAAATAAACTTTTGAAAATCTGTTAAATTAACTTAAATTATCCCTGTAATTAAGTTAAAGATAAATTAACTCATTTTCAAATTTTTATAAAAATAAACTTTTGAAAATCTGTTAAATTAACTTAAATTATCCCTGTAATTAAGTTAAAGATAAATTAACTCATTTTCAAATTTTTATAAACATAAATTATCCCTGTAATTTATAACATAACATAAATTATCTCTGTAATTTAGTTATAAATAGATTAACTCATTTTCAAATCTTTATTAACATAAACTTTTGAAAATATGTTAAATTAACTTAAATTATCCCTGTAATTAAGTTAAAGATAAATTAACTCATTTTCAAATTTTATATAAAAATAAACTTTTGAAAATCTGTTAAATTAACTTAAATTATCCCTGTAATTAAGTTAAAGATAAACTAACTCATTTTCAAATTTTTATAAAAATAAACTTTTGAAAATCTGTTAAGTCAAAAATACGAGGTCGTATCCCTGTACGAGGTCGTATTTCAAGGTCAAAATACGGTCAACCAAACTCTAAAATACGAAGTCGTATTTTCCAATTTGGCATCGTATTAGTCCAGGTCGTAAATCGGCATCGTATTTCGAAAGTCAAACCAGTCAAAATAAATTGACATTTACGAGGTCGCAAATCTGGGCTAGCAAACCCACTTTTACGAGTCCGTCGCACTGTTCATCTTCCCCAACGCGATTTCGCGATTTACCCAACCAAAACTTGTAAAAATTGTTTCTTTATACTCGTATTCAAACGATAAAGATACCCCAACCCTTAGTTTTACCCAGAAAACATCAAAATCGAAGAAAATATGGAAACCTAATTCGAAAATTTTGAAACCCTTTTTCTTGATTTTCTTGTTGCATGGTTAACTACTGGACGATTAGATAGTATACCTAGATTCGGTTTTTCACGGTGATGACGAATATATCAACCAAAAACACTTGATCTAATTGTATATATCAAATCTAATACGGGGTAGCAAAGTAGTATTTCGGGGTCGTAATACTCTAATTTTGATATTTAATATGTGAGGTCGTGTTTGGGTAAATTTGGTTTATATACCCACTTGACTCGAATGGGTCTGGGTCAACCCGGCCAAATTACGAAGTCGTATCTGCACAAGGCCCAATCGACCAATTACGAGGTCATATTCTGCCTCTTGCTAATTACGAGGTCGTAATCACCTCCTGCACACTTTAAAATCAAAATTTCGTCAAAGTTTCTGAATAATTGATCAGCGATTACCACGAACTTCCTGGAAATATGAAAATTTAAAAGATCAAACCTGTAAGCATCAAATTTTCATCTTTTCCTTGATCTTCGTCTTAACCTGAAAAGTTAATAAACTTACGGAAAATTCTTTAACTTTTCAACGATCAATCTTTCCAAAACTTTCTCGAATGAGCTTTTCCGATCTGTACCACTTGCAACAATTCCAGTTATAAAATTGATTCTTCATTCTTATACCTCCCCCTCAATTTTATGACTAGGAAGTATTACGATGACTAATCATTATAACAACCATCATTCTTATGTACTCCCCCTCAATTTATGACTGGGATACATAACTATGATAGAACAAAATATTGATTAAATATTGAAATTTTTTAAAAATATGAAGTATTTAATCAACTTATTATCAAACCTTTCACATTCATATAAATGTTTCTATATCTAAGGTAACAAAGACCTTTCATATTCAAACAATATATCTATGTCTAAGGCATAAAATATTAACTATTTAGCCTTTCACATTCAAACATGACATTTCTATGTCTAAGGCACAATATAGTCAATAACCTTTCATATTCACTTAACGTCTATGACTAAGATTTTTTAATCTTCTTCATTCACTTAATGTCTATGTCTAAGGATTTATTTAACCTTCTACATTCACATTATGTCTATGTCTAAGATTTTAATAATCTTCTACATTCACTTAATGTCTATATCTAAGGTTTTACTAACATAGTTGATAATCTTTCATATTAAAATAAAATTATTTCTATATCTAAGATCTTCAACTAATAATGACATTTCTATCATCATCTTGTAAATACTATAAATAGTAAAAACCTGATGATCTTAGCTTTTGATAGCAAGGTCTTGAATATTTCAGTCTTTTGCTTAGAAATCCTTCCTTTGGATCGACTTCTCTGCAAATACACTGAAAAATAATCATTTCGAGACAACAAATATAATTGCCATACCGAAACTTTGATCCTCTGAAACTTCAGATTTGAGAAGCAAACTTCAAACTCTCTGTATCGTCATAAAAATCAACTAATGCACCATAGCTTGTTGTAGTTCTCCCCCTCAACGATAAATCTCTCTGAATTAAGCATATCCCGAGTCCCTGCTCGCCTTGCCTAACCGGCATATAATAGAGAGGTAAAATTTCCAACAATCTATCCTGAACGAGTTGACTCCCATGAAAACCAGAAACTTTGAAACTTGAATCACAAACTTTCAGGAACATGGAACCTATTTCAAAAGCAACTCTTTGTCTCCAAAAATGTTTCTTCTGATTATGATCAACATCTTCAGACAAAACATATAAAATACAGCGCATGTCATGCATTCCCTGCACAAAAAGCTGTTAACAAAACACATAAACGAGATAAAAATGATAATGTTATTCTTCATTATTTCATCACTATAATATATGATAGTAACGACTTAATCTAGAACTACATTCTTCATTTTCTTCTCCAAATTTGTTATTCTTCACTATCATAAGTCATAAACATATGACATTATCTTAGTCTAGAACTACAAATCTTCAAGAACTTGAACCAAACTTCTTATAATCAAGATTTTTAAGGTTCAAAAGTAAGAATCTTAAGATCCCTGTCTTATCATTCTACCGATTATTTATCTAGAATCTTAAGAACTCTGTCTTATCATTCTACGGATACCCTAATCTAAGGTCTTCCAACTAAATATCTTTCATTATACAAACTTATATAGATTCCGTTTCTAAATATCTTTCTTTACATATATTTGCATGATCCATATCTTGCTTCCATGGTGAGATCTTGCTCGACAACCTACAAAAACGAATATATGTCCGCTGTCCTGCACATCTCAACAAACACATCAAATCTTCTCAAAGTAATAACATATACTCTGAAGAAATGAATAAAAAAGCAAGATAAAATGAATATACTTAACAGTCTATTATTAACCTAAGTCATATTAAGGTCTATAATTCACTGTTGAGCACTTTCAATCTTCGCACATAACATATCAAAATTATTTAGAATCTCTGTTCCAAATCTTTTTGATTCAAAAAT
This sequence comes from Erigeron breviscapus, assembly GCA_034093135.1. Classification (NCBI taxonomy): domain Eukaryota; kingdom Viridiplantae; phylum Streptophyta; class Magnoliopsida; order Asterales; family Asteraceae; genus Erigeron; species Erigeron breviscapus. Next base: position 65,251,057 of record CM067171.1, on the reverse strand, counting down.
CTTTCAAAGATTAAATTCAAAACTATGAACATCTCTGTGTTCATTCTTAAGAAAATCTTCTTTCTAAGATATAAAATGATTCTTTTAAAGATAAAATTCAAAACTATGAACAACTCTGTGTCCATTCTAATGAAAATCTTCTTTCTAAGATATAAAATGATTCTTTAAAGATAAATTCAAAACTATGAACAACTCTGTGTCCATTCTAATGAAAATCTTCTTTCTAAGATATAAAATGATTCTTTTAAAGATAAAATTCAAAACTATGAACAACTCTGTGTCCATTCTAATGAAAATCTTCTTTCTAAGATATAAAATGATTCTTTTAAAGATAAAATTCAAAACTATGAACAACTCTGTGTCCATTCTAATGAAAATCTTCTTTCTAAGAATCAATGCAAAGGCATCAACTCAATATTTGTTTATTGAAATCAACAACTCTGTGTTCTTTTCCTTAAACCTATATTCTGTTAATGTGACATACTTTCTTTTAGCTTTTGATCACAACACTATTGCTTAACTACCCTACTCGTTTATACATTGTTCCATAAGAACGTAGTTGAGTCCTCTTGGAAACTAGATTCTATTCTGACTATATCTCTCGTGCAATAGGAACTTTTATTTAAACAATACAAAAAAAATAAAAATTTAAACATTTCACGAAAAACATAACACACACACACACATACATACACTAAACATAAACGAATAACACACACATATAAGATCTAAAGTTACTGCTGATTAGATCAGATTAGCATGTTACATAAGCCTACTAGCGAGAAATAATTCTCTTATTATTAGTTATGAACAGTGATCCATCAACGATTACCAATATGTTTGTCCTCTTAAACACTCGGTACTTCCAGTCTCCTTTTTGGTTTGTGACACTTTCGACATACCCTGGCCAAGGACAGTCACCATGTAACCCAAGTAGCCTAATATGTCACTTAATCATGTTTGCGAACTTATGTGCCCCATATTCAGATACACTCTCACAATCGACACAAGCACTAAAATTAAGACATTTGGTGAATAAAGTGAGAAAGTCTTTAAGAATCAAGTCAGCGGTGACAGGTCGGTGATTCCTCACGCGCAAAGAGACTTAACTTGACTCACGTACGGAAATATACTCAACATTGCATAATGCCAAGTACTTGCATATTTGTGACATTATTTTTAAGCACTTATGAAAACCCGTGACTTTCGATGAGACCCGTGTAGCGAACTTTCTGACAACCTATCCCAAGTTGGAAGCTTTAGGTAGGCTAGGTATACAAAGACACCCCAAGGACTTACTTGTTCGAATCTCAAAGGCCACATTAGCTTCATATTTTCAACAGATTTAGTTTTATTTAGATATTTGCATATCTTGTCACAAATATACATCCGAAAAAGCAATACATACACATGTATGTACCCGAGACCTTCTATATAAAGATCAAATATACATAATTACAGTGCAAGATCTTTCATAAGATTTAAAGGACTTGTCTATTTTACGAACAAGCATTCTCAGCCATATATCTGAATACGTTTCCCATATGAACATTGTATATATTTAAGTTCAGATTATAAGGAAACTTTGGTACTTTGTGCCTATAGATACATCATATAATGGTATCACTGAACTGAGCATTTTAAAGTACAATTAAGTAGGCTTAAAAGCTAAAGTATCGTCACGTTAATTGTTAGGTCCAGATTTAGTCCAGATTTACTGGACTCGCTCCAGACGCGACTACTGGAGACTCACTGAAGATCTGACCAGAATCGTGTTCTACTGGACCTACTCCAGACTTGGAATCTGGAGTCCCTCTGAAGATTTGTCCAGAAATAATTGAAGACCAGTGAGCAAATACTTGTATAGGAAATCTGGAGTATTCTCTAGATGAGCTCACTGGACTTCACCCCAGTCCAGATCAACTCTACTGAAGACATTCTGACTGAAGTCTGAAGAAAGAAGACTTAACAAATGGCGGAGTCCACTGGAAAGTCTTACCAGATCTATTCACTGGAGGATTGTTAGTGTTCTAGATCCTGCAAGTCTGAACACTGATATCAAGGATTGACTTTTCCCTTTACACACTTTCCAAAGAACAATCCACTTGTTCTTTACCAAAGTATACGTGTGTTAAGGTGGTTGGATAAAAGGATACACTTGCACTTGATGTGACTTTATCCTTATTCCTTATCCAATACATTTAATGTTCTTGTCGGATCATTAAATGTATGCAACCATATTTGTACGGCACAAAATTCACTGGTGAATTTTGTTGCCTATAAATACAAAGTCATTTCCTTGACAAAAATACTTTTAAGCATTCATTTTGCATTGAAGTGAATTTATCCAAATACTCTCGATCTTAAACAGGGATACTTCACAACTTTAAGTATCTCGATCCTAAAGAGTTATTTGATAAATATAGATCATTTGTAACTCATAGGTTGTTAGGATATATACTTAATTGTATTATCTTGATTCCGCAACAACCTTGTGTTTTATTTAACATCATAAATAAAATACCCATGAAACAATACATAATGTTCCACTATATTTGTTTATTGCTTTAAGTCTTGTATTACTTTATTTATATACTTGCATTTATATTAAAGTAATACTAGTCCAATCTAGTGCTTATTAGACTTGTTGTATTTTGCACTTTCCTGGTTAACCATCAAACTTAAGGGACTCACATTTGGTATCAGAGCAGAAGGCTAAACATTGCCTAGATCTGTTTCTTGATGGCTAACCAAGAAAATACACAAGGTTTTAGTCTTGGTCCCGATCCTAATGCAAACATTAATGATCAAAATGAACCACCAATTGTTCAATAACACTAATCCACCTCCTCCTCCTCCTCCTCCTGCTTCTCCACACGTGCATGTGCACTACTCAAATAATCCTGTTCCTAAATTCAGTGGGAACAGTGATGAATTTGGTACGTGGAAAGCTAGGATGGTTTTGCATGTCACTGGTATTGAGAGGAACATGATGAAGATTTTAAACGAAGGTCCATATATACCAACATCACCTCTCAATCCCCTTCTTGATCCTTCTGGATCTAGAAGAGGAAGGGAAAAGAGGAGGAACATTGGTCAGAAGAGAGAGGAGATTGGTGAATCTAGACACCCTTCTCAAAAACATGATCCTCGGGGCCGTTCCAGAAACCCTAATTCCCACACTAGTTCTTTTTCCTAGTGCTAAAACCATGTGGGATGAACTTTTAAACCAACATGAAGGAGGAGATGACACCATTGTCACCAGAAAGGTCTCCTTAAACAAGAGGTATGAGTCATTTTTTGCTCAACCTAACGAGTCTCTCACTGGTACTTACACCAGATTTATGAGTATCATAAACCAATTGAGAGGTCTTGGGGTTGAGAAGGACAAGGATATACTTCTGGAGAAATTTTGTGACATTCTACCCACCAAATGGTCTCATATGATCCTGGTCTTACGACAAGGAAAAACTCTGCACACACACACTCTCTCAACTCTTTATGGAGCTTTCAGGTACACTGAAGAAAATCAAGCTTAGAGAGTGGTGGCAGAACAAGATGCCTTTAACCATGCCTCCAGTAGTTCTAATGTGGTTAGTCATACTGAACCACAAAGTACAGCACTGATATCTTCTGAGAATGTATTTTCTATGAAGAAGATGGTGTCTGAACTCATGGATTCTGGAGAATCCAGTCAAATCTCTCCAGACTGTTGTGATGAAACTGAAGATGATGACCTCATTGCAATGATTGCTAAAACGTTTAACCGTTTCAAAGCAAGAGCAAATAGGCCATCTGGACAATTTGCATCCAGTTCTTCCACTGACAAGACCAATTTGACATGCTTTAAGTGTGGCAAAAAGGGTCATTTCATGAAAGAGTGCAGGTCCAACCAGTTTGCATCCAAGCCTGGTCCATTCTCTTCTAATAATAAGCCTGATGATAGCTATAAAATGAAATATAAAAAGCTTAAGGCCCAAATTGCTCTCATGGCACAACAAATTGAAACCAATAATAAGTGCATGATCGCAACAACTGAAGAGAAGTGGGTTCCTTCTGATGACTCATCTGTTGATGAAGAAGAAGAAAGAGATTGCTGTTACATGGCTCTGGCAGACGAAGAGCTCCTGGTGAAGGAAGATGTCACATCTGGACGATGGGTGGACATTGTTATAAAAAAGGTTAGTGATTATGATAATGCAACTGACCAAGAACTAAAACTGGACATTGCTGAAGCTTTAAATTCTGATTTAATTTTTGTAGAAACTGTTAGATCTGATTGTGTAAATGGTCTAGAAACAGATTCTTCTGAAATAAATGCTTTAAAATCAAAATTAAAAGAACTTCAAGACATTGAACTAGCATTTCAAGCCCAGGTTCTGGTAACTGAACAATTGATTCAAGAAAAACAAGATCTTGAGATCATTTTAGAGAAAGAAAAACTGGTGATTAAGTCATGGCTAGAAACCAAAAAGCCATATGATGCTGCAGTAAAACAATTTCCTGCTCAAAAACGTGCATATTTAGATGGAAATACTAATATAGCATCATTAATACCAGTAATCGATCGATTACCAGAGGAGTTCAGGCCAACCACTGTTTATGATAAGCCTGTAACTCCCAAGACCAACTTTTACCCAGTTCAATCCCCAGAGGTTAAGACTGGAGCGCTCCAGATGGCTGCTCCAGTTAAAGAGGTTTATCGGAACAAGCCTTTGCCTCAGACCAATCCCCTACCAAAGCCTTGGACTGGAAAGGCTAAGGTATCATCTGAAGAAAATGTTTTGTCCATGTTAGAGAGCCAGATTCAAATTCTGACTCGTCAATTACAAAGTTTTAATGCAAGATTAAACTTTATTGAGGGTACTTCATCTGGCCCTAGACAAAACACAAAACCTTTTGCTAAGAAAGACAAATCTATTTCTCCAGTTGAGAAAAAGAAAAAGGTTTTAAAACTATCAACCCAAGTGGTCTTTTCAACTAAGACCACTGTTGAAGAAAGTGAACCAAACCAGATTGCCCCAGGGACCTATAAGGGAGGGTCCAGTGAACCCATCAGTCGATGGGTTCCCAAATCTAACTGATAAATATCTGGTGTATGTGTAGGGTGATCGAAAGAAGTATATCTGGTATCTTGACAGTGCAGCTGGCAGGACTATGACCGGATGTAAGACCCTACTAGAGGAGTTCACCATTTCTGATGGACCCTCCATCACTTTTGGAAATGATGGTTGTGGAAAGATTGAGGGATATGGTGTTCTGAACAATGGACAAGTCAAGTTCACACGTGTTGCATTTGTGAATGGTTTGAAATATAACTTGATCAGTGTAAGCCAACTGTGTGACGATGGCTATCAAGTCTTATTCAATGTTGCTCAGGGCATCGTATTCAACAAGGACTGGAAGGTAGTGTTGATTGCTCCCAGAAAAGGGAATGTGTACGTGATGGATATGGAAAGCTCTCCTTCAGAGCAGTGTTTCTATACTCAAGCTGATGAAGACACAAACTGGTTATGGCATAAAAGGTTATCCCAATTAAATTTCAAAAACATTAACAAGCTGTCCAGAAAACAACTTGCAGATGGGATACCTTCAGTTTCCTTCAAAAAGGAAAGGCCATGTCCAGGATGTGAGATGGGTAAGCAAAAACGTACCAGTTTCAAGACCAGACAGAATTTCAGCATTTCTGGACCTCTTCATATGCTTCATATGGACCTCTTTGGTCCAGTGAACGTTCAGACTCGTGCTGGTAAAAGATACACCCTGGTGATCGTAGATAAATTCTCCAGATATTGTTGGGTGATCTTTCTAAGGTCTAAAGGTGAAGCTGCTGCTGAAATCATCAGTCTTATCAAGCAAATTGAGCTCAAGTACAGTCGAAAAGTGTGTCAGTTAAAAAGTGACAATGGAACAGAATTCCAGAATGCAACTCTGGAGTCATTCTGTACTGACACTGGCATCTCCCAGAATTTCTTATCAGCCCGCTCTCCAGAACAAAATGGAGTGGTGGAAAGGAAAAATCGAACGCTGATAGAAGCTGCCAGGAGTATGCTTGCTGAATCTGGTCTGTCTACCAGTTTCTGGGCGGAAGCAATTGCAACTGCTTGCCACACCCAGAATCGATCAGTGTACATCAAAAGACACAAAAAGACAGCCTATGAAGTCTTAAGAAATAGAAAACCAAATATTGGTTATTTTCACGTTTTTGGATGTCCAGTTTATATCCTGAACGACTCCAGTCAGCTAGGCAAATTTGATGCCAAAGCTGATGAAGGGTATTTCTTAGGCTATTCAGCCATTCGCAAGGCCTTCAGAGTCTACAACAAAAGACTGGAGAAGGTCCATGAGTCAATTCATGTCACATTTGATGAATCAAATGCTGCAATTAACAAGAAGCCAGCCCTTGACACTCCCCCAGTAACTCCAATTGTCTTTTGTGAATCTGATCCAATAAACGACAAAATTGAAGATTCACCAGACACAGTTTCCAGTCATCCTGATCTGGAACCTGTTCAGAAACTCTCCAGTAGTACTCCATTCTATCCCTCTATTATTTTCAAACTACCCTCTGAAATTAATATTGGTTCAGATGTACGTACTACTCCCCCAGTATCAGTGTCAGTTGAGAATAGACCAGAAATGTCTTCTTATGAAGAATTTCAAACTGAACCAGTACTCCAGGAAATGCCTTCAAATAAAGAATTTCATGATGCAAATCGTGATTTAAATGACTCAGATGAAGATACTGAAGTAGTCTGGCAAGATCCTCCTCCAGAAGCAACTCCAGAGGAGACTCAACTGAACTCTTGCACTGATATTGTTGTCAGTAACAATCCTGGTCAGTACTCCAGATGGACAAAAGCTCATCCTATTGATCAGATCATAGGTGACTCCAGTCGTGGAGTTCAGACCAGAAGAGCCTCCAATAATCAATGCTTATACGTTAGTTTTCTATCTTTGATGGAACCAAAGAAGATTGACGAGGCAATGGAAGATCCAAGCTGGGTGACTGCTATGCAAGAAGAGCTTCACCAGTTTGAAAGGAACAAGGTCTGGTATCTGGTTCCTTTCCCAGTTGGAAAGAAAGAACCAATTGGAACAAGATGGGTCTTCAGAAACAAAGTAGATGAAGATGGCCACGTAATAAGAAACAAGGCCAGACTGGTAGCACAAGGCTACTGCCAGTCAGATGTCGACTTTGATGAATCATTTGCTCCAGTGGCTAGACTTGAAGCGATCAGAATTTTCTTAGCATTCGCTGCTTATCATCAGTTCAAGGTCCACCAGATGGATGTAAAGAGTGCTTTCTTGAATGAAAGCTTGAAGAAGAAGTTTATGTCAGACAACCTCCAGGTTTCGTTGATGAAAAGCATCCACATTGGGTATATCGTCTGGACAAAGCGCTATATGGCCTCAGACAAGCCCCACGTGCCTGATTCAGATCATGCAGGTTGTAAGATAGATAGGAAATCCACAACTGGTGGATGTCATTTCCTTGGTGGCAAACTGGTCAGCTGGACCAGTAAGAAGCAAACTTCAGTTTCATTGTCCACTGCTGAAGCTGAATACGTGTCTGCAGCCAGTTGTTGTGCTCAGATACTCTGGATGAAGAACCAGTTGCTTGATTATGGTATTAAATATTCAAAGACTCCAATCTTTTGTGATAATACCAGTGCCATCGCTATCTCAAACAATCCAGTCATGCACTCCAGAACGAAGCACATTATCTAAGGTATCACTTCATTCGTGATCATATTATGAAAAACAACATTGAACTCCATTTTATTCCCACTGACAAACAACTCGCTGACATTTTTACCAAACCACTGGATGTTAAAACTTTTGAATATCTTGTTGGTGAGTTGGGAATGTTAAATCCTTAAATCTGGTGACTGCTCAGGTATTGAACGCCTATGTGTACTATCTTTGCATTATTAGATTTCTGGAACAACATTCCAGGGAAGACTTGAAAAAAAATTTCTATTAAAAATGTTTTAAGTTCAGGGGGAATTTATTTTTTCACTGGACAAATTCTTCAGAAAATATTACTGGTGCCTTGTAAATGTGTCCCTCTCACTAGTAACTGGACAAGTTGAAGTACGTGTTTGAGTTGACTTATGTCTTCTTGTAAATGTGTCCCTCTCATTTGTCTGTATTAGTTGACGTGCAAGTTTGAGGTTACCAGTCTCTAAAAATGGTCTTCACTGGTACTTTACTGGAGTGTCCCTCCAGTGTACCATCAGTACATGTTCACTGGACTAATCCACCAGTGATACTGGAGTGTCTAGTCAACCTCCAGATGCACTGAAATATGTCATAATATTTTCTAAATACTTGGTCTTTGTGTGTGCCACGTAAGCAAACCTTTTTGAAGATATTTTTATCCTACGTGGCATGTAAACTTTTTCAATGCAATGATGGTCTTTTTACCTTGGGAAAACAAAAAGTACAAGTTGTTACTGTTTGTGGGCTGTAAACCGTCATGCATTTATGTGTGATGTGATGTAATTAATGCGGATCTCAAAACCCGATCAAAAACTTTGTTTGATAATTTCAAATAAACCGTTTGAGTTCCACATTCCTTCTCCTATAAATACCCACTTTCAATTTCAATAGCATTTACTTCGAACATAAATCCCAAATCTTTCAAATTCCTTCATTAATTTCTTTCTTCATTCAATTTCCAATCATATTTATCTCTCTTATTTACTCCATTTACATTCAATTCTTTCATCAAATCTTCATCATAACCTTAAATATTCAATTTCATTTTCATCTATTCTCATAAATGGCACCTAGACAGTCAAGATCTCTTAGAAATTTGCTTGCCAACGAATTTGCTCCTTCGGAAAATGTTGATAGGGCGCCTCATATCAATCTTGAGGCAAGTGCCATAAGAATAAATATGAATAACTGGATGGCAAGACTCTCTCTGTCCAGTGTTCATGATGCCAAATCGATCATTGGGAGATTAAACTCATTCTTCCTTTCTTGCCCATTATATGGTGCATTAACATTGAATCCAGGAAGGATGTACCATGAATATTTGTGTGAATTCTGGTACACTGCAACTTATGACGATGAAACTTCATCGATCAACTATACTCTCAAGGGAGGTACCAGATCCCTTGGTTTCACAGCTAGTCTTCTCAGGTCTGTTCTCCAGTTAAGCTATCATGAACAGAATGAGTTGCCTATCAAACTTCCCACTGGTATCAACACAAGGGAAGTATGCAGGTTGATGGGGCATACAGATATATTGGATGAGCATGGCCAGCTATCCAGAAAAGGGACTATCTACATGAGCAAGCTGTCAGACTCATGGAGATATTTCTTCACTCATATTGTTGAGTGTCTAGGAGGCAGCTCTGGAGGATTAAACCAGATTAATCAAACACACCTCCAGATTGCCTATTGCTTGTGGTTTGGGCTTAGGGTGGACTTTGCCCAAATTCTTTTTGATGACCTGGTTGAGCGCCTAAGAGTGAAAGGAAGAAAGCCATTTGTTCCTTATATTCGATTCCTTTCACTGATGTTTAAGAATGCACTTGGCGACCAGTATGATATGGATACTACTCACTTTTCTGTGAGTGAGTACATGAGAGACTTGGTTAATCTCAGGTCTCCAGTGGATGAGGTAGATATTCCTCAGTCCATGCTTTCCTTCCAAAGGGAAGAAGTTGAAATGGGTCCAGTTAGAGTTCAAGATGTTGAAGGACCATCTGGTGATGATGTATAGATAATAGAGGCTGTACAGCCCATAAGACAAGTTGCTCCAGAAGGTCAAGGTCAAGAAGTTGTTGAACCTTCCAGATGACCTAGAACTAATAGGCGTCTGATGAGAGCTGGAATCCAGGTGAATCCAGAAAGACATCCAGGTGATGTTATGAATCTGGATGGATCACCAATATTTGAATCTGAAGAGGTTGTTGGGCAAGAAACTGATGAACAAGCTAAACATATTGCCCAGGTTGTTGAAGAAGTTGTTGAAGATGTTCAAACTGATGAACATGCTTCTGGTGAGCAAGAGGCTCCACTGGACTTGAATGTTGAGGTTGGTGAACAGGTAGATGTAGAGACTGGTGAACAGTCTGGTGAATAGACAGTTGGGATTGTTCAAGAATGGGATGTTGTTGAATCTCCAATGTCTGAAGGCTTTGATGTGAACTTGAATTTTCTGGGTGAAGAAGAAAATCTACCAGAAATGCCAACACCTACACCAGAAATGCCACCACCAGAACCAAACATGCCACCACCACCACCACCTTCAATTCCAGAAAACACCCAATACTTCACTCCAGCAACCAATCAACCTTCAGAATCTCAACCTCCTCCTCGTGCGCCGGAGTCACCAGTTGCAACATCTGAAGCTGCAACTGAAGAGGACTGGGCACAAGTTCCTCTAATGACCAGATTACCCTCCACTCTTGAATCTCCCACTGGTCTCTCCACTTCTTCTTCAACCGAGGTCCAAGGCCTTTTAAGTAAGGTGGCGGACCTGGAGAGATCACTCCAGACTTCATCTCAGGTTATTTCAGACTTCAAATCTTTACTTTCAAATAACCTTGCTTCAGAGATGAATGTCTTCGCTGGGAATGAGAAGCTGGTTTATGAGAAGCTTGATGAACTGGTACTGGCCACAAACACCAACACTGAAAAGATCAAGGTGGCAGTCCAGGGATTAGAGAATAGGTTGGTTACTTCTGTTCAGAGTGCAGTCACTGGTGGACTGGCAGGTTTGAAAGAAGAGGTTCAGAATTTGGTTTTCAGGGTAAGCTCTCTGGAGAGTAGGCCCACACTGGACCAGAGTGCAGTTGTTAGTACTCTAAGTGATGAATGTACAAGGAAGTTCAGAAACAACATGTTAAAAGAATTATGTGAAGAAGTTTCTGGGACTGTCCTTCGTAGCATTTATGATGGGGTGTTACCCCAAGTAGAGAAACTACTGGATGAGAAGTTGCCAAAGCACTTGCCCAAAGCTGTTGCAAATGTTCAGAAGGAAGTGCAGGAACTAAAGAAAGTTGTGACTAAAACAACTCCAGTAGAAGGTACATCTTTTGGTCCACTGGACAGACTTATGCTTGAACAAATGTGGAATGATCTCAAGTCAAGAACTGGAGATCGTTCCAAGGGGGAAGAGTTGTCTGGTGACCAATCACAAAGAGCATATGGCACTGAAGCCGGGCTTACTGAAACACAAAGAGCATATGGCACTGAAGCTGGGCTTACTGAAGAGGCTGCTGGTACTGAAGCCAGTGAGCCCCAGTTTGAAACCTTCCCAGATATTCCTACTACACTGAAGACTGTTAAAGGAAAGGAAAAAGTTGTGTCTGGTGAAGAGGAAGAGCAAACTGAAGATGTTGATAATGAAACTTCAAGGAAGTTAGAGCAGGAATGCATAATGATTGAGATTTTTAAAAGAAATCAAAAAGATGAACTGCTGGCCCATCAAAGGGAGATGGCAAATATGGGTACTCTGGACTCCTACAATGCTGGAAGGTTAGGCATTAATATTGAAGTTTTTAAAAGGATGAAGGATGACCCCAGAGTTCATCAATGCCTAAATGCATTAGATGATGTTCATGTACGCTCATTCTACGCTGAAGAAGAGCAAGTCTATGACTCAATTATTTATGGCGTGAGTGTACCAGAACTCATCAGACAGAGAAAAGCTGAACTGGTAAGTCTCCAGAAGAAAATAAGAAAGAATGCTGGTGCTCTGGAGATAGAGTACAGAAAGAGACTTACTGGTTTACCAAAGTTGACTGCCAGACAGATCAAAGCAATCAGAGATGGTGATGTAAGTACTTTCATTCCCCTGGACACTTCTCGAAGAATAAATCGTCAAGAACTCCAAACTGCTGTAGAGCAAAGGAGAGTGTCCAAGGATACTGAAGCTTTGATCCAGCAAGCCAAGCTGAAAGAAAAATACAATGAAATGTTGAACTTCAGGGCTGATGCAAGAAGGATCACTGGTGCTGAAATCAAGTTGGCTGAAGATCATGAAGGCATGTCTAAGTTTGAGGTAAAGTTGACCAGGGAGGGTAACTTCACTGATGAGAGTAGAAGTACTTCAGTCCAAGCTTTTGGATGGAGTGAACTTAGGGAAATTGCTCTAACATTCAAGGGGAAGACAGATGTGTCGACTGATGTTAAGGCATTTCTGAAAAGGATTGAGAAGGTATGGAGAAGAAAGCAACAGATGGAAGTTGCATTGGGCATAAGATCACCAGATTCATTACCATCTTCTCCATCACCAAAGAGAAAGGCTACTGAAGATGCTCCAGAAAGGACATCGAAAAGAAGGGCCTAACTCTTATTGTTTACTTATTGTAAATTATTGTCTTATGAAAATTGTATACTATTTATCAGTTGATGAATGTAATAATAGTTGCAATTTTTTATTTTTATAAGTAAATGACCAGATTTAGTCTAAGTTAGAACTTAATTGATGAAACTGAAAACACTCATGATCTATAAAGTGTTTTCCAGTAACTTAGATTTTTTAGACAAATCGAAACTTGTGTTTTTCAAGCTTACAAAATGTATAGATTCAAGCTTGAAAACACTTGCATTATTTCTAAACAAATAGGGGGAATTTGTTAGGTCCAGATTTAGTCCAGATTTACTGGACTCGCTCCAGACGCGACTACTGGAGACTCACTGAAGATCTGACCAGAATCGTGTTCTACTGGACCTACTCCAGACTTGGAATCTGGAGTCCCTCTGAAGATTTGTCCAGAAATAATTGAAGACCAGTGAGCAAATACTTGTATAGGAAATCTGGAGTATTCTCCAGATGAGCTCACTGGACTTCACCCCAGTCTAGATCAACTCTACTGAAGACATTCTGACTGAAGTCTGAAGAAAGAAGACTTAACAAATGGCGGAGTCCACTGGAAAGTCTTACCAGATCTATTCACTGGAGGATTGTTAGTGTTCTAGATCCTGCAAGTCTGAACACTGATATCAAGGATTGACTTTTCCCTTTACACACTTTCCAAAGAACAATCCACTTGTTCTTTACCAAAGTATACGTGTGTTAAGGTGGTTGGATAAAAGGATACACTTGCACTTGATGTGACTTTATCCTTATTCCTTATCCAATACATTTAATGTTCTTGTCGGATCATTAAATGTATGCAACCATATTTGTACGGCACAAAATTCACTGGTGAATTTTGTTGCCTATAAATACAAAGTCATTTCCTTGACAAAAATACTTTTAAGCATTCATTTTGCATTGAAGTGAATTTGTCCAAATACTCTCGATCTTAAACAAGGATACTTCACAACTTTAAGTATCTCGATCCTAAAGAGATATTTGACAAATATAGATCATTTGTAACTCATAGGTTGTTAGGATATATACTTAATTGTATTATCCTGATTCCGCAACAACCTTGTATTTTATTTAACATCATAAATAAAATACCCATGAAACAATACATAATGTTCCACTTTATTTGTTTACTGCTTTAAGTCTTGTATTACTTTATTTATATACTTGCATTTATATTAAAGTAATACTAGTCCAATCTAGTGCTTATTAGACTTGTTGTATTTTGCACTTTCCTGGTTAACCATCGAACTTAAGGGACTCACATTTGGTATCAGAGCAGAAGGCTAAACATTGCCTAGATCTGTTTCTTGATGGCTAACCAAGAAATACACAAGGTTTTAGTCTTGGTCCCGATCCTAATGCAAACATTAATGATCAAAATGAACCACCAATTGTCAATAACACTAATCCACCTCCTCCTCCTCCTACTCCTGCTTCTCCACACGTGCATGTGCACTACTCAAATAATCCTGTTCCTAAATTCAGTGGGAACAGTGATGAATTTGGTACGTGGAAGGCTAGGATGGTTTTGCATGTCACTGGTATTGAGAGGAACATGATGAAAATTTTAAACGAAGGTCCATATATTCCAACATCACCTCTCAATCCCCTTCTTGATCCTTCTGGATCTAGAAGAGGAAGGGAAAAGAGGGAGGAACATTGGTCAGAAGAGGAGAGGAGATTGGTGAATCTAGACACCCTTCTCAAAAACATGATCCTCGGGGCCGTTCCAGAAACCCTAATTCCCACACTAGTTCTTTTTCCTAGTGCTAAAACCATGTGGGATGAACTTTTAAACCAACATGAAGGAGGAGATGACACCATTGTCACCAAAAAGGTCTCCTTAAACAAGAGGTATGAGTCATTTTTTGCTCAACCTAACGAGTCTCTCACTGGTACTTACACCAGATTTATGAGTATCATAAACCAATTGAGAGGTCTTGGGGTTGAGAAGGACAAGGATATACTTCTGGAGAAATTTTGTGACATTCTACCACCAAATGGTCTCACATGATCCTAGTCTTACGACAAGGAAAAACTGTCATTCCTTGACAAAAATACTTTTAAGCATTCATTTTGCATTGAAGTGAATTTGTCCAAATACTCTCGATCTTAAACTGGGATACTTCACAACTTTAAGTATCTCGATCCTAAAGAGTTATTTGACAAATATAGATCATTTGTAACTCATAGGTTGTTAGGATATATACTTAATTGTATTATCTTGATTCCGAAACAACCTTGTGTTTTATTTAACATCATAAATAAAATACCCATGAAACAATACATAATGTTCCACTTTATTTGTTTATTGCTTTAAGTCTTGTATTACTTTATTTATATACTTGCATTTATATTAAAGTAATACTAGTCCAATCTAGTGCTTATTAGACTTGTTGTATTTTGCACTTTCCTGGTTAACCATCTCGAACTTAAAGGGACTCACACTAATCGTCTTGATGCAGTGACCTTACTCCTTTTATTATTTTCTTTTTCTTTTCTGATTTTTCTGATTTTTATTTTGTTTTTCTGACACTATATGACACACATACATTACGACACAAACACTGACTCATTTTACAATGTTCCTTTTGAGAGACACTGTCACTATAGATTTCTCATTCCAATCAATTGGACTAACAACTCGAAACGAGTTCGGTTGAAAGCCTTAGTGAATAGATCAGCTAAATTAAAGTCACTCGGCACCTTTTCTAGGACTATTAGTTTCTTTTCAGCACAATCACGAATAAAATGAAACCTTATGTCTATGTGCTTAGTCCTACTGTGCTTAACAGGATTATTAGTAATGGATATGGTGGATTCATTATCTATCTTTATGGGAGTACAAAGAAAATTCTGACCGTAATCACGCAGTTGTTACTGAATCCATAGAACCTTTGAACAACATCCACCAGCGGCCATGTATTTTGCCTCGCAAGACGAGATCGCAACAGAAGTCTGCTTCTTACATTGCCATGAAACCAATCTCCCCCCTAAGAATTGACATCCACCAGAAGTTGATTTCCTATCAAAATTGCAGCCTCCATAGTCAGCATCTGTATAAGCCACGAACTCAAAGTCTCCCCCAATTGAATACCAGAGACCTAGTACTGGTTGCCCTTTGAGGTAGCGAAGAATTCGCTTAACAGCTTTCATGTGACTTTCCCTGGGACATGACTGAAAACGAGCACACAAACAAACCGCAAACATGATATCCGGTCTTGATGCTGTAAGATACATCAATGAACCTATCATGGCCCTATAACGAGTAGGATCAACTTCTGGATCATTGAAAGAAAACATCCCAAGTTGATGGTTCTTTTGTATGGGAGTATCCATAGGTGAAGTATCTTCCATGCCAAATCGTTTCAAGATATCTTGTGCATACTTTGTCTGATGAATGAAGAATCCGTCCTTTTTCTGTTCAACTTGCAAACCTAAAAAGAAATTCATCTCTCCCATAGCGCTCATCTCAAAAGTCCCTTTCATAATCAGCTCAAATTCCTTGCACATCTTTTCGTCTGATGATCCAAAAATAATATCATCCACGTAAACTTGTACAAGTAGGAAATCCTCTCCCTTCCATTTGGTAAACAACGTGCTATCGATCAATCCTCTTTCAAAACCATTCTCAAGAAGATGCTTCGACAGTTTATCGTACCATGCCCTCGGAGCTTGATGTAATCCATACAAAGCCTTATTCAGTCGATAAACTCTATCAGGATGATCTGGATCTTCAAACCCTGGTGGTTGAGTAACATACACTAATTCCTGGACAGTACCATATAAGAACGTACCCTTGACGTCCAACTGATATACCTTAATGTCCTTGAAAGCCGCAAATGCTAGAAATAAACGAATAGCTTCTAGCCTAGCAACCGGTGCAAACACCTCAGTGTAGTCTAACCCATCCTGTTGAGCAAAACCTTGAACAACTAGCCGAGCCTTATTACGTGTCACAATGCCTTTTTCATCCTTTTTGCACCTAAAAACCCATCTGGTACCGAAAGGATACTCACCCGGAGGTAGATCAACAAGCTCCCAGACCTGGAGTTTGTCAAATTGAAGTAGTTCCTGCTGCATTGCTTCAACCCAAGATGGATCTTTTAAAGCCATTTGAATATTATTTGGCTCTTCTTGAGATACAAAATAGCTGAACATACATTCATCAACTATACCGGTTTCTTTCATCTCTACGAATAAACCAGATAGCTTATTAATTTGAGCCCTTGTCTTAACCCTTGCACTTGGTTCACCAATAATGTCCTCAACTGGATGATACTTGTTGGCTCTATGCTGTATAGATTTATCAACTTGAAGATTTACACCCAAATTTGAACCTATTTCTCCATGAGGAAGTGGAGTAACTGGTTCCAATTCTTGTGCATTTGTATCTTCAGTATCCTTTGATGAACCATCTGCATTGATGTTGAGAGAAGTTGACACAAGCTCAGTATCTTGATCTTTTCTTGATACCTCATTATTCTTTGATGTTGTAGCAGTCGCGGATTCTGAAGGAGTAGTAGACTTTGCTTCGATATTCTGATCACGTAACAATACTACATCATCCACCTCTGAACTACCTACACCAAAAGAAATAGGACCATTAAAAGAGGTAAACACATCATCATAATTAAACAGGATAGAAGACCCTTGATGTACAGGGGGATTAAAGCTAGAAATAACGACATTGTAACCAACATCAACTATTTTAGACTTAATATTGTACACCCTCCTATTTGGAGATCCCGGAATGTAACCAAGAAAAATTCCCTCTTCAGCCTTCTCGGCAAATTTAGGTTGGTCACGAACTTTTAAAAATGTGCATGGGACTCCAAAAGGTTCCAACCAGGTTAAATTTGGTTTTCTATTGTTTAAAAGCTCGTAAGGTGTCTTATTAAATCTTTTAACAATTAAAACCCTATTTAACACATGACAAGCAGTGTTCACTGCTTCCCCCCAAAACATAGTAGGAAGCCTTGAATCAGCTAGCATAGTCCTGGCGGTCTCTATCAATGTCCTGTTTTTCCTCTCTGCTACTCCATTCTGTTGAGGTTCATAGGGTGCACTAAATTGATGCTCAATTCCTTTGCTCAGACAATATACTTCCATTATCTGATGCTTGAACTCTGTCCCGTTATCACTTCTGATTCTCTTCACTCTTGTGTTGTACTGATTTTCAACTCTTTCCAAGAACTCCATGAGGATTTGAGCAGTTTCATCCTTGGTCTTCAAGAAAAATACCCACGAGAATCTAGAATAATCATCAGTGACTACTAGACAGTAGTACATAAACCCTATGCTCCAAACATTTACTGGTCCAAATAAATCCATGTGTAGTAACTGAAATGGAGCGGCAATAGAATTCTGAGTCTTCGGCTTATGTGGCTTTTTAGTCTGTTTTCCTTTTAAGCACGGCACACATTTATCCTCTACCATAAATCTCTTATTTGGAACACCGAGAACCAATCCATTGCTTGTAATATAATTCATTTTTCTGAAATGGATATGACCCATCCTTCTATGCCATAGCAGAGACTCATCTTCAGAAGCTTTGGAGAGCAAACAAACTGGCTCCACTGAATCAATTACACCTAATTCAAGACCATAGATGTCCTTCTTTCTTGGAGCCTTTAGTAAAATCCATTCCTCTGGAATAACATATCCTGGTTTCAAGATAAGAGCTTCCCTTTCTGTAAAGTGAACAGGATTCCCTTTATCGCATATTTGAGATACGTTCATCAGATTATGCTCCAGCTGCTCAACAAAGTTCACATTATCCATTTTAATCTTCCCATTGACGACTTTTCCAATACCAGAAATACTTCCGCCCTTGGGACCAGCAAAACTAACATAAGACCCTTTAACAGGTGTAAACTCTGTTAACAGTCTCTTGTCACCAGTCATATGTCTTGAACATCCACTATCGACAAACCATAATCCTTTAGTTCTCCTTAGTGGCTCCTTATGTTCAACACCTTCAAGATGTGCCATCAAGCTTGTCTCAGCTTCGGCGACATCTTCGCTCTCAACTCTTACTGGTTCTGATGATTCAGGTTCCTCTTCTACCCTCTGATGAACACTATCATGATCATTGACACATACCATACGATCAACTGAATTATCTTCATGATCATTCATTTCTTCATCAAGGTCTTGAATTATTGCCATAAATGCATGATTCTGATCATTGGTACTAGTCGAACCCCAATTATATGTACCATCAGATTGAACAACTAAGGCTCTTGAGTTGTCCGCTTCTCCTGAGCTTCGGTTCCCAGTATTAGCATATTGATGTCCGGAATTCTGACTCACTATAGAACCACTTTGATTGAAGTTCTGACGGCCTGTAGCTGAATTGTTGTCCCGTCTTGGCCTCTAACATTCTCTTGCAAAATGTCCAAAACCATCACAGTTATAACACTTCACCTTGGTCTTGTCAAACCCTACTTTGCCATTCACAACCTTCCTTCTGGTTCTATCTGTGAAACGCTGAACTCTCAATGTTAACATAGCTAATTGCTAGTTCAGATCCATTTCTTCCAAATCGTCTGGATCAACTTGCTTGTAATCCTCCCTAACCAATTCAGGATCAGTTAGTTTTCCTCCAATTAACTTTTCATGAGCAGACACAAATGAAGCGAGCATGCCCAATTGTCCTTCAGCGGATCTTATGCTCATCGGCATCCATGTGTAACTTAAACTTGGAGAATTACTATTCTGAACCCCATTATGCACTATCATGGCCGATTCTGGAGAAGTTACATACATTAAGTTGCTATCAGAATCCGTTGACATCTTCATCTTGTCCTCATCTCCACTATAGAAGGCAGTAATCCCTCCATTTGAATATTTTACAGAAGGAACGCTTGATTTGCTATGATAGAGTTCAGGACGCTGAACAAAATCACTGCTACCTGCTTTCTTCGACTTTCGTTTCATGTCTTGACCTCTCAGCTTTCGAATGATCTGATCCAAAGTCCATGTGCTGAATTCGGGATTTTGTTGGATTGAAGTTATAAACCCTTCCCACTTAACTAGAAGTGCTTCCAACAACTTCTCGATCACATCTTCTGGATCAGGTTTGTACCCAAAATATGCAAGCTCAACCAGCAGATGACTGTAACGAATTAAAATCTCATCAAGAGGTTCATCTTTGAAGCTAGTAAAGATATAATACTGCTTCTTCAGCAAATCCTTCCTACTCTTCTTGAGATCATCATCACCTTCACAATGCTCTTTGAGTGCATCCCATAAGCCTTTTGCACTATCATATATTTCAAACAAGTGCAAGAATTCCCCTTGGAGAGCCATTCGGAGTGATCCTAAAGCTTTACTTTCTGCTTCGTAATCTTTCTTTTGATCAACAGTCATTTGCTCATACGAAGCTGCTTTTTCACCACCTGAACCAGTAGGTTCTTTGTCATTTTGCACAGTCGGATGAACATAACCATTAACAATACATATCCACATCCTCACATCCATTAACCTGCAATATGACTCGAATCTGCCCTTCCAACTGAAATATCTATCAAGGCTTATCAACTTGGGCGGTGAGTTGGCCTTTCCGGTTTCGTGATCCATCAAAATTAGTTGATTCAGCAAAGATTGATAATTTGCGGGTAATTGAGACATCATTTTCTCCGAGCTAGCAAAATTCACGAACTGTTTATAAAAACGAGGTCGTAAAAGTTCACGAGGTCGTTAAGAAAAACGAGGTCGCAATTAACTACTCGAGGTCGTAATTGAACTGGCGAGGTCTTAAAGAGCTCACGAGGTCGCAAACGAAACACGAGGTCGCAATTGAACTGACGAGGTCGTAATTAGCTACCCAGGTCGCAATACGAGCTGGATGAGGTAATACGAGCCCGCGAGGTCGCAACAGCTGCTGGAATCCTTAGATCTCTTAATTTGAAACCCTAAACACCAACAAAAACACCTTCGACTGCTGCAAACACAAATAGAGGTCACAAACAGGATTTCCGGTCGTAAACTCGTGAAAGAATCACGTCTAAACGACCCTAAATCAATATTGTCTATCACCAACAAGCTATAACCTTCCGGTTTTTAAACCAAGAGGCTCTGATACCAATTGTAAGTCCCCTGGTACAGATCGTCAATAGCTTGATCCAGTTATCTTGAGATGCGGAATCCCTCACAATAACTTGGTGATATTTCGACAAATGTTCAACCCTACACTCTGTTAGGGTTCGGTTTATATAGGTAACACCCGACATGGGCTTCAGCACATCGGGCTCGCAAACCCAGCCCAGCCCGTCACTAATGCGAGGTCGCATTCTGTGATTGGCCTCGTATTTGACCCTGCAAATACGGGGTCGTATTACCTATTGTGAATTGCGAACTCGCAATTCACACTTAGCAGATTTACTATACATTCAATACTTCAACTTAATCTAGTATTCTATGCATAATACTAAGTTCATTAATGACAATCACATTACAAAGACATATAACAATATAAGCCCAAACAATCTAGACTGCTATTGACATAGACGTGCACTTACAGATACCTTGTTAATTATGGATATGGATCAATGTCATTCCATAATTTAACGATTCTGTTTCTCATTTTAACAACTAATTAAGATTACCAAATTAATCGAGACCACATCTGGAGTTCATTTGGGTACGGCTGTACAAACATCTTAATTAATCAATGAGGGGCCCAATGGTATCATTCTTTCAGTTGCAAATTGAAGGAACAAATCCTATTTTGACTACACGTGTTAGTCATGCTATTTCAATACATTTCTAAAAATAGCCCTTTGTTACTACCTTATTCAGGATAGTTAGGAACTATATCAAGAAAATGCAATCCATACATGCATAACCTGCTTGTATCTCAAGTCTAAGGATAAATAAAGCAACCATTTCACGAATTTCACTTAATGACGCCGATCCATAAAGTGATGATTCGTTAAGTGGGGTAGTCCGATATGCATCTCTATGGATATCATGTGAGTTTGGTAGGACCATCTTCAAATATTCCCAAAAATATTTACCAATCACTCAGATTTGTCTTAGTTTAACCATATTCCCATATAGTTAATCGACAATGGACATTTAGAATATTAAAAAAATATTCATGAATTAAACATGCAAATATAGGATACAATAATATTAAATGAAAACAAACATACCGCGTAGTTTAATTCATTTGTAAAATAATAATTGTTTAACATCCTTTATCCAAATACCAATAACAGATTTACATGATATAACTAGCTAATTTAAGTCATCTGCCCTCGGCATGCTTAATGAGCTTTCCTGTGACAATGCCTTTGTACAAGGATCAGCTAAGTTATAATCTGTGTGAACTTTGAGTATCTTAATTTCTCCTAGTTCGATTTGTTCACGTGCATAGTGATATCGTCTAGGATAATGTCTGGCACCTTTCTGAACTCCGGGTTCATTGGCAATAAAGATTGCACCAGTATTGTAGCAATACATATATAAAGGTGTGTTATTTGAGGGCATCACGTTAAAACCCAAAAATAAACTTCCTAATCCAGACAATTTTCATGGCGGCTTCTTGAGGCGGCAATATACTTAGACTCTGTCGCATACATAGCAACTGTGGTTCGCTTCTTGATCTTGCAATCCACCATGCCTCCATTTAAAATGAAGACGTATCCCGACTAAGATTTTGTATCATCTTTATCAGTCTGAAATCCAACATCACAGTATCTAGTCACTTTGAGTTCTGTATCGGGATTTCCTCCATACACCAAAAATAACTCTTTAGTAGCACGCATGTACTTAAGAATATTCTTCACAGCAATCCAGTGATCCTCACTCGGATTCTGTTAATATCGGCTAACGATATTTTGCGCGAACGCGATGTCAGGTCTAGTGCATCTTACCGCATACATAATAGATCCCACAGCCGAAGCATAAGGAACTCTTTGCATACTCTCCACCTCATTAGGTGTAGAAGCACCGTTTTTGCTAGATAAATTAAGTCCTTGCATAGGTACGAAACCACGCTTAGAATTCTCCATCTTGAATCGCTTCAAGATCTTATCAATATAAGCACTTTGACTTAATCCAATCAACCGTTTACTTCTATCTCTATAGATCTTAATTCCAAGAATGAATGCTGCTTCACCCAAGTCTTTCATAGCAAAACACTTTCCAAGATGGGATTTTACATCTTGCAACATTGGAATGTGATTTCCTATTATCAATATGTCATCAACATATAAGACAAGGAAAGTAACATTACTCCCACTAGCTTTGCGATATACACATGGCTCATCAGGATTTTGAGCAAAACCAAACTTTTTGATTTCCTCATCAAACCTTTTATTCCAACTTCTTGATGCTTGCTTTAGTCCATAAATGGACCTTTGAAGCTTTCACACTTTGTCGGGATATTTTAGATCGACAAAACCTTCTGGTTGAACCATATAAACTTCCTCGTCTAGATAACCATTCAAGAAAGCGGTTTTGACATCCATTTGCCATATCTTAAAGTCATAGTACGCTGCTATGGCTAAGATGATCCTAATAGCTCTAATGTCCGCAACGGGAGAGAAGGTTTCCTCATAGTCAACTCCGTAAAGCTGAGTATAGCCTTTCGCCACAAGACGAGCTTTATAGGTGTGTACATTTCCATCCATGTCAGTCTTCTTCTTGAAGATCCATTTACACCCAACAGTTCTACCATTAGGTGGAAGATCAACCAAGCTCCAGACTTGATTATCTTTCATGGATTTCATTTCCACATTCTCATCTTCAAGCCATTTGTCAGATTCCGGATCTGATAATGCAGCTTTGAAATTAGGAGGTTCATTTATGTAACACCCGTCGTTTAAAAATATGGGTTTTCAAAACTTTTCACCTAACGGTGTTAAATTGCGGAAGTAAAGACTGTAAAAGTCAAAACCGATAAAAACATTTCGGTTGCTGCATTTATTTGGTGTTACATGCCATATCAAACAATAGTTCAAATGAAAACCCAACGGTTGCCCAACATAAAACAACCGTTCACATGTCACAACATAAATTCGATATTAAGTACGAAATGTAAATAAATGTCTAAGCAAAGAATCGTCTATGGATAACTAAGGCTCCTTCAATGAATCTACCCAAGCTTACACATCCTTCGTCTAATTCCATCAAGCTAAACCTGAGGGAACAACCACATTAAAGAAGCAAGTGTTAGCTATAAAAATAGCTAAGTAAGATAACACTTAATTAAAAGCATTTGTCCAATTAAAACAATCTTCATTATTAGACAAGTTTTATTAGGCACAACACACATCACACGTTCACACATATACTACATTTCGACTTCATATTAATTAGGATAATCATCCTAAATGTGCCTATCCTGCATTAGTTCACACATTGTCACACGTATCTTTGTTTACTGCATATAAGTGTGCCCTGCATCACACCCGACTGGATGATCAGTCAAAAGACTACTCATCTTACGTCATTAAGGAGTGGCAAGCCAATCCAAGAGTAATCCGTATGTGGAGGTTGGTCAAACCTCTCGTATTACTCACCCTGCGTTATAAAGACCATGTTGCGAGGAGCCACCCAAGCAACAACTGCATCGACGCACTCATCCGGCTAAGACAAGTATGGGTTAAGCTTAACACTTTCCCTGCATTAGTTTTATGAGCTCAATTTCACACATATAGATTGGGTCCCTGCATTCCCAAACATTCACACACATATAGTCTAGGTAACACACATTCCTAGACATTCACACACTTTAACTTCATTACGTTTGGATCCTTAGATGTGCAAGTGACATAGTAACCTAGCAAGTCTAGTGAGCTAGGCGTACAAGTCAAGCATGCATATCACCCATCAACTTCATTTCTATATATCATGCATATCAAGATACTTCATTAAACTACATCAACTGCATAGCTACATACTACATTAAGCAATACTACATTACACTACAATAGGGACTGCATCTCAGGTCTCATGGTCAACTGCATAACCCATAATACCTCCCAAGTAACCCATATGCCCACATGCAATATAAAGATACCGAATGGAAGTGTTTACGATTTGAAACCAGCTTTTAGTTGATCCCCCAGCGTGTCAAAGTAGTGTATCTTACCTGGTAGTAGTATGTGCGCGCAAACAAAAGCTAACAGTGCTTAATAGTAATCCCCGACACCTATCGTACATTAACATATAAAATATAAGTCATTTGGGACCTTATCGAACTTAGTTTTGTTCTTAAACCTCACTTTAGCTTCAAAACGAATTTAACCAACGAATTTGGCTTCAAACGAAGATGAACTTCGTTTGCCAAACGAATTTAGACCTCATAAAACGAATTTAGGTTAACTGGAACAAATTTGGACTTTCCTTAACAAACGAATTTGAACTTCATATGAGCAAACGAATTTGAGTTTCATTTTACAAACGAATTTGAACTTCATATGAGCAAACGAATTTGAGTTTCATTTTGACAAACGAACATAAGCTCCTATCAAACGAAATTAGTTCCAAATGATTTTAGGCTGTCAACATCAAACGAATTTGGCCTCAAATGAAGTTAAACTTCGTTGGGGCAAACGAATTTAGATTTGCAGGAACGAATTTGTCATCAGCAAACGGATTTAAGCTTATTTTCGACCAGAATTCATAAAACGACTTCGTTCTTCATTTTTCCAGAAATCAATCAACTTTGGCTTCACCCAAAACATGTTTTTGACCTACATAGACCTCTTTTGATCATCAAGATCGATTACAAACTCGTTTGACATCGTTTAGAACATTAATTGGCTTAAACATAATATAAACCCTAACTTAATCAAAACCCCTTTCAAAAATCAGATTTAATTCGTTAATATATGACCTTTGAATCTGAAATACAAATAATAATCGTGGATTACCTGCATCAATGATAGCCAAACAGATTCAATGCAAAACACTTGATTGTATGACCCAAAACTTGTAGATTTTGCTAAAGGATTCAAGAAAGGTTTGGAATATACTTTGTGTTTGTCTTTTAATTATGTTTAGGCTGGAAACTAACCCTAGATTAGGCTAATCCCACCCTAAACCCGTTTTTAACTTTTCACCTTTGGCAAAATTAGTCCCTGGACTTCATATAAGCATTATTTCACTTTACAACACCTATTGGGGATACATATAACACACTAAAGCACTTTCGCACACTACATAGGCCTTTTACACATCTTTAAGTCCACTTTATTGTCACTCATTAAAGATAATTAAATCTCACATATAGGGCACATAAACACATAAACACACATTTTTACCACAT
Organism: Erigeron breviscapus; assembly: GCA_034093135.1. Classification (NCBI taxonomy): domain Eukaryota; kingdom Viridiplantae; phylum Streptophyta; class Magnoliopsida; order Asterales; family Asteraceae; genus Erigeron; species Erigeron breviscapus. The sequence goes on along the minus strand of CM067171.1, from coordinate 65,225,429 downwards.
AACTTATCACGGACTTAGAATTTGACCTAACGACGTTAGTCAACACATACGATTAAGTTTTGGGATGTTACAATTACCTCCCCCTTAAGAGGATTCCGTCCCCGGAATCACTTCACCATCAAAAAGGTGGGGATAGGTCTCCCGCATTACGGACTCGGTCTCCCAAGTCAAGCTTTCTCCATGATTATGCTTCCACTTTATCAAGACAAGATCTATCACTTTCCTGCGTAACTTCTTTTGCTTCCTTCCAAGTATTGCCACCGGTTCTTCAACCATTTTCTTCATTGGGTCAATGCTCACATCTTGAATTGGAATCACACTTGACTCCTCGGCTAGACACTTTCTTAGGTAGGATACATGAAAGGTGTTGTGAATTCCATCCAATTCTGGAGGTAATTCCAACTGATATGCTACATCCTTAATGCGTTTCAAGATTTTAAAAGGTCCAATAAATCTTGGACTCAACTTGCCCTTCTTTCCAAATCGGATTACTCTTTCCATGGTGACACTTTCAGCATCACTAAGTCACCTACATTAAATTCCATTGGTCTCCTTTTCTTATCTGCATAAGTTTTCTGCCTTTCTCTAGCCACACGTAAAGCTTCTTTAGCTACATTAACTTTCTCAGCGGAGATTTCAATAATTTCGGGACCGGTTAACTGCTTTTCACCGGGCTCCATCCAACAACTTGGAGTCCTGCATTTTCTTCCATATAACATTTCAAATGGTGGCATTCCAATACTTGCATGGTGACTATTATTATAAGCAAATTCAATCAACTTCAAGTGTTCATCCCATGCTCCACCATAGTCTAGTACACACGTTCTCAACATATCCTCTAAGGTTTGGATGGTTCTCTCACTTTGCCCATCGGTTTGAGGATGATAGGCGGTACTCAAGTTCACTCTAGTACCCAATTCTCGTTGAAGACCCTTCCAAAATTTAGACACAAATCTAGTGTCCCTATCCGAGACAATAGACAATGGAACTCCATGTCTCGAGACAACTTCATCTATATACATCTTTGCCATCTTCTTTAAAGGCACATCTTGTCGGGTAGCTAGAAAATGAGCACTCTTCGTCAATCTATCTACAATCACCCAAATCATATCATTCCCTTTCGGCGTTTTCGGTAGCTTCGTTACAAAGTCCATCGCGATATGATCCCATTTCCACTCGGGAACGTCTAATTGATGCAACAAACCATACGGCTTTTTATGGTCCGTTTTCACACGTGCACATGTCAAACACTTTGCTACAAAATGAGCTACTTCACCTTTAATATCCGGCCACCAATAAATCGGCTTCAAATCTGCATACATTTTGGTGACACCGGGATGCATCGAATACCTACTTCTATGAGCCTCTTCAAGGATCAACTCCCGGTTACCACCAAGCAGTGGCACCCAAATACGACCCTTGTATGTTTTAAACCCACGGCTATTAGTCTCCATCACAAGTCGTTTCTTCTTCCCAATACTCTCTTTATCAATATTATCCTTCATTAATGCCATCTCTTGTGCTTCTTTAATTCGATCTAATAGACCCGACTTGGCTTGAACTTGCATGCTCATCAACTTACAAGAAGAGCTTTGCACTTTCCTACTTAGTGCATCCGCCACTACATTGGCTTTACCCGGATGGTATTTGATTTCACAATCATAGTCTTTAAGTAATTCCATCCACCTTCTTTGTCTCACATTCATCTCCTTTTGAGTAAACATATATTGTAAACTCTTATGGTCGGTGAAAAGTGTGCATTTAGTACCATATAAGTAATGTCTCCATAATTTCAATGCAAACACAACCGCCACTAGCTCAAGATCATGGGTAGGGTAATTCTTCTCATGAGGCTTCAACTGACGTGAAGCATAGGCAATCACTTTGTCTCTCTGCATTAAGACACAACCCAAACCCGTAATAGAAGCATCGCTATATACCACTAAATCATCAGTACCTTCAGGCAAGGCAAGGATAGGAGCTTCACACAACTTCTTTTTCAACGTTTGGAATGCATTTTCCTGCTTTTCAGTCCACTCGTACTTCACACCCTTCTTTGTTAATTCCGTCATAGGCTTGGCTATTCGGGAAAAATCCTGAATAAACCTTCTATAATACCCAGCCAAACCAAGAAAACTCTTAATCTCAGTAGGAGTCTTTGGCTGCTCCCACTTTGAAACAGCTTCAATCTTTGAAGGATCTACTTTAATACCTTCTGATGTAATAACATGACCAAGAAACTGCACTTCTCGGAGCCAAAACTCACATTTAGAAAACTTTGCGTACAACTTCTTCTCCCTCAACACCTCCAAAACTGCTTTCAAATGTTCACGGTGTTCATCCTCTGACTTAGAATAGATCAAAATATCGTCAATAAACACAATAACAAAATGATCCAGAAAGGGGCGGCATACCCGATTCATTAAGTCCATAAACGCGGCTGGAGCATTGGTCAACCCAAATGGCATGACCAAGAACTCATAATGACCATATCTAGTCCGGAAAGTTGTCTTTGCTACATCTTCCTTCTTTACCTTCAGCTGATGATAACCGGACCGCAAATCAATCTTTGAAAAATACGAAGCACCATGTAGTTGATCAAAAAGATCATCAATTCTCGGGAGAGGATACTTGTTCTTGACCGTTCGTTTGTTCAACTCACGATAGTCAATACACATGCGCATCAATCCATCCTTCTTCTTAACAAAGAGAACCGGAGCTCCCCAAGGCGAGGAACTAGGTTGTATGAACCCCTTGTCAAGTAACTCCTGAAGTTGCGTCATTAATTCCTTCATTTCTGTAGGAGCTAATCGGTAAGGTGCTTTAGCAACGGGTGTAGCACCGGGAATAAGATTTATCTGAAAAGTAACTTCACGATCGGGAGGAATACCGGGTAGATCATCGGGAAACACATCGGGGAAATTGGATACTACATCAACACTAGCGATTGGAGACTTCTCTTTCCTTGCATCAATGACATAAGCCAAGAAATGGCTCTTGTTTTTCCTTATACATTTAATAGCTTTCATCATACTAATAATCTTTATTCCTCCTCTCTTCTTGTCTCCATACACCGCTATCACTTTACCCTCGGATATAGGCAATCGAATTATCTTTTGGGAACATAAAATACTAGCCTCATTTCTAGCCAACCAATCCATACCAATCACTACATCAAAACCACCTAAGGTAGTAGGCAATAGTTGGACTGGAAAAGAACGACCTTCAATCTCAATCTCACAATCGTCATAACCCACACGTATATTATTAACCGTACCATTAGCAATTTCTACCTCTAATGAACAATCTAAGGGAGTAGTGACTCTTTCTAGCTTAGGAGCAAATAATGTGGACACAAACGACCTATTTGCACCTGAATCAAATAAAACAGAGGCAGGCTTTGAGTTAACAAGGAAAGTACCACATACCACTTCATCGTTGTTCCTTGCGTCATCAACCGTCATTTGAAGAGCTCTCACTTTTGTTGCTGTCGTGGCGATCTTCTTTCCATCATTCTTCATCTGAGGACAATCGGCAATGAGATGACCCGTTTCTTGGCACTTGTAGCAACGAGTCTTGTCCCTACATTCAGTTGCAAGATGTCCCGACTTCCCACACTTATGGCACCTTCTTGTCTTGTCGGTACAATGCCCTTCATGAATTGTCTTGCAAAATGTACACCATGAACCAATCTTCTTTTTATCCTTGTCACCACGCGAACTACCACTTCCACGGAACTTCTTATTATTATTGTTATTGGAAGACCAATTTGACCTTCTTTTAAACCCCGACTTCTTATCATCACTCTTCTCAACCTTCTTGTCCGAAGCGAAATCATCGTCAAGCTTCTTAGACTCCTTGATAGCTTCAGTCAGAGTCTTGTGCTGCCTGCAGATACCTCGATAACTCGGAGGCAAACCATCAACATAGCAAGCAACCTGATCTACATCAGTACGGAATAAATGACCCACGAACTTCATCTTCTCCATGAAGGAACGAGCATACTCGTTGACCTTTCCGACTTCAGCCGTTAAGGCACGAAACTCCTTTTCCATCTTACGCTGCTCATGAACCCAATATATTCCTCAATGAATTTCTGCTTAAAGTTAGCCCACGAGATAGCAGATACCATAGCTGGAGTCATCGAAATAGTAATGCTCTTCCACCAATCCCGAGCACCTTCTTTCAACATTCGACTAGCGCACAACACCTTCTTATCCTCGGGACAGTCACAGGCTTCAAAGACCATCTCCGTATCATCGAGCCATTCCATGCAACCACTGCATTAAGGGTTCCATCAAACTTCTGACCTCCACACTTCTGGAAACTTTCAAACTTAAACCGAGGGGCTTGAACGACATTAGGAGTAACCACAACGGCATTTGCAGGGGGAACAACAACATCATCGACCGGTGGCTCAGAGTGGTGAGAAGGCACTGAATAGTTGCCATTAGTTCCTTCAGCATTTTCAGCAAGAGCGTTGTTCAATTGCTCCTGTGTCTGGGCCAATTGGGTCTGGAGAGTCCGTACGAGATTGTACAACTCAGCCGTGTTAGGGATTTGTTCCACCACTTCCTCATTAACCCTAGGTGGATTGCCGGGAGGTGGAGGCATAGGACCCAATGAGCCTTGTTGATTGACCTGGCGGGGATTTCCTCGATTTCTATTTGCATTGGCTGCAACAGCAGCAGCAGCATTGGCAGCATTTGCAGCGCCTGCACCTGGATGGACAGGTGGGGTAATGCTAGCAGTAGCTCCATCACGTCGGAAGTTACGGTTGCGAGTGTTAACCATTTTCCTTTAATAAAAAGGTAGAGTCGATAAGCGCAAGTTAAAGCAAAATGCTTGTTAAGATAAGGCTAAAGCATATCATCGTAACGTAAACATCTCATAAGCCCTATCGCACTCGCACTTGTCCCAACCCATCCTATATCATCTTTCATTAAAACTAAGGCATCCTACAAATACCTAGCATGCATATCTTAAGTTTAAGTCCAAATCCTATGGTTAATAGGCCTTGGTTCACTTAAACCACTTCTCTGATACCAACTTGTAACACCCGTCGTTTAAAAATATGGGTTTCAAAACTTTTCACCTAACGGTGTTAAATTGCGGAAGTAAAGACTGTAAAAGTCAAAACCGATAAAAACATTTCGGTTGCTGCATTTATTTGGTGTTACATGCCATATCAAACAATAGTTCAAATGAAAACCCAACGGTTGCCCAACATAAAACAACCGTTCACATGTCACAACATAAATTCGACATTAAGTACGAAATGTAAATAAATGTCTAAGTAAAGAATCGTCTATGGATAACTAAGGCTCCTTCAATGAATCTACCCAAGCTCACACATCCTTCGTCTAATTCCATCAAGCTAAACCTGAGGGAACAACCACATTAAAGAAGCAAGTGTTAGCTATAAAAATAGCTAAGTAAGATAACACTTAATTAAAAGCATTTGTCCAATTAAAACAATCTTCATTATTAGACAAGTTTTATTAGGCACAACACACATCACACGTTCACACATATACTACATTTCGACTTCATATTAATTAGGATAATCATCCTAAATGTGCCTATCCTGCATTAGTTCACACATTGTCCCAACCCATCCTATATCATCTTTCATTAAAACTAAGGCATCCTACAAATACCTAGCATGCATATCTTAAGTTTAAGTCCAAATCCTATGGTTAATAGGCCTTGGTTCACTTAAACCACTTCTCTGATACCAACTTGTAACACCCGTCGTTTAAAAATATGGGTTTCAAAACTTTTCACCTAACGGTGTTAAATTGCGGAAGTAAAGACTGTAAAAGTCAAAACCGATAAAAACATTTCGGTTGCTGCATTTATTTGGTGTTACATGCCATATCAAACAATAGTTCAAATGAAAACCCAACGGTTGCCCAACATAAAACAACCGTTCACATGTCACAACATAAATTCGACATTAAGTACGAAATGTAAATAAATGTCTAAGTAAAGAATCGTCTATGGATAACTAAGGCTCCTTCAATGAATCTACCCAAGCTCACACATCCTTCGTCTAATTCCATCAAGCTAAACCTGAGGGAACAACCACATTAAAGAAGCAAGTGTTAGCTATAAAAATAGCTAAGTAAGATAACACTTAATTAAAAGCATTTGTCCAATTAAAACAATCTTCATTATTAGACAAGTTTTATTAGGCACAACACACATCACACGTTCACACATATACTACATTTCGACTTCATATTAATTAGGATAATCATCCTAAATGTGCCTATCCTGCATTAGTTCACACATTGTCACACGTATCTTTGTTTACTGCATATAAGTGTGCCCTGCATCACACCCGACTGGATGATCAGTCAAAAGACTACTCATCTTACGTCGTTAAGGAGTGGCAAGCCAATCCAAGAGTAATCCGTATGTGGAGGTTGGTCAAACCTCTCGTATTACTCGCCCTGCGTTATAAAGACCATGTTGCGAGGAGCCACCCAAGCAACAACTGCATCGACGCACTCATCCGGCTAAGACAAGTACGGGTTAAGCTTAACACTTTCCCTGCATTAGTTTTATGAGCTCAATTTCACACATATAGATTGGGTCCCTGCATTCCCAAGCATTCACACACATATAGTCTAGGTAACACACATTCCTAGACATTCACACACTTTAACTTCATTACGTTTGGATCCTTAGATGTGCAAGTGACATAGTAACCTAGCAAGTCTAGTGAGCTAGGCGTACAAGTCAAGCATGCATATCACACATCAACTTCATTTCTATATATCATGCATATCAAGATACTTCATTAAACTACATCAACTGCATAGCTACATACTACATTAAGCAATACTACATTACACTACAATAGGGACTGCATCTCAGGTCTCATGGTCAACTGCATAACCCATAATACCTCCCAAGTAACCCATATGCCCACATGCAATATAAAGATACCGAATGGAAGTGTTTACGATTTGAAACCAGCTTTTTAGTTGATCCCCCAGCGTGTCAAAGTAGTGTATCTTACCTGGTAGTAGTATGTGCGCGCAAACAAAAGCTAACAGTGCTTAATAGTAATCCCCGACACCTATCGTACATTAACATATAAAATATAAGTCATTTGGGACCTTATCGAACTTAGTTTTGTTCTTAAACCTCACTTTAGCTTCAAAACGAATTTAACCAACGAATTTGGCTTCAAACGAAGATGAACTTCGTTTGCCAAACGAATTTAGACCTCATAAAATGAATTTAGGTTAACTGGAACGAATTTGGACTTTCCTTAACAAACGAATTTGAACTTCATATGAGCAAACGAATTTGAGTTTCATTTTGACAAACGAACATAAGCTCCTATCAAACGAAATTAGTTCCAAATGATTTTAGGCTGTCAACATCAAACGAATTTGGCTTCAAACGAAGTTAAACTTCGTTGGGGCAAACGAATTTAGATTTGCAGGAACGAATTTGTCATCAGCAAACGGATTTAAGCTTATTTTCGACCAGAATTCATAAAACGACTTCGTTCTTCATTTTTCCAGAAATCAATCAACTTTGGCTTCACCCAAAACATGTTTTTGACCTACATAGACCTCTTTTGATCATCAAGATCGATTACAAACTCGTTTGACATCGTTTAGAACATTAATTGGCTTAAACATAATATAAACCCTAACTTAATCAAAACCCCTTTCAAAAATCAGATTTAATTCGTTAATATATGACCTTTGAATCTGAAATACAAATAATAATCGTGGATTACCTGCATCAATGATAGCCAAACAGATTCAATGCAAAACACTTGATTGTATGACCCAAAACTTGTAGATTTTGCTAAAGGATTCAAGAAAGGTTTGGAATATACTTTGTGTTTGTCTTTTAATTATGTTTAGGCTGGAAACTAACCCTAGATTAGGCTAATTCCACCCTAAACCCGTTTTTAACTTTTCACCTTTGGCAAAATTAGTCCCTGGACTTCATATAAGCATTATTTCACTTTACAACACCTATTGGGGATACATATAACACACTAAAGCACTTTCGCACACTACATAGGCCTTTTACACATCTTTAAGTCCACTTTATTGTCACTCATTAAAGATAATTAAATCTCACATATAGGGCACATAAACACATAAACACACATTTTTACCACATAACTTATCACGGACTTAGAATTTGACCTAACGACGTTAGTCAACACATACGATTAAGTTTTGGGATGTTACAATTTAAGTCTCCTAATACGTGTTCTTCAGACTCAATATTAAGATTCAATCTTTCACGAGCACGTATTGTCCTTGAGGACCTACGAATTGGAATCACATTATCTTCAACTTGAGGTTCATGAGATTCATCTCTTTGAACATTCCCCCCCCCCCAAGTTGATGATTGCTAGTATTTTCAGAAGTTGACACATCTTCTTCTTGAGTCTCATCAAGCTCGACAATCCTCCCACTGTTTTCTTGAGATATGAGATTCTTTTCAAAGAACTCAGCATATCGAGATACTTTAACAGTGTTGTCGGTAGGAAAGTAGAAATAGTAACCCATCGTTTCCTTTGGGTATCCTACATAGATGCACTTAACAAATCTAGGTTCAAGTTTGTTAGACGTATCTCGTTTCACAAGTGCCTCACAACCCCAGACCTTTAAGTAAGACAAATTGGGAACACTCCCATGCCACAATTCATGCGGTGTCTTGTCAACCTTCTTGTAACAACTGACAAAAATCCGGGTAAATTTAAAATTTTATTAATTTATTATTTCTGTAATATTCTGGAAAGATCAAATTAAATATATGGTTCTTTTATATAATATATATACCAGATATTTAACGTGCGTGAATTTTTTTGAAATAACTCATAAAATAATAAGAAATGTAAATATTTATTTTATATCATTTTACAACTTGTAGATATATATATATATATATATATATATATATATATATATATATATATATATATATATATATAAATCTAAATTTAAAATTTTATTAATTTATTATTTCTGTAATATTCTGGAAAGATCAAATTAAATATATGGTTCTTTTATATAATATATATACCAGATATTTAACGTGCGTGAATTTTTTTGAAATAACTCATAAAATAATAAGAAATGTAAATATTTATTTTATATCATTTTACAACTTGTAGATAATTCGTAAACATCTAGTTGTATATAAATATACAATTACGAATCAACAATACATTTTTACTTTATAAATTTTATAAAAGACGACTAATGAAGGATACAAAAATCATAAGGTATTATGTCTAAAGCCTTAATAGGATCACATTTAAAGTTTGACAATATAATGTCAACTATTTAGATTAAAACACGGGTTAAACATTTAGCAACACAATGATTATCATTTGAATAGTAAACTATGTCGACGTATAAAATGGACAATCTATCCGTGATATGCGTTTGTCATCTTTCCTTTCTTTACTCGTGAATAAACAGAAAAGTTGATCAATCAATCTATAACTATATTATTAATATTAATATTAATCTATCTATATTATATAATATATGAAAATTTAAAACGTTAATTATATATATAAGTTGTGAAAACTCTACGAGCCACCACCTTTTGCCACCATCAGTCATGGGATAGATTGCTTAACTATTGTTGACAGTTTCAGTCCTAAACCGTTAAACTATATTACAGTTGTAGTCCTTTGACCGTCAGTATATTTAATAACTACCAAATGGATTATTTATAATAAAACTGAAATAAACTTGAAATATAATTATAAAAGTGTTAAATTAAAATTTTATTAATTTATTATTTCTGTAATATTCTGGAAAGATCAAATTAAATATATGGTTCTTTTATATAATATATATTTATATTATATAAATGACTCACACACACATATACCTCTGCACACATATTTTACAAACACACACTCACAAACATAGATATATATACGTTGCTATAGAATACATCCATCATCATCACCATTCTTTCTCCTTCTTTTGATCATTCATCACCACCCTAAAACCCACCCCACGACTTTCTTCTTCTCTATCTCTCTCGGCATACATACATATAAAGATATATAGATTTAGATGTTGATGATCACGACCATTACCACCTTTCTTCTCCAAGAAACACCATCGGTTTCCTTCTTCACCACCTTCTTAACACCACTCCAACCGCTACCTTTCTTCCTTTCTCCTTCTACCTCTCGGTTCACACACACCACACACAAATACAATATATATATATAAATATTAATGATGATGAGCATCGATATATTATATATATACAATATATATATATAAATATTAATGATGATGAGCATCGAGCACCACTACGGCTGCTGCTTGCCTGATATCACCATCACAAAACAACTCACATCACGTTCACCACCTTTAAACATCATCACCACCGAACCATTTTCACGACTACAGTCACTATTCATCGTCATCTTCAAACTGCTGCTGCTCTGCTACTGCTGAACCTTACTACTCTGTTTTGCTGTTGCTCGATTTTTACTACTGTTGCTGCTTCCATGTTGTTACTACCGAACCACCATACTACCTTCAAACATCCAGGAAAGCTGTGAACCACCTTTTCACCACCACACGACATTTAAGCAGCCAAGGAGAGTCACTCGAGTGCATATAAGATTTGTAAGTCGACACATGCTCACTTGTTTACAAACGAAAACTTAAAACGTTAATTATATATATAAGTTGTGAAAACTCTACGAGCCACCACCTTTTGCCACCATCAGTCATGGGATAGATTGCTTAACTATTGTTAAGTTCCCTTATTTTACATTTAGATTTTCTGACAGTTTCAGTCCTAAACCATTAGATTTTTCTGACAGTTTCAGTCCTAAACCGTTAGATTTTCCGACAGTTTCAGTCCTAAACCGTTAAACTATATTACAGTTGTAGTCCTTTGACCGTCAGTATATTTAATAACTACCAAATGGATTATTTATAATAAAACTGAAATAAACTTGAAATATAATTATAAAAGTGTTAAATTAAAATTATAAGATTTTCTATATATTTTATGTAATTATTTAAATTAAATAAGTTAAAATAATGATTTTTGTTTATTAAAAATGTAACAATTTAAATTATTTGATAATAAAAAGTAATACATTTTTTAAATGTATTTACAAAGTTGTTAGATTAATTTATAAGATTTTCTAAAATTATTTTATTTAATCATTTGAATAAAATATGTTGATTAAATTAAATAAGTGATTTAAATAAAATAACTTGTTTAATTAAAATACAAATAAAACGTCTTATAAATTATTATCCAAATAAAATACATTATGATAATAATTGATGGATAAGAAATCACTAAATAAAATCTTAGTATAATTATGTGTTAATTATACTTTCTATATGTTTAGGTTAACGTATACAAGACTGTTATTTGTTACATCTACTTGCTACTATCAACAGGTGAGTTTTCATATTCCCCTTTTTAATTCTTTTATATGATTTATTTCGGGGACTGAGATACATGCATAATAATTATTTTATGTTATATATATACGAAACTTTGAAGAACAATTGCAAAACTATATGATATATAATATACTATGTGAGTTTCCATATTCCCCTTTTCAAACTCTTTTATATATAGGGGCTGAGATACATGAAATAAAACTGTTTATTATACTTATATGTAAATTTACAAAATTATATATATTATATATATTTTGTAACTCCACTTTATTTATTTTACCTTCGGGGTAAAATACAAACTCTTTACTGTTATGATGAACACAAGTTACTCTGTTCCTCAAAGTCCTCACTATCATGAACGATTAATTATGGAAACATAAACGTGGGTATATTGAATAGTACTATTGGGGTAGGCACCCCCATCCGTGTTGGTCATACCAACTGGATACGGATGCATTATATTTGGAAAACTTAGAGTACCCTGAACAAGGTACTCTCCGGAGGCAAACAAACACACACTTGTCTAGTTTCGGTTCATGAGCTTAGAACTTGGTATATACAGTTTCAACTCTTGCATTACATTTGATCCATTGTGTGATTAAATGGTTACTCTAAATCTTGTGGTTCATACTCTATATTTTAATTAAAAACATATGATACTCTTTGCTGATATTGTATCATAACTACTTGACATTGCAGTAAGGCAATGATCACACTGAACTCTGGTATTTTTGGAAACTATATTTTCTATATGAAAAACTTATGGAACTCACCAACTTTATGTTGACGTATTTTAGCATGTATTCTCAGGTAACTAGATGACACACTGTGTATGGGACTACTTTCCGCTGCATACATCATACTGGACTATGGCTTACCCTCAGACTTTAGTAAAGACTCGTCAATTTGCTAAAGACTCTCTATCTACTGTTTAATATTGAATAAATGTTTTAAAAACAATTTGTATTATAAACGATGCAAATCATGTTATGTTTAAGCAAGTAAACATAACCATAACGACTGAAATCATTCATAAAAGTGATGAATTAGCTAGCACCTTTCCTTGACACATGTCTAAATGGGCTACATACTTCAGTATGTATAAGTCCAAGTAGAACTTTATCCCTCTCCGTTTTATGCGAAAAAGTTTTTCTTGTAATCTTGCCGGAAACACAAGACACGCATTTGTCAAATGATTCATCATTTGATTTTAAGATCACTTTACGTTGAAGTTTTTCAATGCGTTTCTTGCCAACGGCAATGCCAAAGACACGCATTCATCAAATGATTCATCATTTGATTTTAAGATCCCTTCACGTTGAAGTTTTTCAATGCGTTTCTTGACAAACTAAAGAAGACGACAATGCCAAAGATAGGTAGAGTCCAAGTCAGGTTTGACTCTTTTGCTATTGAATTATCATTTGAATCACAACAACACATATAATTCAATTGTGAAGATACTTGAAGAACTGGTTAAACCAACTTGCTTCTTCTTCTCGTTCAACTCAGCTAGATACTTAGGACAATTCCTCTTCCAGTGTCTCACTTCAGCACAGTGATGACAAGCCTGGTCTTTTAGCCGGATGCTCGTTTTCTGCCGTAGGGGTCTTTTAAGGTTTCGAGACTGAAGCACCTTGCTTTCCCTTACCAAAGTTCTTGCCCTTAGCTTTCGGTTGTTTTCCTTTCTGAACCTTTCCCCCCTTGATCATAAGAACTTGGGGTGTCTCAGATTTCTTAGGAAGGTTTTTTTCATACTCAATCAACATGAGTTCAGCTATGGTTTTGCTTATGTTGTGCATATTGTAATTGCGCACAAACTTCTCAAAATCCCTCGAAAGAGACTTAAGAATCATGCCAATAGCAATAGGCAGAGGATACGCATAGTTTAACCTTTCCAAATGCTCAAAGTAACTCTTCATCTTGAGTACATGAGCGCTCACCGGTTTCCCATACTCGTGTTCAAATCATGGAGTGATTCAACAAGTTCAAACATAGATTTGAGTTCTCTGATCATATCATACGGATTGTGCAATCCGAATTGCTTTTGAAGCTCGGGAGTCATGCTAACAGCATCAAACAAGCAACCTCAATATGTCTATTGTACTGAGTATTGTATGCTTCCAACTGCACAGCAGTGGCACTCGCATCAGGGATAGCGGGTATCTGATTTTCAAGGACATCGGTTTTCATTTCAACTCTTAGAACAATTCTCAATTGACAAAACAGTCATTGAAATTGGTTTCAGAAAGTTTTTCTCTTTCTAGCATCGACCTGAAAGCCGATTAGTGTATGTTTTGTGAAGGTGTAAAGTCCCTCACACGATGGTTTAACCCACGAGTGTAAAATAACAAGTCAAGTATGAACTAGAATCGGACTAGTATTACTTTAAATATAAATGCAAGAATATAAATAAAGCAATAAACGACTTAAGCAATATTTAAACAAGTAAATAAATGATGGAACACGAATGTAATTTTCAAGTGTATTTTCTTTATTGATGATAAACAAAATACAAGATTGTTGCGGAACCTAGATATTACAAGTATGTAACTATCTAAACAATCTTTGAATTACAAGTGATCTATAATTGCTAAATAATCTTCTTGGATCGATATACTTAGAGTTGTGAAGTATAACTGTTTAGATCGAGAGTATTTAAGCAAGTTCACCAAATTGCTAAAAGTAATTTGAAAGAGAGATATGACTTTGTATTTATAGGCAGATAAATTCAACAATGAATTTATTTGCTGTACAAATATGGTTGCATGCATTTAATGAACCGACAAGGTTATTAAATGCATTGGTTAAGGTACAAGGATAAAGTCCTTTTAACCAACCACCTTTACACACGTATGTACTTTTATCAATAGATAATTGGGATGTCCGGGTAAAAGTGTGTAAAGGCATAAAGTCAATTCCTCGATATCAGTGTTCAGACTTGTAAGGTCTAGAACACTGATAAAGGCTCCAGTCGGGAGATCTGGTAAGACTGTCAGTGGGCTCCACTGTTTGTCAGTCTTCTTTCTTCAGACTTCAGTCTTTGACTTCAGTGAGAATGTCTTCAGTAGAATAGATCTAGACTGGGGTGAAGTCCAGTGAGCTAATCTGGAGAATACTCCAGATTTCCTATACAAGTATTTGCTCACTGGTCTTCCATTATTTCTGAACAAATCTTCAGAAGGACTCCAGTTTCCAAGTCTGGAGTAGGTCCAGTAATTATCATTTCTGGACAGATCTTCAGTAAGGCTCCAGTAGTCGAGTCTGGAGCGAGTCCAGTAAATCTGGACCTAACAAATTCCCCCTATTTGTTTAGAAATAATGCAAGTGTTTTCAAGCTTATATCTATACAACTTTGTATGCTTGAAAAACACAAGTTTTGACTTAGTCTAAAAATTTATTGTTACTGGGAAACACTTTATAGATCATCAGTGTTCCAGTTTCATCTTTTAATACTAACTTAGACTAAATCTGATCATTTACTTTATGAATCAAAATATGCAACTATATTTACAGCCATCAACATAAAATAAGTTACAATTTTGACAACTTTAAATACAAACAAAAAGTAAATGATATAAGAGTTAGGCCCTTCTCTTCGATATCTGTCCTGGAGCATCTTCAGAAGCCTTTCTCTTTGGTGATGGAGAGGATAGAACAGACACTGGTGGTCTCATACCTAGAACAGCTTCCATCTGTTGAATTCTTATCCAAACCTTTTCAATCCTCTTCATAAATGCCTTTACATCAGGAGACAAATCAGTTTTACCTTTGAAAGTTAATCCTATCTCCTTCAGTTCAGTCCATCCAAAAGCTTGGACTGATGCATTTTTCCTTTCATCTGTAAAGTTACCCTCCCTGGTCAACTTTATATTAAATCTGGTCATGCCTTGATGATTTTCAGCGAGTTTGATTTCAGCACCTATGATCCTTCTGGCATCAGCCCTGAATTTCAATATATCATCATACTTGGCTTTCTGCTTAGCCATCTGGACCATATGTTCAGTTTCCTTGGATATTCTCTGTTGTTCCATGGCAGACTGGAGTTGATCACGATTGATTTTGAGAGAAGTATCCAGAGGAATGAATGTGCTTATATCTGCATCTTTTATTGCTTTGAGCTGTTTGGCAGTAAGTTTTGGCAGACCCTTTATCTTCTTCCTGTACTCTATCTCCAGATCACCAGCATTCTTCCTTATTTTCCTCTAGAGGTTCACCAGTTCCTCCTTTCTCTGCCTAATCAGTTCAGGTACACTGACACCATAAGTTACAGCATCATACAATTGTTCTTCTTCAGAGTACCTGGACCGAATGTGAACATCATCCAATGCATTCAGACATTGATGAACTCTGGGGTCATCCTTCATCTTCTTGTAAACATCAATATTTATGGCCAATCTGCCAGCATTATATGAATCCAGAGTTCCCATGGTTGCCATCTCCCTATGATGGGCCAGCAGTTCATCTTTTTGATTTCTTTTGAAAATCTCTATCATAATACATTCTTGTTCCAGTTTCTTAGAGGTGTCATCATCAGCAGTAGGAAACTCTGATGAACCTTCAACAGTTTGCTCTTCTTCTCCAGATACCATTTGTTCTTTTCCTTTTAGAGATTTCAGCGTTGTTGGGATATCTGGGAAAGATTCAAACTGGGGCTCACTGGCATCAGTACCAGCAGCCTCTTCAACCTGCATAACGGCTTCAGTGCCAAGTGTTCTTTGTGCTAATTGTGCACTGGTATCAGTACCAATCACTTGTTTTCATTGCACGATGCTTTCAGTAGCAAGGGATTTTTCAAAAGCACTGGTAACAACAACTTCTTTCTTCTTTCTAATCAAACCTTCTTGAACACCAGACGACTTTTCCCCCTTGGATTGATCTCCAGTTCTTGACTTGAGATCATTCCACAACTGTTCAAGCATATGTCTGTCCAGTTCACCAAACGTTCTTCCAGCCACTGGAGTTGTATCATTCACAATTTTTCTAAGTGCCTGCACTTCCTTTTTAACCAATTCAACTTCTTGAGGCAAGTGCTTTGGCAGCTCAGTGTTAACCATTTTCACAACTTCTGGCAACAATCCATCTTGAATTGTTCGAAGAACAGACCCAGAAATCTCTTCAGTGATTTCTTTCAGCATACTGTGTCTGAACTTCTTAGTAACCTCATCACTGATGGTGCTAACAACTGCATTCTGATCAAGTGATGGCCTACTCTCCAATGAACTCACCCTGGTAACCATTTTCTTAACTTCATCTGTCAGATCTGCCAGTGGTTGTACAATTTTACTTTCCACTGCAGTCTGAACAGAATTGACTATCCTTTCTTCTAATCCCTGGACTGCCACTTTTATATTTTCAGAGTTGTTATTGGTGGCCAGTACCAGTTCATCCAGCTTCTCAAAAACAAGCTTCTCATTCCCAGCAAACACATTCATTTCTGAAGCTAGATTATTTGATAATAAAGACTTGAAGTCAGAAATAACCTGGGATGAAGATTGCAGTGATCTCTCCAGGTCCGCCACCTTACTTAAAAGGCCTTGGACCTCGACTGAAGATGAAGAGGAGGGACCACTGGGAGGATCAAGATTGGAAGTCATTCTAGTCATGAAAGGTACTTGTGTCCAGACCTCTTCAGAAGTAGTTTCAGCATTTATAACTGTTGAGTCCAGCACACGTTGTTCAGATAAGTCAACTGGAGTTTCAAGTGGTGGGGGTTGAGATTGTGAAATTTGAATTGTTGGTAGAGTGAAGTATGGAGTGGTTTGTGGAATTGAAGGTGGTGGTGGTGGTGGCATATTGAATTCTGGTGGAGGTGGTGGCATTTGTGAATCTGGTGGTGGTAAATTTGTTTCTGGTGGAGGTGGTGGTATTTCTGGTAGACGCTCCATCTCTACTACATCATCTCCAAGAAAACTCATGTCAGTGTCAAAGTTATGACCTTCTGACATGGGTGAATCAGCTTCATCCCAAAAAGTTTCACCAACAGTCTGATCACCAGTCGGTTCACCAGCTTCAACATTCAAATCGATCTGAGCCTCTTGCTCACCAGTTATTTGTTCATCTGCCTGAACATCTTGTTCTACCTGCTCATCAGTCTGTACATTCTCAATCTGCTCAACAGCTTGTACATTTTCAATCTGTTCAACATTCTCTTCTGGTTCAAAAATTAGAGACCCATCTAAATTCATAACATCACCTGGATGTCTTTCTGGATTCACCTGAACACCATCTCTCATCAGACGCCTATTTGATCTTGGTCGTCTGGAAGGTTCAACATTTGGTTGTTGACCTTCAGGAGCCACTTGTCTTATGGGTTGTACAGCTTCTATAATTTGAACATCTTGGTCACCAGAGGGTCCTTCACCAACTTGACCTCTACCTGGAGCCACTTCTACTTCTTCCCTTTGAAAAGAAAGCATGGACTGAGGAATATCTACCTCATTCAGTGGAGATCTTAGGTTGGTCAGATCCCTCATATATTCACTCACAGAAAAGTGAGTAGTTTCATAATCGTACTGGTCTCCAAGAGCTCTTTTAAACATCAGTGAAAGAAAACGGATATACGGAACAAAGGCTTTTCTACCTTTCACTCTAAGACGCTCTACCAGATCATCAAACAGGATCTGAGCAAAATCCACTCTATAACCAAACCAGAGGCAGTAGGCAATCTGGAGATGAGTCTGATTTATCTGGTCCAACCCTCCAGAATTGCCTCCCAAATATTCAACGATATGTGTGAAGAAAAATCTCCATGAGTCTGTCAGTCTGCTCATGTAGACTGTTCCCTTCCTGGATAGCTGGCCATGCTCATCCATAATTTCTGTGTGCCCCATCAATCTGCATACTTCCCTGAAATTTATACCAGAGGGAAGTTCGATGGGCAACTCATTCTGTTCAAAATAATTCAATTGTAGAACAGACCTGAGTAAACTAACAGAGAAACTCAAGGATCTGGTACCTCCCTTGAGAGAATAAGTAATTGATGAAGTTTCATCATTATAAATTGCAGAGTACCAGAATTCACATAGATAATCGTGGTACATCCTCCCTGGATTTAAGGTCAAGGCACCATATAATGGACATGAGAGAAAGAATGTATTTAGTCTCCCAATAATGGATCGGGCATTATGAACACTGAAAAGTGAGAGTTTTGCCATCCAGTTATTCATATTTATCCTTATGGCCTTAGCCTCGAGAGTAATATGGGGTGCCTTTTCAACATTGGCAACCGGAGCATATTCTGCAGCAAGCAGATTTTTAGGAGGTTAGATTGTCTTGGTGCCATTTTATGATGAATAGATGAAGATGAAATTTAATATTTAGGGTTTTGATGAAGAATTGAATGGAAATGGAGTAAATATGAGAGATGATTATGATTGGAATTGAATGAAGAAATTAAATGAAGGAATTTGAAAGGATTTGGGAGTAAATATGTTCGAAGTAAATGCAAATTGTAAGTCCCAACTCAATAGATGGTACTACTGAAGACACCTCTATGTCGATGGTGGAGTTACTTTGCAATATATGCACTGAACTGGAGACGACCAGTTGCAGTGTGTATATACCAAGTTCTAGATAGATTACTTATTTAAATGACAATAAGTAAAGAACAATGCAATAATACAAAATACTTGTAAGATAAATTGATGAGACAATATGTAATTTTCAATGTGTAATTTATTTATTGATGTTAAATAAATTACAAGGTTGTTGCGGAACCAAGATAATACAAGAATGTAAATATCCTAACAACCTATGAAATACAATTGATCTACACTCGGAATTTCTCTAAACAATCGAAACACTTAAAGTTGTGAAATGTTCCTTTTAGCGATTGAGAGAATATTGCACAAGTTCACCAAGAATATTGCAGGTTTGCAAAGTGTGAAGTTATTCAACTTAAATATTCTTGTTGTGCAATGACTTGTATTTATAGGCAAAGTTAACATTGGGATGTTAACTTTGGCCGTACAAATGTGGTTGAGATCATTTAAGGAATATCATTTAATTCCTTAAAAAGCAGTGTAAAGTCGCATGATAAAGCAACTTTACTCAACCACCTTTATGTACCTTTTTGTAATTAAATAATAAGATAAATCTTATTATCCGGGTAAAGGTACATAAAGCATAAAAGTCAATTCCTCGTAATCAATGTAAAGCTTTGTAAGAGCTTTCCACTGATGGTCTCCAGTTTGTAACTGACTAGAATGTCAACTGGGCTTCGCTGCCATTGCCATTCTCTATCTTCCATTTGTTGTCTTCGACTTCAACTGGAATGATTCTTCAACTTGGTCAGTTCTCAACTGGAGGAAGTCTTCAGTTGCGTTGACTGTACGATGCAACTGGACTTCAATATATTTCTCGACAAATCATCTAGGTCTCCAGTTTCACTGGACAGTTTCACTGGGTCTCCAGATGCAACTGGAGACTGGCCAGTTTACCAGGTGAACTGGTCCTAACAAATTCCCCCTATTTGTCTAGAAATATTGCCAAGTCTTTTTCTAGTTCTTGTATCTATACAAGTGTGAACTGAAGAGACTTGTTCGATTTAAATCTATCTAAGTTTTCTAAGGCATTTTTATAGATCAGTAATGCCTTAGGTTTTTCTTTTAGGTTTGTTAGATTTTAATCTATTATCTACCTTGTGGTTACAAACTGGTAACTTCATTTATACAAGGAAATGAAATTTATACAAGTTACAGAATGTAAAACAAAATACAAGTAGATAACTGAAAAGAAAGAACTTAATGAGATGGCCCTTCGCCAGTTCTTCTTCTCTTGGTCACTGAAGAAATAGGTTGTGAGTCTTCAGGGTCAATATTCAACTTTAGCTCCAGATTTTCTTTGTGTTGAATCTTGCCCCTTAAGAAGTTCACCCATGCTTTCTCAAACCTATTCTTTTGTGCCTTCGCATCCAACACATTCACCATTTCCACCCATTCACTGAACCCATACTGCATAGCACCAGGATTGTCAGTTTTAACCAGTGGCCCTCTGGTATAACTAACTTCAACTTGAAAGACTTTGGTGCCTGTCTTGATTGTTACATTGACACCATTGATAGTACCACTATGTCTTCTGGTTGACATGATCTGGGAGTAATAGCTTCTTGCTTCAGATTCATTTGTTATTTTTATACTCCCAGCACCAACAGCCAGTACAGCGGACTTGATGTCTTCATTAGATACCTCGCCAGTTGGTTCAACAAATGTGCTAAGGTCAGCATCTCTTGTTAGTGGTCTTCTTGGTTGAGGAATCCTTCTTGGAGGATTCAATACCTTCTTCACAACCTTCTTAACATTTGCAATTCGTTTTAGAATCCCACTGGCCCTATTCTCCTTAGCCTTCTCCACTGATATGTTCAAGCTTCTGGCATCGAATTCAGCTTCATCATCAGGATAGTGTCTGTCCAGTTCTATATCAAGCATTTCTTTCAACTGGTCAACTATCCTGGGATCATGCTTAACTCTGGCATACTCCTCCTTAGTGATACCCAAAAGATTGGCATCACTCATATCAAGTAACTTGATCTGTGCAAGATGTGCCCTGGCTTCAACTTGGTTTCTTTGTTTCATCTTCTTTCTTTCTTTAATATCATTGCCAAGTCTAGCCAGTCTTCTGCTATCACTATCTGAAACTGGAGGAAGTATATCAGCATTGCCAGTTTCTAACATTACATCAGTGGCCAGCTGGGCAGATGCATCAACAGCTAAACCTTTTCCCTTATCCAACACATTCCCCCTATCACCCATATCACCAGTTTGCTCACCAGCTTCAGTACTGGTAGCTACAACCATTTCCATACCAGCTTGTCTTCCAGATGAAGTTCTTCCAGGTGCAACTGGTGGAAGGACTGCACTTCTTTCCCCCTTGGCAGCATCTAGACCTGCCCTAATACCTTCCCATTCAGAAGGGTGAGATGGCAACCGGTCAAGAGGCTGCCATGTTTGCATGTCCTTGCACTCCTTGAAAATCCCACACATCATCCTGAAAGACCTCCACAAATGGTTGGTATCCTTTGACTGGGTCAAAACATTTGCAGTAACCTGTTCTTGACCAGTTTTTAATTCATTTAAGATCTTGGAGTCTTCATCCAAACCAGAGACAACCTTATCCTTTATTTCATCATCCTTTTTCTTCAAATTCTCTACTTCAGTTGTCAGTTTATCTAAAGATTGAGCATGTAGAGATACCTGGGTGTTCAAATTCTCAATGCTGCCTCTCAACTGGTTGATCTCACTGGTGAGTGGGGCCAGATCAACCTGAGGAGTGGCCAGCTTGGTGATCTCAGACATCACCCTTTCAATCAATTGTGCTTCTCTAGCACCCAGCGTATCCTCTATCTTCTGACCAACTGAAGTCATCAACTGCTCTCCAAGTTCAGTCACATTTAGGCCAGGTTTTTCAACTAATTCCGTTACCTGCATCTCAATTTCCCTCAAATCCACTTCAGATATTCTTACAGTGTTGCCAAGCAGATTTGTAATTGAGGTTGTGACCTTGGACTGAGTAAGATCAAAGGCTTCCTTCAAAGATGTTGCTAGAGTGTTACAGCCAGTGACCAACTCATTTAGCTTTTTGAACACCAAGTCTTCATTTGATGAAAACTTGTTTATCCCCAGATCAACCACTTTAATGTTTGTCAAGTGATCCTTGTGGTATCTGGAGAAAGACTTGGTGTTTTTGTCAAGTGTCTTTTGAATCTCCTCCACCCCTGGTAAGAAGGTTTTGGAGATCGGCTTGTAAAGAGACAACTTGACTGTCCAGTGACGAAGGAGAAGGTGTCACTGGACCAGCAGCAGTTACTACTGGAGCAACTGGAGGAGGCAAACTTAAAGAAGTCTCCCCAGTTGTCATACCAGCAGTTGAAGAAATATTAGGAGTGGTGGAAGAAGAAAGGACTGGAAAAACAATGTGTTGTTCATGCTGAGAATGCTCAGGTGTGAACAACGGCGGCGGTGGGGGTGGCATTTCTCGAGCAAGTGAGAATTGCCCAGTTTGTGAATCGTTATAAGTTGGGAATGGTATATTAGTAGGCACATTTTGTTGGGATGGTGAAAGTGAAATTGATGCATCTGGAAGTGAGACTGGAGATGAAGGGTTTTGAGCTTGTACAGAAGCCTCAAAAATCTCCAAGTCTGTTTCAGTTCCTTCAGAATCCGAAGACTCTATCAGGATTTCCTCGTCATTAACATTCATGTCCAGATCCATGAATGTAACTGAGGGCTGACCAGAAGGGTCAGTCTCCAGATGACCTTCCCCAGTTTCCTGGATGGGTGCATCTATTGGAGGATCAGATACCGAAGTATCTTCACCAGGGATAGATGTGATTGGAGTTGCTTCAGTTATGGTTGCTCTATCCTCAACCACAACATTAGACGAACTGGAGGGTCCCTCATTATTTTGAGGCCCGCCTAGTTGCCTTTCTGACTCACCTTCAATCGGTGCATCAGTTGAAGCGAATGCCAGTTGCATTCGTTCTGGAATTTCGACCTCTCCAGCTTCAGATACCAGAGAGTCTAAATTCCTCAAACATATCTGGAGCAGTGTACGGTGAATCTGTACTTAAGTATGCTTCTCTGCCCAGAATATGTTTAAAACAGAGAGAGAGAAACCTTGAGAAAGGGATACAAACACCCCTTGTGCCCTTCAGCTTTTGTACTAGGCTTCTAAACAAGATGTCTGCAAAGTCTACTCTCAATCCATTCCACAAGCAGTAAGCCATTTCTGCTTGTGAGGAGTTGATCTGGTCAAGACCACCAGAACTCCCACCCATACTCTCCACCAGGTGGATGAAAAAAATACCTCCATGAAGGTGTAAGACCCTTCATGGTCATCGCACCCTTCGTCTTCAACACCCCATTCTCCAAGCACTCCTTGTGTCCCATTTCAAGAAGGACTTGGCAAAAATTAACATTAGAGGGTAAGACGACTGGAGATTCACCCTCTCTCCAGTAATTGAGGCGTAAGGCATCCCTCAATACGTCAGTGGACAAGGTACACTGGATTGTTCCATCCTTTAATGTGAAACTTGTAAGTCCCAACTTGTTAGATGGTACTACTGAAGACACCTCTATGTCGATGGTGGAGTTACTTTGCAATATACTTACTGAACTGGAGACGACCAGTTGCAGTGGTATATACCAAGTTCTAGATAGATTACTTA
>CM067171.1:65169387-65200813 GCA_034093135.1 Erigeron breviscapus | reverse complement strand
GATCCTTCTTGCATCAGCCCTGAAGTTCAACATTTCATTGTATTTTTCTTTCAGCTTGGCTTGCTGGATCAAAGCTTCAGTATCCTTGGACACTCTCCTTTGCTCTACAGCAGTTTAGAGTTCTTGACGATTTATTCTTCGAGAAGTGTCCAGGGGAATGAAAGTACTTACATCACCATCTCTGATTGCTTTGATCTGTCTGGCAGTCAACTTTGGTAAACCAGTAAGTCTCTTTCTGTACTCTATCTCCAGAGCACCAGCATTCTTTCTTATTTTTCTGGAGACTTACCAGTTCAGCTTTTCTCTGTCTGATGAGTTCTGGTACACTCACGCCATAAATAATTGAGTCATAGACTTGCTCTTCTTCAGCGTAGAATGAGCGTACATGAACATCATCTAATGCATTTAGGCATTGATGAACTCTGGGGTCATCCTTCATCCTTTTAAAAACTTCAATATTAATGCCTAACCTTCCAGCATTGTAGGAGTCCAGAGTACCCATATTTGCCATCTCCCTTTGATGGGCCAGCAGTTCATCTTTTTGATTTCTTTTAAAAATCTCAATCATTATGCATTCCTGCTCTAACTTCCTTGAAGTTTCATTATCAACATCTTCAGTTTGCTCTTCCTCTTCACCAGACACAACTTTTTCCTTTCCTTTAACAGTCTTCAGTGTAGTAGGAATATCTGGGAAGGTTTCAAACTGGGGCTCACTGGCTTCAGTACCAGCAGCCTCTTCAGTAAGCCCGGCTTCAGTGCCATATGCTCTTTGTGATTGGTCACCAGACAACTCTTCCCCCTTGGAAGGATCTCCAGTTCTTGACTTGAGTCTGTCCAGTGAACCAAAAGATGTACCTTGTACTGGAGTTGTTTCAGTCACAACTTTCTTTAGTTCCTGCACTTCCTTCTGAACATTTGCAACAGCTTTGGGCAAGTGTTTTGGCAACTTCTCATCCAGTAGCTTCTCTACTTGGGGTAATACCCCATCATAAATGCTACGAAGGACAGTCCTAGAAACTTCTTCACATAATTCTTTTAACATGTTGTTTCTGAACTTCCTTGTACATTCATCACTTAGAGTACTAACAACTGCACTCTGGTCCAGTGTGGGCCTACTCTCCAGAGAGCTTACCCTGAAAACCAAATTCTGAACCTCTTCTTTCAGACCTGCCAGTCCACCAGTGACTGCACTCTGAACAGAAGTAACCAACCTATTCTCTAATCCCTGGACTGCCACCTTGATCTTTTCAGTGTTGGTGTTTGTGGCCAGTACCAGTTCATCAAGCTTCTCATAAACCAGCTTCTCATTCTCAGCGAAGACATTCATCTCTGAAGCAAGGTTATTTGAAAGTAAAGATTTGAAGTCTGAAATAACCTGAGATGAAGTCTGGAGTGATCTCTCCAGGTCCGCCACCTTACTTAAAAGGCCTTGGACCTCGGTTGAAGAAGAAGTGGAGAGACCAAGTGTAACACCCGTTTCGTAAAAATATGGATTTCCAAAAACTTTTGCCTAACGGCATCAATTATGCGGAAACGATTTATTAAAAACTCTCAACAAGGAAAACAGTTGAGAAGCAATAGTGGTGTTACTAACGTATCGTAGAAATAATAAAAGAAAATCCACAAGATTGCCCAACATAAAGCAATCAAAACAGCAGTCATTACATAGGGTTCCAAGAGGAAACAATATCATAAAGTCTATGAGAAACTATTGGGTAGACTAAGGCCATCTTGATCATCTACCCATCTCTCGTCAAAGCTTCACACGTCATCTCACTGCTTAACCTGAGGGGAACAACACATTTAAAAGAACAAGTGTTAGCTATAAATAGCTAAGTAAGATAACACCAGGTTTAAGCAAAACATTTCATCCATTTAAATTGTCCTTTTAAAACTTTAAGTCATTTTAATTAGGCATACATATCATCATATAAACATATCCACATCACATATAAGCATAGAGTTCATGACCCTAAATGTGCCTAATCAATTTCGTCACTTTGATTCATCTCGTTAAATTGTGACTAGGTCACCGTTAAGTTGTAACCGAAGTTACCGTTATCATATAGGGTATGAGTTTGTGTGCAGGCGGTCATACGACCTCAAGGAAACCTCACACCCGACTTGATGGAGAAGTCTTTCGACGGTCCATCTGCGTCGTTAAGGAAGGACAATGTCGATCCCTGAGTAGCACGTTATGTTCATGACATTAGGTGGGTCATCAGACCACCCGAAACTACTCGCCACGTATGACTGTTGCAAGGAGCAACCCAAGCAACCACCTCAGTGTACCTATATCCACCGTCAGGCACGGGTTATGCATAACACTCATCATCTAATTAGCTCGAGCATTTTACCACATTTAGTTTAGGTTTCTTATGTTATCCTAAACTAGTCATCATCTATCATCATTTCACGTTAGGGCCCTTAAAACGTGCACGTGTCATGGCAACCTAAAAAGGTCTAGTGTTCTAGATGAACAAGCCACATATACATGCACATATCATCATTACATCATATCATTAACCACCGTTCGTCATATCATATCATATCGTTAAGCATATCATCACACATCACATATCATGTCATAAACATATCTGCGGGGAAGCATTTTAGGCATAAGCATCGTCATATCATTAATCGTGTACCTCCCATATCGACCCATCCACATTATAGGTTATACATTACCGTTATGGAGGTTATAGTTTATGAAACTATTTTTGTTGCACCCTCAGCGTGACAAAAGTAGTGTATCTTACCTGGTAGTAGTGTACGCGAGCAACCAAATAGCTAACAGTGCTTAACAGTAATCCCCGACACCTATCGTACGTTAATATATGAAATATAAGTCATTTGGGACATTAAAGGGACTTGAAAACGAACTTAGATTTGTTCTTACGAACTTAATTCCATAAAACGAACTTAACTGCTTTCTGATAAAAACGAACTTTAAATTCGTTTGCCAAACGAATTTAATCATCCACAAACGAATTTAAGCACCTTCAAACGAACTTAGACCACATAAAACGAATTTAGATGATCTGGAACGAATTTGAACTTCACTTCACACGAATTTAAACCTTACTTTGTGCATACGAATTTAAGTTCCATTTTCACAAACAAATTTAAACCCAAACGATTTTAGACTTTCAACAACAAACGAAAATGACCCCAAACGAAGTTAAACTTCGTTGGGCAAACGGAAATAGCCATCAGGAAACGAATTTAGCTATCAGGAACTTAACTTCGACCAGAATTCGTAAAACGACTTTGTTCTTCAATTTTTTTCAGAAATCGATCGACTTGGGCTTCACCCAAAACATGTTTTTGACATATATAAACCTATTTTGATCATCAAGATCGATTATAAACTCGTTTAATTCCGTTTTGATCATTAATTGGCTTAAACACATAATAAACCCTAACTTATCAAAAACCCTTTATAAAATCAGATTTGATTCAATTAGAAACATCTTTAGATCTGAAGATATAGACAACGAATCATGGATTACCTGTAGCAAATGATGGCCGATCCAATTCAATACAAAACACTCGATTCGATTGACCAAAACTTGAAGATTTTGCTTAAGAAATCAATTAGGGTTTGGAGAGGCTG
The DNA here is from genome assembly GCA_034093135.1 of Erigeron breviscapus. Classification (NCBI taxonomy): domain Eukaryota; kingdom Viridiplantae; phylum Streptophyta; class Magnoliopsida; order Asterales; family Asteraceae; genus Erigeron; species Erigeron breviscapus. Next base: position 65,197,197 of record CM067171.1, on the reverse strand, counting down.
TATGTGTGTTTAAGATTAGGGAAAATGGCTGAAACTAATCAGAGATTAGGCTACCCTAATCACAATTTTCGTTTTTAACTTTACACCTTTGGCAAAACTAGTCCCTGGACTTCATATTGACTTTATTTCGCTTAAAAACACCTATTGGGGATACATATAACACACTAAAGCACTTTCGCACACTACAAAGGCCTTTTACACATCATTTAGTCCACTTTATTGTCACTCATTAAAGATAATTAAATCTCACATATCGGGCACATAAACATATAAACACACATTTTACCACATAACATATCACGGACTTAGAATTTGACCTAACGACGTTAGTCAACATATACGATTAAGTTTTGGGATGTTACAAGTAGGAGGTTCAAGAGTGGAGGGTAATCTGGTCATTAGAGGAACTTGTGCCCAGTCCTCTTCAGTTGCAGCTTCAGACGTTGCAACTGGTGACTCCGGCGCACGAGGAGGAGGTTGAGATTCTGAAGGTTGAATGGTTGCTGGAGTGAAGTATTGGGTGTTTTCTGGAATTGAAGGTGGTGGTGGTGGCATGTTTGGTTCTGGTGGTGGCATTTCTGGTGTAGGTGTTGGCATTTCTGGTAGATTTTCTTCTTCTTGTACATCTTCACCCAGAAAGTTCAAGTTCACATCAAAGCCTTCAGACATTGGAGATTCAACAACATCCCATTCTTGAGCAATCCCAACTGTCTGTTCACCAGACTGTTCACCAGTCTCTACATCTACCTGTTCACCAACCTCAACATTCAAGTCCAGTGGAGCCTCTTGCTCACCAGAAGCATGTTCATCAGTTTGAACATCTTCAACAACTTCTTCAACAACCTGGGCAATATGTTCAGCTTGTTCATCAGTTTCTTGCCCAACAACCTCTTCAGATTCAAATATTGGTGATCCATCCAGATTCATAACATCACCTGGATGTCTTTCTGGATTCACCTGGATTCCAGCTCTCATCAGACGCCTATTAGTTCTAGGTCGTCTGGAAGGTTCAACAACTTCTTGACCTTGACCTTCTGGAGCAACTTGTCTTATGGGCTGTACAGCCTCTATTATCTGTACATCATCACCAGATGGTCCTTCAACATCTTGAACTCTAACTGGACCCATTTCAACTTCTTCCCTTTGGAAGGAAAGCATGGACTGAGGAATATCTACCTCATCCACTGGAGACCTAAGGTTGACTAGGTCCCTCATATACTCACTCATAGAAAAGTGAGTAGTATCCATATCATACTGGTCGCCAAGTGCATTCTTAAACATCAGTGAAAGGAATCGAATATAAGGCACAAATGGTTTTCGTCCTTTCACTCTTAGGCGCTCAACCAGGTCGTCAAAAAGGATTTGGGCAAAATCCACTCTAAGCCCAAACCACAAGCAATAGGCAATCTGGAGGTGTGTTTGATTAATCTGGTCTAATCCTCCAGAGCTGCCTCCTAGACACTCAACAATATGAGTGAAGAAATATCTCCATGAGTCTGACAGCTTGCTCATGTAGATAGTCCCTTTTCTGGATAGCTGGCCATGCTCATCCAATATATCTGTATGCCCCATTAGCCTGCATACTTCCCTTGTATTTATACCAGTGGGAAGTTCGATAGGTAACTCATTCTGTTCATGATAGCTTAACTGGAGAACAGACCTGAAAAGACTAGCTGTGAAACCAAGGGATCTGGTACCTCCCTTGAGAGTATAGTTGATCGATGAAGTTTCATCGTCATAGGTTGTAGTGTACCAGAATTCACACAAATATTCATGGTACATCCTTCCTGGATTCAATGTTAATGCACCATATAATGGGCAAGAAAGGAAGAATGAGTTTAATCTCCCAATGATCGATTGGGCATCATGAACACTGGACAGAGAGAGTCTTGCCATCCAGTTATTCATATTTATTCTTATGGCACTTGCCTCAAGATTGATATGAGGCGCCCTATCAACATTTTCCGAAGGAGCAAATTCGTTGGCAAGCAAATTTCTAAGAGATCTTGACTGTCTAGGTGCCATTTATGAGAATAGATGAAAATGAAATTGAATATTTAAGGTTATGATGAAGATTTGATGAAAGAATTGAATGTAAATGGAGTAAATAAGAGAGATAAATATGATTGGAAATTGAATGAAGGAAGAAATTTAATGAAGGAATTTGAGAGATTTGGGAGTTATGTTCGAAGTAAATGCTATTGAAATTGAAAGTGGGTATATATAGGAGAGACAATGTGGAACTCAAACGTCTTATTTGAAATTATCAAACAAAGTTTTTGATCGGGTTCTGAGATCCGCATTAATTACATCACATCATACATAAATGCATGACGGTTTACAGCCCACAAAACAGTAACAACTTGTACTTTTTGTATAGGGCCATTAATTACATCACATCAACTTGTATAGGGCCAGATGAAGTACCCTCAAAGTTGTTTAATCTTGCATGACAGCTTTGAACCTGACGAGCCAGTAGTTGAAACTGGCTCTCCAACCTTAACAAAATAGATTCTTCAGATGAAACCTGAGCCTTTCCAGTTGACTGGACTTTTGGCTTAGGAAGGGAATTGTTCTTTTTCCTTTGAACCTGGGTTCATTAGAAACAGTCTGAGGCAAAGGTTTATGCTTATTGACCTTTTTAACTGGAGCAGTCATCTGGGATGCTCCAGTCTTGACCTCCAAAACTTGAGCTGGTATTATACAAGATTTTGGGGTAGAAGGTTCATCATATATGGTACTAGGTTTAACCTCCTCTGGTAACCGGTCAATTACTGGTATTAATGCTGCAACATGAGTATTTCCATCCAGATATGCACGTTTTTGGGATGGAAATTGGTTTACTCCAGTATCATATGGCTTTCTTGTTTCAAGCCATGATTGAATAACCTGTTTTTCTTTTTGCAAAATTATTTCCAGGTCATGTTTTTCTTGAACCAGTTGTTCAGTTACCAAAACTTGTGCTTGAAATGTCAGTTCAATATCTTGAAGTTCTTTTAATTTTGATTTTAAAGCAGCTATTTCAGAGGAATCTGTTTCAAGCCATGATTGAATAACATGTTTTTCTTTTTGCAAAATTATTTCCAGGTCATGTTTTTCTTGAACCAGTTGTTCAGTTACCAAAACTTGTGCTTGAAATGTCAGTTCAATATCTTGAAGTTCTTTTAATTTTGATTTTAAAGCAGCTATTTCAGAGGAATCTGTTTCTAAGCCATTTAGACTGTCAAATCTAACAGTTTCCACAAAAATTAAATCAGAATTTAGAGCTTCAGCAATGTCCAATTTAAGTTCAGGATTAGTTTCATTATCATAATCACTAACCTTTTTAATAACAATGTCTACCCATTGACCAGATGTGACATCATCCTTCACCAGATGCTCTTGATCTGCCAGAGCCATAAAACAACAGTCTCTTTCCTCTTCTTCATCGACTGACGAATCATCAGAGGGAACCCATGCTTCTTCAGTGGTTGCTATCATGCATTTATTATTGTCTTCCATTTGTTTAGACAAGAGAGCAATTTGAGCCTTAAGCTTTTTGTATTTCAACTTATAGCTATCATCAGGTTTGTTATAAGAAGCAGTTGGACCAGACTGAGAGACAAACTGACTGGACTTGCACTCTTTCATGAAATGACCTTTTCTGCCACACTTAAAGCATGTCAGATTGGTTTTGTCAGTGGAAGAACTGGGTGCATGTTGTCCAGTGGGCCTATTTGCTCTGGCCTTAAAACGGTTAAACGTTTTGGCCATCATTGCAACCAGGTCATCACTGTCAGTTTCATCACAGTCTGGAGAGATATCATTACAGACTCCAGAATCCATTAGTTCAGACATCATCTTCTTCATAGAAAATACATTCTCAGAAGATATTAATGCCGCACAAGGTGGTACAGTATTAGTGACCACTGTGGAACTACTGGAAGCATGATTAAAAGAATCTTTTTCTGCCTCAATCCTCTGGGCTTGATTTTCTTCAGTGAATCTGAAGGCTCCATACAATGTTGACAAAGTATGGGAATGCAAGGTTTTTCCTTGCCTCAAGACCAGAATCATGTGAGACCATTTTGTTGGAAGAATATCACAAAATTTCTCCAAAAGTATATCCTTGTCTTTATCAACCCCTAGTCCTCTTAACTGGTTAATAATACTCATAAATCTGGTGTAAGTACCAGTAAGAGACTCATTGGGGAGAGCAAAAAATGACTCATACTTTTTGTTTAAGGAGACTTTTCTAGTAACAACAGTATCATCACCTCCCTCATGCTGGTTCACCAGTTCATCCCACATGCTTTTGGCACTGGGATAGAGAACTAATGTGGGAATAAGAGTTTCTGGAACAGCCCCGAGGATCATATTTTTAAGAAGTGTATCAAGATTTACCAATCTTTTCTCCTCTTCGGACCAGTGTTCCTCTCTCTTTTCCCTTCCACTTCTTGATCCAGTAGGGTCAAGAAGTGCATTGATAGGAAGTCTTGGCACATAGGGTCCTTTATTTAAGATTTTCATCATATTCCTTTCAATACCATTAACATGCAATATTATCCTAGCTTTCCACGTACCAAATTCATCACTGCTCCCATTGAATTTAGGAACAGGATTATTTGAATAATGCACATGCACATGTGGAGAAGCAGGAGGAGGAGGAGGTGGTGAATTGTTATTTCCAGTGGGTGGGTCATTAAGATTAGTTTCATGAGTTTCTTGAGTATTTTCTGGGATTGCCATCGCGAAACAGATTTAGGTAAGTATATTAACCTTCTGCTCTGATACCAATTGTAAAGTCCCTCACACGATGGTTTAACCCACGAGTGTAAAATAACAAGTCAAGTATGAACTAGAATCGGACTAGTATTACTTTAAATATAAATGCAATAATATAAATAAAGCAATAAACGACTTAAGCAATATTTAAACAAGTAAATAAATGATGGAACACGAATGTAATTTTCAAGTGTATTTTCTTTATTGATGATAAACAAAACACAAGATTGTTGCGGAACCTAGATATTACAAGTATGTAACTATCTAAACAATCTTTGAATTACAAGTGATCTATACTTGCTAAATAATCTCCTTGGATCGATATACTTAGAGTTGTGAAGTATAACTGTTTAGATCGAGAGTATTTAAGCAAGTTCACCAAATTGCTAAAAGTAATTTGAACGAGAGATATGACTTTGTATTTATAGGCAGATAAATTCAACAATGAATTTATTTGCTGTACAAATATGGTTGCATGCATTTAATGAACCGACAAGGTTATTAAATGCATTGGTTAAGGTACAAGGATAAAGTCCTTTTAACCAACCACCTTTACACACGTATGTACTTTTATCAATAGACAATTGGGATGTTCGGGTAAAAGTGTGTAAAGGCATAAAGTCAATTCCTCGATATCAGTGTTCAGACTTGTAAGGTCTAGAACACTGATAAAGGCTCCAGTCGGGAGATCTGGTAAGACTGTCAGTGGGCTCCACTGTTTGTCAGTCTTCTTTCTTCATACTTCAGTCTTTGACTTCAGTGAGAATGTCTTCAGTAGAATAGATCTGGACTGGGGTGAAGTCCAGTGAGCTAATCTGGAGAATACTCCAGATTTCCTATACAAGTATTTGCTCACTGGTCTTCCATTATTTCTGAACAAATCTTCAGAGGGACTCCAGTTTCCAAGTCTGGAGTAGGTCCAGTAATTATCATTTCTGGACAGATCTTCAGTAAGGCTCCAGTAGTCGAGTCTGGAGCGAGTCCAGTAAATCTGGACCTAACAGAAGGATTTGTTGCCATTTACAAAACAGATTCAAGTTCAATTATCGGTATTTTCGATAATAAATCCTTAAGAAATATAATCTACCCATGTTAAATTCATTTAGCAATTAATTTCATTAAGGCTAGGATCCAATTGACATACCATCATTTCATCAGTTGATCTGCTAGAAATTGAATTACAAGTGCAATTCCTAGATTTATGGGACTTACAACAACACTTATTAGGGGTAGTAAGTGTTTTGTAAACATGTTTTGTCCCATCTTATGCCACGGGTCAAGGTCTCACCGCTTAACTCGCTTTAAGTCGCCCAATTAAGAACATGTAAATAGTCTACCACCGGTCTCACGATGAGTAGTAATTTACCTTGTTAGATACAATTCACCTACTATCTCACGTAGAGCAAAAAGCACTTGCAAGTGTTCTTAGCAAAGTGGGTGGCAAAGACTTAACTTTGAATGGGTAATGCATTTGATGTGAATCAAAAGTTTATGTATGAAGACTCATGCACATCTTCATAATGTTTAATAAAATCATTTTTATAGTCTTAACAACACAAAAGAGCTCGGTAGCTCCATTTGAACGCACAAAGAAGCGCAGAAGCAAAGGTTTGCGATATACGCAATTAAAAACCCGCTCCTTTAGGAGGCTAGCGCACTCCGACTTATACCTCTCTTAGAGTTTGTTCAAATGGGTGAGCCGGTGTATCTCTTGGTTGTAAGACACCAATTTTATTAAAATAAAATCTTATTTCGATAACTCTTAGTCAAGTTTATTCTTTTCAATAAAACAATTTTGCATCACCATTTATATCACAATAAATTGCAAAATAATAAACTTACTAACTATTAACTAATTAATCATGCAACGAGTTATGGTGGGCCACCTAAACATGGTCACTATGGTTAATGTATATGTCTAAGTCGGCTCCCCCTTCAAAGAAGAGGACCACATACATCAAGTTACCTTGATTGCGTAAGCCTTTAAACAAACAATTAGCAAGTAAATACATTCAAACATGCTGACTGGAAATTTCCAGCAGCTTCACGACCAGTTTAGACCTGTTTCTGGTCCGAATCAAGCTTCGACCAGAACTACAAAGTTGTAGCCCTATGAGTTGGGCATCTACAGTCCAAAAATCAGCTTCTAACTCATTACGGTTGATTTTATATGAATTTTTTAGTGAACTGGTGTCAAGCAGAAAAAATCACACGAAAAATTCACATAGTCACACAATTATCAAATAATTAACCCTAATTATTGGACCATTATGCTAAGAAATTTATATCTATATATCTAAGTAATAATCATAAAGAATTTTGCATGAATTCCTTATGATTTTTACTTCTATTTAACAACATTAAATAAAGATACAATTAAACATGCAATTTATATCAAATAAACATGCCAATTCACATAATCAAAACTTGCATAGAGGGTTTAGTTAACCATTAACATTAAATAGGTTGAATTAATAATAAAAACAACAACCCTAATTTATTTTTATTAAATTCGAATTTAATTAAAAAAATAAATGGAGAAAACGATTTTTAATATTTAATTATTAATTAAATCGAACCAACCCTAAACCCCCCTTCAAGTTTTGAACTTTGTAACTAATATATCACATATTAGGCTCGTGATACCACTGTTAGGATTCATGCACATAAACCATATAAACAATCACGAGTACGCAGCGGAAAGAAACGTATATGCAATATAATTAATTAACAAAGTAAAGAATTGAAAGTGTACCTTTAAGCTTAAGCTTCCAATAATATTAATAATAATATGATTATTATTAGTTAGGGTTTAAAGTAAAACCCCTCTACGATTGCACACACGACACGTCGAACAATACCCGAAGATTGCTAGATCTTAAATCACCGAAAGCCTAAAGCTCATAGCTTGCTTTACTACTTGTTTCGTCTAAACACAAGAAGAAACAAATATATGTTTCTGTCGAACTTTTGCATTCGAAACAACCAATCCAAAGATATTAATAATATCTTTGTTTATTCTACACTTCGATCAAGTGGAAACCGAAAAAGAAGATTTGGTTCTTTTTGGTTTCATATTGCGGCCGAGAGAGAGAGAGAGTCGAATACGTATATTTTGAGTTATTTGTTAGGGTTAATTATTAGGATATATATAGGGTATAAATATATCCCTAATAACTTAACCTCCAAGTTAACATCTTTTGACTTGGACTAGGGTTTAATTAATAATTACATTAATTATTAATTAATATTTAATAATTAATAATTCATATTTATTAATTAATAAATAATTCTAATTAACATATCTAGTTAATAATGTCCAATTATCATTTCTCTCAACTTGGTGATTATAAATATGTAGATACAATATATACATATTACCGGATATCTAAGTGTCATTGCGTGTGACCTCATAGGCTTAAATAATTTCCGGACATGCGTTTATTTAACGTGATCACATTCCAACACCTTTTACCACCTATGTTCTGTGTGATTTAAGATAAGTATCAAATGGGTTCTATGGAACTGTGTTCAGAACAGAAGAGGCCAACAAAAATGTATCAATTCACATGCAAACACAGATACACTTTATATGGATTTCAATAGCTTACATAAGCACTGCAGTTTATTATATCTTTCATACAGTTGTTTGTTGACTCTCAGAAATGTTTCCCTGTATGTTCACTGGAAACCACAACAAAAGTGGAAATCTGGACACTGATAGCCATTGCAGAAGACGAATTTTCAACCTGAATGGTATTCTGCCCGGCCACCTTTATCTTAATAACCGATTTATATGTCTGCAGTTTTCTTGTATGCATAACGTATGCTTTGCCAAATAAGATGGTTATTCTCCATGACTATTATTATGGTAAGCCAACTTATGCTTACAAAGTCTATAAGCATTGGCGCTTTATCTGAAAGTTGTAGCTAAAATTGTTACCAAATTCCCTTAAAATCATCAATAAGCCCAAGTTAATTCGAAAGACAAATATCTAAACAAATCAGATAACTGACATTACTAATCAAACTTCTTCACATGTTTATATACTTCAAAAGACACATTAGGTGTTACAGAAAAGAAAAGTGACAGTGTGACCTGTCAAATTAAGCTCTTAATTAACACTTTCATGATTTACTAAGATAATTTATGAACAGATCGTTTTACTAAATCAGAAACAAATCGATGGTTTACGATTCGTTTGTAAGTCACCTGAATACTGGCCTATTTAGCTTTCATGTCCTTTCATATCACATATAACCTTGAATAATGCAAAAACAATACTAACTATATTAACAGGGGATAAATTACTAGTATACCTGTATTAAATCACACGAAGCCAAACTGTTGACATACACAGCCATTTATATGTATCAAATCTATCAGGTTTGTCAGTACATTCTAGCATCACCAACACAACACTTATTAACTTTTCTGCAAGTAACAGACTAACAGCTATCCCACTAAATTACTACAGAATCGATTGTAAGCCACCTGAAGACTCGCCTATCTAGCTTTCATGTCTTTCCATATCACATATAAGCTTGCATAATGCAAAAACAATATTTACTACAATAACAAGAGACAAATTACTAGTATACCTGCGTTAAATCACACGAATCCGAACTGTTGACATATACAGCCATTTATATGTATTAAATCCATCAGGTCATTCATCACATTCTATCATAACCAACAGAAAACTTATTAACTTTCAGCAACAGCTAATCCCACTACATACTACATGGAAGCAACTGTGCCTAAAATGCTAGTTAGGCATCTACTTGTATCTTTAGTGCAAGAAAACTGCTCATTTCATAAGTTAACAAAAGAATCACCAGTCAGACAAATGCTTTTAGCTTTTGAGAATAAACAGCAATAACAAATGCTTTATTACTTATATCCAATCTCAACAACAAATGCTATTTTTAAGCGAATGACTCATGGAGTCATGGGTACAAGAAAAAACCATTAGCTACTTGTCCCCGGAATAGTATTACTCAGGTTTACAGTTTCAACTAATGTATTACAAAATCAACTATGGATACAAGATATATCTCCTAACAGCTGGGTCATATCATTCTACACTGAATATAGACTAACGTTTCAAGAAGAAAAGGTAAACAAGTACTATTAACACTGGAAACCCAATCATCAGTTGATGATCCATCAACCAAACCAACCTTGCTCCTTCATCGATCCTGTGCTCAACAAGAGTTGAGAGCCTTCAACTGTACATCAATTCTAAGAAAGAGTTGATCAGCTTACCACATTCATTTCAGATCACCGCATTGACATCAGAATTCTGACCTTTTTCTCTCTTTCAGCCTTTTTGGCAGCCGGGGTTCTCTTCGATCTAGCCAATTCCTCCATCACCACTTTCTCAACAATGTCAATCGAGTTCAACAGCCTCTTTGCAGGTGTCAAAAACTCTGATTCTCCTCCACCTTGATTAGCAAAATCAGCAAATATCATCGGAACCTTTCCCAAATTCGATGACTTAAATGTTTTAGATGCTATGTTTGGCTTCGGAGTCACTAAAGAAAGCTCTTGCTCGAGGCGAGGACCTGATGGAGAAGGATCTTGATCAGCAGGCTGTTGTTGATAGATCCTTGTTGGGGCCGGGGTCTCCAAAGCTTGACCATTACCGTTTCCCAATCGCTCTCTTCTTCTCTGAATTGCCTATATCAACATTTCAAAATCAAATAAATCGATACAAAACATTCAAAAGCATCCAATAACTAATATTATTATAGCATATAGCCATATACCAATGAAGAAATGAGAAAACACATAATCCAAGTCAAAGACAAATCAAAAAACACATTCCCACAAACTATAGATTCAATTACATAAGCGATAAATATATTTATACATGATCAGAACTTCAAAACACTTAAAAGGCACAATTGTGAACAAAATAGTTAACTAGATTATCCATCACCCCAGTTTTACAAGATCACAATCAAGAAAATACAAACCAGAAACTCTAGATTTGACAATGCCCACTTATGAGTTATGATCAAAAAAGTTATTTGTCCTATTAACAAAAACTATCAATACATTGATCTAACAGAAATCTTTTTTACATTAACAGTTACAATAATACAATCACAATGACTTTTAATTACATATCTATGAGAACCATTTTTACATCATCAAAATATGTAGCTATTTTGCAAAACTCAAAACAGAATTCTAAATGCCTAATTATCAAAAACCCATTTCACCTTATAATAACTGCCTATAGATACAATCCTGAACTAAAAACATTATATCAATTTGCATAACAAAAACTATACTTACAAAATCAATATCAATACAACCACACTCAAATATACCATATATGCATACAACAGAATTCTATAGATACAAACCCACAATAATCAAGAATATATTAATTGCATCAATAACTAAACCCCTTTTACCATATACATAAAACAGAATTCTAATATATGTATGGAAGTAGTAATTAAACAATACGTAAACAGAAAAGAAAGAAAGGATACCCTATCAATATGAGTGATATCGGCAAGTGGCCTACGGGGATACCAAGAAGGTAATACACCATTTGCCCATGAATTTGCACCTCTTCCACGCCGTGAAACGTTGCGCGATGGTGGTGTGTTCTGTCTCTGGCCACCGTTATGCCTATTCACCACTGGACTTCCAAATATACCCCTTCCTCTAGTTAAATGTGCCACCCCACCATTGTGTTGACCAAAGCCCCCTCCAGTCAACGGTGTCGAACCCCATCTGAACGGTATCCGATTTTCATCACCAATTTCATCTGGCCTAATTAGTGTTCTACCGATCGGCGTTAAACGAAGACGATACATTTCAGCAACATCGTTTGGCCTCACAAGTCTATCACGTGCTTCCGGCATGTTTACTCACTGTAAAATAATTACAATTTAATGTCACAGGATAATTACAATTTAATGTCACAGGATATAACATGAATATAAATAAAGTTTAATTTCCAGAAATAGCAAGATGATAAGATAAATACAATTATGATATTATATAATGAATAAAACTACAAGATATGAAAAACCCAGATTACGATTACAAAAAAGATTGATTTTTATGAATACCCAGATGATAAAATTAGGTTTAAAATGTGACCCACAAAAAACCCAAATTAAATTTACAAAAAAAACTAATAATTACAAACTCAATAAAACTACAAGATATGAAAAACCCAGATTACGATTACAAAAAAGGTTGATTTTTATGAATACCCAGATGATAAAATTAGGTTTAAAATGTGACCCACAAAAACCCAAATTAAATTTACAAAAAGAAATAATAATTTTATATAATAAACAAAGTGATAAAGATGAATTAAAAGTTGTTGTTTACCTGATGAATTTGGATTGAAATTGGGGGTAATCGACAACAAAGGTGGTGAGTGTTTTTTTTAATTTGGGGGTGAATTGAAGAAGTAGAAAAAAAGAGAGCGTTTGGATGTGAAAAATGGTGAGTTTGAATGAAATTTTGGGCGGCATTATATAATAGTTTTGGTTTTTGATTAACGTTCCGAAATTAGGCAATTAATTTGAATTAGTTTGTAATTAGTTAGTAAGCATGTGCAACAAGGATTAGGAGAGAGAGATGCTTGAAATTCAAATTGTTTTCGTTTAAGCAATTGGGCGGGCGGGCTGAATTTGGTTTTAGTAAAGTTACTAAAATGCCCTTCATTGGGAAGATTTGTCATTTGTGTGGCTGTTTGCGTCGTGAATGCGTCAAATTGGCCTGTTTGTTTTTTTTCCATTAAGTGCTGTGTGGATTAAGTGTCTGTCTGAATTTAGTGTGTCTGAGACGGGTAAGACGATAAATAAATAATTGTTGTTTGTTATGTGTGCTGAATTAACCGACTGAATAATTTAAATTACTATAATACCCTTGAAATTTAATGAGTGGTTTTTAAAGAAAAGTTTTGAAAGGATAATTATGTAAAATACTTTTTAGCTGCACTTTTTAATTAAGTGATGACTTATTAAATAAGTCCTAAACAAACATTATATCCAACTTAGGCAATTAAGATTAAGTCATGTCTTATTTATTAAGATGTTATCAAACACCACCTAAGACTGATCGGAGTGGGGCGTTTTTTGCCCCGTCGCCGCCCCGTGCCGCCTCACTGCCGCCCAGCACACCGCTCCGGGGGGCGGCATTGGTCAAAAAAAATGTTGCCCGGCACAACTCTCTGAGCTTGATTTTCTTCAGTGTATCTGAAAGCTCCATATAAAGTTGAAAGAGTGTGAGTGTGCAGAGTTTTACCTTGTCTTAATACCAGGATCATGTGAGACCATTTGGTGGGTAAAATATCACAAAATTTCTCCAGAAGTATATCCTTGTCTTTCTCAACACCCAGTCCTCTCAACTGGTTAATGATACTCATAAATCTGGTGTAAGTACCAGTGAGAGACTCATTTGGCTGAGCAAAAAATGACTCATACCTCTTGTTTAAGGAGACCTTTCTGGTGACAATGGTGTCATCTCCTCCTTCATACTGGTTCACTAGTTCATGTAACATCCGTGAATTTTGACCCGTTGACTTTTTGATGTAATTCGACTAACAAACTTGTTGAACGAAATAATTGAGCCCATTTGTGATTATATGACTATGTGGTATGTTAGTCGGGTCGTTAATATGTTTGTTTAACGTTTATTGTATAATCAATTGTAAATTGGCTTGGGGGAAACGGGTCGACCCATGGGTAGTCCATGACCCATGGGCCAACTAGTTACCCATCCTCCCCCCCCCCCCTTATCCTTTCATTTCATATCTTTCTATCTATCTTCTCTATTTCTCTCAAACAAAAGAAAACCAATTCATTCTTCATCCTCTTCTTGCATCAAATTAGTGTTGGAACGGTTATAACATAGAAATCATAGCCATCTTCATCTCACTTTCGTCATATTGAAGAATCAAAAGCCAAGTTCTTGCATTTTACCCATTTTGACCTAATTTCGGGTTCTAGCTCAAGGAGGAGTTTCGGTAAGTCTAATTCATCCCATTTGTACCTACTTATGTTTGTTTATGCATTTCTAGTCATCTTGAAAGTTTGCAAGTCCTAAATCGGCTTAAATCTTGATTTGGGTCAAACTAGGGTTTAATTAGGGTTTGAAGGGTTTGGATGTGATTATGATGTTTTAAATCGAAACTAAGATAGGGGTTATGTTTATTTATGTTGAAATATGTTTGTATAAGCTTCAAAATGAGTCTTGAAACATCACTAGTCGATTTGGTGATCAAAAATGGAGTTTGGGTTAAGTTTGGTTCGTGTTTGAAGTGTTTTGGAACTGATCTGGGCGCAGGTGCGCCGCACCTCCTCTTTGGTGCGCCGCACCAGGGCTTGGACTGGGTTCCCTGATCGTTTTGTGCGTCGCACACCCTCTTTGGTGCGCCGCACCTGGCTTGGTGCGCCGCACCTCATCAATGGTGCGCCGCACCTTTCCTCTAGTGCAGCAAAACCTGTTTTAGTTTGAAAGGTCGTAACTTTTGATCCGTAAGTCCAAATAAGTCGTATGACCTATCGTTGGAATCGTGAGAGAGTCTAGTTTTCAGTAGTAACACTCATTTTGTATGAATCTTTTCTCATTTCTAATAAGGTCGAGTCGAATGCGTCTTGTTCCTACCCGTTAAAGTTGTAAAGGTGTTTAGGGTTTGTGACTTGACTTAATTGTGCTAAACCAACTTGTTTATGATTGTAGAGTTGACTTTACGGTATTATGATGTATAATTATAGGTTGTGGACATGTGGATCCTATTACTCGTTTGTAATCTTATACTAGCTTCTTTGCCGGTCAAGGTGAGTTTCGTATCTCCCTACTCGCTTGAGATTCGGGCTGAAAAGTGTAAACCTTGCGTGTTTACTTGCATTTATTGATTGATTGATTGATTTGGTTTGATTGTTGGATTGTTGATACGGTTATCACGCTTGAATGTCTTGGTTTAAGTTTTGCTAAGCATTTCATTATGTTAGGATAGACGTACATACATGGAAGTCGGTTATGCCTTCATTGGGTTTTAGATGTGGTGGGAAGGCTGCGGGTGACCCTATATATAAGCATCATGGGACTCGAAGGAAGTAGAATCCTCTTAAGTGTATGTACGTATTTTTGGTTTAGGTTGAGATTATTGATTTATGATCGGTGATTATTGATTGTTGGCTCACGTTCGTTGAATGTTGATTATTGGCTTAAGACTTACGATTATTGATTGTTGGTTCAAGTTCATCATATATGGATTGTTGGTTCAAGTTCATCATATATGGATTGTTGGTTCATGATTGATGCATTTACATTTGATTGTAAGCATTGCATACATTGTTGATGACCCTCGGCAGGGGATTGCCGACATCCTGGTGCATAGATGTATGCACCCATTTTGGATGTAGTTCCTGACTCCGAGTATATAGACATATATATCTCGATGATTTTGAGATACAGCCTTGTTCATTGTGATGACAGAAGGGTATCGCTGCATTGGTGACTGGCGTTCACGCATAGGATAGGCATGTTTGCTTATTCATGCATTTGGCACTTACATTGATTCGCATATCATTTGTGCATTCTCATTTCACATTTACTTGTCTTGTGTAATCTTGTAGTTGGGCGATGTTGTGCTATGTAGAGGCTTGCTGTAAGTCATGTCTAGCCTCTATTCTTATATTATGATTATTGATGTTGGTTCTTTACGAACCATTACTACGAACTCACCAACCTTGTGTTGACTATGCTTAGTACACTTTTCAGGTAATCAGATTAATCCTGGGCGTGGAGTATAGTTGCTTGCTTGCTTGCTTGTTGTTTAACCGGACTTTGGACTTTATGGATCTTCTTGCTTGCTTGCTTGCTTGCTTGCTTGCTTGCTTGCTTGCTTGCTTGCTTGCTTGCTTGCTTGCTTGCTTGCTTGCTTGCTTGCTTGCTTGCTTGCTTGCTTGCTTGCTTGCTTGCTTGCTTGCTTGCTTGCTTGCTTGCTTGCTTGCTTGCTTGCTTGCTTGCTTGCTTGCTTGCTTGCTTGCTTGCTTGCTTGCTTGCTTGCTTGCTTGCTTGCTTGCTTGCTTGCTTGCTTGCTTGCTTGCTTGCTTGCTTGCTTGCTTGCTTGCTTGCTTGCTTGCTTGCTTGCTTGCTTGCTTGCTTGCTTGCTTGCTTGCTTGCTTGCTTGCTTGC
The DNA here is from genome assembly GCA_034093135.1 of Erigeron breviscapus. NCBI lineage: Eukaryota > Viridiplantae > Streptophyta > Magnoliopsida > Asterales > Asteraceae > Erigeron > Erigeron breviscapus. Next base: position 65,181,248 of record CM067171.1, on the reverse strand, counting down.
TTGCTTGCTTGCTTGCTTGCTTGCTTGCTTGCTTGCTTGCTTGCTTGCTTGCTTGCTTGCTTGCTTGCTTGCTTGCTTGCTTGCTTGCTTGCTTGCTTGCTCTTGTGTTGACTATGCTTAGTACACTTTTCAGGTAATCAGATAGCTTGCTTGCTTGCTGTTTAACCCGGACTTTGGACTTTATGGATCAAGGATTCATAGACCTTCTCTTTTGCATTATACTTAGGATTAATTGCCATCTTTTGAATGCTCCTTTGTAACTTTGATGGTTGTTGCTCCTTTTGTATTTTGGTACTTGTTTCGTATTTGTAATGGATTCACTGAATCTTTATTTGCATTTAGTTCTTGTTCTATTGTAATTCCACCTTGTGCTATATGATTTCCGTAATATTTCGAGCCTCGGCTTGGGGTGTTACAGTTCATCCCACATGGTTTTAGCACTGGGAAAAAGAACTAGTGTGGGAATTAGGGTTTCTGGAACAGCCCCGAGGATCATGTTTTTTAGAAGGGTATCTAAATTTACCAATCTCCTCTCCTCTCCTCTTCAGACCAATGTTCCTCCCTCTTTTCCCGACCTCTTCTAGATCCAGTAGGACCAAAAAGAGCATTGAGAGGTGATGTGGGGACATAAGGTCCTTCATTCAAGATTTTCATCATATTTCTCTCAATACCAGTGATATGCAATATCATCCTAGCCTTCCACGTACCAAATTCATCACTATTCCCACTGAATTTAGGAACAGGATTGTTTGAGTAGTGCACATGCACATGTGGAGAAGCAGGAGTAGGAGGAGGAGGTGGTGGATTAGCATTAATAACAGGTGGTGGTTCATTATTTTGATCAATAATATTAGGATCAGGACCATGATTAAAACCTCCTTGTGTATTTTCTGGGGTGGCCATCAAAGAAGCAGATCTAGGCAAGTTTGTTTAGCCTTCTGCTCTGATACCAATTGTGAGTCCCAAACTCGATGGTTTAACCCAAAGTGTAAAATACAACAAGTCTAATATGCACTAGATTGGACTAGTATTACTTGAATATAAATGCAAGTATATAAACAAAGTAATCCAAGACTAAAAGCAATAAAGTAAAGGTGGAACACAATGTAATTGTTTCAAGTGTATTTTATTTATGATGTTAAATAAAATACAAGGTTGTGCGGAATCAAGATAATACAAATATGTAAGTATCCTAACAACCTATGAATTACAAATGATCTATATTTTCCAAATAACTCTTTTGATCGAGAGTATTTAGACAAATTCACCTTAATTGCTAAAAGTAATTTTAACAAGGAAATGACTTTGTATTTATAGGCAAACAAATTCACCAGTGAATTTGTGCATACAAATATGGTTGCATGCATTTAATGAACCGACAAGGTCATTAAATGCATTGGTTAAAGTACAAGGATAAAGTCACATCAATATGACTTTATTCTTTTAACCAACCACCTTTACACACGTAAGTACTTTAGTAAAGAACAAGTGGAATGTTCTTTGAAAAGTGTGTAAAGGCAAAAAGTCAATTCCTCGTAATCAGTGTTCAGACTTGTAAGGTCTAGAACACTGACAAACCTCCAGTCGTAGATCTGGTAAGACTTCCAGTGGACTCCGCCATTTGTCAGTCTTCTTTATTCTAACTTCAGTCTTTGACTTCAGTGAGAATGTATTCAGTAGAATAGATCTGGACTGGGGTGAAGTCCAGTGAGCTGAAATCTGGAAGACTCCAGATTTCCTATACAAATATTTTGCTCACTAGTCTTCCATTATTTCTGGACAAATCTTCAGTGTCGCTCCAGTATTCAAGTCTGGAGTAGGTCCAGTAAATATTATTTCTGGACAAGTCTTCAGAGACTTTCCAGTCTTCAAGTCTGGAGCGAGTCCAGTAAATCTGGACCTAACACCTTTTTATGGATTTTGCTTCGCGTCTTAGGAGCCATAAGTCTATGACATGAACAAAAATGTCATTTAGAGATTTCCTTGAAAGGTTAATCAGAAAGTAGCTTTGCAAGACAGATGACAGTACAATGCAAGTCACAAATTGTTGACTTGTATGAATTCATGTACTGGACAAGACAAGAAATATGGAACATCATATTTCTAGAGTTAAGAACAAGCAAGTGACATAGTTTGAACAAGTATGTAAGCCAAAAGACAATCGTATTTCATTGATGCCCAAAAAATTACATAGTCTGACGGGTACGATTCAAAAACATGTGGGAACTACATCCACAATGATAGACTATATAGTCAGACTGATACGATCAAAAGACAGGTGGGAAATACATCCACAAAGCTAGACTACAACTCAAGTACAAGAGTATGAGTTGTTAGAAGTTCTAGGCTTACAATACGTTACTACTACTAGATTACATCTTGAAAAGAACAACGACTAGCAAAGCCACAACCAAGACTACCAAAACTAACAGTATCCAGATCAACGTTCCAATAGTCTCCTTCCCCTCCCTAGCAACAGTCATAGCCTCAGAGGCATGGTGATAAGCTCCAGTCAAAGCTTGAGCTTGATTGTCAATAGCCTCCCTAGTACGGATAAGAGAATTGTTCATCCTTGACATTTGTCGGAGAGCATATTCCGACCTATCAGTTGCATCGCAACTGGCATCCCATTAGCAGCATTGGGGTTATATATGGGCACTCTGGAGGGACCCGCAGCATACGGATCGCCCAGAAGAAATGAGGGGCCAAACACACGGTTGTCCTGAACCGGTGCAGAAGGACCAGGAGCATAAGGATCTCGAGGAGCATAGGGGAGACGAGCTCCCTCGGTAGTCCTCCTCTGATATGGAGCTACCGGTGACAGAGATGGTTGCACCTAAATAGATACGTACTCATTTTCAGATTCACTGGATGTTGACACCAGATTTATGGGGCGAGATTCATTGCCCGAAGCCTCAAATGGTTCCTCTTCAGAAGAGTGAGGAACACGAGGAATGGAATTTGCTACAACAGGAACTGGAGGAGTACCAGGAACAACAGCATAAGAGCTAGCTCCATCCGACATGATAAGTCTGAAAAGATAGACAACACATCCGTAAAAGTCTAATGGATGAGACAACACATCCGTAAAAGTCTAATGATGAGACAACACATCCGTAAAAGTCTAATGGATGAGACAACACATCCGTAAAAGTCTAATGGATGAGACAACACATCCGTAAAAGTCTAATGGATGAGACAACACATCCGTAAAAGTCTAATGGATGAGACAACACATCCGTAAAAGTCTAATGGATGAGACAACACATCCGTAAAAGTCTAATGGATGAGACAACACATCCGTAAAAGTCTAATGGATGAGACAACACATCCGTAAAAGTCTAATGATGAGACAACACATCCGTAAAAGTCTAATGGATGAGACAACACATCCGTAAAAGTCTAATGGATGAGACAACACATCCGTAAAAGTCTAATGGATGAGACAACACATCCGTAAAAGTCTAATGGATGAGACAACACATCCGTAAAAGTCTAATGGATGAGACAACACATCCGTAAAAGTCTAATGGATGAGACAACACATCCGTAAAAGTCTAATGGATGAGACAACACATCCGTAAAAGTCTAATGGATGAGACAACACATCCGTAAAAGTCTAATGGATGAGACAACACATCCGTAAAAGTCTAATGGATGAGACAACACATCCGTAAAAGTCTAATGATGAGACAACACATCCGTAAAAGTCTAATGGATGAGACAACACATCCGTAAAAGTCTAATGGATGAGACAACACATCCGTAAAAGTCTAATGGATGAGACAACACATCCGTAAAAGTCTAATGGATGAGACAACACATCCGTAAAAGTCTAATGGATGAGACAACACATCCGTAAAAGTCTAATGGATGAGACAACACATCCGTAAAAGTCTAATGGATGAGACAACACATCCGTAAAAGTCTAATGGATGAGACAACACATCCGTAAAAGTCTAATGATGAGACAACACATCCGTAAAAGTCTAATGGATGAGACAACACATCCGTAAAAGTCTAATGGATGAGACAACACATCCGTAAAAGTCTAATGGATGAGACAACACATCCGTAAAAGTCTAATGGATGAGACAACACATCCGTAAAAGTCTAATGGATGAGACAACACATCCGTAAAAGTCTAATGGATGAGACAACACATCCGTAAAAGTCTAATGGATGAGACAACACATCCGTAAAAGTCTAATGGATGAGACAACACATCCGTAAAAGTCTAATGGATGAGACAACACATCCGTAAAAGTCTAATGGATGAGACAACACATCCGTAAAAGTCTAATGATGAGACAACACATCCGTAAAAGTCTAATGGATGAGACAACACATCCGTAAAAGTCTAATGGATGAGACAACACATCCGTAAAAGTCTAATGGATGAGACAACACATCCGTAAAAGTCTAATGGATGAGACAACACATCCGTAAAAGTCTAATGGATGAGACAACACATCCGTAAAAGTCTAATGGATGAGACAACACATCCGTAAAAGTCTAATGGATGAGACAACACATCCGTAAAAGTCTAATGGATGAGACAACACATCCGTAAAAGTCTAATGATGAGACAACACATCCGTAAAAGTCTAATGGATGAGACAACACATCCGTAAAAGTCTAATGGATGAGACAACACATCCGTAAAAGTCTAATGGATGAGACAACACATCCGTAAAAGTCTAATGGATGAGACAACACATCCGTAAAAGTCTAATGGATGAGACAACACATCCGTAAAAGTCTAATGGATGAGACAACACATCCGTAAAAGTCTAATGGATGAGACAACACATCCGTAAAAGTCTAATGGATGAGACAACACATCCGTAAAAGTCTAATGGATGAGACAACACATCCGTAAAAGTCTAATGGATGAGACAACACATCCGTAAAAGTCTAATGATGAGACAACACATCCGTAAAAGTCTAATGGATGAGACAACACATCCGTAAAAGTCTAATGGATGAGACAACACATCCGTAAAAGTCTAATGGATGAGACAACACATCCGTAAAAGTCTAATGGATGAGACAACACATCCGTAAAAGTCTAATGGATGAGACAACACATCCGTAAAAGTCTAATGGATGAGACAACACATCCGTAAAAGTCTAATGGATGAGACAACACATCCGTAAAAGTCTAATGGATGAGACAACACATCCGTAAAAGTCAATGTACACACAACATGTACGTCTCAATAAACATAATCATCAATAAACAAGTCCATATTTCCAACAAACTAAACAAGTCTATACGTACATACACTTAGGAGGATTCTACTTTCAATGGGTCCTAGATGCTTATATATAGGGTCACCCGCAACCTTCCCACCACATCTAAAACCCTTTGAAGGCATAACCGACTTCCATGTATGTACATCTATCCTAAATAAATTACAATATCATAATCACATGAGTAAACCATCAAACACTAAATCAAAACTATCCATCAATCATCAATCAATCAGTTCCATAATTCAATTGAAACATTTCATCAAACAATCAAATATACCGTAAATCAAATCAGCCAAATAATCAAACAAGCACGTATATGTACACTTTTCAGCCTGAATCTCAATTGAGTAGGGAGCTACGAAACTCACCTTAAAGTAGAGCAATTCCAAGTACTAGTACGAGTACACGCACTAATAAGTTCACACGAGATTCAACGTTCAAGCTTATTCCAACCTAAGATCATCAAATATATTTCAAAAATCTATGCTCTAATTGAGAGGGTTTTTAGTATAGATGCAAAGTGTCTCAAACATAAATCTTTTACAACATCTAGTACTATATCTTAAGAGTATTCATGAATTTTTTACGGAATTTTTCAATATATCTAACTCGTTCAAATGGCCACCTTAATTCAGTTTATCGGTTTTTTGTCCAGATTCTGACCCTCTCAGGAAAACATCATTTTAGGAAAAGAAGACAACTAGATACAACAAAACTTTGTTCTGGTCGAATTTAGTACACTCATAGTACTTTCCATAAAGTTAAGATTCAATTGATTTCTACTTAACACGAATGAGATATGACATTTACAATATGACTGAAACAGTATTCATAAAAATCAGTTTTGACCACTTTTCTTAAAAAGTTCACAATTTGAGTTTTACTCAGTGTTTTTACTTGATTCAAGTGGGAGGATAAAATAGACACATAAAGCTAAAGATTTTGTTTAGAACTCAATAACCAGATCATTTTCCATCTATGTGTTTTCTCCCTTCTAAGTCAGATTACAGATTCTGTTCAGAATCAATTTTTAACAAAACTAGTTCATACGTGATCTTTTGTATTCAATAAATTTAAGAACCATAAAAGAGACTTACCAAAATGAGATTATAGAGAATAAAAGTTGTTGATATTGGTCTCCTTGAAGCTTTAAAACTCTTTTCCAATTGATTGAAGAACAAGGGATTAAACTTGCTAGTAAAATGACTTGATTTCCTTTCAAAACTTGAAGATTATTATTATGAAACTAGTATTGTTGTTCTTGGAAGTTCAAGTCCGGTTTTGGTGATGAGAAATGAAATATTTTGCATGCTTTATCCTTTTATTAACACTAATTTAATGGTAGGAAAGTTGGGTGAGAAAATTAGTTGATAAAAAGACAATTTGTGAGTTGTTTAGTTAGGTTAGTGTATTAGGTACTTGTCTCCCACTAAATTTCGTGGCCTAGCTGATCATTATCAGTAGGATTGATGTTTAACTTTATATTTATAGTTGTAGATATTTCTCTTCTCTTTCCGTAGACAGCTTACTCGTCAAAAACAGATATCGGACGAAGAAGTTATAGTCAAAACATTACAACAACGTTAATTCATCATTTAGCTAGTTAAATCAAATGTCATTTTGTATCATATGATCTAATAACACAATCAAATGACTTCGACTAACACATAATTCTCAAATTAAACAGTAAATTGATCACATTGCACTTAATTGAACTCCAACTGGCACTTGAAACATATAGGCTAACTTAATAATTAGTTAAATTGTACATATGGTCAAAGAGCCAAGAATCACGATTGTTACATTATTCCCAGTGCCGTCTCCGAGAAAATTAAAACTTTTTGAGACCCGGCTCAAGAATAAAATAGGGCCCTAAAATAATTAGTCATAAATAAAAAAGAGCATAATATTATGATAATTACTATTTTCACAATTCAATCGTAAACTTACACATTAAATTATAAATCAAATAAATATACAGTAGAATGATAAAGAAATTTAAAACAGTTTTATGATTGGGATAGTTTGTTTAATAAAATATATACTCCGTATTAAACTACATATTCAAGATTACCATGAAATTGATTAAGTTATATTGTTAGAGGTTGAAGTTGTAACTATGAACAAGTACAGGGGGTTATTTATACAAAAGTACAACTGGTCATATAAAAACAAAGGCAGTATCATCGTCTTCTTTGTTTGGAACTACAAGCAACCTCCAATAAACCTGCAAGTATTTTTCTTACATATTTGCTGGTGGGCCCGGCTCGGTGGCACCCTTTGCGCACCCTTAGAGCCGGCCAGATTATTCCCCCGTTAAAGGAATTTCGTCCCGAAATTCAACAAAACACTAATTACCAAATAAATGTGGGTACTTAGACCTCATATGGTCCTCTCGTTCCCAAGTGAACTCGGCTCCACGTCTAGCATTCCATCTAACTTTAATTATTGTGTAGCGTTTGTTCTTGAGCTTCTTGGTTTGACGGTCTAAGATCTCTACAGGCTCTTCAACAAAATTAAGCTTATTATCGACTCGTATCTCGTTCATAGGCACATGAAGATTAGGGTCCGCTAAACACTTACGCAAATTGCAAATGTGAAACACGTCATGTACACCACTAAGTTCTTGTGGAAGTTCTAGTCGATAGGCAACTTTTCCGACACGTACAAGAATTTTAAAAGGCCCAATGAATCTTGGCCCAAGTTTGCCTCGTTTCACAAATCGTATAACACCTTTCCAAGGTGATACTTTCAAAAGTACATAATCACCAACTTCAAACTCTAATGGTCTCCGCCTCACATCGGCATACTTCTTCTGTCGTTCACGGGCCAATTGCAATCTCTCCTTGATTTGAGAAATTACCTTGGTTGTCTCAACTACAATCTCCGGCCCTATAAGTTGGCTTTCACCAATCTCCGCCCAAGCTAGGGGAGAACGACACTTCCTACCATAAAGTGCCCTAAATGGTGCCATTTGTATGCTTGCGTGGTAGCTATTATTATACGAAAATTCAACTAATGGCAAGTGATCTTCCCAACTACCACCGAAGTCAATAGCACAAGCCCTCAACATATCTTCTAACGTTTGTATGGTTCTTTCACTTTGTCCATCCGTTTGAGGATGAAATGCCGTGCTCATATTAAGTTGAGAACCCATTGCTTGTTGAAAGGCTCTCAAAAAACTTGAGTTATACCGGGTATCTCTATCAGAGAGGATAGAAACCGGAACTCCATGTTTAGACACCACCTCTTTAATGTACAATCGTGCTAAGGTGTCAAACTTATCGGTTTCACGAATGGCCAATAAATGAGCCGACTTTGTTAACCGATCCACTATCACCCAAATCGTATCACGACCACTTCTTATCTTCGGTAACTTCGTAATGAAGTCCATTGCAATATGTTCCCATTTCCACTCGGGTGTCACCGGTTGCACCAACAATCCGGGTGGCTTCTTGTGATCGGCTTTCACTTGTAAGCAAGTAAGGCACTCGCTCACATATCTAGCCACATCACGCTTCATGCCCGGCCACCAATAAAAATCTCTTAAGTCAAAATACATCTTATCCGATCCGGGATGAACCGAATAAGGCGATCGATGGGCTTCATTCATGAGAAATGTTCTTAGATTACCGAAAATGGGAACCCAAAGCCTTTCAACTAAATATAGCCCGTTGTCACTTTTTCTATCAAATTGTTGCTCCATGCCCTCCAAGTTTTCATTTCCAAAGTTCTCCGGTAGGGTAGCTTGAATTTGGGCTTCAATGATTCGGTCACGAATACTTGGCCCTACCGTGAGACTCATAACTCTAGCTCGTCTCGGCTTAACTCTCTCTTTTCTACTCAAGGCATCGGCCACAACATTGGCCTTGCCCGGATGATAACGGATATCACAATCATAGTCACTAAAGAGTTCAAGCCAACGCCTTTGTCTCATATTCAATTCACTTTGATTAAAGATATGTTGGAGACTTTTGTGATCGGTGTAAATTACACATTTTGTGCCATAGAGATAATGTCTCCAACATTTCAAAGCAAATACAACCGCGCCCAATTCCAAATCATGCGTCGGGTAGTTTTTCTCATGTACTTTAAGTTGCCGGGAGGCATAAGCAATGACTTTGCTCTTTTGCATAAGAACACAACCCAGACCTTGCCCCGAAGCATCACAATAAACGACAAAGTCTTCAACTCCATCCGGAAGAGTTAGGATAGGTGCTTCACACAACATATCCTTAAGAGTTTGGAAAGCTTGTTCTTGCCTATCGCCCCATTCAAATTTTCTTTCTTTTTGAGTCAAGAGTGTAAGAGGTTGTGCAATACGGGAGAAATTTTCAATGAACCTTCTATAGTAACCTGCCAATCCAAGGAATTGACGGATCTCAGATGGCGTTTCAGGTCTTTTCCAATTCTTGACCGCCTCAATTTTGCTTGGGTCCACATGAATACCATCCTTGCTCACCATGTGACCAAGAAAGTGGACCTTCTCCAACCAAAACTCACACTTGGAGAATTTAGCATATAACTTTTCTTTCTTCAATAATTCAAGCACTTCACGCAAGTGCTCGGCATGTTCTTCCTTTGTCTTAGAATAAACAAGGATGTCATCTATAAAGACAATGACAAACTTGTCCAAGAAAGGTCGACACACCCGGTTCATCAAATCCATGAACACCGCCGGTGCATTGGTCAACCCGAAAGGCATAACGGTGAATTCAAATTGGCCAAACCGTGTACGAAAAGCCGTTTTATGAATGTCATCTTCGTGTACTCGAAGTTGATGATAACCCGAGCGAAGATCGATTTTTGAAAAGTGCTTGGCACCTTGAAGTTGATCAAATAGATCATCAATTCGAGGAAGCGGATACCGGTTCTTTACCGTGAGCTTATTCAACTCCCGGTAGTCAATACACATTCTAAAGGACCCATCTTTCTTCTTGACAAAGAGAATAGGAGCACCCCAAGGAGATTGACTAGGACGAATGAAACCTTTTTCTTGGAGTTCTTTAAGTTGAGTTGTCAACTCTTGCATTTCAGATAGAGCCAGTCTGTAAGGAGCTTTAGCTACGGGTGCTGCTCCAGGGATTAGATTGATACGGAAATCAAGTTCACGAGATGGAGGTAATCCCGGTAAGTCATCCGGGAAAACATCAGGAAATTCATGAACAATAGGAACGGTCTTTAATTCTACCTTTGAGACGGTAGCACTAAAGACTTTGGAGTTTGAAGAATCGGAGATTTCACCTCGAATTCTAAGAATTTTACCGTTAGACAACGGTATTTTAACAACTCTCTCGCCACAATCAATAACCGCATTTACCGCCGACATCCAATCCATACCCACAATAACATCAAAGCTACCAATATCAAGAGGCATGAGATCAATGAAGAACTCGACGTCGTTTAGAGTCAAAATACAATCACGAAGTATTTGACTAAGTTTTGTTAGAGCACCATTTACCATTTCTATATCAAGCACATAATTTAGAGCACACGGATTTACATCAATCAAGGGAACAAAACTAGAGGAAACAAAGCTAAAATCGGCTCCAGAATCAAACAAAATGGCTGCATAGTGACCATTAAGAAGAAAGGTACCTGCCACCACGTTTGGATCATTACGGGCTTCATTGACATTGACCGCAAAGGCTCGACCACGAGGTTGTACTTGGTGACCTTGTTGTCCTCGGTTTTGGTAGGAAGTTGGTGGTTGACAGGCGGAGAAAAAGAGAGAAGCGGCCACGAGGTTGCACTTGGTGACTCCTCGGTTTTGGTTAGGCCCGGCAATTTGAAGTTGGTTGGGGTGGACAGCCACTTGAACTTGTTGTCCAACCCATTGAGGACAATTGTTGCGGTAGTGATTAGGGCTTCCACATTCATAACAAGTACCCTTTGCAAAATTTCCTCATGGAGGAACAGCTTGAAGAGGAGCCACATTCGAGGACAACAAGGTCACCAAGTGCAACCTCGTGGCCGAGCCTTTGCGGTCAATGTCAATGAAGCCCGCAATGATCCAAACGTGGTGGCAGGTACCTTTCTTCTTAATGGTCACTATGCAGCCATTTTGTTTGATTCTGGAGCCGATTTTAGCTTTGTTTCCTCTAGTTTTGTTCCCTTGATTGATGTAAATCCGTGTGCTCTAAATTATGTGCTTGATATAGAAATGGTAAATGGTGCTCTAACAAAACTTAGTCAAATACTTCGTGATTGTATTTTGACTCTAAACGACGTCGAGTTCTTCATTGATCTCATGCCTCTTGATATTGGTAGCTTTGATGTTATTGTGGGTATGGATTGGATGTCGGCGGTAAATGCGGTTATTGATTGTGGCGAGAGAGTTGTTAAAATACCGTTGTCTAACGGTAAAATTCTTAGAATTCGAGGTGAAATCTCCGATTCTTCAAACTCCAAAGTCTTTAGTGCTACCGTCTCAAAGGTAGAATTAAAGACCGTTCCTATTGTTCGTGAATTTCCTGATGTTTTCCCGGATGACTTACCGGGATTACCTCCATCTCGTGAACTTGATTTCCGTATCAATCTAATCCCTGGAGCAGCACCCGTAGCTAAAGCTCCTTATAGACTGGCTCTATCTGAAATGCAAG
>CM067171.1:65128958-65168387 GCA_034093135.1 Erigeron breviscapus | reverse complement strand
GCGATTCCAAGATTTGTCTACCCTTGTTCCTCATCTAGTGAACATCGAGTCTCAAGCCATTGCAAAATTTGTGTTAGGCTTGACTCCAGAAGTACGATCTCTGATAAACTCGGTCATGCCTACTTCTATGGCCGAGGCTATTAATCGTGCCGGTAGTGTTACCGAGGATCTTTTGAGGAGTGGAGTGTTGAGCAAGTCATCATCATCAAAAAGAAAAGAGGTGCCAGAGTCTAGCAGGGTGAAGAAGATGGGAAGGTTTGATCCCAAGAAGGCAAATCGTGGAAGAATTATGGCAGCGGTGGAGTCGGTGAGGAAACCTTATCAAGGACCTCATCCTTTTTGTAATAAATGTAACAAGCACCACCCTACTAACATTCCATGTGGGGCTTGTTTTAATTGCAATCGACTAGGGCATATGGCAAAGGAATGTAGGGCGCCCAGAGCAGCTCCAATGAATGTGGCTCCTCTTCAAGCTGTTCATCCTATATTTTTTGATCATTACATTATTTAAAGAGAAATACAACAACTGAGACTATAACAAACTTAAAAACCATACAAAGAAACCCATGTGGCGACGAACAGTAAGGGAACCACACCAAGAACAAACGCTACTAACCACGGATAAGCCTCATGCAATGGTAGTTGAGCCACAGTAATTAACCACGCTATAATAATTATGTAAATCACGATTAGGAAAGGGCTCAACATTTTTGATATAAGGTTCCGGGTTTTGGTTAGATTCTGCAGAAAAGAAAATGTTAAGTTAATATGTATGGAGAAATCTGGCTTGTCGTATTATTTTGTGGTCTAAGTAGGAGCCGTTTCTAACGGTCAAATATGAAAGAGAAAGTGAATTTGAATTCTGTATAGTGCCTTGGTTAGGTTTACGTGTGTCTAGACAGATAACTTATGCTATACTATAGGTGTGTAAGTAGTCCATACTATATGTGTACAAACTATTGATTTCTTCATGAGTACAAGTTGTAGGATGTTATACATCCTATCTCTAAATGTTAATCCTGTCAAGGATTTTGTACAAGTTCATCCTACTCTGTTGAGAGTAGAAGGGTTCAGTTTGGAATCAAATGAGTTCATCTTACTCTGATTGAGAGTAGAGTGTATCGATTAAGAGATGCTCTCTAAACCTGGCTTTTAATTATGTGTGTAAATGTGTATGTGGGATATCACATCTTCTAATATCTATTAATTGTCACTGAGACAAAACATAAATCAAGTTAAGTATATTTTTACTCGATATAATCTGAATTTCGAGGACGAAATCCTTTTAACGGGGGAATAATGTAACATCTGTGATTTTGACCCGTTTGACCTTGCATGTAATTTGACTAACTATTTCAATAAATGAAATAGTTGTGTATATTTATCTATATATTGGGCCAATTATAGTGTAATAATGAATTTCAGGTGTCATATTTGGATTTCTAGAATTAAGCCCATATTATGAGGCCATGATATTGGCTCATACGTGTTATGAAGGTTATATTATAGTTAATGTTTAAGTGACTGTGGTAACACGAAGAATGTAAATACAAAGCATTAGTATAATGTACGGTTTCAACAGTGTCGGTGGCTATCCAATAATTCCATTAATGGACAAAAGCCGACATAACTTTATGTAAAAGAGAAATACGCGTGATATCTCTTGTTGTTTATTGATCATGAACCTAATCCCTTAGCTGGATAACTACCTCTATATATATATATATATATATATATATTATATATATATATCTATCAATATGTCCAAAACTAAATATAACTTTAAATGTGCTAAAAATGATAAATTAACGTTGCTGTAATGTTTTGACTATAACTTCTTCATCCGATATCCGTTTTTGACAAGTAAGCTGTCTACGGAAAGAGGAGAGAAATATCTACAACCATAAATATGAATTTAAACATCAATCCTACTGATAATGATCAGCTAGGCCACGAAATTTAGTGGGAGACAAGTACCTAACACACTAACCTAACTAAACAACTCACAAATTGTCTTTTTATCAACTAATTTTCTCACCCAACTTTCTACCATTAAATTAGTGTTAATAAAAGGATAAAGCATGCAAAATATTCCATTTCTCATCACCAAAACCGGACTTGAACTTCCAAGAACAACAATACTAGTTTCATAATAATAATCTTCAAGTTTTGAAAGGAAATCAAGTCATTTTGCTAGCAAGTTTAATCCCTTGTTCTTCAATCAATTGGAAAAGAGTTTTAAAGCTTCAAGGAGACCAATATCAACAACTTTTATTCTCTATAATCTCATTTTGGTAAACCTCTTTTATGGTTCTTAAATTTATTGAATACAAAAGATCACGTATGAACTAGTTTTGTTAAAAACTGATTCTGAACAGAATCTGTAATCTGACTTGGAAGGGAGAAAACACATAGATGGAAAATGATCTGGTTATTGAGTTCTAAACAAAATCTTTAGCTTTATGTGTCTATTTTATCCTCCCACTGAAATCAAGTAAAAACACTGAGTAAAACTCAAATTGTGAACTTTTTAAGAAAAGTGGTCAAAACTGATTTTTATGAATACTGTTTCAGTCATATTGTAAATGTCATATCTCATTCGTGTTAAGTCGAAATCAATTGAATCTTAACTTTTTGGAAAGTACTATGAGTGTACTAAATTTGACCAGAACAAAGTTTTGTTGTATCTAGTCGTCTTCTTTTCCTAAAATGATGTTTTCCTGAGAGGGTCAGAATCTGGACAAAAACCGATAAACTGAATTAAGGTGGCCATTTGAACGAGTTAGATATATTGAAAAATTCCGTAAAAATTCATGAATACTCTTAAGATATAGTACTAGATGTTGTAAAAGATTTATGTCTTGAGACACTTTGTATCTATACTAAAAACCCTCTCAATTAGAGCATAGATTTTTGAAATATATTTGATGATCTTAGGTTGGAATAAACTTGAATGTTGAATCTCGTGTGAACTTATTAGTGCGTGTACTCGTACTAGTACTTGGAATTGCTCTAATTTAAGGTGAGTTTCGTAGCTCCCTACTCAATTGAGATTCGGGCTGAAAAGTGTACATATACGTGCTTGTTTGATTATTTGGCTGATTTGATTTACGGTATATTTGATTGTTTAATGAAATGTTTCAATTGAATTATGGAACTGATTGATTGATGATTGATGGATAGTTTTGATTTAGTGTTTGATGGTTTACTCATGTGATTGTGATATTGTAATTTATTTAGGATAGATGTACATACATGGAAGTCGGTTATGCCTTCAAAGAGTTTTAGATGTGGTGGGAAGGCTGCGGGTGACCCTATATATAAGCATCTAGGACCCATTGAAAGTAGAATCCTCCTAAGTGTGTGTACGTATAGACTTGTTTAGTTTGTTGGAAATATGGACTTGTTTATTGATGATTATGTTTATTGAGACGTACATGTTGTGTGCATTGGAAACTTATACCAAGGCAAGTTGTTTAACTGTAAGGCCACCAAGGCAAGTTGTTGAACTTTAAGGCCACATTTCGAGTACTTTGGGTACTATATGTTTATGTACATCCGAGTACTTTCAAGTACTTGATGCCAAGTATTGGCCATACTTGATGATATGATATGGTATGATATGATTTACACCACGATGTGGACCAAGTATTGTGATACTTAATGATGTTGAGATACATAGCATGACATTGACACGCATATGATGCACGTATTGATATTTGTACGCATTTGATACATTGCATGACATTGATACACATACGATGCATTTCTTGGTGATGATTGTATATGAACTATCTTGTATCGTTTGTTGTTCGGTTATTTATGTGACAAGGTTGAACGATATGTTAACCTCAATTGTTTGACAGATGACGTACATGGGTTTATAGTAAGTACATTGTTTGATGTTATTATTTCATATGTTGTTATTTTGATGATGGTTCCTTGTGAACCATTACTACGAACTCACCAACCTTGTGTTGACACTTGCTAGTACACTTTTCAGGTAATCAGGTGAATCAAGATAGAGATATATGATTGTTGATTGCTTGAACCCGGACTTGGACTAATATGGATCAAGGATTCATTTACCATCTTTTGCATTATGCTTAGGATCGTTTGTCATCGTTTGGGTTGACTTGTAAACTTATGGTGACTACTTGCATTTGACATTACTCGTCGGATTCACTGAATTCATGTATTTTCATTTAGTAGCCTACGATAATTCCACTGTGTGCTATATAATTTATGTAATATTTCGGGCCCAACTCGGGGTGTTACAGAATGGTGGCCCTTGCAGGTCTTGTTGAAAGGCTCTCCAAAAACTTGAGTTATACCGGGTATCTCTATCAGAGAGGATAGAAATCGGAACTCCATGTTTAGACACCACTTCCTTGATGTACAACCGTGCTAAGGTGTCAAACTTATCGGTTTCACGAATGGCTAAGAAATGAGCCGACTTCGTTAACCGATCAACTATCACCCAAATCGTATCACGACCACTTCTTGTCTTCGGTAACTTCGTAATGAAGTCCATTGCAATATGTTCCCATTTCCATTCTGGTGTCACCGGTTGCACCAACAATCCGGGTGGTTTCTTGTTATCGGCTTTCACTTGTAAGCATGTAAGGCACTCACTCACATATCTAGCCATATCACGCTTCATGCCCGACCACCAATAAAATCTCTTAAGTCAAAATACATCTTATCCAATCCGGGATGAACCGAATAAGGAGATCGATGGGCTTCATTCATGAGATATGTTCTTAGATTACCGAAAATGGGAACCCAAAGCCTTTCAACTAAATATAGCCCGTTGTCACTTTTTCTATCAAATTGTTGCTCCATGCCCTCCAAGTTTTCATTTCCAAAGTTCTCCGGTAGGGTAGCTTGAATTTGGGCTTCAATGATTCGATCACGAATACTTGGCCCTATCGTGAGACTCATAACTCTAGCTCGTCTCGGCTTAACTCTCTCTTTTCTACTCAAGGCATCGGCCACAACATTGGCCTTGCCCGGATGATAACGGATATCACAATCATAGTCACTAAAGAGTTCAAGCCAACGCCTTTGTCTCATATTCAATTCAGTCATTAAAGGTGATCTATGGTTCAAAGGAACTTAAGTTAAAGATAGTGATTTCATTGGATAATAGATATTTGAGATATGAACATCTCAGAATTCCATTATTTTATCAAAATTTACATTTCCTGACACCTCCATCGTAAATAGCACATAACCAGATAATATCTATTGTGATGGAGTAGGTGGGGTTATAGTGGCGGCTCTAGATATCGCCTCAAACATAGCCTCAAACCGTGTTACCTTTTCCTGCAGCTCTAACACAGTGTCTTCAAGATCATGAATCCTGAAATGCGCTCCCACCATCTCACTTTCCAGTGCGACTATCGTGCTACCCTGGTCTTCCACATGTGTCCGTAGTATGTTGGTTCTTTCTCTCAACTCAGCAATATATCTTTCTGCTCGGAGTGTGCGTAAGACCAAAGTAGGGACAGTGTCATGTAGGGGTTCCATAGTTAGTGCAGGAATATTGGTCGAACCGACGGCTATTCTGAACTGTTGGAGTTAAGGAGTCCTTCCTCTATTCTCCATTCCGCTAGGATTCTTGGTATTTCGTTTAGGTTGCTGGATCGCCGCAGCCGTTGAGCGGGTGGTTCAGTATGGATAGGTCGAAGACGTCGTGACTGAGGGCGGTTAAAAACCGGGTATCTAGGAGTTCGGAGCCTTCGTAGCAAAGAGCGGGGTGGCCTTGAGGAACCTTCCCCTGATGATTTTGGAATAGTAACAATAGGCGTAGCGACAGCAAGAACATTGGTAACGACAGTAGTGGACGTGATGTTCGGTACATGGACAAGTGCGTTATTATATTCTTCTCCAGAATGACCGGTCTCCTCTAGTACTATATCTTAAGAGTATTCATGAATTTTTACGGAATTTTTCAATATATCTAACTCGTTCAAATGGCCACCTTAATTCAGTTTATCGGTTTTTGTCCAGATTCTGACCCTCTCAGGAAAACATCATTTTAGGAAAAGAAGACGACAAGATACAACAAAACTTTGTTCTGGTCGAATTTAATACACTCATAGTACTTTCTAAAAAGTTAAGATTCAATTGATTTCGACTTAACACGAATGAGATATGACATTTACAATATGACTGAAACAGTATTCATAAAAATCAGTTTTGACCACTTTCCTTAAAAAGTTCACAATTTGAGTTTTATTCAGTGTTTTTACTTGATTCCAGTGGGAGGATAAAATAGACACATAAAGCTAAAGATTTTGTTTAGAACTCAATAACCAGATCATTTTCCATCTATGTGTTTTCTCCCTTCCAAGTCAGATTACAGATTCTGTTCAGAATCAGTTTTTAACAAAACTAGTTCATACGTGATCTTTTGTATTCAATAAATTTAAGAACCATAAAAGAGGCTTACCAAAATGAGATTATAGAGAATAAAAGTTGTTGATATTGGTCTCCTTGAATCTTTAAAACTCTTTTCCAATTGATTGAAGAACAAGGGATTAAACTTGCTAGTAAAATGACTTGATTTCCTTTCAAAACTTGAAGATTATTATTATGAAACTAGTATTGTTGTTCTTGGAAGTTCAAGTCCGGTTTTGGTGATGAGAAATGAAATATTTTGCATGCTTTATCCTTTTATTAACACTAATTTAATGGTAGGAAAGTTGGGTGAGAAAATTAGTTGATAAAAAGACAATTTGTGAGTTGTTTAGTTAGGTACTTGTCTCCCACTAAATTTCGTGGCCTAGCTGATCATTATCAGTTGGATTGATGTTTAACTTTATATTTATAGTTGTAGATATTTCTCTTCTCTTTCCGTAGACAGCTTACTCATCAAAAACAGATATCGGACGAAGAAGTTATAGTCAAAACATTACAGCAACGTTAATTCATCATTTAGCTAGTTAAATCAAATGTCATTTTGTATCATATGATCTAATAACACAATCAAATGACCTCGACTAACACATAATTCTCAATTTAAACAGTAAATTGATCACATTGCACTTAATTGAACTCCAACTGGCACTTGAAACATATAGGCTAACTTAATAATTAGTTAAATTGTACATATGGTCAAAGAGCCAAGAATCACGATTGTTACATTATTCCCCGTTAAAGGAATTTCGTCCCGAAATTCAACAAAACACTAATTACCAAACAAATGTGGGTACTTAGACCTCATATGGTCCTCTCGTTCCCAAGTGAACTCGGCTCCACGTCTAGCATTCCATCTAACTTTAACTATTGTGTAGCGTTTGTTCTTGAGCTTCTTGGTTTGACGGTCTAAGATCTCTACAGGCTCTTCAACCTATCCATACTGAACCACCCGCTCAACGGCTGCGGCGATCCAGCAACCTAAATGAAATACCAAGATTCCTAGCGGAATGGAGAATAGAGGAAGGACTCCTTAACTCCAACCAGTTCAGAATAGCAGTCGGTTCGACCAATATTCCTGCACTAATTATGGAACCCCTACATGACACTGTCCCTACTTTGGTCTTACGCACACTCCGAGCAGAAAGATGTATTGCTGAGTTGAGAGAAAGAACCAACATACTGCGGACACATGTGGAAGACCAGGGTAGCACGATAGTCACACTGGAAAGTGAGATGGCGGGAGCGCATTTCAGGATTCATGATCTTGAAGACATTGTGTTAGAGCTGCAGGAAAAGGTAACACGGTTTGAGGCTATGTTTGAGGCGAAATCTAGAGCCGCCTCTATTCTAAACATAATCTTTAGCTTTATGTGTCTATTCTAAACAAAATGATCTGGTTTTGTTTAGAACTCAATAACCAGATCATTTTCCATCTATGTGTTTTCTCCCTTCCAAGTCAGATTACAGATTCTGTTCAGAATCAGTTTTTAACAAAACTAGTTCATACGTGATCTTTTGTATTCAATAAATTTAAGAACCATAAAAGAGGCTTACCAAAATGAGATTATAGAGAATAAAAGTTGTTGATATTGGTCTCCTTGAAGCTTTAAAACTCTTTTCCAATTGATTGAAGAACAAGGGATTAAACTTGCTAGTAAAATGACTTGATTTCCTTTCAAAACTTGAAGATTATTATTATGAAACTAGTATTGTTGTTCTTGGAAGTTCAAGTCCGGTTTTGGTGATGAGAAATGAAATATTTTGCATGCTTTATCCTTTTATTAACACTAATTTAATGGTTGGAAAGTTGGGTGAGAAAATTAGTTGATAAAAAGACAATTTGTGAGTTGTTTAGTTAGGTACTTGTCTCCCACTAAATTTCGTGGCCTAGCTGATCATTATCAGTAGGTTCAATCAATATACACATTAACCACATTGTACTCATTCCACATTCACCACATTGTACTCATTAACCACATTGTAATCAATATACACATTATCACATAGGACTCATTCCACAATCATTACCACATTGTACTCATTAACCACATTGTACTCATTAACCACATTGTACTCATTAACCACATTGTACTCATTAACCACATTGTACTCATTAACCACATTGTACTCATTAACCACATTGTACTCATTAACCACATTGTACTCATTAACCACATTGTACTCATTAACCACATTGTACTCATTAACCACATTGTATCATTAACCACATTGTACTCATTAACCACATTGTACTCATTAACCACATTGTACTCATTAACCACATTGTACTCATTAACCACATTGTACTCATTAACCACATTGTACTCATTAACCACATTGTACTCATTAACCACATTGTACTCATTAACCACATTGTATCATTAACCACATTGTACTCATTAACCACATTGTACTCATTAACCACATTGTACTCATTAACCACATTGTACTCATTAACCACATTGTACTCATTAACCACATTGTACTCATTAACCACATTGTACTCATTAACCACATTGTACTCATTAACCACATTGTACTCATTAACCACATTGTACTCATTAACCACATTGTACTCATTAACCACATTGTACTCATTAACCACATTGTACTCATTAACCACATTGTACTCATTAACCACATTGTACTCATTAACCACATTGTACTCATTAACCACATTGTACTCATTAACCACATTGTACTCATTAACCACATTGTACTCATTAACCACATTGTACTCATTAACCACATTGTACTCATTAACCACATTGTACTCATTAACCACATTGTACTCATTAACCACATTGTACTCATTAACCACATTGTACTCATTAACCACATTGTACTCATTAACCACATTGTACTCATTAACCACATTGTACTCATTAACCACATTGTACTCATTAACCACATTGTACTCATTAACCACATTGTACTCATTAACCACATTGTACTCATTAACCACATTGTACTCATTAACCACATTGTACTCATTAACCACATTGTACTCATTAACCACATTGTACTCATTAACCACATTGTACTCATTAACCACATTGTACTCATTAACCACATTGTACTCATTAACCACATTGTACTCATTAACCACATTGTACTCATTAACCACATTGTACTCATTAACCACATTGTACTCATTAACCACATTGTACTCATTAACCACATTGTACTCATTAACCACATTGTACTCATTAACCACATTGTACTCATTAACCACATTGTACTCATTAACCACATTGTATCATTAACCACATTGTACTCATTAACCACATTGTACTCATTAACCACATTGTACTCATTAACCACATTGTACTCATTAACCACATTGTACTC
The DNA here is from genome assembly GCA_034093135.1 of Erigeron breviscapus. NCBI lineage: Eukaryota > Viridiplantae > Streptophyta > Magnoliopsida > Asterales > Asteraceae > Erigeron > Erigeron breviscapus. The sequence goes on along the minus strand of CM067171.1, from coordinate 65,158,610 downwards.
ATTAACCACATTGTACTCATTAACCACATTGTACTCATTAACCACATTGTACTCATTAACCACATTGTACTCATTAACCACATTGTACTCATTAACCACATTGTACTCATTAACCACATTGTACTCATTAACCACATTGTACTCATTAACCACATTGTATCATTAACCACATTGTACTCATTAACCACATTGTACTCATTAACCACATTGTACTCATTAACCACATTGTACTCATTAACCACATTGTACTCATTAACCACATTGTACTCATTAACCACATTGTACTCATTAACCACATTGTACTCATTAACCACATTGTATCATTAACCACATTGTACTCATTAACCACATTGTACTCATTAACCACATTGTATCATTACCACAGCCTTCCCACCACATCTAAAACCCTTTGAAAGCATAACCGACTTCCATGTATGTACATCTATCCTAAATAAATTACAATATCATAATCACATGCGTAAACCATCAAACACTAAAGCAAAACTATCCATCAATCATCAATCAATCCATCAATCATCCAATGTCACCAACTAGACATATCATACGTGAGTAAAATCAAACAACACCAACAATCATTTACAAACACAATTAAACAAGTAATCACATAAGTTTACACTTTTCAGCCCGAATCTCAAGCGAGTAGGGAACTACGGAACTCACCTGAAACGTCGGTCAAACAGTATGAGGTATGTAATAGTCTGAAATGTACCCGAATAGCCCAAACGTATTAGTCTTCAGTAAAGGAAACTGTATAGAATAACCCATTTATATAGTCATCAGTTTAGTAAGAAACTGACAGACGAAGGACTAAAACTGTAAACAGTTTAACGGTTTAGGACTGAAACTGTCAGAAAATCTAACGGTGTTAACGGTCAGATTACAATTTATAATTCTTGTTTTTAGTTCAACATGGGAAACTTATAAGTGATTAAATAATCTGTTTTAACGATGCAATAATGTGTTGTTTTGTTTCTTGATCATCAAACAACAGCAACCACGAAGATGATGATGAATAGTAAAAATGGTGGTTCGGTGGTGATAATATCAAAAGAAAGAAACAAGAGTTTGTGAATTGGTTAACCTGATGATGTAGTCGATCAGCATGTATGCGTCATATATATATTCAGAAAGGTGATGGAGTTTTTGACAAGCAGGAGACGAAGACAAATTTATGAAGGAGCGGTTGATCGAATTTAAATTGCACAGAAGTTATTTCCACCGAGTTTAAGAGCAGGCAGTGAAGTAGTGTAGCAGAAGTAGTTGTAAGCCGAATCAGGTTGAAGATGATGAATAGTAGTAGTGAGTAGCAGTAAACAGCGGCCATGGTGGTGGTTGTACTAAAAACGAGCAGTAGCAGCAGCTTAGCAACCGTAGCAGTGGTTTGGTGATGATGATGCCGAGGAGAAAGGGTGGTGAAACCATGAGAAAGTGATGGTCGTGGGATGCTGGAGGTTTGGAGCAGACAGCCGAGCATCCTTAGGGTGATGATTGTAATATATATATTCTATATCTATTCTATGTGTGGGTATATCTATATATATATATATATATATATATATATATATATAGATTTGTAAAATATGATAGATGGTGATGATGAATGTAGCCGAGAGAAGGTGGTGAAGTTTTGATGTTGTAGCAATATCTATATCATATATATATACTATACTTGTGTGTGTGTTATGTCAAGTGAGGAACAAAGAAAAGAAGACAATAATTAGTGGAGTAGGAGGAGCCGTGGGGTAGTGATAATGAAAGCTTGTTTGTATCATTGAATTATGCTGCAATTCAAACCCATAATTGATAAAAGATAAGCCGAATGAATATGCTATATGTAATTGTCACTGCCCTCTTTTGGAGATTCATATGCTATGTCAGCATAAATTGAATTTTAGGAGTTCCTACATTTGCAAATCAAGAAAGTGAAATGTGGTTGCAGGTGGGGTTGTTAAAGTGCTTTAGTGTCACAAGAAAGGAAGAAAATAATAATACATGATGAATGATTGATTGCTTATTCTGTGTGATCACAAGAAAAGAAGGAGAGAAACATGCCAAAAGAAAGAATCACGGATAGTTTATAATTTTATGATCATTTCTTATTTATGTCGGTACAGATGATTTATTTAATTAATAATCATTGTTTGCTAAATGTTTAACCCGTGATTTAATCTAAATAGTTGACGTTATATTGTCAAACTTTAAATGTGATTCCACTAAGGCTTTAGACATAATACCTTATAATTTTTATATCCTTCATTAGTCATCTTTTATCAAATTTATAAAGTAAAGATGTATTGTTGATTCGTAATTGTATATTTGTATACAATTAGATGTTTACGAATTATTTATAAATCGTAAAAATGATATATATTTTTTATTTTATATTTTTTTCTTATTTATAAGTATTTCAATGTATATTTATGATATATTATTTTAGTAAACAAATTATATTTATTATATAAGTTATATTAAGTATTTTTGTGAAAAATTAATAATTTCACGCACGTTAAATATTTGAATAAATATATATCAACATATATTATATAAAAGAACTCAAATATTTAGTTTGTTCTTTTGAATTGTTACAGAAAATATTAATTAAATTTTATATTTACTCAGATTTTTGCGAGTTGTTACAAATACCCTCACTAAATTCGTGTGTCTTCCTCATCTAATTCGTGCATAACATCAGCCGAATTCATCCCATTATTACTCAATCATCTTGTTATGGGAACCCGAAATCAATAGCATTTATGCTTTATGCTCTTACAGGTTCCACAGGACGATCTGGGATGTTTTATCACTCGAATCGAATCATGTTTATTTCAACATGTCTATCTCTGTCTCTCTATCTATATCTATACCGCTTTTATTATGATGATGCTGGCTGTGGTGGATGGCCGGAGATGGTGACATAGAAGAGATTGGGTGGTTGGTGAAAGTGATTCCGGCTTGAAATCTTCATCATCGGTGTAAGTAATGCTTCGAAATCTTTATCATCGTCTTCTTCATCATCGGATCTTCTGGTGAGTGGTTTTGGTGGCATATTGTGATCTATTTTGTGGGTTTTGTTTTACAAACCACGAGATCTGTTTTCGATAAAAACACCATAACTGTGGTTGTTGGATTCCGATGAACATCTCTGGCATCTGACCATCATAGTCATCTCCGGCAGGATTTTTGAATATTTACATTTGTGCTTTTTGAATAGGTCCGTGAATTAAATCTGTGGGTATTGTTGTTTGAATATTAGTATTTGTGCTTTTTGATGATTCTTGAAGTGGGTATTGAAATTTAGTATAAAAAACACATTTATACCTCAAAACACACGCGGATTTCAGAAATTTCAAGATAAAATTTTGTGGGTTTTGCTATTTGAGTATAAAGATTTGTGCTTTATGGTGATTTTTGAAGTGAATGTTGAAGATTAGTCACTAGAAAAGGTATACGATTTGTCTAGATAAAGATGATAAGGTATGCAAAACTTTTGAATATAAAGCTTTTCTGGAAATCAATTACTGGTGAGGTGCTGCAGATGAGTGGTGTAGGCTCTGCAGATGATATGTCTGATGCATTTTGAGAGTTAGATTTGTTATAGAATATTTGCATTTGTCCAAATACACACGAAGGCTTCGTAATTTAACTCTAACTTGAATTGTAATTTAATTGAAAGACTTGTTTGATATATATATATATGGATCGAATAATCAATTTGATGAAAAAGTGGTTTTTTGTTGGTAACTAAAAATATTGTTGCCGTAAAATTTGATGTTTAGATATATATATATATATATATATATATATATATATATATATATATATATATATATATATATATATATATATATATATATATATATATATATATATATATATATATATATATATATATATATATATATATATATATATATATATATATATATATATATATATATATATATATATATATATATATATATATATATATATATATATATATATATATATATATATATATATATATATATATATATATATATATATATATATATATATATATATATATATATATATATATATATATATATATATATATATATATATATATATATATATATATATATATATATATATATATATATATATATATATATATATATATATATATATATATATATATATATATATATATATATATATATATATATATATATATATATATATATATATATATATATATATATATATATATATATATATATATATATATATATATATATATATATATATATATATATATATATATATATATATATATATATATATATATATATATATATATATATATATATATATATATATATATATATATATATATATATATATATATATATATATATATATATATATATATATATATATATATATATATATATATATATATATATATATATATATATATATATATATATATATATATATATATATATATATATATATATATATATATATATATATATATATATATATATATATATATATATATATATATATATATATATATATATATATATATATATATATATATATATATATATATATATATATATATATATATATATATATATATATATATATATATATATATATATATATATATATATATATATATATATATATATATATATATATATATATATATATATATATATATATATATATATATATATATATATATATATATATATATATATATATATATATATATATATATATATATATATATATATATATATATATATATATATATATATATATATATATATATATATATATATATATATATATATATATATATATATATATATATATATATATATATATATATATATATATATATATATATATATATATATATATATATATATATATATATATATATATATATATATATATATATATATATATATATATATATATATATATATATATATATATATATATATATATATATATATATATATATATATATATATATATATATATATATATATATATATATATATATATATATATATATATATATATATATATATATATATATATATATATATATATATATATATATATATATATATATATATATATATATATATATATATATATATATATATATATATATATTTCACTATAGTAACCAAATACGAGTGTGTATATTCACGCAAAAGATATATATATATATATATAGTGATATATATATATATATATAAATATATATATATAACCAAAAAAAAAAAAAAAAAAAAAAAAAAAAAAAAAAAAAAAAAAAAAAAAAAAAAAAAAAAAAAAAAAAAAAAAAAAAAAAAAAAAAAAAAAAAAAAAAAAAAAAAAAAAAAAAAAAAAAAAAAAAAAAAAAAAAAAAAAAAAAAAAAAAAAAAAAAAAAAAAAAAAAAAAAAAAAAAAAAAAAAAAAAAAAAAAAAAAAAAAAAAAAAAAAAAAAAAAAAAAAAAAAAAAAAAAAAAAAAAAAAAAAAGTATTCCAACAAAAAAAAAAAGTAAATATTTGAAGATACCCACCTCAGCTAATCACCCATTGGAGAGTAGTAGGATTCGTCCAAAGAAATAGACTACCTGAGAAATGGAGAAAATTATATGAAATGAAAGTGATATGTCGCTTTATGTGATGAAAGAAATTAAAATCGAAGGTAATGGTTCATTTTTGTGAAGATAAATTGATACACAAATCCTCACATAAATTAAGATAGTTCAGATGTAAAAATAGTTTAGCCGATACACAAATTTTCACACAAAAGGTTATTTTAATCACGTAGACAGAAAATTTTATTTCAATAAAAACTAGTACTTCAAAGCTTAATAAAGTTAGATTCCCCCCCCCCCCCCCCCCCCCCCCCCCAAATTGTAGGAGTTCTTCTAAAAGAACATAATACATATCAAATGTACATCAATAATATATGTTTTTTTTAAGAGTGAAACTTGAGACATGCCTCCCAATCACTACTAAATAATACTCTATATGTTTTTTTAAAGTGACTCGCCATTTGAAGTTTTGAACCATGAGTAATTGTCATCAATATTTGTGTTTACGTATTCAAGTTAAACATATGCAACCAATCACTACTAATTTCAATGCGCTCTCATGTTTGTATAAGAGTATTAGCATCACCTCCACCCACCGCTCACTCACCACTCACTTCCAACCAATCACATATGTCACCTCAAATCCAACACTTACTTACCACTCACCCAAATTTTGTTAGCATTGCCATCACTTACCCACCATTCACTACAATTTTATTTTTTTATTTTTAAAACTAAATTTCATTAAACATAAAACATTACATAATACTAAAAAAACATAAAAAAAACTTACATAATACTAAAAAAACATAAAAAAAACTTACATAATACTAAAAAAACATAAAAAACCTTACATAATACTAAAAAAAACATAAAAAAAACTTACATAATACTAAAAAAACATAATAAAAACATTACATAATACTAACACTCGGAATAGTCCGAGTCCACAGTATTGTCGCCGTCGTTGCGATGAATGTACCGATACGGTTCAGGAGACTCGGCAACGTTGCCGGGTTGAGGAGATACGTATTCCTCCCCCGGGTCAGTATGGTAATCTACATACCGACCACCACCGACACTGCCTTGCCAGAATACCCCGTGGTCTAGCGTGGCTGTCAACATCGTAGAGGCGGTGGTAAGCTGGAAAATAACTTGATCCAGCCAATCGATCTTCTGTCGAAGATATACAACATACTCATTTTCGGCGGCGTTACGAACCCGATTGGGAGCTTCAATTCGGTCGATTTCGGCTTGGTAAGGCGTCTTGTTGTCAGATACGCTCTGAATGACGTTGTTTACTACAGATCGGTGTCGGTCGTCGTTATTTATGTGGGTTTGCATCGCCATCTTAACATCCCAAAGGGTCATTGTAGTGTTGTTTGCCATGTTTGAAGTAAAAAAGTATGGATGAATGAATGGGTAAATGTGTGTGTAAATATGAATGTGTGAATATGAATGTGTATGTATGAATGAATGGGTGAATGTGAGAGTGTTTAAATAGAAAAAGGAGGATTAAAAAAAAAAAAATTAAACTAGCCGTAATTGGCTAGCCAACGGTCACCAAGGCCACGCCTCACCACTCGCGTGGAATGTCCACCCATTTTCGACCACCCACGCGTGGACACCCATCGGCGACGGTGTTCCACGCGTGGTGACCACCCACCACTCGCCTTCCACCCACACGTTGCCAATGCACTAAATCATATACCCAAGCAAGATTACATAGAAACAAACGTTTAAATAATGTTTAAATTGCATGCGATCACATGCTTATATCATATCAAACATTACATCACATGCATTAATGTTTATCTGAAGTCCCATAAATTTCTTAATCAAATCTCTCAAATGAAATTTTTTTTGTAAAGATGGATCGTTTTGGATTTTAATGGTGTTTCTAGTTTTTTTGGGAAACGTTTTTGTTAAAGTAGGAACCCGGACATTTGAAAGTCCCGAATTTACCACACAAGGGAAGAGAGGTGTTTAGAACGTTAGATTTCTGCAAAAAGTTTCCAGAGTGACGTTTAAAATGTCGGACTTATCGTAAAGCTGAAAGATTCCAAACGCATCCTTTTGCTTTTATTGGCATTCTATGACAAGCCTAGAGTTCTAAACGTCACTCTTGGTACTTTTAGCAAAAGTCCAGCGTTCTAAACGTCTCCCTTACCTTACGTGGTAAATCCGGCCTTTCAAACGCCAGAGTTCTTACTTTTACAAAAAGATTTCCTAAAAACACCATTGAGACCCGAAAAGGTCTCATCCGTAAAAAAAAACTCCTCAAATAATACATTATCATGTTAAGTAATTAGTTACTTCCTTGCGTTGTAAGAATCTTTGCCAAGAAGATCTTCCAAAAGTTGTTCATCAAAATACTCCAATTCGATCACCGGCTCCACTCTTTCATTGTTGTCCCTCGAAGTCATCGACAATGTCGAGTTTTGTGGCAATAATGGCGGTACTAAAGAAGAACTACTTGAGCTCGATGGGAGCTCCACGACCGTAGAAGAGGGATCAACATTATTTCGGTAATGTCCATCATTAGGGAAATTAAGAATGGCTTGATGACCTCTTAATGCATAGGCCGCTCTATCATAAGCCCTGGCTGCTTCTTCCGCGGTATCAAACGTTCCTAGCCATGAACGTGCCCCGTTTCTAGTCGGGTCACGTATCTCGGCTGCGTATCGTCCCCACGGCCTCCTTCGGATTCCTCGGTATTTGTTTTCTCTTCTTCCTCTTTGGTCATTACCACTCCCGGAACCTATATTATCTTGATTTGCATCCATATGGACTATTTACGTACTAGAATAATATTGTTAATAATTAAGTGATAGTGCTATAAATATTATTGGTGAATATATATGTTGGTAATTTGGTATATATATAACTAAGGAATATTTAATTTTGATAGTCACGGGTCGTATGTGGTGGGTTGAATTTATTTTGATTCAAACGTTTGAAAATCAACGACAGCCGCCATTTGGCAGGAAGGTTCGTGAACAACCTGACAGGAGCAAAAATTATGCAAGTTGATTCTGGTTATTCGTGCACTTGCACGTGGGGATACTTAATACTTTAGAATGATCTAACAAATATTATTCGATTGAAACTTTAAAAAAAATTGACTAATGAAAGATGACACAATAAATAAATTCGTGGAACAAAATTAGATGTTGGGTACTAAAGAATAAATGTTTTACTAATTACGAATGATTTCTATGTAATATCTGTTTTGTCCTCTCTAGAGATGACTTATACGTGTTCTATTAAAAATTTAAAGGCGGGAGGTTTTTAGGTTGGAGCTTAGCTATTGGTAATTTTTAATTATTAATTTGTTGAAATATTAACCACTAAACCTAACACTAATTGCTCATAAATAAACTTTGAATTATGTTTTATTAGGTTTTTTTGTTAATAAAACGTTGTTGATTTGGTCTATAAATGTCTAATATTGTAAGATGCTCAGAAAAAAAATAGTCCGCTTATTTGAAAAAAGGAAAAATAATACACAAGAATTCTAGGTAGAGCAACAGTAATAAATAATTTATTGCTATGACAAACTTATATTACAACTAAAAATTTGGTATAAAATGTTACCTGAAATTTTTTTTTAATAAAAATATTAAATTGTCTATTTTATAAAAAAAAACTATCTTTTTTTTAAATGTTTTTTTATCCCCAAAATACCCCTCTCTGTTTAGTTTTAATTTTTCATTCATTTCTTTTCTACCAAAACTACCCTAAAATTTATGTATAGTTGTGAGAACTAATTATACTAATTTCTTGAAACTGTCAATCGACGCCACTGCCGTTATCGCCGCATACCATCACCACATGTCACCGCCACCAACATCTTATCGTGTGGTTACCCTTCTAGGTTTATTACCCGTATATGTATATGTTTGACCTTTACATATAATTTTTCATAGGTGATTTTAGTACAAATCTTATCCCGACATAATATATAACAATAGTCTAACCATGAAGAAAAAAAACAACAATAATCTTCTTATATACAAAAAAAAAAAAAGTTGTTTTAATAATGTATCGAATAATCACAACTCACTAAATTTTTTTCTCAAATTGACTTTGGTTTCGTTAAATTCATTTAAATGTCTCGAACTCGAGACCTCCAGCATGTAAAGCAGGTGCTCAACCACTGAGCTATAATGGGAAGTACAATTGACTTTGGTTTTTAATTTTGAGTTTTGCTATCTTTTCTCAAAGATTCTTACATGGCATTTAGTAAAGTTGTCCGTCAATCGCAAGAAATATTTTCGATAATTCACCACTATTAGCTTGGAATATCACAAAGTAACTGTAGGATACACTAAACAAGAAAGATATCATTTTTACTAACATTTGACGGTCAGAAAGAGAAATATGAAAGCTAAGTTTGTATAAAAATGGTGAAAATGAAGATGATCTAAAACCGGTCCGAAATCCTGTAAAATGACCAAAATTTTTCTCTAGCTCTTCTTAAATTCATCACATGAATTGATAATAATTGTTAGGATCAATATAACCCAGTAAATGTAGTTACATTTTAAGCATTTTAACGGAGTGTATGTGTGAAATGGGAGTAAGAAATTGATATAAATTCAATGACGCTATAAACTTTTGTTTTCATAAAGCATATGTGTAGAATTTTTTCAATGATCTGTCTCAAAAAAACAAAAGTGGAAGTCTCATTTGGCAGCTATTTAAGATGGGCATTTATCTAATTTCCATTTGTGTACGAGGGAAATATTAGTAGCATTTTGCGACCTTAATTTTTTAAATTTGACATAGTTTTTCGTACCCTGAAATATCAAATACTTATCATTTGTCTTTTTGTGTGGTGAATATAAAAATATAATGTTAAAGTTGTTTTAATACTTAAACAACTCATTTCTACTTTATACAAAATGTACAAAGAACATACAACATAATGTAATTGTGTAATATATATATAAATATTTATGCACGATATTGAATATTGATAAACTAAAATGGAGTCTATTAAATAAGCAATATTTAAGGGTGGTGATCTGAACGAATTCGAAGATCAATCAAACAACAATTATTATTAATGGTTGTTTATTATTCGATTAAAAATAATTAGTCGGCTAGATTATCCGACTTATAATGTTCGATTATTACAATAGAAAATATGATCAAGATGATCAAATAATGGATTGATCAAGATGAATCAACCCAGATTACAAAATATCTCGAATATATTGAGAGAAAAATATATAAACGAAAAATATATAAAACTGATGATAAAAGTATGAAACCCTAATCGGGTTAATAAGAGTATTTATACTCCAGGACTTTGACAGCTTGCAACTCTCCACCCTCCTCTTTCCCTTTGTACAAGATCAGTCCTTCCAGAAATAACAATAACATCACTGCACAATATCTTAACCCTGAAGTTAGTAATATATTCAAAATATGACCCTAAGATTATATTAGATAGTTTTAACACCCTCCCTTAATATAAACTTAGGCTGAAAACAAATCTATCATGTTCATTTTACTCAACAAAAAATCATGTTGTCTTACACTAAGACTCTTTGTGAAAATGTTAGCAGTTTGATCATTAGTATCAATCTTAACAAAGTTAAGCAATCCAGAAGACACTTTTTCTCTAAAAATATGAATATCAATTTCAATATGTTTTGTTCTTTCATGAAGAACAGGATTATTAGCAATCAAAACAGCAGATTTATTGTCACAAAACAAAGTAACTGGCAACAAATTTTTCACTTGTAAATCACTTAGCAAGTTAAGAATTCATACTAACTCACAAGTCACAGTGGCCATTGCCCTATATTCTGCCTCAGAAGAGGACCTGGACACTGTGTTTTGCTTTTTACTTTTACAGGAGATAAGTGAATCATTCAAAAAAATGCAAAAACCTGTAACAGATCTCCTGGAGGTAATGCATTTCCCCCAGTCTGAATCCACAAAGGCAGTTAGAGAGAAAGACTGACCTTTAACAATGTGAATTCCTTTACCTGGATTCTTCTTTAAGTACCTTAAAATTCTGAAAGCAAGCTTTAAGTGTGAAGCTTTAGGAGCATGCATATATTGGCTCAAACATTGAACATAATAGCTAATATCTGGCCTAGTAATGGTCAGATAAATAAGTTTGCCAATAATCTTTTGATACAAAGTAATATTATCAATGAAAGGATCAGATTCATCATTTCTGTCAGAGATAATAAGATTCATATCCATGGGAGTTTTCATTGGTTTGGAACCAAGCATACCATATTCAAATAAAAGATCCATACAGTACTTTCTTTGAGTTAAACACACCCCTTATGCAGTTTCAATAACTTCAATTCCCAGAAAATATTTTAATTTTCCCAAGTCTTTAATAAGAAACTTGGTTTTTAAATTTTTTTTTACTTTTTCAACTTCATTATTGTCATTTCCAGTAATGACAATATCATCAACATAAACAAGAAGAGTAATGAACAAGTTTGAACCAGTTTTGGTAAACAAAGAGTAATCACATTTACTTTGAATGAACCCATATTCAACCAAAGCATTGGTTAACTTATGGTTCCATTGTCTAGGAGCCTGCTTTAGTCCATAAAGGGACTTAACAAGCTTACAAACTCTTTTATCATCCTTAGAAAAATATCCAGGAGGTAAAGACATATAAACTTCTTCAAACAAATCACCATACAAGAAAGCATTATTAATTTCTAACTGGTACAAAATCCAACCATTCTGCACAACAATATTAATAAGACATCTAACAGTAACCATTTTAACAACTGGTGAAAAAGTTTCTTCATAATCTATACCTTCCTTTTGGTTATACCCTTTAGCTACTAATCTAGCTTTATACCTTTCAATTTCTCCAGAAGACTTATATTTAATTTTATATACCATTTTAACAACTGGTGAAAAAGTTTCTTCATAATCTATACCTTCCTTTTGGTTATACCCTTTAGCTACTAATCTAGCTTTATACCTTTCAATTTCTCCAGAAGACTTATATTTAATCTTATATACCCACTTACAACCTATGGGTTCTCTTCCTTTAGGAAGATCAGTTAAAATCCAAGTATTATTCCTATATAAGGCTTCCATTTCAAGATTCATTGCCTCAATCCATTTAGGATCTTTAGTAGCTTGATTATAAGTAGTTGGTTCAATGTATTTATTTATACTTGACAAGAAATTAAACACATTTGAGCTCAAATTAGAATAATTCACAACTCTGTCAATACCATATTTCACTTTACCATCAAGAACATAATCATTTAAATTTCTTGGTAAATTAGTAGTTCTATTAGATCTCCTAAGAATGGGTGTTTCCACTGGATTTTCTTCATTAATGATCTCAGGATCATTAAAATGAACACCCTCAGGAATTTCATCATCATTCCCACCTTGCAACATCACATTAATGTTGTCATCAAGTGTTGTTGTGCCTCCATTGTCATTGGCAGATTCAGATGTACTACCAATGTCAATGGTGGCTCTGCCATCACTTTCAGTATTTTTAAACAGATTATCATCATTGGGTCCAGTGGATCCAACCCTCTCATCTAGCCTGTCAAAGAAAGTAATAATTTGTTCATTATCTAAACTGTTTGTTCCCATTTTGAAAGGAAAAATGTGTTCATAAAATTTGACATCTCTACTATATAAAACAGTTTTGCTTTCCAAACTATAGAGTTTATAACCTTTCTTAGAATTTGAATATCCTAGCAAAACACACTTTTCTGCTCTTTTATAAAACTTATCATCATTATTCAAGATAGTTGCATAACACAAACAACCAAAAATTCTTAAGTGATTCAAAGAAGGTTCAAATCCAAAAACAAGTTCATAAGGAGTTCTTCCTTTTAACACGAAAGATGGTGTTCTATTTATCAAATAAACAGCAGTATAAACACAATCAGGCCACATATATAAAGGAATCCCTCCCTGAAATAAAAGAGCCCTAGCCACATTTAGTAAATGCCTATGCTTTCTTTCTGCCACCCCATTTTGTTGGGATGTATAGGCACAAGAAGTCTGATGCACAATACCAAAGTGTTTAAACATGTTATCCATATTTAAGTTGACAAATTCAGTCCCATTATCTGATCTAATCACTTTAACAGTTTTTCCAAACTGGGTATTGATCATTTTAATAAAATTTGACACATTTTCAAACACTTCAGTTTTTGATTTTAACATATAGACCCAAACAGCTCTGGAATAATCATCAACTATAGTCAGAAAATATTTGAACCCTTCTTTACTAGGTTTCCTATAAGGTCCCCACACATCAAGATGAACTAATTCACCCACATTAGTAGTCTTATGATCACTTAATGGAAATGGTTCCCTAGTTTGTTTTGCTTTATGACAAGTATCACAAGGAGCATTTTGATCAAATAAAGTTATGTCAAGTTTATCTTTTAACACATCAAGCACTTTATGAGAAGGATGTCCTAATCTAGAATGCCACATTTCAGCAGATACATGATAGCTAGTCACAGAGTTCAAACAAGTATGATTTGCATAAACCTTACCAGTATTTAACAAATATAGACCTCCATGAACTCTACCAATCCCCAAACTTCTCATTGTTCTCAAATCCTGAATATAACATGCATACTCAGTAAACCCAACAAGAAATTTGCTATCTCTATTAGCCTTATGCACAGAAAACAAGTTTACATTATACTCTGGAACAACTAAAACATCAAATAAGGTTATATTTTCAGTAACCTTTAAATCACCAATTTTAGTTATTTTGGCTGAAGTTCCATTTGGATGATTAACAGTCAAATTTAATCCAGAAACATCAACAATATTAATCATATCTTTATCAGAAGCACACATGTGCTGATTAGCTCCAGAATCAATTATCCAATTAATTAAGCTTATTAAACTATCAAATTTTACATTAGAATTAAAGAAAGTTGAAGACATAAAGGCATTGAACAAAGCACCTGCCATATTAGCTTGAGTTTTTCCTTTAGAATCCTGATTCTCATTCAACAAACTCATGAGTTTTGCAATTTGTTCATTAGTAAAAGGAAAATTAGAATTAACAGAATTATCAGAAGTAGCAGTTTTAGAACATTGTCCATTAACATCAGATTTATCATTCCAGTTATTTCTTTCATTAATCACATTGTTACTAGTATAACTCTTATTCTGATAACTAGGTTTTTTTCTATTAAAATCTGGATATCCAACAAGTTTGTAACACTTATCAATAGTATGACCTTTCAAACCACAAGCAGGATTAACACATACCAAATTCTCATTTCTAACAAACTTCTTTTTAGAATCATTAAACTTTGACACAAAAGCAGATTTAACAGGTTTAACATGATTCACAGAACTAGCATTCCTATGTGATTCTTCTCTAGACAACAAGGCATATGCAGATTTCACATTAGGTAATGGATCTCTAGTAAGAATAGTACTCCTAACAGACATGTATATTTCATCTAAACCCATTAAAAACTGCATTAACCTAATCAAATCATGATGAGCCTTAAATTCTGTTGCAGCCTTACAAGTACATACAGGTAATTTCACCATAGCATCAAACTGTTTCCAATAAGTATTCAATTTATGATAATACTCAGATAATGAAGAACCATTTTGACTCGATGTATTAATCTTATGATGCAGATTGAAAGTAACAGAACCATCAACTTTGTCATAGGTTTCTTTTAAATCACTCCAAACTTCACTAGCAATTTTAGAAAATATTTGTCCCATGTACAAATCTTGACTAACAGATCCTAAAATCCAAGATAAAACCACAGAATTACACCTATCCCATTGTTTAGCCAATACAGGATCATCATCATTTTTATCACATGAACCATCTATAAACCCTACTTTATTTTTAGTTTCTAAAGCAAGTAGCATAGCACATGACCAAACATTATAATTTTCAGTACCAGTCAACTTAAAAGACAAAATAGGAGCACCACTAGTATCAGTAGGATGAAGATATAAAGGATCACCAAAATCAAGACCACTAACAGTAGTTGTTTTAGAGCCACTACCAGTATCAGGAGCCATTATTAATCAGATAACAAGAAACAATTATCACACAATTACTCAAACAAAGCAGATTATTAATCAGATATCAAAGAATCAAACAGTACACAATTAACCAAACAAAGCAGATAATCAACAATTAATATCAAAACACATAATAAGCAAATAAGAATATAAACAAGATTTATATATATATAAAAAATAATTTTAAAAAATAATTTCAATCTCTCAAATGTGCCAGTGACAGGATTCCAAGCCTCTCACGGAGACCGGTCAAGTATTAACACAAGTGATTTTGTGAGAATTGAAATAATAAAAACAATTTTAAGAGATAAAGGAAAGAGAATCAACAATACAGTGCTCTCGGCTGAAATAAAAGGAACCCTAATTTTCTTCTTGATTCACTTAGTCAAGAAGAATAATCAGGATCTGGATTTGAAGAAACCCTAACTTCCTTCTTGATTCACTTAGTCAATAAGAAACAGGATCAGAAACAATAAGCAGCGGAATCAACAAGATCGTAAACCAGAAAAACCCTAAAAATTAGGGTTTCTTAGATCTAGGGTTTCGAAATCGAAATACGCCCTAAATCCAGAAGAACCTTAATCAGAAATCACCAATCAGAGGAACCTGGCTCTGATACCATGAACGAATTCGAAGATCAATCAAACAACAATTATTATTAATGGTTGTTTATTATTCGATTAAAAATAATTAGTCGGCTAGATTATCCGACTTATAATGTTCGATTATTACAATAGAAAATATGATCAAGATGATCAAATAATGGATTGATCAAGATGAATCAACCCAGATTACAAAATATCTCGAATATATTGAGAGAAAAATATATAAAACTGATGATAAAAGTATGAAACCCTAATCGGGTTAATGAGAGTATTTATACTCCAGGACTTTGACAGCTTGCAACTCTCCACCCTCCTCTTTCCCTTTGTACAAGATCAGTCCTTCCAGAAATAACAATAACATCCCTGCACAATATCTTAACCCTGAAGTTAGTAATATATTCAAAATATGACCCTAAGTTTATATTAGATAGTTTTAACATGATCTGTGTACCACTAATTTTAAATGATACACCACCAAACATGTTTTACAGTGTTATACAGTACAACACTATAATACACATTTGGTGGTATACGTCCAAAAAATAATAGTGTATGGATCGCTTTCCATATTTTAAATCCAAGCCATACATTTAACCGGTTTTAAATCTTTTATAATATTTAGACGGGGTTTCGATCATGTTTGCTATAAATACATTGCAATTAAACAAGGACAAAGTCTTGTATTACCGAAAAAGGAAAGTCAGTTATTTATTTTCAAGATTGAGATACAATGAATGATATAGACGTATAAGTTCTAATGAATTAAAGGTTGAATGGGTCAAGCCACTGGTCTAAAATAGTATCGTGAGATTGTTCTTTGTCAGCTAAATAATTATATCCTGTCGCTTAACCGACAGTCTCCGTCAACGGCTCGACGCCAATCTTTCCCGGTTTGCTTTTCTATAACAAGTGTTCGGTTATATTCGATCCGTGGCTCGATAGAAATAAATATTGGATGCAATTTATTTATTTATTTATTTTTTTGTCTTTTTAGATTTTTCCATTTCTTAATTGACACATATATAGCAGTTTAACCGGTAATTTTTCCCATGAGACCGTATTACTTGAAAATGGCGAGTCATTTGTTTCGAAAATGTAGCAGTCGAATTGGGTTTTTTTCTTCACATTTTCGTTTCTAGTTATTCAATAATTTATTATAACAGGATTTGAACTTAAATTTTTTTTTGTGAATAAAATGTTCAAAATTTTTTTATTATAGTTTTATTTTATTTCATGTTGAAAATAAATAGATGTACTAAATAGAGTGCCGAAGTACGGAGCTGAGCATCTTATATTCGCTAGGAAAAAAGTTTTTCCTCTGCAAGAGCCTTATGCAGTAAAGTAGTAAACCTCCTACGTGCGGTCGTCCGTCGTTGTAAAGTAGCTTTCGGGAAGAGGGGACATTATCGACCTCCAACTTTGAGTTATCTATAAAGGTATGTGCATATATATAAATTGCATTTTGTTTTATTTTTTTTTCGGTTTGTTGCATTTTAGTTTGTTGGTGAAATATTTAAAAATAAAAATAATCAGCAAGGATATTATAATATTCATGTTCTTGAAAAGACTTTAAAATTTACAGATTTACTAATTCTAAAAGTGCAAACCTGAAAGCCCCAATTTCTAGCACCATAAGAATTATGTGTCCAGTTTCATAAAAGATAAATCATTTCTTATGTGTTCAGTTTCATAAAGGATAAATCAATTTGATCGTAACTTTTTTTTTGTAAAGTTAGTTTCGATTCAGACATGCTAGAGACAATTTTAACCAGCGATTTGTTGGACCTCCAACCCCCTCCTCATGGAAAATACCCTGAGATGAGAAACCCAAGACTCGAACCCGAGACCTTGGGAAAAAACTCACCCCGGGAGCCCACATAGTGGATTTAGAAGATACATCTGGCAACCCACCTAAATGGAGTTGGTTAATTTGATCGTAACTAGGTTTTCCTATATCAGAGTACCTGCTAAGAAGCTGTGATAAGATATTAATATGAGCAAAGTAAATTATCAACTTTTAACAATCAAGATAGTCAACCATGAGAAATATGTTTTTTTTTTGAACAGCAGTAATTTCGTCAATAAAAATAATATTTCGACAAGAGGCCGAAGAAATATAAAAGTTTACATCAAATAAGATGGACTAATCTGCCATAGTGGCCACGAGAAATATGTTTACAACGTGAAAAATATAATTACTTGATATCTAATATAGAAAATCACATTAACTAATTCAACAATTATAGGCAACTATTACTATATAAATGATTTTGAAGAAAAAAACATTAGTAAAGTAAAATAGTATTAAGAACATCACTTAAGAAAAAATTTAATGTCGCGTAGCTTATTTGCGTAGCTTATTTGCTGTGAAGTACTGAAGTGGGCGGAAATGCGAAATTGGACCCCAAAACGTAGTATTGAACTTAGAGGGCTCCTTTATTGGGCTAAACAGATTATGGACTTAATGTTGGCCTTGTTATGCATTTTGGAGCTTTTAGCCCATAGTATATATTTTGGAGAACATTCTATAACTCCAGTATATTTTTAATTTAATAGAAATTGATATATGTGGAGTTTATACAAAATGCTCCGATTTTAAGTCATAGTATCTGGAAAATGTATACATAACCTAAAAAGTTACATTATTCTCTTTGGTATTTATTTCACATAATTTATACTCTAAAAATATATATTTAGGCAAGATAAATTTATCAAGTATATTTCACTTCTTGGGATAATAATTATATTTTAGGTTAAATAAGTGTAAATCATCCTGATAAGGCTAATTAGCCTTAAAATGTCATTATGAGTAAAAAAGGATTATTTTAAATGATGTGACTTCATTTTGGGAGATTTTATTAGCATCCCTTTTGACACAAAATAAAACATACAACTACGAGCAAGACATGACAAGTGATTAATCCTAATCACTGAAAATGTGTAAATAATGGATTGAGGGTTTGTTTTTTATTTATTTTTTTATTTTTTTTTATCTATTAAGTGTTGTCTAAATCAAATGTCTGTAAATTAAGTAGTATTGTTATTTGTTTTATGTGCTGAATAAAATAAAACATATTAAAAAATAGTGACTTAATTGGTAAATTCTAAACAAACAAGTGAACAACACTTGAATTATTATTTTTTCCCTGTAAAACTTAAACATGATTGATCATGTTAGAATTTACGTGAGAGTAAAAAATAAGTGGGTCCTTAATTGTAGGTTTTATTTATTTAAATAATATTTCATTGCTTACAAAAAATAAAAATAATATAACCTATCGTATTTGTAATGAACATGAAAATAATCTTCATCCATAATATTTAAACTAAAACTGTATTTTCGAGTTGTTTTCACTTTTCAGTATGAAAAGAAAAAATAAACTGAAAAAATAATTTTATTCATTATTGAGTTTTTTTGAACAAGAAAAGAAAAGAAATGACAAGAAAACTTAGGGGTTTTTTCTTCAAAAGTTTTCCAACCAAATATGACATGATTAGGAAGGAAAACTCCATGTTTTATGAAAATTACTTATTTGCCCATGTAAGAACTTACAATTCAAGTATAAAATGAAGGACGTACTTGTAAATTTAAATGTTTTTTTTTTCTTTTTCTTTCTTTTCTTTTTAACTCATGTAGTAAATTTTTTATTTTCTTTTCATTTCTCTCATTTTCTTTTCAACTCAAGAATACATTTTATATATATATATATATTTCCTATCATATCCAATCTTCTTCTTTCTTATCCTTCTATTCTAAACTCGAGAATGGAACGTAAATATAAATCACTTGATAAGACTTGACAAAGGTAAATGATATTTCATTCACAGATGGTATAGTATTTGGAATGTTTTTAAAACTATATGTATCTTTAACGTAGAAATTTATTTTGGACCGGATGAAAAATTTCTTTATATATATATATATATATATATTTCAATTTAGGGGCAGATTGGGCCAAATCGCTAAATTAAAGAGGCGATGCCGTGATGGTGTATTTTATTAAGTTAGCGATTTTGACAACTTTGCTCGTATATTGCAGGGATGAGGTCCTCTAAAGTTAATGTTAACTTTACTAATAAATTTGAGGATCTTGAATTCAAATCAATGGTCAGGATTCAAGACGCTTGATTTCGATACAATGGTTAAAATGTCTTTAACTAAAATAATTTTAGAGCATCTTCATCTTATTTTGCATGGTTTGGTTTTCACTATTTTAGGTTCAATGTCAAAGAATCAGATTCATTGAAATATTGGTATGAAAATTGCCAATTTCCAACGTGTGAACATAATTAAGGTATATGTTCAAATGAGTATACTGTATAACAGTACAAACAATTCCTTGTTTCCCTAAACCATTTATTCCAGTCCCAATTAGGCTAATCTAACAATCCATAAAACAACCATTTGGTATTGTTAAACATCAAAACTATCCAAAAAGTCAAATGGGTAACATTCCTTTTGATTAACAAATGACTCACTTTATTATCACTTGTAATAAAACAAATAAATCGTACCAAATTAATCCATAGATGCATTGCATTTTGCTTGTAAAGTTAAGTTATGGCATGAGTACGTCTTAATCCTATTGCTAATCCTAATTAGTAATTATGATTAAGCTAGTTTAGGCCTCTCTCATTTCCAGGAAGGTACTCACGATTTATAGAAAATTATTATTATTTTTCAAGAGTAATTTTCTTTTGAATGGTTCTAGATGGTGAGGTCAATGGGACCTAAAATTCTCAGCCCTGTGTTTGTGAAATGGACACATTCATGCATCTCATATTCAGACATACTTGAATAAAATTATATACATATATGCCCTTTCCCTTTCATTTATTTGCAACTTGCAATTGAAATCTATAGAATCTAGCTTCTAAAACGGACAATACTTTCTCTGTTTGTTTGGATTAAATACAAAGGTTTCTTTATTATTAACTTTTTTTCTTTTTAACTTCTAACTAGGTCATTAGACTGAGAGGAGTAGCCCGTTATCTCTCAAAACCTTACAGATTAATTAAAGTTTACAAACTATATTTTAATCTTTACTATATAGCAAAACATCTTGGAGAATTTTGAATTTTTAAATTTAACAGTTATTTAAAAAACAAAACTAACTTTTGGCAATTATTAGCAACACTAAATTTTTCACTGACAACTAAATATACTCGTATTTTAAGTTACCCACAACAGCCAACGAAGTCAGCAGGCAACCAAAATCACCTATTAGATAATAAGTGTAGTTTATGAATTTATTTTTAAATTTGAATAACACCAAAATTGTTATATAATTTAACCATTGGGTAACAGTCCAATGGCCACCAGCCGTCGCTTTTCAGGGGGATCGCGAATTCGAATCTTGTTAAAAGCAAACTTGAGATAATCAGATGATTATTAAGTGGTTGAAATTCACCTGGATACTAGCCTGGTTGGGAGATTAATGGGTACCAAATGATACATGGAATCAGGGGTTCCCATCCAATTACTTTTTTTCTTCTTCAAAATTTTATATAATTTTTGGGAAACCGTCGATTATCATGCATTGCGCATGTAAAGATTCTAATTCGGACAAAGATAATTGTCACTATTGCTTTATAGTTAGCTTATAACTAGAAAAGTTTAAAATAGTAATTGTTTGTTGCGATTATAACTTTAAACATTAGTCATATGATAATTGGAACAAAAATAGCTTAGCTAGTTTGAACTTATACAAACGTGTATCATCTAAAATGTTGTAAAATAGTAAAAGAATATTATTCATTGATTAAAAGAGATTACAACAACTTACATATATAAGCTAGTATAGTTGGTGAACATGACATCTAATATACAGTTAGGAAATTAGGTCAATCTAGTAATATAAATACTTTTCTGATACTCCTCACAGTTTGAAGGGGAGGTTTTCGGACCGATAAACTGGAACGAATGTTTAAACCTTGGATAGTCGTATTTTTTGAATATTAAAACTTTAAAAGTCACTTTTTTCTTTCTTTTCGAAGGTTGGCTTATATTCGGAAAAACATAGCTCGAGGCTTTCTTCTTTTCTTGTGATGGTTTTGTTTTGTTTTTGTTTTTTTATATAATTTTTTTTATGCAACGAGTAATGACTTGCTTTACCCACAAAACATAGTGAAAAATCCTCTGATTCGGAAACATAGTCGTTTTTTTTCATGGCTTATATATATGTATTTGATCGATGAATTCTGATCAGCATAGTGAAAAATGCTCTGATTTTTATGTTTTTTTCCTTAATTTCCTTCCCACAAAACTAATATGGTAATATATTTACTTTTTTTCGAACATTCAGTCGGGATACGACATCAGAGAAACCTCATCGTATAACGGTACAGTCTTGCGTGTACCCTAGACAACGATATGTTGACCATGGGCTGTTATAAGTACTCAGAGGGGAAAACTTCAAAACTTGTCATCCCTGAAGATTCAACTCAAGGCCTTGGGTAAAACCGGGAGTGTCTCTCATCACCTGGGCTGACCATCATTAAACTCAATATAAATATTTTATTGTCTAATAAATGTTTCTTTTGAAATTAAACTTAATTTAGTTTCAGCTATTTCCAAGATACGTTAATATATGACGCATGATTTATACAATATATATTTTTTTTTTAATTTTTTGAAATATGTGTTTCAATTCTTATTAGACATATTTTCAACCCATAATTTTTAATTTTTTCAAACGACATTCTAACCTACTTTTATATTACACATATGTTTGGGATGAAATCCATGATTATTGTAAAAACCCTCTATTAATCTACCTACACATATGTGAAAAGTGAGTCTCATACCCAGATAGATATTATATTATATTCTAATATTAAAAAAAGATATACTATTTATACAGTGTGTTTTGAAACTGTAAACAAACTGAACATTCAGCAATCAGCATATCATTCATGAAGTATTACTAAACATACAAACATGAACGAAAAACTGTCCTTTTAATTTAATTAAAGAACATGGTCATAAGTCTCGACCATTCTTTCATTATCCGTATACGTTTGATAGTTTATTCGTTAACGATTTTCTCTTATATTCGCTATGTTCGTCCATTTATATTAGTTTATGACAATGACAATTAGACTTTCATTTTTGAATAACTGTTTTCCTATTTTGAGCGTTGTACAATACTACTAGATTTACATCGTCATGTTTTTAGTTAGTTTTTTGTATTCATCAGCTTAGTTTGTATTTAATGTAGGGATTATTACCTACAAGTGTAACTAACTATCCTCAAATGTTTATGTTATGCAACTAAATTGAAAAACGTTTATGTAATGTATAGGATTACTTATTTTGGTCTATAGTATGTATGTTACCGGTTACCATTGAAAAGTAACCGGTTGTGCTTGTGGAGATCAGCAGATTCCGGCGACACTAGCAGATTTCGACAAAACAACAGATTCCGGCGTGGTGGTGGTGGTGAAAAGGCTAAATATATAATAAAGTAAATACAAAATCACAAATTGATTGCTGCTAACAAAGTAACCAAATATACACTAATCGATTTGTACACAAACCAATCTTTGATAATCATGGTTTCCAGATTATCAACCATCATTCATCATCAACATCAACATTAACAACAAACAACAAATATTCTAAATGTTTGTATTTTACACCCACACAACTCAAAGTCCTTTCACTTCCATCACTTTTCCCCAATATTTCCAAAAAGCACTTTGTCTCCCAATCCGTTCCATCTCACCACCACCATGGCTACCGGTTCTGACGCCACCGCCTATATCCCATCCGCCAGATCCGGCGACAAAATCTTCTCAGCAATCAAAAAACCCTAATTGGCTCACTAGAAAAAGTGAAATCTGGATCGGATAGAGAGATATTCAGAAGATGATGATGGTGGCGGGTAGTGGTGGTGATGGTGATGATGATGATGACAGTGGTGGTGGTGGTTTGTTTACTTTTCAGATTTGGTGTTTTGGTTTAATAAAATAGATTATAAGCTAAGACGAAAGATCAAGATGGAGGATTTGATTTTGAATTTGAAAAGGACATCAAATTTGGTGTTTGGGTCTGTTACTTTTCAGATTTGGTGTGCATAATATACTGTAATTCTTGGTATCGTTGTTCAACAAAGCAAAGAGAAGGAGCAGTAATCCACTGGCTTGGATTTTTGTTTGGATGTGAAAGTGGTAACCGGTAACCTTTACAACAGGTCATTTGTTACATACTATACCAAAATGAGTAGTTCGATACATTACATAAACATTATTCGAGTTAGATGCATAACATAAACATTTGGGGATAGTTAGTTACACTCCCAGGTAATAATCCCTTTAATTTATTCATCAAAATAAGTGAACAAGTATGCATATAAGCATATGATCCGGTGTTCTTCTATATGTTAGCAAATTATTAGTTAAAAGAATTAAATAGTTTGTACTAGTTTAATAAAACATTTGATTTAGGATTTTAATTTTTAACCTTTTTTTTCTAAAAAACAAAGATATTACAAAAGCATTACTAACAAATAGAGAAAATCTAAGTTACTTAATATTCCATCGATAAATAAAAACTTATTAAAAATGGTTGTATATTAGGTATCTCAAAGCCGAAGAAACAGTAAAACCGGCTTGGCCAATCACCCTTTGCTTCGTTAATTTGTTCAGTTGGTTTACGGTTGTAGTTTGTTTGTTGGAGAGATGGTCATGTAATAAGCGTGGGCAAATTAGGAATTTGCAATTGACGGCTGCAGGGGTGACCCACATCCAATATCAAATTTGGATAGATGTATATTTATGTAAATGCAACCTGAAAGCCTTTATTGAAATATATTATAATCTAATACTAAATTAAATTAAATATAATATTATTTTATTATTAGATATATAAAAATAAAGCTAAAAGCTAAGAAAAGTCGGTTTTCAATTCAAGGTCAAACACTACATATTTTAGACCATCACCCTCACCTTTCCTATTTTAGTCCATTAACAAAGATAATTAGATTGTATAAGGCCTCTCCCTAAGCTAGAACACCCCACCCCTCTTCCACACCTCTTCCACACTGCCACGTCAGCTTTTTTCTCTCTTCATCCACCTCTTCCACAATCACTCCCTATAACCCCTCTTCCACACCTCTTCCACACCTCTTCCACACTTTTTATTTATTTTATTTTATATTTACACAAAATTAAAACTAAACTTAATTTTATTAATAATAAAACATTACAACTAAATAAAAAAAAACATTACAATTAAACATTAACTACTCGTCGTCGGCGGTCTGGTCGTTCTCGTCCTCCTCCGGGTCGTGGCTAGGAGCCGGCGGTGGCGCCGTTGCCGCCGGTGCATAAAACGAGCTACCGAAGTTCTCTTGCAAGTATTGGCGATATCTCATATGTGCTTCAAAGTCGTTTGCCGACAAGCCCGTAGGAATTGGTTTCGCCAAAAACTTCATGGCATCTCTAATCTCGGCCCGTCGCAAAGCATCTTTTTGTTCTTGAAGATAAGAACTAATCTGTTGAGCCGTTTCAGAACCCGAAGATCGACCCGATGTGGCATCGGATGAACTAGACAACCTACGGCTAACGTTACGACCCCGTGGTCGCCTAATGGGGTCTGACCCAAATAAGGCCTCAAATGGGGCCGGGGTGGGGGTGGGAGTAGGAGTGGGAATGGGGGTCCCGCCTAATGGAACATCATCGGCGGTCAAATCTACCGCCGGAGCTTGTCGACTACCCGTGGCCTCGTTTTCATTCCAAAAGTTGGACAAAAGAAGGTCATAGCAACCTGGTAATGCCAAAACCCCCCCCCCACAAAAAAAAAAAAAAAAAAAAAAAAAAAAAAAAAAAAAAAAAAAAAAAAAAAAAAAAAAAAAAAAAAAAAAAAAAAAAAAAAAAAAAAAAAAAACATTAAAAGTAAGTTAAGTGATAAAAAAAAAAAAAAAAAAAAAAAAAAAAAAAAAAAAAAAAAAAAACACAAAATTAAAACTAAACTTAATTTTATTAATAATAAAACATTACAACTAAATAAAAAAAAACATTACAATTAAACATTAACTACTCGTCGTCGGCGGTCTGGTCGTTCTCGTCCTCCTCCGGGTCGTGGCTAGGAGCCGGCGGTGGCGCCGTTGCCGCCGGTGCATAAAACGAGCTACCGAAGTTCTCTTGCAAGTATTGGCGATATCTCATATGTGCTTCAAAGTCGTTTGCCGACAAGCCCGTAGGAATTGGTTTCGCCAAAAACTTCATGGCATCTCTAATCTCGGCCCGTCGCAAAGCATCTTTTTGTTCTTGAAGATAAGAACTAATCTGTTGAGCCGTTTCAGAACCCGAAGATCGACCCGATGTGGCATCGGATGAACTAGACAACCTACGGCTAACGTTACGACCCCGTGGTCGCCTAATGGGGTCTGACCCAAATAAGGCCTCAAATGGGGCCGGGGTGGGGGTGGGAGTAGGAGTGGGAATGGGGGTCCCGCCTAATGGAACATCATCGGCGGTCAAATCTACCGCCGGAGCTTGTCGACTACCCGTGGCCTCGTTTTCATTCCAAAAGTTGGACAAGGTTTTAAGAAGGTCATAGCAACTCTGGTAATGCCAAAATTTCTCCCCTGTTTGTTTCTTGTATAGTTTCACAGCCGCATCAGACACCTGTCGCTCATCCGCCCCACTTTGTCGGCCGTGCTCGCTAACCTTCTTCAACGCCGCACCAAATTCCTTAACACCCTTTTTAATCTTGTTCCATTTGCCATGTATTTGGCTCTTGGTACGTGGTGCGTATGCCGTTTCTTTGTTGAACATCTCCACCACTTTTTTCCAAAAAACACCCTCCGTCTGACTATTACCCACCACCGGGTCCTGCGACCAATGCACCCAACACCGTGCCAACAACAGTGTATCATCATTCTCCCAGTTCCTTTTCTCTCTCGGTTTTTTTGTGGCGCGTCTCTTCCCACGACCCACCTCCACAACTTCATCTTCATCTTCATCATCGGCAGACGCGACACTATCTTTGTCGGGGACATTTTCATTGATAATCAATGGCGGTTGTGAGGTTCTTGGTATGTATTGTTGTTGGTGAAAGTCAAACGCCATTTGAGCTTGCATTTGGGCTTGGGCTAACGCCAAACGTTGAGACTCGGACCAATTTTGACCCATAATTGGATTGTAGTTAATTTGATTGTAATACGGTTGAGAAAATGGGTTAACGAGGCAAGGGGGTGGAGGACCCAATGGGGGCGGGTTGGATGAGGTTGAAGCGTGACTTGTTTGGCCTTGGTTAGTTGACGACATAGCCGGTATCGGGTTTTCAAGAAAGGCATTCCAAATATCGTTAATTTGATTTTGGTTTTCGTTGTTTGACATGATTTAGAGATGAAGTTTGTGAAAGATTTTATTGATAGTGTGTGTTTTTTATTGTGAAGAAAATGGAATGAGTTGTGAAGAATGAAATGTGAAAGGTTGTATATATAGATCCGTTGGTTTTGAAATGATTTGAAAAAAAATGTTTTTTTTTGTTTAGCCGTTGAACCTGGCCCCACACACGCTCCTTGCTGCCTCGTCTTTACTCTTCGATGGACCGAAGCCAGCGGATGAAGACCCCCATCGACGACATGCTACCTAAGGCTTCTTGGTCGAAGACCCATCGAAGAGGGGTCGACGACCCCCTTAGTGACCGGCCTAATAATCTTAATATTTTTTACTATGAGCTTAGTTTATTTTATTGCTTAATTTTTGTCATCACCGATAGAGAGCCAAATTGGGTTACTAAATACTTTTTGCTTTTATGTTTTAGTTTAATACTAGATTTTAGACCCGTGTCCAATACTCGACACGGGTTTATGACATGAGTTACAAATATAAGTTGGGTCGTCCATGTCAATGTATTCTGTTACATGCAAACATTACGATAATGTGTTTTTTATTTAATAGTGAAATAATTTAGATGTGTACCTCTTGATATTCCGTTTTTTTATCATATAATTGATTGGGACTTCATATAATGATGAACCATTTTTTGGGTTACCTTCTGTTACATCTGTTATATGCTAATTAATTTTTCGTTTTTTGGGTTTTTGTTTCCCATTAAGATTTCTTGAATTGCTGTTCATATTGTTAATGAGTTTGTGTAAGTGTGGATGTTGAATTTTAAGTTTGACAAATTGAAAAAAGATATGAATCGATAAAGCCGGCCAAACTATTAAATGGAGTCAAGCATGTGCTTTGGGCCTCCAAAACCCAAAGGTCTCCCAATTTTTGTAGCATGTGACTTCTGTATAAATCAAGTTAGCGGCTAAAAAAAATAAACTCGCCTAAAAAAAGAATAAGGTACGCAAACAACCGCACCTTCTCGAAGTCTTCATTTTCTTGAAAATAGAAAAGCATGCGATTATGATGGCAACGTTCGAGACTCGTGATTTTGGTCAAATCGAAAGGCCTGCAACCGTTCTTATGATTGAATATTTGGCTATAAAATTAGGAAATAAGCTAGGCCCCCAAAATCGATTTCGTTTGAGGCCACCAAAAATCTTGAGCCAACACTGTGAATCGTAATATAGAAGAAGATTGTTTGGTGGTAGGTTTTTTTTAAGGAGTTGATAAATGTAAGCTTATACTATTACAATTGTAGACAATCTAAAGTTTTCTTATCAGAATATATATTGTATGTATAATCAATTAAAGATTGTTAATATTAATATAATTATAATTTTTTCCCTTAAGATAATAAGGAATTATTATATTTTAATATTATTTAAATCATAATTGTAGATATGTTATTGGTTGTATACACACATTCACATGAAACTATATAATTTTTAAAATTTCATAAAATTTTATGTGTTGAATTTTTTAATTAATTAAATGATGAAAAATTTAAAAAAAATTCTCAAGTTAATGACTAAAAATTGTAATAAATATAAATTAAGTATTTAGGGCTAAAAAGTGTAAATTATTGAAGAAAAACAAATAAAGTGTAAATTAATGAGATTTTTTCTACGAATAATAATATAATAATATATTTAGATAATGATTATTATAAATTTTAATTTATAATTAAACTAAATGATGACATAAGCGAGAGTCAATTTGATGAAATCGAGCGATGTGATTGGTTAATAAGTTATTAGTTCAACTGTCTTATAGTATATATTAAGATTTAAGATTATAATGACAGTAAATTTTGATAAACTTTTTTAAATAGTGAAAGTAAATCCTATACAACAATTGCCTTAGTATGATTTCAGTATACTAGATTTTAGACCCATGTCAAATACACGGGTTTCACAACATTATCAATATAAGAATTAGTATCTATTACAAAAAAACTACTTATACGTCAAATGTAATAAAAAAAAAGGGTAATGGAGGGAACCCTAGCCCTGGTACCACAATTGGATACCCATCGACTCACCCCGTAT
>CM067171.1:65101458-65123958 GCA_034093135.1 Erigeron breviscapus | reverse complement strand
ATGGTAGTTGCAGAAGATCTAATATAGATGAAGTTCTAGGGAAACAATGGGATAGATGTAATGCTGTGGTTATTTCTTGGATTCTGAATTCTATTTCTGAAGAGTTATATCTTGGTCAGATATTTTCTAGAAAAGCTTCTCTTATATGGCAAGAATTAAAAGAAACTTATGATAAAGTGGATGGTTCTGTGATTTTTAATTTACATCATAAGATTAACTCTTTATGTCAGAATGGTATGCCTTTATCTGATTATTATCATAAACTGAATGCTTTGTGGAAACAATTTGATGCTTTAGTTCAGTTACCTAGGTGTACTTGCCATGCTGCTCAAGATTTCTCTAAACATACTCAATTGATTAAACTGATGCAGTTCTTGATGGGTCTTGATGATGTTTATATGAGTGTTAGAAGTAATATCTTAACTAGAGATCCTTTACCTGACTTAAAAACTGCATATTCTATTATATCTAGGGATGAGTCACATAGAGGGTTAACTGTTACTTCTAATGCCAAGTCACAATCTTCTGTTTTTGTGTCTAAGATTAATAATGCTAGAAATATGCCTTCTGTGAATAACTTTGCTAAGAATTCTAGAAATATTGGTTCATTAGCCTCTAAAGGTCCTTCTGTGATATGTGAAAATTGTGGGTTTAATGGTCATACTGTTGATAAGTGCTTCAAATTGATTGGATATCCTCCTGATTTTGGTAAAAGAAAGTCTGGAAATTTTCAGAATGGTCAAAAGAAATTTTCTAGTAATAATACTTCTACTTCTAGTACTACTAATTTTTCTGATGAGCAGCTGAGCAGAATTCTAAACTTGTTGAAAGATAGTTCTGAATCATCTCAAAATGTGAATGCCAACATGGCAGGTGTGTTATTCAATAAAAGTAAGATATTTCATAAATATTTTAATCAATTTTTTTGTTCAAATTCTAATATGAGACAAAAATTTGTGAAAAAGGGTTGGATCAATGATTCTGGAGCCAATCATCATATTACTCATTCTGATTCTAATCTTGTTGATGTTTTGGATGTTTCTGCTTTAAAAATCAAAGTTGGTCACCCAAATGGAACTTTTGCTTATGTTCAGAAAATTGGGAATTTACAATTAACTCCTTATTTGACTCTTTTTGATGTTCTTGTTGTTCCTGAATATTGTGTCAGCCTGTTATCTGTTCATAAAGTTGCTAAGCATAGTAAATATCTTATTGCTTTTGATGATACTATGTGCTATGTTATGGCTCAGGATTTGAATACAATGAAAGTTCTAGGGACTGGTAGACAAGAAGGTGGATTGTACTATATTGATGAATGTTTAGAAGGTATTGATAGAATGATTACTTGCAATGTGTCTAAAACTGTTTGGCATCATAGATTAGGTCATCCTTCTGAATCTGTTCTAAATAAACTTCAGTCTGATTTGCATTTTAAACAATGTAAAGATTTTGTTTGTGAAATTTGTCATCAGGCTAAACAAACTAGAGATGTTTTTCCTCAAAGTGATCATAAATCTACTGAATTAGGTCAACTTATACATTTAGATGTTTGGGGTCCTTATAGGATGACTAGCAGAGATGGTTATAGATATTTTTTAACTATTGTTGATGATTACACCAGAGCTGTCTGGGTATATTTGTTAAAATCTAAAGATGAAGTGTTTGAGAACACTGTTGTTTTTTATAACTTGTTAAAAAATCAGTTTAATAAAACCATTAAGACTTTAAGAAGTGACAATGGGACTGAATTTGTTAATAAATCTTTTACTAATTTTGTTGAGACAAATGGTATTGTGCATCAAACTTCTATTCCTCATACTCCTCAACAGAATGGGATAGTTGAAAGAAAACATAGACATATTCTTAATGTTGCTAGAGCTCTTTTGTTTCAAGGGGGTATTCCCTTAAATTTATGGACTGAGTGTGTTCTGACTGCTTGTTATATTATTAACAGATTACCTTCCTCTGTGCTAAATGGAAAAACTCCTTATGAGATGGTTTTTAATAAACCTCCTTTTTTCTCTCACTTAAGATCCTTTGGTTGCTTATGTTTTTCAAAAAATTTAAATGTCTTGGATAAATTTCAAAGCAGGTCTTCTAAATGTGTCTTAATTGGTTATTCTAATTCAAAAAAGGGATACAAACTTCTTTCTCTCAATGATAACAAAATATTTTTTTCTAGAGATGTTAAGTTTTTTGAAAACATTTTTCCTTTAAAACATAAACAACAAGTTAAAGATTCTGGACAAGTTTTAATTCAAGAAAACTTTTTTGATTTATATGAGCAGCCTTCTATTTCCAATGATGAAGTGAGAGGACATGAGGTAAGTGATGGTAGCAACCATTCTCATTCTGGCAGTGCTTCTTCTAGCTCTACTAATGAGAATCTGGATGCTGCTGCTAATGATTTGAATGAAAATAATTCTGAGGGTGATGATTATGTCATCAATAATGAAGATGCTCATATGCAGAATCAACAAATCAATGTTTTTCAAAATGAAAATGAAAATAACAATAATGTTGTTGATAATAATCCTGATCAGATTCTTAGAAGGTCTGAAAGAGTTTCTGTGTTTCCTGCTAACAAATATAAAGACTTTGTCATTAATAGTAGTGTTAAATATGGCATTGAAAAGTTTGTTTGTTATTCTAATTTACATCCAAATTGTGTTTCCTTTATTTCTGAGCTTAATAAAAGCACTGAACCTAATAGATATAGTGTTGCTTGTAAAGAAAAACATTGGGTAGATGCTATGAATCTTGAGATGGAAGCTCTTTATAGAAATAATACATGGGAATTAACTAATCTTCCTGAAGGAAGAGAACCAATTGGATGTAAGTGGATATATAAGATTAAGTATAAATCCAATGGTGAAATAGAAAGATATAAAGCTAGATTGGTTGCTAAGGGCTATAGTCAAAAGGAAGGTGTAGATTTTGATGAAACTTTTTCACCTGTAGTTAAGATTGTCACTGTTAGATGCTTAATAGGTTTAGCTGTTCAAAATAATTGGTGTTTATATCAACTTGATATAAATAATGCTTTCTTGTATGGTGACCTTGAAGAAACTGTGTATATGAAACTGCCTGAAGGTTTTTTTGACAAGAATGATACTAGAGTATGCAAGTTAAATAAGTCTCTTTATGGCTTAAAACAAGCTCCTAGACAATGGAATGCTAAGCTTACTGAAGCTTTAATTGGTGATGGTTTTATGCAGAGTAAAAGTGATTACTCACTTTTTACTAAGACTGGTAATGATGTTTTTATTGCCTTGTTAGTATATGTTGATGATATTATTATTACTGGCAATAATGAGGTTGAAATTGATAAGTTTAAGTCTTATCTTAAAACCAAATTTCTGATAAAAGATTTGGGGAAGCTTAAATATTTTTTAGGCATTGAAGTTGTTGACACTAATGATGGTTTATGTTTAAACCAAAGAAAATATTGCTTAGATCTTTTATCAGAATTTGGCCTTCTGGCTGGGAAGCCTGTCAGTGTACCTTTGAATCCTAATGTTCAATTGTCTAGTTGTGAGTCAATTGATGATCCTATTCTTGAAAATATAACAGAATATCAAAAGTTGATTGGGAAGCTTATTTATTTGACTCATACTAGACCTGATATTGCATATACTATACATTGCTTAAGCCAGTTTATGCATAAACCTCTTGCTTCACATCTTAAAGTTGCACTTAGAGTATTGAGATACTTAAAAGGTGCACCTGGAAAAGGTATCTTGATCAGCAGGTTTGATTCTTTTAATCTAGAAGCTTATGTTGACTCTGACTGGGAAGCCTGTCAGTGTACCTTTGAATCCTAATGTTCAATTGTCTAGTTGTGAGTCAATTGATGATCCTATTCTTGAAAATATAACAGAATATCAAAAGTTGATTGGGAAGCTTATTTATTTGACTCATACTAGACCTGATATTGCATATACTATACATTGCTTAAGCCAGTTTATGCATAAACCTCTTGCTTCACATCTTAAAGTTGCACTTAGAGTATTGAGATACTTAAAAGGTGCACCTGGAAAAGGTATCTTGATCAGCAGGTTTGATTCTTTTAATCTAGAAGCTTATGTTGACTCTGACTGGGCAAAATGCATTTCAAGCAGGAGGTCAGTTACTGGTTACTTTGTTTATTTTTGTGGTTCTTTGGTGTCTTGGAAGAGTAAGAAACAAAACACTATATCTAAGTCATCTACTGAAGGTGAATATAGGGCAATGGCTTCTGTTACTT
Organism: Erigeron breviscapus; assembly: GCA_034093135.1. Lineage (NCBI taxonomy): Eukaryota > Viridiplantae > Streptophyta > Magnoliopsida > Asterales > Asteraceae > Erigeron > Erigeron breviscapus. The sequence continues at coordinate 65,119,712 of CM067171.1, read as the reverse complement.
GTGAAATAATTTGGATTGTGAAAATCTTGCAGGATTTACAAGTTACTAATGTATTGCCTGTTAAATTGTTTTGTGACAATAAATCTGCAATTAAGATTGCTTCCAACCCTGTTTTCCATGAACGAACAAAGCATCTTGAAATTGATCTACATTTTGTTAGAGAAAAGATACTTGCTGGTGTTATTAAAACTGAGAAAATAGATTCTGCTCTAAATGTAGCAGATATTCTAACTAAAGGGTTGGATACAAAAACTCATGAGATCATTTGTAAAAAGCTTAAGCTTGTTAACTTGTTTGAGAATAAGATTAAGGGGGGATGTTGAATTTATAATCTCATTCTCATGAATTGCTTATCACTTATCATATAATGCTTTGTTATTATTTAGCTTATTGTATGATTAGTTGTGCAGGTAGGACTTGATATGTTGATACTTAAGAGAGAAGGGCTAAAGATGTCAAGTTGGGAGAAGATACAAGTACAAGGACTAAAAGTGTCTTTATGCCAAAGAGGGGTTGTATATATACTCTTTTATGGTCAGATTAGGGTTAAGTAGAAAAACTCTCGATTGTTTATTTTCACTCTCTCCTTGTTCGATATATATATATATACAAATATATATATATCTGCTTAATAATTGTAATAATAATCTAGGTTTTGATTATTGTTTGTAATAGAACATTCAACAAATAGTTGATGAAATAGAGATCTAGAGAGATATATATATATATATATATATATATATATATATATATATATATATATATATATATATATATATATATATATATATATATATATATATATATATATATATATATATATATATATATATATATATATATATATATATATATATATATATATATATATATATATATATATATATATATATATATATATATATATATATATATATATATATATATATATATATATATATATATATATATATATATATATATATATATATATATATATATATATATATATATATATATATATATATATATATATATATATATATATATATATATATATATATATATATATATATATATATATATATATATATATATATATATATATATATATATATATATATATATATATATATATATATATATATATATATATATATATATATATATATATATATATATATATATATATATATATATATATATATATATATATATATATATATATATATATATATATATATATATATATATATATATATATATATATATATATATATATATATATATATATATATATATATATATATATATATATATATATATATATATATATATATATATATATATATATATATATATATATATATATATATATATATATATATATATATATATATATATATATATATATATATATATATATATATATATATATATATATATATATATATATATATATATATATATATATATATATATATATATATATATATATATATATATATATATATATATATATATATATATATATATATATATATATATATATATATATATATATATATATATATATATATATATATATATATATATATATATATATATATATATATATATATATATATATATATATATATATATATATATATATATATATATATATATATATATATATATATATATATATATATATATATATATATATATATATATATATATATATATATATATATATATATATATATATATATATATATATATATATATATATATATATATATATATATATATATATATATATATATATATATATATATATATATATATATATATATATATATATATATATATATATATATATATATATATATATATATATATATATATATATATATATATATATATATATATATATATATATATATATATATATATATATATATATATATATATATATATATATATATATATATATATATATATATATATATATATATATATATATATATATATATATATATATATATATATATATATATATATATATATATATATATATATATATATATATATATATATATATATATATATATATATATATATATATATATATATATATATATGTATATCTAAAAGAAATAATAATTAATAATATAAATCAAGTAATTTGTGGACTCCATACGATGTATCCAAATATTAGTGGTAGGGATAAGTCTTCTATTTGCAAAAATAAGTCATGCTTAGATTGTGAATTTCAATTCGCACGAGGCAACTCCCTTTCCTTGAGGGGTTTATATTTTATGTATTTCCATGTGATGTGTAGGTCATAAAGAAGGTTACTCAATCCATTTTGTACTTACTGTTTGATGTATAATAATATGATTGCCAAACTCTTTTAAAGCCTACAAGTGTCACATATATATCTATCTATGTGTAATACGGACACTATCTAAGTTCTGTATTCATGACCGCTAATTTTATTTTTTACTCTACACGTAACTATATATAAATGTCCTAAACAAATTTGATACTCTATCCGTCCCATTAAAAATGTTATGTTTTGAATTTTTAAAGTCTAACCTTTTCAACTTTGACCTTAAATAATATTATATGTGCTTTTTTTGATTTTTTTTTTTTTTTTTTTTTTTTTTTTTTTTTTTTTTTTTTTTTTTTTTTTTTTTTTTTTTTTTTTTTTTTTTTTTTTTTTTTTTTTTTTTTTTTTTTTTTTTTTTTTTTTTTTTTTTTTTTTTTTTTTTTTTTTTTTTTTTTTTTTTTTTTTTTTTTTTTTTTTTTTTTTTTTTTTTTTTTTTTTTTTTTTTTTTTTTTTTTTTTTTTTTTTTTTTTTTTTTTTTTTTTTTTTTTTTTTTTTTTTTTTTTTTTTTTTTTTTTTTTTTTTTTTTTTTTTTTTTTTTTTTTTTTTTTTTTTTTTTTTTTTTTTTTTTTTTTTTTTTTTTTTTTTTTTTTTTTTTTTTTTTTTTTTTTTTTTTTTTTTTTTTTTTTTTTTTTTTTTTTTTTTTTTTTTTTTTTTTTTTTTTTTTTTTTTTTTTTTTTTTTTTTTTTTTTTTTTTTTTTTTTTTTTTTTTTTTTTTTTTTTTTTTTTTTTTTTTTTTTTTTTTTTTTTTTTTTTTTTTTTTTTTTTTTTTTTTTTTTTTTTTTTTTTTTTTTTTTTTTTTTTTTTTTTTTTTTTTTTTTTTTTTTTTTTTTTTTTTTTTTTTTTTTTTTTTTTTTTTTTTTTTTTTTTTTTTTTTTTTTTTTTTTTTTTTTTTTTTTTTTTTTTTTTTTTTTTTTTTTTTTTTTTTTTTTTTTTTTTTTTTTTTTTTTTTTTTTTTTTTTTTTTTTTTTTTTTTTTTTTTTTTTTTTTTTTTTTTTTTTTTTTTTTTTTTTTTTTTTTTTTTTTTTTTTTTTTTTTTTTTTTTTTTTTTTTTTTTTTTTTTTTTTTTTTTTTTTTTTTTTTTTTTTTTTTTTTTTTTTTTTTTTTTTTTTTTTTTTTTTTTTTTTTTTTTTTTTTTTTTTTTTTTTTTTTTTTTTTTTTTTTTTTTTTTTTTTTTTTTTTTTTTTTTTTTTTTTTTTTTTTTTTTTTTTTTTTTTTTTTTTTTTTTTTTTTTTTTTTTTTTTTTTTTTTTTTTTTTTTTTTTTTTTTTTTTTTTTTTTTTTTTTTTTTTTTTTTTTTTTTTTTTTTTTTTTTTTTTTTTTTTTTTTTTTTTTTTTTTTTTTTTTTTTTTTTTTTTTTTTTTTTTTTTTTTTTTTTTTTTTTTTTTTTTTTTTTTTTTTTTTTTTTTTTTTTTTTTTTTTTTTTTTTTTTTTTTTTTTTTTTTTTTTTTTTTTTTTTTTTTTTTTTTTTTTTTTTTTTTTTTTTTTTTTTTTTTTTTTTTTTTTTTTTTTTTTTTTTTTTTTTTTTTTTTTTTTTTTTTTTTTTTTTTTTTTTTTTTTTTTTTTTTTTTTTTTTTTTTTTTTTTTTTTTTTTTTTTTTTTTTTTTTTTTTTTTTTTTTTTTTTTTTTTTTTTTTTTTTTTTTTTTTTTTTTTTTTTTTTTTTTTTTTTTTTTTTTTTTTTTTTTTTTTTTTTTTTTTTTTTTTTTTTTTTTTTTTTTTTTTTTTTTTTTTTTTTTTTTTTTTTTTTTTTTTTTTTTTTACTAGCTAGAGTAGGTAAATATTTAAATTACTAGACAGAAACAGGTGTGTTATTAATACCCAATTTGGCTTTGTTAATATTACGTGTTTGGTTAAATCCAATAGAAGTAATCTTCTTTATAATATGTTTCAACTAAATGATAAAATTGTGACATCATATGAAGATCCAAAAGAACATGTACCGTTAAAATGGTAACTAAAAGTCCAACACATGGATATCCTTAAAGAAGAGATAACTTATAAAATTTGCAACTAGAGAAGCAGGAAGTTGTGGGGTATAAATCAAAACAGTGAAAAGTTTGGTGTAGTAATCATGAAGTGTAGAAAATTTTACGTGTAGAAGTGGGAGTGGTGGTGGACTTTTCACAAATTTCTACTGGGTTTTGAACCTTGTCAAGATGTTAATATCAGTACACAGTTCACAGTTCACAGTTCACAGTACACACTATTCACAGTTCACAGTTCACAGTTCACAGTTCACAGTTCACAGTTCACAGTTCACAGTTCACAGTTCACAGTTCACAGTTCACAGTTCACAGTTCACAGTTCACAGTTCACAGTTCACAGTTCACAGTTCACAGTTCACAGTTCACAGTTCACAGTTCACAGTTCACAGTTCACAGTTCACAGTTCACAGTTCACAGTTCACAGTTCACAGTTCACAGTTCACAGTTCACAGTTCACAGTTCACAGTTCACAGTTCACAGTTCACAGTTCACAGTTCACAGTTCACAGTTCACAGTTCACAGTTCACAGTTCACAGTTCACAGTTCACAGTTCACAGTTCACAGTTCACAGTTCACAGTTCACAGTTCACAGTTCACAGTTCACAGTTCACAGTTCACAGTTCACAGTTCACAGTTCACAGTTCACAGTTCACAGTTCACAGTTCACAGTTCACAGTTCACAGTTCACAGTTCACAGTTCACAGTTCACAGTTCACAGTTCACAGTTCACAGTTCACAGTTCACAGTTCACAGTTCACAGTTCACAGTTCACAGTTCACAGTTCACAGTTCACAGTTCACAGTTCACAGTTCACAGTTCACAGTTCACAGTTCACAGTTCACAGTTCACAGTTCACAGTTCACAGTTCACAGTTCACAGTTCACAGTTCACAGTTCACAGTTCACAGTTCACAGTTCACAGTTCACAGTTCACAGTTCACAGTTCACAGTTCACAGTTCACAGTTCACAGTTCACAGTTCACAGTTCACAGTTCACAGTTCACAGTTCACAGTTCACAGTTCACAGTTCACAGTTCACAGTTCACAGTTCACAGTTCACAGTTCACAGTTCACAGTTCACAGTTCACAGTTCACAGTTCACAGTTCACAGTTCACAGTTCACAGTTCACAGTTCACAGTTCACAGTTCACAGTTCACAGTTCACAGTTCACAGTTCACAGTTCACAGTTCACAGTTCACAGTTCACAGTTCACAGTTCACAGTTCACAGTTCACAGTTCACAGTTCACAGTTCACAGTTCACAGTTCACAGTTCACAGTTCACAGTTCACAGTTCACAGTTCACAGTTCACAGTTCACAGTTCACAGTTCACAGTTCACAGTTCACAGTTCACAGTTCACAGTTCACAGTTCACAGTTCACAGTTCACAGTTCACAGTTCACAGTTCACAGTTCACAGTTCACGATAAGGCCATATATAAGGGTACTATAGATTTACCATCATGTTCATTAAACGAGCAAATGGAAATAGCTGTTGAATGACTCGCGTTCTATATGGTTAGTTACTAAGTTAAATAAAGAACACTGAATTTAGACAATTAGTTTTCATGTCATTATAATTATAACCTTCCTTTTTCACTTAAGTTTCATGTTTTCAGCTACTTTTTATTAACACTTTTCATCAGTATTTCGATCTTGTTACCATCACGAATCCTTGATTCATGAATCAGCCTTTGTCTTTTTGTACAGTTACATCATAAATTTGACATTTTTGTATGTCATTATCATATTACCGATTTTACAAAGGATATGTTGACTGAGGTTTTCGAACAAAGAAGTATGAGGTGATTAAGGTTCACAAGTGTCTTGCGTATAAATGACTAAAATCACGTTGAATATGACATGATGGTGTTTGTACAGCCAATCCGGTCACGTGTAAATGGGGATTGAATTAATGTGATTGTAATCTGGCGATTCCCTTGCGGTAAGGCAGTGTCTTTTGTACGCCAAATATGTATGAGTATATTGTGTGTTTTGATCGATCACTCTTCCCCTATTTATAGGGGTTCCGTGACTTAATCCCCAAGTAGTGTTTTTGAAGGTGGAATATATTGTTTCCGAGAATATGGGATATGGCGTTATCATCTCCATTAAATGCGGGGTTTGGTGATAAGCGCATATCTTTTCCTTATTTATCGAAGATTGAGTTATCCTGGGCGTACCCTGCGTGTCAGCGTCTGGGTGGTTACGTCATCAAGCCCCCCAGTCTAATGGGGTGACTCTGCGAAGATCGCCGTATTAGACCCCTAGCCTCAATTCACCCTCGTGCTCTTTCTGCCAACCATTGCAAAGTGTAGGGGGTACTTCTGAAATTTGCGATGGTAGGTTTGGAGTATTAATTTCATTGAGTTAGTGGGCGCGTATCCCAAAATTTCGAAATTAATCGACGGTTATCCCCTTTTAGCTTCATATAAATATCTCATTTGTGGTCAAACATAAGTAATCCTCCATTATTTTGATCGGAATTTCACCGCTAGAGGGAGAATCGACTTTGCTTCAAAAAATAAGGTACGATTTCTGTTGTTTTTCTTGTGCTTAATAAACCCTAGTTGTAATGGCGAAGCGGGGCATAGGTAATACTCGATCTGTTGTGGATGTGGATACTCTTAGGGATTTTGTCGATCAATACTTTTCCGGTCGCCACACGTCTTTCCAGCTTCCTACCCGTAATCAAAGTGCTCTGAACCCTCCTGATGGGTTTGTGAGTATATATATCAAAACTTTTACCATGGGTAATCTTAGGTATCCGTTCCCCAGTTTTTTCTTGATGTTTTGAAACACTATAAATGCCATATTTCGTTGATGCATCCATTAGGCTGTGCTAGAATAATAGCCTTTGAAGTTGTTTGTCGTGCCTATGGGGTGGAACCGACTGTGGTTTTATTTAGGAAGTTGTTGAATATTTGTGCCGCCGGCGATTGGATAACCATAGCCAATAGGCCAAAAATTGAATGTATCATTAAGGGTGGTGTCGATCTTCGTGATTGGAAGGATGAGTATGTGTTTATGAATGTTAGTCTATTCCCCCAGCACTGTGAGTGTCTGTATGAGAGACATAGGTTAAAAGTGCAGAAAAAGGGGTTTTTTGGTGATGAGATACCAAAAGATGATTATGGTAGTATTTATGATATTTTGGAGGAGGAGGGGTTTGTTGTTCATCAGTATCCGGATGGGATCCTATTTAAAGTTGGTCTTATTCCTGCTCTTGCTGAGGGAGAGGAAGAGTTCGATGGTATGCTCTTTTTGTACTGATTCTTCCATTGCTTTGCCAACTCTTCTTATCATTATTTACTTTGTGTGCAGAGATGTCATATTTGCAATACGTGAAGAAAGGTACCAAGGAAGTTTCTGAGATGCCCAATCCGAATGCTTCTGCTGCTGGTGGCAGTGTTGGTGAGCGTATTGGTGAAAGTGGTGAAGTTGTTAGTCGTCCCTCTCCACAAACCGATGCTATTGATGTTGACTCTTTTCCAGATGTTGGAAGAAGAGAGCCAACATGCCTCCCCCTGCTGGTTCCATTGTTGCTCGTATGAAGAGAACTAAGGTTGCTGCTGCCAATGCTGCTAATACTACTAATGAAGATGTGGAGGAAGGTAACAAAAAGGTGAATGCTACCAGTAGGAAGACTCGTAAATCAGTGTCTGCCAAGGATTCCCCAAAGAAAGGTAAGTGCTTGAATCCATGCATCTCCTTGTTTCTTATTTTTGTACTTTCTTAGTCATTTATTTTGTTTGTAGTTTCAGAGTACTATGAGTCAGAGTGGTTGTTCAGGTCTCAAGTTCCCAAGCGTTCTGTTGATGAGATAAGATCTATGGAGCCTTCCCAGTTTCTTTCTTACTTTGATCAGGATTGTGATGCCCATAGCTCTATGATTACTGAAATGCATTTTCGATATAATGCTGCCATAAAGTTGATGGAAGAGGGCAAGCAAAGAGAGCTGCTGTAGAATGATAGATCTTGAGAGGAAAGTGGCTGATTATGCTGATCAAGGTGTTCCATCATCTGTGAAGGAGAAGCTGAAGGAGACTGAGGAGTTGTTGAAGTCTCAAGAGTCTACCCTGTTTGCTAGGAATGAAGAGATTTCGAAACTCAAAACGGAGCTACAAGCAAGGTCCATTGAAAGTGCCAAGATGTTGTCGCAGTCTTAGGCTGACAAGTTGATGATTGAAGATCTTTCCAAGAAGTTGCAGTTGATGAAGGTTTGTAACATCCCAAACATTTTATGTTTGACTATTTGACTTTCCGTTAGTTAACGTTAGGTCCGTTATGTTTATGTGCCCTATATGGGATTATGTGAATAGGTGCATATGTGCTTATTATGAAATGATTAATATGATGATTATAGAAAGTAAGTTAAGTAGTTAAGTGCTTGTTAGAATGTTAAGACTCCCGGTAGAGATTTAAGCTAAGAAAGTTAAGTTATGAAGTTGAGGGGTCCTAAGTGTAACATTAGGAGTTGATGGCCAGGGTTTTAGGTGCAATTAGGTATCCCTAATTGTCACAAAATCAGATCATACGTGTGTGAAACCCTCCAGCCGATCCTATCTCCCTCCCAAAGCAATTCATCATCAAAAACTCTTCGTTTCTAGGTGTTTCGTCCAAGTTTTGTCAAGATCTTGAATCCCCTAAGTCATCTACAGGTAATATAGGTAATATTCTCTTTGAAATCTGATCTTATGAGTCATAGATGAGTATTCAATCCAGGCCATGGGGTTTGGGTTGGGTTATTTGATTAAACGTTTACCGATTTCATGTTATTCAGGTGATTGAATGATTGATTCATGTGGTAAAGGATTAAAGATTTGATTGATGGATTTAAGTCAGTAAAAGTATTGTCAAAAGGGTTAATTTTATGTCCCCAGGTCGAATTAATGATTGGTGTTCGTGTGGGATTCAATTTAAAGAATACAAAGTTGGATTTTGGTCGAACTGGGTGTTAGTTTGCGGCGCACAGATGGAGTTTTTGAAAAATAGTCCCCAGGTGGGTGCCCGTTATGCGGCGCACAGAACTTCTGTGCGGCGCACAGATGGTTTGCTCAGAAAATTGGATAGTTTCTGTGACGAATTTGGTTGATTTGTGCGGAGCATAACTTTTCCATGCGGCGCACAAATTCTTGAAAATGGTTTTGTGCGGCGCACAGGACTTCCATGCGGCGCACAAATGGGTCCAGACTGGTACTTAAGTTTCGTTTAGCTTATAGAACGATCTTATACTCATTATAGGTAGTCGGGAGCACTTAGCAAGCACTGTAAGATACTCATAACTGGTTGGTAAGCTGTACCGAGGTAAGATAACATCTTTTGTCACCTGATGGTACAACAAAACACGATTTTATAAGTTAAACTTCCCAAATGAATATGTATGCATGTTTTATGTTTATGGGTGACTATGGGAGGTTGCTAAGGGATATTATACTCACCATTGATGATGTATGATATACTTATGCAGGTTACAAAGGTGTGAGGTAAGTATACATGCTATGAAATGATGAAATGTTTATGTTATGTGATCATGAAAAGATGAAATGATTATGCTAAATGTTTGTATACATGGCTTGAACACCTAGTCACTAGACTTATGATTAGGATTGGCATGTCACGTGCACGTTAAGGACCCTAAAGCAAAATATGATATGTGATTAGCTTAGGTGAAAGTGTAACCTAAACTAATATAAAGATTAAAGTCTCGAGCAATATGTAAAGTCTTGTGTTAAGCTTAACCCGTGCTAGCTCCTCGGAGCTAGTGCGTACGTGGTCACGTGGTTTGGGAATCATGATACCTCCCGTGGCATAGTTACGTTTGAGTATTCTGGGTGGAGTAACTAACCACCATTGCATAAAGGCATAAACGGTTTATTCAGTTGGAAATGACTTTGTCAATTCCTTAACGACGCCGATGGACCACCTTATGGTTTACCCATCATGTCGGGTGTGAGGACTCCATGTATGGTCTATGACCGCCTACACACAACCCCACATCCCTATGTAAGTGGCATAAGTCACTTAGCCTACATCTAGGCAAAGAAATAAAGAAAAGAAAGATAAAGAAAGTAAAGCTAGGCACAATTAGGAATACGATGATCCTAATGTGTTATATTATGATATGTTATGATTGTATGTGATATTAACATTAAAAGATGACTTTGTTAATATATTATGAAATGGCAAATGTTTTCAAATTCGTGTTATCTTACTTAGCTATTTTATTAGCTAACACTTGTTCTTTGAAAATGTTGTGCCTTCAGGATAATCAAGTTTGAGCTAGGCGAGGATTAGCTTGGTGAGACTTGAGTAGAATGAATAAAGAAGACTAGCAAAGACTTTTGAATGCTTAGACTTCCCATTAGTCTTATGTTTTGGCTATTTCATTTATGTTTAAAGACTTGTAATAATGTGGCATTTATGTTGGTGCCATTACTTGGATTTACTTTTATTGTTTTGATGATGCTTAATGGTAACACCAATTTTAAAGGTACCATCCGTTACGGATGGGGCAGATTTTGAAAGTGATCATTTCCGCTTATTTTAAGCGCCATTTGGCAAAGTTTATAAGAATCCAAGTTTTTTAAATGACGGGTGTTACAGGTTGGTATCAGAGAAATGGTTTAAGTGAACTAAAAATTCGACCAAGACCTTAGGATTTTGGACTTAAACCGTATGAGAAATGATTGGCTTAAGTAGTAATGCTTTAGCTTTATGATGAAAATGCTTTTAGGACGGGTTGGGATGAATGTGAGTGTAGGTTATGGCTTATATAGGATTATGTTATGCTTGTGTAATTAAGTAGGCCTAACCTTACTTTGTTCTCACTCGATTCATCTCTAACATTCGTCACTAAATTGTAGAAAGATGGTTAATACCCGTGCTAACAATCAAAGAGATGAAGCTAATGCTAGCGATGCTCCGACTAATCAAAATGGGGCAGGAAATGGTGTTAACCAAAGGCCTCCTCGAAGGCCATTTCCGGGTGCACAACCCACAAGGTCAGAAATTGATAGGGCTAACCCAGTGATTGAACAAGTTCCTACCCGAGCTGAAATGCATGAAGAATTGAGGGCTATTCGAGCTCTTTTGTTAAGGAATGAAGAAGAGTTGGCTCAAATGAGAGCTGAAAAGGAAGCTAGCTTGCAACGGGATGAGCATACTGATGGAAATTATTCCAACCGCTCAAACCGTACCGAGCCATCTATGGTAAGGTCACAGGTTGCTCCTGAAAATGTTGTCGCTAATGTGAATGGTGTGGAAAATGTGGTGGAGCCTCGTGTTGTGGTTACCCCTCGTGCTAATAACTTTAAGTATGAGAGTTTCCAGAAGTGTGGAGCAAAAACATTTGATGGTACTCAAGATGCTGTAGGTTCCATGGAATGGCTGGATGATATCGAGGTTGTGTTTGCTTCATGTTATTGCCCTGAAGATATGAAGGTACTGTGTGCTTCCCGTATGTTAAAGAAGAATGCTCGTAATTGGTGGAGGGCTGCTACTGTTTCTTTGTCCCCCGAGGTGCTAGCTGCTATGCCTTGGGGTACATTTAAGGAGAAGTTTTTGGAAGAATATGTGGGTACTCGTGAGCTGAGGCTGATTGAGAAGGAATTCAGAGCTTTAACCGCTAAGCTCGGTGCCATAACTGAGTATGCTCACTCATTTATGGAAAAGCTTAAGTTTGTTGGTCACTTGGTTCGTAGAGATGTGGATCAGGTTGAAGCTTACTGTGATGGTCTCCCTGCTAGCTATCGTGGCCTTTGTAGGCAACATACTACATTGTCTGCTGCGATTAAGGAGTCCAAGAGGCTGGATGATGACTTCAAGAGTGAAAAGGCTGCAGTAAAAGCTAATGATGGTAAGCAATCAGGTTCAAAAAGGAAGCATGATGGATCAAATGGATCGAATAGGAAGTTCAAGAAAGGTTCATCTTCAAGGGGTGGGTGCAGCAACAATGCATAGCCGAAGAATTGGTGTGGTACTTGTAAAGCACCTCATTCGGGTCCATGTTCAGATAAGACTCGAAGGTGTGATACTTGTGGTGGTACGGGTCATCCTGCTTCAGAATGCAAAGACAAGCCAAAGTGTTACCGGTGCCACCAAACCGGTCATTTCATCAAGGATTGCCCACAAGGAAAAGATGATGGAAAGAAGACGGCTGCCCAAAAGCCTAAAGCTCGAGCCTTTCAGATGACAGTTGAAGCTGCCAAGGAGAACGATGAGGTAGTAAGCGGTACATTTCTTGTTAACTCAAAACCTGCTTCTGTTCTTTTTTATTCGGGTGCAAATAGGTGTAACATTTGCCATTTTAGTCCATTACTTGTTATATATGATAATGGCAAACTTTATGAATATAAGAAAACTTTGGGTATTTTTGGTGCATATATATATATGTGTATATATATATATTATATATATATGATATGTATATATATATGATTTTATGGGTTTATATATATATATATATATATATATATATATATATATATATATATATATATATATATATATATATATATATATATATATATATATATATATATATATATATATATATATATATATATATATATATATATATATATATATATATATATATATATATATATATATATATATATATATATATATATATATATATATATATATATATATATATATATATATATATATATATATATATATATATATATATATATATATATATATATATATATATATATATATATATATATATATATATATATATATATATATATATATATATATATATATATATATATATATATATATATATATATATATATATATATATATATATATATATATATATATATATATATATATATATATATATATATATATATATATATATATATATATATATATATATATATATATATATATATATATATATATATATATATATATATATATATATATATATATATATATATATATATATATATATATATATATATATATATATATATATATATATATATATATATATATATATATATATATATATATATATATATATATATATATATATATATATATATATATATATATATATATATATATATATATATATATATATATATATATATATATATATATATATATATATATATATATATATATATATATATATATATATATATATATATATATATATATATATATATATATATATATATATATATATATATATATATATATATATATATATATATATATATATATATATATATATATATATATATATATATATATATATATATATATATATATATATATATATATATATATATATATATATATATATATATATATATATATATATATATATATATATATATATATATATATATATATATATATATATATATATATATATATATATATATATATATATATATATATATATATATATATATATATATATATATATATATATATATATATATATATATATATATATATATATATATATACATCTAACCTAAGTTAAGTACTAACTAACTAAGATTAGTTAACTAATAGTTAACTAAGGTTAGTTAACCAAGGTTAGTTAACTAGCCCATGGTATTGCAAAACCATCAAACTAGCCCATGGTATTCCTTAACTTAACCATAGTTACCAACAAACTAAACTAGTAACCATGGTAAATTACTACCTATAAATACAAGCTAAGTTTTCATTTCTAATTGCTAATTCACACTCTCAACACTTCTCTTCTTAAATCCCTATCATTCCGAGATCCATACTTGTTCAAGTTCAAGCATATCTTACACAACCTTTCATCATCCCAAGCTTTCGATTCAACCAAAGTTGTTTTGAATTCGTTGGTTTCGAAATTGTAAACACGACGTTGTTATTGCGAATTCTTTCAAGAACTTATCAAAGCCTAGTTATAATGGCCACATGGAGTTAGGATTATTCCATATTCATCAAGTTTACAAATCCAAGTTATAGTCGATTCTCTCAAGATCTTCTTTGGAGCTCATCCCTATATCGTTACTTTGATCTTAGAACTCATAATATCTCCATACTTGTAAGTGTTTCTATGAAACCTTACTATACTTTGCTTTATGATTATATGACTATATGTTATGTATTGAAATGCTTGTCAACTTAATTTTATACTCAATTGACATAATTGCATTTAAATACGGTAACTATCGCTTTTATATATGAATATTGAAATATTGTTACTATTGCGAAAAATGAATTATTAGCGAAAGTACGAGAAATCGTAAAACTTTTATTAAATCATTTTAAATACTTATTATGGTATATAACAAGGGCATAGTTATATACCTAACTATCCTAATTCATATAATTACTATTCACCATCTGTGAATTATTCGTATTTTCGAATTGTTTGATTTATGGATAGAATATATCCTTGATACGCTTTTAACCGCACAATGTTTCCGAAAGTGATTGCACCTTGGGCCTCTTTGGCTTATACCGGAGGAATGGAAGGTAGTTCGCGAAAAGTTTGCATAAGCATTCACTAAGCAACTTAATTCGCCCCGGTATTCTCCACGACCCAAGGCCAACCCTAACACAACTTGGAAATAAAATGCTGGTTTTTCCTGCCATTTAAGGTATTTCTTCAATTGTAATCAATACATTTTGTATTGATTATAATACATACCATTCAAGGTATCTTTTCATATCTCTGCTATTGAAAACATCTATTCGTTACAAGATTAATACATTCTTCGTATTAATCCTATTATTTAAAAATACTTCAAAAGGATTTAGAAATATCAGAGGAATACTTTATATATCTTACGGATACGTATTACATACGGAAAGTTACATTTTTACCCTACAGTTTCAAAGGTATCATTTTTCGTCCTTATACTTTGGACATTTGACAATTTAGTTCCTCAAGTTTCAAGAATGACAATTTAGCCCCTCAAGTTTCAAGAATGACAATTTAGCCCCTCAAGTTTCAAGAATGACAATTTGGTCCTTTTAAATTTTTGCAACATAAATGAGTTTTCATTTAGAAAATACTTGAAATGATACTTAAAGATAAATTCAAAGACTTATAAAAACACAGGAAGTAAATTACGTTGACAAGCATATTAAAAAGATAACCTTATAGTTGTATGTCTATATTTGGAATTTAGCACGAATATAAATCAATTAACATTGAAATTAGGGAATACGTAACGTGGCCAGTTGACTCACTCGTCATCGTTGACTACATCAATCTCTTCTACTTTGCTGTTGAATTATCAAGAATAAGGTGAGTTTCGTAAACCCTCCTACTCAATTGAGATTCGGGCTGAAAAGTGTACATGTTTGTTTAACTGTTGATTGTTGATTTGATTGATTGTATGATTGAATTGTTGATATGGACATGTTAGCGCATTATTCATTATATAAGTCGCACCGTTAGCGCATTATTCATTATATAAGTCGCACCGTTAGCGCATTATTCATTATATAAGTCGCACCGTTAGCGCATTATTCATTATATAAGTCGCACCGTTAGCGCATTATTCATTATATAAGTCGCACCGTTAGCGCATTATTCATTATATAAGTCGCACCGTTAGCGCATTATTCATTATATAAGTCGCACCGTTAGCGCATTATTCATTATATAAGTCGCACCGTTAGCGCATTATTCATTATATAAGTCGCACCGTTAGCGCATTATTCATTATATAAGTCGCACCGTTAGCGCATTATTCATTATATAAGTCGCACCGTTAGCGCATTATTCATTATATAAGTCGCACCGTTAGCGCATTATTCATTATATAAGTCGCACCGTTAGCGCATTATTCATTATATAAGTCGCACCGTTAGCGCATTATTCATTATATAAGTCGCACCGTTAGCGCATTATTCATTATATAAGTCGCACCGTTAGCGCATTATTCATTATATAAGTCGCACCGTTAGCGCATTATTCATTATATAAGTCGCACCGTTAGCGCATTATTCATTATATAAGTCGCACCGTTAGCGCATTATTCATTATATAAGTCGCACCGTTAGCGCATTATTCATTATATAAGTCGCACCGTTAGCGCATTATTCATTATATAAGTCGCACCGTTAGCGCATTATTCATTATATAAGTCGCACCGTTAGCGCATTATTCATTATATAAGTCGCACCGTTAGCGCATTATTCATTATATAAGTCGCACCGTTAGCGCATTATTCATTATATAAGTCGCACCGTTAGCGCATTATTCATTATATAAGTCGCACCGTTAGCGCATTATTCATTATATAAGTCGCACCGTTAGCGCATTATTCATTATATAAGTCGCACCGTTAGCGCATTATTCATTATATAAGTCGCACCGTTAGCGCATTATTCATTATATAAGTCGCACCGTTAGCGCATTATTCATTATATAAGTCGCACCGTTAGCGCATTATTCATTATATAAGTCGCACCGTTAGCGCATTATTCATTATATAAGTCGCACCGTTAGCGCATTATTCATTATATAAGTCGCACCGTTAGCGCATTATTCATTATATAAGTCGCACCGTTAGCGCATTATTCATTATATAAGTCGCACCGTTAGCGCATTATTCATTATATAAGTCGCACCGTTAGCGCATTATTCATTATATAAGTCGCACCGTTAGCGCATTATTCATTATATAAGTCGCACCGTTAGCGCATTATTCATTATATAAGTCGCACCGTTAGCGCATTATTCATTATATAAGTCGCACCGTTAGCGCATTATTCATTATATAAGTCGCACCGTTAGCGCATTATTCATTATATAAGTCGCACCGTTAGCGCATTATTCATTATATAAGTCGCACCGTTAGCGCATTATTCATTATATAAGTCGCACCGTTAGCGCATTATTCATTATATAAGTCGCACCGTTAGCGCATTATTCATTATATAAGTCGCACCGTTAGCGCATTATTCATTATATAAGTCGCACCGTTAGCGCATTATTCATTATATAAGTCGCACCGTTAGCGCATTATTCATTATATAAGTCGCACCGTTAGCGCATTATTCATTATATAAGTCGCACCGTTAGCGCATTATTCATTATATAAGTCGCACCGTTAGCGCATTATTCATTATATAAGTCGCACCGTTAGCGCATTATTCATTATATAAGTCGCACCGTTAGCGCATTATTTATTATATAAGTCGCACCGTTAGCGCATTATTCATTAAGAAGGTTATGATGATTGTTCCATTGAGATAGAGGGTCGCCCCTTTCCGGTCCAGTTATTGCCTACTACACTTGCTGGGTTCGATATAGTGATAGGTATGGATTGGTTGTCTCAAAATGGTGCTATTATATTATGTTCTCAAAAGATAGTTCGGTTTTCTACTCCGGATGGTAAAGTCATTTCTGTCTATGGAGATAAGAAGAAAGGGAGCATAAAGATCATCAATTTGATGAAGGCTCTCAAGTGTATACGACATGATAAGAACCACTTCCTTGCCTATGTTATTGATGCACGAAAGGAGAAGTCTTCCATTGCAAATGTTGAAGTAGTTTCTGAATTTTATGATGTGTTTCCCGATGATCTCCCCGGTATTCCTCCCGACAAAGAGCTCACTTTTCAAATTGATCTTATACCCGGTGCTACTCCTGTTGCAAAGGCACCTTATAGATTAGCTCCTACTGAAATGAAAGAGCTAATGACTCAGCTTCAAGAGCTACTTGATAAAGGTTTTATTCAACCTAGTTCCTCGCCTTGGGGAGCTCCGGTTCTCTTTGTCAAGAAGAAAGATGGTTCTATGCGCATGTGCATAGACTACAGTGAGCTGAATAAGCGAACGGTTAAGAACAAGTATCCTCTCCCGCGTATTGATGATCTCTTTGATCAGCTCCATGGTGCTTTCTACTTCTCTAAGATCGATTTGTGGTCCGGCTATCATCATC
>CM067171.1:65096458-65098958 GCA_034093135.1 Erigeron breviscapus | reverse complement strand
ATAAATAGCAGACGATATTAAACTTTAAAACACACACCACTACATATTCTCTTCTAAATACTCTCTGGTATAACTATACAAGGCTTATTTCATCTACTTGATTTCTGCTATTATCACTAAGGTGAGTTTCCATATCCCCTTTTAAATTCTTTTATATGATTTATTTCGGGGACTGAGATACATGCATAAAATTATTTTATGTTATCTATATGTATAAAACTTTGAAGGACATTTATATATATTTTGTAACTCAGCTTTCTTTATTTTACCTCCAGGGTAAAATACAAATTATTTGCTTATATACATCTATGGATTACAAATTTTATATAAGATATATATAACTCCACTTTCTTATTTTACCTTCGGGGTAAAATACAAACTATTTGCTTATGATGAACACAAGTACTTCAGATTTGTATATATGGTTGATTCTAAGTTGCTCTGTTCACTTAAAGTCCTCATCATCATGAACGATTTATTATGGTAACATAAACGTGGGTATATTGAATAGTACTATTGGGGTAGGCACCCCCATTCGTGTTGGTCATACCAACTGGATACGGATGCATTATATCTGGAAAGCTTAGGTTACCCTGAACAAGGTACCTACTTAGGAGGCAAACAAACTTACTTTTGTCTAGTTTCGATTCATGAGCTTAGAATTTTATATACAACATCTACTCTTGCTTATGTTTGATCCATTGTGTGATCAAATAGTTACTTTAAATCTTGTGGTTCATACTCTATATTTTGATTTAAAAACATATGATACCCTTTGCTGATATTGTATCATAACTACTTGACATTGCAGTAAGGCAATGGTCACACTGAACTCTGGCATTTTGGGAAACTATATTTTCTATATGAAAAACTTATGGAACTCACCAACTTTATGTTGACGTATTTTAGCATGTATTCTCAGGTAACTAGACGATACACTATACATGGGACACTTTCCGCTGCATACAACATACTGGACCCTGGCCTACCCTCAGACTCTAGTAAAGACAAGTCAATTTGCTAAAGTCTCTGTCTACTGTTTAATATTGTTTAATATTAAATAAATGTTTTCAAGAATAATATCTTTCATAATTGTAATATAAATTTGTGAACAATTTTATATAAATGTATTTTAAAACGACAACGTTTTGTGTCGTTCAGTATATCTTGTGTTGTGAATCCATGTACGTCATATTCCGTCTAGGGCGGGGTGTGACACTTCCAAATCTTTAGAGCGAATATTACACTACCATTCCTTCTGTAGATAGTTCAAAACATGGTGTTCCTTTATCCATTATTTCAGATCGAGACACAAGGTATGTGTCTAGCTTTTGGAAGGGTCTTCAATGAGAGTTAGTTACTAGAGTTAATTTGAGCACCGCCTATCATCCTCAGACTGATGGGCAAAGCGAGAGGACTATACAAACCTTGGAAGACATGTTAAGAGTTTGTGTTTTAGAATATGGTGGAGCATGGGATGAACACTTGAAGTTGATCGAATTCACTTATAATAACAGCTATCATGCAAGCATTGGAATGCCACCATTTGAAATGCTTTATGGTAGGAGATGTAGGACTCCAAGTTGTTGGATGGAACCCGGTGAAAAGCAGTTTACGGGTCCTGAAATCATTGAAATCACAGCTGAAAAAGTTAATGTTGCAAAGGAAGCACTTCGTGTAGCAAAAGAACGACAAAAGACTTATGCCGACAAGAAAAGAAAGCCGATTGAGTTTAAAGCTGGTGATTTGGTAATGCTGAAAGTTTCTCCATGGAAAGGAGTTATTCGTTTTGGAAAGAAAGGAAAGTTGAGTCCACGGTTTATTGGACCTTTCAAGGTTCTGAAACGTATCAAGGATGTAGTATATCAATTGGAATTGCCTCTAGAATTGGATGGAATTCACAACACATTTCATGTTTCATATTTGAGGAAGTGTTTGGCTGAGGAGTCTAGTGTTATTCCAATTGAGGATGTGAGTATTGATCCGCTGAAAAGAATAGTTGACGAACCAGTAGCAATACTAGGAAGAAAGCAAAAGAAACTCCGCCGGAAGGTGATTGATCTCGTGTTGATTAAATGGGAGCATAACCATGGTGAAAGATTAACATGGGAAACCGAGTCCGTGATGAAAGAGAAATATCCAGATCTGTTCATTTCTGAGGAGATTTCGAGGATGGAATCCTCTTAAGCAACAGCGATTTGATCAGTATATGTTTATGTTTTGTAATATGTAATCATAGGCTTATGTTATGTTTAAACTTGTTATTTGGACTTAAGTAATGTGAATGATTACATATTGATCAGAGTTTTGGTGTGTTTAATGTTTACGACTTGTATGAATGTGATTATAAATAACATACAGATATAAGTGATAAACTGGTCACGTTTTGAGTAATTAAAGTTTACTTAAAAGATGACAAAATAAAGTGTATGCAAACTCGTGCTACAGTAACACGAGTTTGCCTAAACTCGTGTGCTACAGTAACACGAGTTTGCCTAAA
>CM067171.1:64909429-65095458 GCA_034093135.1 Erigeron breviscapus | reverse complement strand
ATCAATTGGAATTGCCTCCAAAATTGGATGGAATTCACAACACATTTCATGTTTCATATTTGAGGAAGTGTTTGGCTGAGGAGTCTAGTGTTATTCCAATTGAGGATGTGAGTATTGATCCGCTGAAAAGAATAGTTGACGAACCAGTAGCAATACTAGGAAGAAAGCAAAAGAAACTCCGCCGGAAGGTGATTGATCTCGTGTTGATTAAATGGGAGCATAATCATGGTGAAAGCTTAACATGGGAGACTGAATCCGTGATGAAGGAGAAGTATCCAGATCTGTTCATTTCTGAGGAGATTCGAGGACGGAATCCTCTTAAGGGGGAGGTAATTGTAACATCCCAAACTTATGTTTGACTATTTGACTTTCCGTTAGTTAACGTTAGGTCTGTTACGAGCTCGTGTAGTACTCGCCCCTATCTCTTCTCTAAAGGGGCGCACACTCGCTGTCTACTAAATGAGCTCGCTATCTAACGGGAGTCATTTCGGTTGTATGCCATATGTGCTTATTATGAAATGATTAATATGATGATTAATGAAAGTAAGTTAAGTAGTTAAGTGCTTGTTAGTGGGTTAAGTCTCCCGGTAAGTGAATTAAGCTAAGAAAGTTAATTTTAGAAGTTGAGGGGTCCTAAGTGTAACATTTTGGGTTGATGGCCAAGGGTTAGTGAGCAATTAGGCAGCCCTAATAAAACTTCGATGCAATACGTGTGTGAAACCCTCCAGCCGATCCTATCTCCCTCCCAAAGCAATTCATCATCAAAAACTTTTCGTTTCTAGGTGTTTCGTCCAAGTTTTGTCAAGATATTGAATCCCCTAAGTCATCTAAAGGTAATATAGGTAATATTCTCTTTGAAATCTGATCTTATGAGTCATAGATGAGTATTCAATCCAGGCCATGGGGTTTGGGTTGGGTTATTTGATTAAACGTTTACCGATTTCATGTTATTCGGGTGATTGAATGATTGATTCATGTGTAAAGGATTAAAGATTTGATTATGGATTTAAGTCATAAAATATTAAATGTAACATCCCAAACTTTTCTTTACTAGTTGACTAATGCCGTTAAGTTAATATTGTGTGTGTCGTTAAGTCTATTTTAGATTTAATGCTTATATGTAGTTAATGTGTGTTATGTGTGAGGCTTGTAAGCCTAAATGTTAATGTAGTATAAATGTGTGTAATATGAAGATTAATGTCTATGTAGTTACATTTAATGAAGGATTAATGATGTATATGGTCAATAAAGTAGTTTGTGACCAATAATGAAGGATTAGGAAGCTTAGGGACTAGTTTTGACATGTGTGCAAAGTCAAAAACGGGTTTAGAGGCTTAGGGTTGTCATTAGAGAGCCATTATGCAGATTTTCTTCCTCCTAACAAGCCCTAGCCGATCCCTTTCCTTCCCTCTCAACTTTCTCTCTAGATCTATTCGTTTTGGAGCCAAATCGATCGTGTATTGCTTAGATCTTGGATCTTTGTCACCTAATACAGGTAATATAGGTATTCCTCATCTGAAATCTGATTGTGTGAGTCTTATATTAGTCTTAATCCAGGCCATAAGGGTTTGGGTTGGGTTATTTGATTAAACGTTCACCGATTTCATGTTATTCGGGTGATTAAATGATTGATTTATGATGTAAAGGATTAAAGGATTAATAGGATGGTTAAAGATGATGAAAGTGCAATTAAAAGGATTAATTTTAAGTCCCCAGGTTGGATTTGGGGTATGGGTTCGTATGGAATTCGTTTGATCAAAGAGAAAAATTAGTTTGCTGGTCGGCACCCCAGGTGCGGCGCACCAAAGGAGTGGTGCGGCGCACCACAGCCAGTTTAGGTTTTTGGTGGACCCCGATATGCGACGCACCAAGGGCTGGTGCGGCGCACCTAGTGTTGATCTGAATTCTCTGTAGGTTTGGTGCGACGCACCACTTGGAAGGTGCGGCGCACCACTTGGTCAGATTTTACAAAATGTGTCGTTTAGCTTATATTTTGATCTTATACTTGTTCTAGGTTATTGGAGACACCTAGTCATCGTTGTATTGTGCTTGTAGCTTGTTGTTAAGCTGTATCAAGGTAAGATACACTACTTTTGTCACGCTGAGGGTTCAACAAGCAAAGGTTTCATACTTATAACTTCCTTAACGGTAACATATGATATATGTGGGTATCTCGGGTTTACACGGGAGGTGAAAGATTTTTGAAAACCCATATTTTTAAACGTCGGGTGTTACAAGTTGGTATCAGAGCATTGGTTTAAGTGAACCAAAATTCGACTTATGCCGTAGGATTTTGGACTTAGACCGACGAGAAGTAGGTTAGGCTTAAGTAGGATGCCTAGCTAATGAAGTGGAATGCTCTAAGACGGGTTGGGGAGTGAGTGAGAGTGTGATTTAGGGCTTGTTTATTGTGTGTGATAATGTAGTTATATGTAGTAGAGCCTTAACATATGTAGTCACTCTTTAACTCTTGCTAACCGTCGTCGTTGCTTTGTAGAGTTAATGGCAAACACTAGAGCTAGTAACCAGAGAGCAGGAGGAAATGGTGGTGGTGTTCCTCCTAATGGAAACGGGGCTGGAAATGAAGTAGAGCAAAGGCCACCCCGTGTACAAAATCGCCGTCTTGGTGATCCACCAACCGCCTCCGAAGTAGAAAGGGCAAACCCGGTAATAGAGCAGGTTCCCAATCAAGCCCAATTACATGAAGAATTGAGAGCTATCCGAGCTCTCTTAATGAGAAATGAAGAGGAATTAGCTCAATTGAGGGCTGAAGAAATGCAGAAAGGATTGGGAGTGAACAAAGGGGTGAGCGTTCGAAAGGGAATTACTCTAATCCCTCCCAAAGTGTTGAACCATCCATGGCAGTCGTGGGTGTTAATGAAGTTAATGGTGGAGGACTTGGAGTTGTTAATGCACCTCGTGTTAATAACTTCAAATATGAAAGTTTTCAGAAATGTGGTGCCAAGGAGTTTGATGGTACCAAAATGCAGTGGGTGCTATGGAGTGGATCGAGGACATTGAGGTAGTTTTTGCATCTTGCTATTGTCCGGATGATATGAAGGTTTTGTGTGCTAGTAGGATGTTGAAGAAGAATGCCCGTAATTGGTGGAGGGCTACTACAGTGTCTATGGCTTCCTGAGGTACTTGCAGTTATGCCTTGGGGAACATTTAAGGAGAAGTTTCTAGAGGAGTATGTGGGAACGCGTGAGTTAAGGTTGATTGAAAAGGAGTTTAGATCGTTGGTTGCTAAACCCGGTGCAATTTCTGATTATGCACACTCGTTTATGGAGAAGTTGAAGTTTGTTGGACACTTGGTTCGAAGGCAGGAGGAACAAATTGAGGCTTATTGTGATGGTCTCCCGCTAGTTATCGTGGATTATGTAGACAACATGTGACTTTATCGGCGGCTATTAAGGAGTCAAAGAGGTTGGATGATGACTTCAAAAGTGAGAAAGTTGTGGTGAAGGTTGATGACAAGAAAGCAGGGTTCAAAAGAGGGTCAAATTGGTCATCTAATAACAATAATAAGAAGTTTCGTGGGAATTCTAGCTCAAGTGGTGACAAAGATAAAAGAAGAATGGGTCTTGGTGTGCTTTTTGCAAGAATGTTCATGAAGGTCAATGTTCCGACAAGACAAGAAGGGGTCATAAGTGCGGGAAGTCGGGACATCTTGCAACGGAATGTAGGGACAAGACTCGTTGTTACAAGTGTCAGGAAACGGGTCATCTTATTGCCGATTGCCCACAAATGAAGAATGACGGGAAGAAAACAGCCACTTCAGCAACAAAAGTGAGAGCCTTGCAGATGACTGTTGATGATGCTAAGAACAACGACGAGGTGGTAAGTTGTACTTTCCTTGTTAATTCAAAACCTGCTTCTGTTTTATTTGATTCGGGTGCAAATAGGTCGTTTGTGTCTACTTTATTTGCTCCTAAGCTAGGAAGAGTCACTACCCCTTTAGATTGCTCGATAGAGGTGGAAATTGTTAATGGTACGGTTAGTGATATACGTGTGGGTTATGATGATTGTGACATTGAGATTGAAGGTCGTTTGTTTCCGGTCCAGTTATTGCCTACTACTTTAGCCGGTTTTGATGTAGTGATTGGTATGGATTGGTTGTCTAGAAATGAAGCTAATATTTTGTGTTCCCAAAAGATTATTCGGTTTCCTACATCCGATGGTAATGTGGTAACGGTTTATGGAGATAAGAAGAGAGGGGGGATAAATATCATTAGTATGATGAAGGCTATTAAATGTATAAGGAAGAATAAGAGTCATTTCTTGGCCTATGTTATTGATGTGAGAAAGGAGAAGCCTTCTATTGCTAGTGTTGATGTAGTATCCGATTTTCCCGATGTGTTTCCCGAAGATCTTCCCGGTATCCCTCCTGACCGTGAAGTTACTTTTCAGATAGATCTTATTCCGGTGCTACACCTGTTGCTAAAGCACCTTACCGATTAGCTCCTACAGAAATGAAAGAGTTAATGTCCCAACTTCAGGAGTTACTTGACAAAGGTTTCATTAACCTAGTTCCTCGCCTTGGGGAGCTCCGGTTCTCTTTGTAAAAAAGAAGGATGGATCTATGCGCATGTGCATAGACTACCGTGAGTTGAATAAGCGAACGGTTAAGAATAAATATCCTCTCCCGCGAATTGATGATCTCTTTGATCAACTACATGGTGCTTCATATTTTTCAAAGATAGATTTACGGTCCGGTTATCATCAATTGAAGGTTAAGAAGGAGGATGTAGCAAAGACAGCTTTCCGGACTAGATATGGCCATTATGAGTTCTTGGTCATGCCATTTGGTTTACTAATGCTCCAGCCGCGTTTATGGATTTAATGAATCGGGTATGCCGTCCCTTTCTAGATCATTTTGTTATTGTGTTTATTGACGATATTTTGATCTATTCTAAGTCAGAAGATGAGCACCGTGAGCACTTAAAAGCAGTTTTGGAGGTGTTGAGGGAGAAGAAGTTGTATGCCAAGTTTTCTAAATGCGAGTTTTGGCTTCGAGAGGTGCAGTTTCTTGGTCATGTTATTTCATCGGAAGGTATTAAAGTAGATCCTTCAAAGATTGAAGCTGTTTCAAAGTGGGAGCAGCCAAAGACTCCTACTGAGATTAAAAGTTTTCTTGGCTTGGCTGGATATTATAGAAGGTTCATTCAGGATTTCTCCCGAATAGCCAAGCCTATGACCGAACTAACGAAGAAAGGAGTAAAGTTTGAGTGGACCGATAAGCAGGAGAATGCATTTCAAACGTTGAAGAAGAAGTTGTGTGAAGCTCCTATACTTGCCTTACCTGAAGGTACCGATGATTTGGTTGTGTATAGTGATGCATCTATCACGGGTTTGGGTTGTGTACTGATGCAGAGGGACAAGGTGATCGCCTATGCTTCTCGCCAGTTGAAACCACATGAGAAGAATTACCCTACCCATGATCTTGAATTAGCCGCAGTTGTTTTTGCATTGAAATTGTGGAGACATTACCTTTATGGTACAAAATGCACTTTGTTTACCGATCATAAAAGTTTGCAGTATGTCTTTAATCAAAAGGAAATGAACGTGAGACAAAGGAGGTGGATGGAATTACTTAAGGATTATGATTGTGAAATCAAATACCATCCGGGTAAAGCCAATGTAGTGGCGGATGCACTAAGTAGGAAGGTGCAAAGTTCTTCTTGTAAGTTGATGAGTATGCAAGTTCAAGCCAAGTCGGGGCTACTTGATCGAATTAAAGAAGCACAAGTGAGGGCATTGATGAAGGATAACATTGACAATGAAAGCATTGGAAAGAAGAAACGTCTTGTGATGGAGACTAATAGCCGTGGGTTCAAAACATACAAGGGTCGAATTTGGGTGCCATTGCTTGGTGGTAACCGAGAATTGATCCTTGAGGAAGCCCATAGAAGTAGATATTCGGTTCATCCCGGTGTCACCAAAATGTATGCAGATTTGAAGTCGATTTATTGGTGGCCGGATATTAAAGGGGAAGTAGCTCATTTTGTAGCAAAGTGTTTGACGTGTGCACGTGTGAAAACGGACCATCAAAAGCCGTATGGTTTGTTGGATCAATTAGACATTCCCGAGTGGAAATGGGATCATATTACCATGGACTTTGTAACGAAGCTACCTAAAACGCCGAAAGGGAATGATATGATATGGGTGATTGTGGATAGATTGACGAAGAGTGCTCATTTTCTAGCTACCCGACAAGATGTGCCTTTAACGAAGATGGCAAAGATGTACATTGATGAAGTAGTTGCGAAACATGGAGTTCCTTTATCTATTGTTTCGGATCGAGACTCGAGGTTTGTGTCAAACTTTTGGAAGGGTCTTCAACGGGAATTGGGTAGTAGAATAAATTTGAGTACCGCCTATCATCCTCAAACCGATGGGCAAAGTGAGAGAACCATTCAAACCTTGGAGGATATGTTGAGAACGTGTGTACTTGAATACGGTGGAGCATGGGATGATCATTTGAAGATGATTGAGTTTGCTTACAACAATAGTCACCATGCAAGCATTGGAATGCCACCATTTGAGATGTTATATGGTAGAAGGTGTAGGACTCCAAGTTGTTGGATGGAGCCCGGTGAAAAGCAGTTGACCGGCCCCGAAATTATTGAAATTACCTCTGAAAGGTTAATGTAGCTAAAGAAGCCTTACGTGTGGCAAGAGAAAGGCAGAAAACATATGCAGATAAGAAAAGGAGACCGATTGAGTTTAATGTTGGTGATTTAGTGATGCTGAAAGTATCACCTTGGAAAGGAGTTATTCGATTTGGAAAGAAGGGAAAATTGAGTCCACGTTTCATTGGACCTTTTAAAGTTGTGAAGCGCATTAAAGACGTGGCATATCAGTTGGAATTACCTCCAGAATTAGATGGAATTCACAACACCTTCCATGTATCCTACTTGAGGAAATGTTTAGCTGAGGAGTCAAGTGTGATTCCTATTAAAGACGTGAGTATTGACCCAATGAAGAAAATAGTAGACGAACCGGTAGCGATACTTGGAAGAAAGCAAAAGAAGTTACGCCGAAAAGTGATTGACCTTGTGTTGATAAAGTGGAAGCATAATCATGGAGAAAGCTTAACGTGGGAACTGAAGCAGTAATGAAGGAAAAGTATCCCGAGTTGTTCCTTACTGATGAGATTCCGGGGACGGAATCCTCTTAAGGGGGAGGTAATTGTAACATCCCAAACTTTTCTTTACTAGTTGACTAATGCCGTTAAGTCAATATTGTGTGTGTTGTTAAGTCTATTTTAGATTTAATGCTTATATGTAGTTAATGTGTGTTATGTGTGAGGCTTGTAAGCCTAAATGTTAATGTAGTATAAATGTGTGTAATATGAAGATTAATGTCTATGTAGTGACATTTAATGAAGGATTAATGATGTATATGGTCAATAAAGTAGTTTGTGACCAATAATGAAGGATTAGGAAGCTTAGGGGCTAGTTTTGACATGTGTGCAAAGTCAAAAACGGGTTTAGAGGCTTAGGGTTGTCATTAGAGAGCCATTATGCAGATTTTCTTCCTCCTAAACAAGCCCTAGCCGATCCCCTTCCTTCCTCTCAAGTTTCTCTCTAGATCTATTCGTTTTGGAGCCAAATCGATCGTGTATTGCTTAGATCTTGGATCTTTGTCACCTAATACAGGTAATATTGGTATTCCTCTTTTGAAATATGATTGTGTGAGTCTTATATTAGTCTTAATCCAGGCCATAAGGGTTTGGGTTGGGTTATTTGATTAAACGTTCACCGATTTCATGTTATTCGGGTGATTAAATGATTGATTCATGATGTAAAGGATTAAAGGATTAAAGGATTAATAGGATGGTTAAAGTTGATGAAAGTGCAATTAAAAGGATTAATTTTAAGTCCCCAGGTTGGATTTGGGGTATGGGTTCGTATGGAATTCGTTTGATCAAAGTGTAAAAAATTGGTTTGCTGGTCTGCACCCCAGGTGCGGCGCACCAAAGGAGTGGTGCGGCGTACCACAGCCAGTTTAGGTTTTTGGTGGACCCCGATATGCGACGCACCAAGGGCTGGTGCGGCGCACCTAGTGTTGATCTGAATTCTCTGGAGGTTTGGTGCGACGCACCACTTGGAAGGTGCGGCGCACCACTTGGTCAGATTTTACAAAATGTGTCGTTTAGCTTATTTTTTGATCTTATACTTGTTCTAGGTTATTGGAGACACCTAGTCATCGTTGTATTGTGCTTGTAGCTTGTTGTTAAGCTGTATCAAGGTAAGATACACTACTTTTGTCACGCTGAGGGTTCAACAAGCAAAGGTTTCATACTTATAACTTCCTTAACGGTAACATATGATATATGTGGGTATCTCGGGTTACACGGGAGGTACTATGGGATATGTAGTTGACCATGAGACCTGAAATGCAGACCCTAATGTAGTGAAACGAAGTATTATTTAATGTAGTGTATTGATATGTAGTTTATGTAGAATTACGAAGTATCTTATTATGTGTGAAATGTAGAAATGGAGTTAATGTGTGACATATGCATACTACATGGCTTGTATACCTAGCTCACTAGACTTGGTAGGTTGCCATGTCACTTGCACGTTTAAGGGCCCAAACGAAATGAAGGTAATGTGTGATTATGTTTAGGTTATGTGTGTTGCCTAAACTATTATGTGTGAAATCGAGCTCGTAAATATAATGCAGGGAAAGTGTTAAGCTTAACCCGTACAAGTCTTAGCCGGACGAGTACGTTGACGTAGTTGTTGCTTGGGTGGCTCCTTGCAACATGGTCTTTATAATGCAGGGCGAGTAATACGAGGGGTTTTACCAACCTCCACATACGGATTACTCTTGGATTGGCTTGCCATTCCTTAACGACATACGATGATTAGCCTTTGGTTGATCATCCAGTCGGGTGTGATGCAGGGCACACTTATATGCTGTAAACGAAGATATGTGTGACAATGTGTGAACTAATGCAGGATAGGCACATTTAGGATGATTATCCTAATTGATATGAAGTTGTTATGCAGTTATGTGTGTTGTGTGTTGTGCCTAATGAGTTTGTCTATTAACGAAGAAATGTTTTAATTGGACAAATGCTTTTAAATTAAGTGTGATCTTACTTAGCTATTCTTATAGCTAACACTTGTTTCTTTAATGTGGTTGTTCCCTCAGGTTTAGCTTGAAGGACTTGTAGGTGCAGGACGTGAGAGCGTGGGTAGAAAGCATGCAGATTCCTTAGCTACCCCTAGTTGCTTATTATGGAGACTTTTGATTACATTTCATTTTGAGGTCGAATATATGTAATAATGTGTGAACGGTTGTTTAATGTTGGGCAACCGTTGGGTTTTCATTTGAACTATTGTTTGATATGGCGTGTAACACCAACTAAATGCAGAAACCGAAATGTTTTTATCGGTTTTGACTTTTACGGTCTTTACTTCCACAATTTAACACCGTTAGGTGAAAGATTTTTGAAAACCCATATTTTTAAACGTCGGGTGTTACAGTCAAAAGGGTTAATTTTATGTCCCCAGGTCGAATTAATGATTGGTGTTCGTGTGGGATTCGATTTAAAGAATAAAAAGTTGGATTTTGGTCGAACTGGGTGTTATGCGGCGCACAAGTCTTTTGTGCGGCGCACAGATGGAGTTTTTGAAAAATAGTCCCCAGGTGGGTGCCCGTCATGCGGCACACAGAACTTCTGTGCGGCGCACAGATGGTTTGCTCAGAAAATTGGATAGTTTCTGTGACGAATTTGGTTGATTTGTGCGGAGCATAACTTTTCCATGCGGCGCACAAATTCTTGAAAATCATTTTGTGCAGCGCACAGGACTTTCATGCGGCGCACAAATGGGTCCAGACTGGTACTTAAGTTTCGTTTAGCTTATAGAACGATCTTATACTCATTATAGGTAGTCGGGAGCACTTAGCAAGCACTGTAAGATACTCATAACTGGTTGGTAAGCTGTACCGAGGTAAGATAACATCTTTTGTCACCTGATGGTACAACAAAACACGATTTTATAAGTTAAACTTCCCAAATGAATATGTATGCATGTTTTATGTTTATGGGTGACTATGGGAGGTTGCTAAGGGATATTATACTCACCATTGATGATGTATGATATACTTATGCAGGTTACAAAGGTGTGAGGTAAGTATACATGTTATGAAATGATGAAATGTTTATGTTATGTGATCATGAAAAGATGAAATGATTATGCTAAATGTTTGTATACATGGCTTGAACACCTAGTCACTAGACTTATGATTAGGATTGCCATGTCACGTGCACGTTAAGGGCCCTAAAGCAAAAGATGATATGTGATGAGCTTAGGTGAAAGTGTAACCTAAACTAATATAAAGATTAAAGTCTCGAGCAATATGTAAAGTCTTGTGTTAAGCTTAACCCGTGCTAGCTCCTCGGGGCTAGTGCGTACGTGGTCACGTGGTTTGGGAATCATGATACCTCCCGTGGCATAGTTACATTTGAGTATTCTGGGTGGAGTAACTAACCACCATTGCATAAAGGCATAAACGGTTTATTCAGTTGGAAATGACTTTGTCAATTCCTTAACGACGCCGATGGACCACCTTATGGTTTACCCATTATGTCGGGTGTGAGGACTCCATGTATGGTCTATGACCGCCTACACACAACCCCACATCCCTATGTAAGTGGCATAAGTCACTTAGCCTACATCTAGGCAAAAAAATAAAGAAAAGAAAGATAAAGAAAGTAAAGCTAGGCACAATTAGGAATACGATGATCCTAATGTGTTATATTATGATATGTTATGATTGTATGTGATATTAACATTAAAAGATGACTTTGTTAATATATTATGAAATGGCAAATGTTTTCAAATTCGTGTTATCTTACTTAGCTATTTTATTAGCTAACACTTGTTCTTTGAAAATGTTGTGCCTTCAGGATAATCAAGTTTGAGCTAGGCGAGGATTAGCTTGGTGAGACTTGGGTAGAATGAATAAAGAAGACTAGCAAAGACTTTTGAATGCTTAGACTTCCCATTAATCTTATGTTTTGGATATTTCATTTATGTTTAAAGACTTGTAATAATGTGGCATTTATGTTGGTGCCATTACTTGGATTTACTTTTATTGTTTTGATGATGCTTAATGGTAACACCAATTTTAAAGGTACCATCCGTTACGGATGGGGCAGATTTTGAAAGTGATCCTTTCCGCTTATTTTAAGCGCCGTTTGGCAAAGTTTTTAAAAATCCAAGTTTTTTAAATGACGAGTGTTAGAAGGTTGATCGTGGTAGGTTGATTTCTGAATATGTCCCTTTTGTTTGCAAATCTTTGTTGGCTAGTTCAGATGTTCTGCAGTCAGTTGGTGATGGTGTGTCTGCGAATCGTTTGGAGGAGAGAGCTAGAGTGTTGGAGGAGTTTAGCCAAGAAGGTCATGTTGACCTTTCTACTCGTCTGGATTATGATGCCAATGCTTCTGTGAAGGCAGTGGCGGATCCAGGATTTCAACTTAGGTAGGTCCTAAATTTTGACTTAACGACTTGGCTCAAACAGGGGAATATATTAAATGGGCCGGGGCAACTTATTGAGTCACAAATGCATATATATAAACATGAATTCGATATAAGGATGATTTTATATTGTTAATATAATACATACATTATCAAAAGTTCAAAACCACTATAAATATACCCATATACAATACAATAATACATATGAAAACTACTAAAACTAATATTGGCGACATAATGTTATCATGTTAGTCTTGTAGATTTTTGAAACTAGTACGATAAAATTAATTCGGTCATCAAAACACAAAAAATTTTATTTTTATCTTAAGATTAAATGTAAACAAAACTTTAAACGATATAAATTCCGACTATATTTTGAAATAAATTCTGCTCAATACAAATCCTTTGAAAGAATTTATATAGTTTAGGTCTTAAATTGATTAATGTTAGTATATTAACTAATGACCAGAATCCCAGATGTTATCCAAGTCTCCAAGATAAAAAAAATAAATCTTGTTTGATTTTTTAAGGATTGCACTCTTTGCTAAGAAATATGTACATCACATGTTGGTAATAAAGTAGTGGACAAAAAGAGTTGGAATGCACTTTAAAAATTTAATTAATGCTATCAAAAAGAATAGTAGTCGTAGTCTGTGGTGGCACGCGCCTTACTCCCAGAGCATCAAACAGTATAAGTATATATACTTCATCTTCTTCCTTGTTTTCTTTCTTTTACAGTCGCCGGAAAAAAAAATCTCACTATAAGGCCTGAATGTTTATACAAGAATAGGATCGGATGTAAAGGTAGGTCCTAACCAAATTTATACATAGGTCCTTGAAAATATTATCACATAACCTGTAAATATTTTTCGAAACTTAGGTAGGTCCTAGGACCTACCTACTTGTATGGTAGATCCGCCCCTGTGTGAAGGTTGAAGCTGCTGCAAAACAATGGGAAGAGGCCAATTTCCCTGTGATTACTAAATTCAGCTCTCATCCTAACATGTCTGTGGATGAACTGCTTTCCCTTTTGTTCTGAACACATTTATTTAATATTTGGGCCGTCGTGCCATGATATGTAAGACAACATTATCCTACTTCCAGCTGGGCTGGATTTTATTTTGGGCCTGTGGGCCATGGTGACGTATTTTGAACATTTTAAGTATATATTTTGGATGTATGTTTATATTTGTTTCTGTGTGCATGATATGCTTGCCTTTTTAGACTTAGTTAGATAATCGTAGGTGTGAGGTTGCAACCCTTCTTCACCATAAATCATAAATTTTATTCAATCATAAAATTAAAAAAAGTTTCAAATACATAAGGTAAATGGACCTATTCTGTTGCAGAGGTGCTTTCTTCGTTTTCCTTAGTCGTTGGGGATTTTTCCTTTTTTGATTATCATTGT
Organism: Erigeron breviscapus; assembly: GCA_034093135.1. Lineage (NCBI taxonomy): Eukaryota > Viridiplantae > Streptophyta > Magnoliopsida > Asterales > Asteraceae > Erigeron > Erigeron breviscapus. The sequence goes on along the minus strand of CM067171.1, from coordinate 65,082,552 downwards.
GGTGAAAATGTCCACAAGTTCCCCTTCGTCCTTTCCTAGCTTTCTCTTCTTAATTGGCATTATTATACCTGTTATGCCATGGATGTTGGGGGAGTCATATCTCCCCGTGATGCTTGCTATTCCCTCCTCCGTTTGAAATTTAATCATGTTATGTATGACGGAGGGTATTATTCCGAACTTTCTTATTGCTGGCCTCCCTAAGATAGCATTATATGGCGACGATCCTTTTATTATCATGAATGTTAGTTCTTTCGTTCGCCTGCGTGGTCCAGCAATGATTGTGACTTCAAGTACTATCTTTCCCGTAGGCTGACTTTTTTCTCCGGAGAAGCTTATCAGTGGTGTCCCTGCGGGTGAGGATAGGGTACGTATGAGTGGGTTGGTGCTTGGGAATGCATGCTCATAGAGTATATTGCAATCACTTCCGTCATCAGTGTTGATTTTATCTATCCATATGCTTTGCAAGATTGCTTTGATCACTATAGGATCTTCGGAGACATGGGTCCCAAGTATTGGAGGGAAGCAGATGGCCTCTATGCTTTGAATGAGGGTGTTGATTTCCTTTCTTTTTTGTGCCTGTTTATCCCTTCGTATTATATATATTGTTGCCTGGGTAGTGCCATTTTTGTCCTCCCCAGACTCTTCTGTTTTTGGATTCATTTGTTGCCGAATTCCTCTCACCAAATGTGATAGCTTGCCTGTTTTTATGGCTTCATCAATTGCTTTCCTTAACTGGATGCATGAATTCGTGTCATGTCCTACGTCATTGTGAAATTCACAGTATTTGTCCTTGTCCCTTCTTCCTCTATCGCTCAACTTGGGTGGGGTTGGGCATGCTTTTCCTACTGATTCTGTCAGCAATATCTCTCTTGGGCTCTTTATCATCTCTGGGAGTGGGACTGGGTTGTAATCTTTTTTCCTTTCTTCCATGCTGTATGGGCTGTATCTTGCTTGTTGATTTCTGCTTGATTGCCATTTTCCATTCTTATACCGCGAATCTTATTTGTCTACGTTATTGGCTCCGATTTCCTTTGTGTCTAGGAATTTGTGAGCTCGTTTCTTAAGTTCGTCGAATGTGTCAGCTAGATCTGTGTTCAAACATTCGACTAATTCTCGACTTCGACAGCCGTGTATGAGCCCTGATATCCTTTGTGATTCTGGTAGTCCTGTAATTTCTTGTGATTCTACAGTAAACCTTTCTATGAAATCCCTTGAGGTCTCGTTTTCTCTTTGTTTTATGTTATGGGCTGACACGTGCGTCTTTTTGTGCTTCTTTTGTTGGCAAAAGTGAGATTGAAATTTTGCTTTGAGCTCGTCGAAGCTAGTTATTGATCCTTCTGCAAGGCTACCCAGCCATTCTCTTGCATCACTCATTAATCCCATTTTGAGTGCTTTGCATGCCACTGGCTCGATCCAGTTTTGCATCTCTGCTGCTCCTTCGAATCTTTGTAAAAAATCATCTGGATCATCGGTGGGCTGGGTATTTCATATTTGCTGGTAATGGGTGGTTCTTTATCCATTCTGCGAATGGTGATTTCTGTGGTGTCCTGCTTAGACTGAATGGTCTAGGTATGTTTGGCTGATACCCTGGCGGGGCTTGGTACATATTTGATGCCAAAGTGTTTGCCCCGTGAGTGTTTGAGTTTGGTCCTCCTCCTTGGTAGTACTGTTCATATCCTTGGTTGTAAATGCCTTGGCTATTCAAATAGTTTTGGTTATATCCCTGACCTGTATTTGCGGCTTGAAACCCTGCGTTCTGGTTGGGTTGAGGTCCATTTGTTTGGTTATTGCTTTGCATGTATGGACCTTGGGTGTGGTTTTGTGTTCCTGGCATGGTTGACCCCTGGGTATCGACTGGAAAACCTTGGTTTATTTGTCCTTGGAAGTTCTGTTGGTATCCCGCTGCCTTGGGTGAATGCTCCTTGGCCATAGTATCGTGGGGTCGTTGTTCCCTAGATCTTTCCTTGCGATCCTGGGGCAGTTATCCCCTGGGGAATATTAGTATGCTGCGTGTAATGAACGTATCCGGGTATGTCGGACTGCTGCCCTGGAAGGATATTATAGCTAGGTGGTGGCTGGGTATACCCTGCGTTGTTTCCTGACCCTGGGTTTTGCACCCCTGGGGTATATTCTGAGCATTCTGGGTATCTTGCCCTGGGTTTCTTTGTTCCTGGGTAGTAGCATGCGATCTCGCCGCGTTGTTTTCTTGGCTGTTGTTGTTTATTAGAGTCGCCACCTGTTGTATTATTCTGCACCCTTGAACGAGGATTCTGTGGCTGCCTTCGTCTCCCATGCGGAGGGGTGTCTCCGTCATACTCGTCGTATGCCTCATCGAAATTAATCGCTCTTCCTGTCAGTACCCCAGCCTCCTGAAGGCGTCGCAGGGTGTTTAGGATACTTTCATGGTTTTGCCGTATGTACACCTCATCGAACAAAGGCGGAGCTGATGTAGAGGCAAGGGTTGCCCCAGCTGAAGTAGGTGTTATTGGTGTCCCCCCTGGTTTTGGTTCAGATCTATGCTTTGATCTCCTCCGAAACCGGGTGGCCTGTTTCCATCTTCCATGTTCTAGGTTTAGGATTTGGGAAAACAAAATTTTTGGTTTTTTTTTGTGTGTGTGGGTTTTGCTATTAGAAAAGCGTCCCACGGATGGCGCCAATTGTTTGTACAGCCAATCCGGTCTCCTAGAACGTGTAAATGGGGGTTGAATGTGATTATAATCTGGCGATTCCCTTGCGGTAAGGCAGTGCCGTTTGTACGCCAAATATGTATGAGTATATGGTGTGTTTTGATCGATCACTCTTCCCCTATTTATAGGGGTTCCGTGACTTAATCCCCAAGTAGGGTTTTTGAAGGTGGAATATATTGTTTCCGAGAATATGGGATATGGCGTTATCATCTCCATTATTTGTGTTTGTAAAACACAAATAATCTAAAAAGTGTTCGGATTAAAAAGTGATTATCTGTTATGAAACGCAGTTTTAGAGAAGCATGTACGTACCTACGTGCTTTTTCAAAACGCAATTTTGAAAACGAAAAATCTATTTTGAAAATGCAACACCAAACACCCCCTAAAATGTCACTATTGAATGAATGATATGTTTACGTTTATCGCAAAACTGGTTGAACTTAAAAACCTGAAAAACCAACCGGTTCGAAACAAATGCAAAACTGGGCATTAAAAACCCGTCGTCCTTCATAAACCCGGTTCGAGTAATGGTTTGAAACGGTTTTAAAACATTCTACCACCACTCCGAAAATAGAAAGATAGATAAACACGATGTAGCAACTATAATAACGGTCCCCTCATGTATGTCCATGTAAGCTAGCTAAATATATCCACGTAGGCGCGCCTCCACTAAGGGTGGAGGGAGTACAACTCAACTACCAAATCTGATTTTTTAAAAAGGGGACGTGTAGGCCGACCACCCCATATGTAATCCCACCACCCCTTTAGGAGCGACAGTCGCTCCTAAAGGGGTAGTAGGATACGACAACGGGCGACAGCATACGACAAATGTTATGTACGATTCGAACCTACCACCCCTTTAGGAGCGACAGTCGCTCCTAAAGGGGTAGTAGGTTCGAATCGTACTATTTGCCCCTATAATGTTTCTGTTTCCCCGTGACGATTCATGTTGCCTTTAAAAGTTCGACCGATCGAGTTTTACACTTCATTTGCTCACTTTACACTTCTGTTTCCCCGTGACGATTCATAGTATTTACATTTCATTTGCTCACTTTAGTTTTACACTTCATAATCTGCATGGTCATCTGCGTTGTAAGTTGGCGCACCTCATTTTCATTTGCTGCAGAAAGTGTGTTTTGGATATAAAGGGTTAAACCATTCCTCATTTGAATTACTCCGTATAAAAGAGGTAAATCAAGTTTTCATTTATTCAAACTCATTCGGTCGTTTTTGGATATAAAGTATAGTAAGTATAGATATTACTGATAAGTGTTTTTATTATTTTAGATGGATTGCTTGGAGGACATTTTCTTAAATCCAAATGCGCCGGAAGGTGTAAATGACGAGTTTGTGTACGAAGAGCCCGATGACGAATTTGAATCCCCATATGTCCGTGCTGAATTTGATTACGATCACGGTGTTTTTTATACCAAGGAGGTATGTATATAATCCAACCTTTTCATTTTTTGTGTTGTTATTTTGTGAGTAATTGTATTTTGTTATTATTCATTAGATTTGTTGCTATAAAAGTATGTAAGAAAACTAATTATTAAAACTACGGATAAAAAATTGTATATAAAAACATATTAAAAAATGTACGTAAAAATGTAGATTAACAAAAGCTATTGAAAAATTGTTAAAAAAAGGTGTATAAAAAAGTGTATTATAAAAAAGTGTATAAAAAGTGTATTATAAAAAAGTGTATTTAAAAAAGTGTATATAAAAAAGTGTATAAAAAGTGTAAAAAAGTGTATTATAAAAAAGTGTATTATAAAAAAGTGTATAAAAAGTGTATTATAAAAAAGTGTTAAAAAGTGTATTATAAAAAAGTGTATTATCAAAAAGTGTATAAAAAAGTGTATTTAAAAAAAGTGTATAAAAAGTGTATAAAAAAGTGTATAAAAAGTGTATTATAAAAAATGTATTATAAAAAAGTGTATTAAAAAAAGTTAAAAAAGTGTATAAAAAAGTGTATTATAAAAAAGTGTATAAAAAGTGTATTATAAAAAAGTGTTAAAAAGTGTATTATAAAAAAGTGTATTATCAAAAAGTGTATAAAAAAGTGTATTTAAAAAAAGTGTATAAAAAGTGGATTATAAAAAAGTATATAAAAAGTGTATAAAAAGTTATAAAAAGTGTATTATAAAAAAGTGTATAAAAAGTGTATAAAAATGTATAAAAAGTGTTAAATAAAAAAGTTATAAAAAGTGATTATAAAAAAGTGTATTATAAAAAAGTGTATAAAAAGTTATAAAAAAGTGTATAAAAAGTGATTATAAAAAAGTGTATTATAAAAAGTGTATTATAAAAAACTGTATAAAAATTATAAAAAAGTGTATAAAAAAAGTGATTATAAAAAAGTGTATTATAAAAAAGTGTATTATAAAAAAGTGTTAAAAAGTGTATTATAAAAAAGTGTATAAAAAGTGTATTATAAAAAAGTGTATTTAAAAAAGTGTATAAAAAGTGTATTATAAAAAGTGTATTAAAAAAAGTGTATTATAAAAAAGTGTATATAAAAAAGTGTATTATAAAAAAGTGTATTATAAAAAAGTGTATAAAAAGTGTATAAAATATAAAAAAGTGTATAAAAAGTGTATTATAAAAAAGTGTATAAAAAGTGTATTATAAAAAAGTGTATAAGAAAGTGTATAAAAAAGTATATAAAAAGTGAATATAAAAGTTAAAAAATGTATTATAAAAAAGTGTATTATAAAAAAGTGTTAAAAAGTGTATTATAAAAAAGTGTATAAAAAGTGTATTATAAAAAAGTGTATTTTATAAAAAAGTGTATAAAAAGTGTATTATAAAAAAGTGTATTATAAAAAAGTGTATAAAAAGTGTATAAATTATAAAAAGTGTATAAAAATGTATTATAAAAAAGTGTATTATAAAAAAGTGTATTATAAAAAAGTGTATAAAAAGTGTATAAAAAAGTGTATTAAAAAAAGTGTATTATAAAAAAGTGTATAAAAAGTGTATTATAAAAAAGTGTATAAAAAGTGTATTATAAAAAAGTGTTAAAAAGTGTATTATAAAAAAGTGTATTATCAAAAAGTGTATAAAAAAGTGTATTTAAAAAAAGTGTATAAAAAGTGTATTATAAAAAAGTGTATAAGAAGTGTATAAAAATTATAAAAAGTGTATAAAAAGTGTATTATAAAAAAGTGTATAAAAATGTATAAAATTATAAAAAGTGTATAAAAAGGTATTATAAAAAAGTGTATATAAAAAAGTGAATTATAAAAAAGTGTATTAAAAAAAGTGTATTATAAAAAAGTGTATAAAAAGTTATAAAAAAGTGTATAAAAAGTGTATTATAAAAAAGTGTATAAAAAGTGTATTATAAAAAAGTGTATAAAAAGTGTATTATAAAAAAGTGTATTATAAAAAAGTGTATAAAAAGTGTATTATAAAAAAGTGTATTTAAAAAAGTGTATTATAAAAAAGTGTATAAAAAGTGTATAAAAAGTGTATTATAAAAAAGTGTATAAAAAGTGGATTATAAAAAAGTGTATAAAAAGTGATTAAAAAAAGTATTATAAAAAAGTGTATTAAAAAAAGTGTTATAAAAAATGTATATAAAAAAGTGTATTATAAAAAAGTGTATAAAAAGTGTATTATAAAAAAGTGTATTATAAAAAAGTGTATTATAAAAAAGTGTATTATAAAAAAGTATCTACAAATACAGTGGCTTGCCTCGTACAAGGAGTTATTTGTGTCATGTTGGGTCGACCAACACCGCAACTATCGTAACTACACTACCAACAGGGTTGAGAGCGAGCATTCTTTGCTGAAGTCAGTTATGCATCAAAAGCGGCTTACGTTCCACAGGATCGTTGAATGTGTTAACTCTGTTGTCAGCGGGCAATACACCGAAATAAAGGGGTCACTGGAACATTGCAGGCAGTACAATCAAAATAAACACAACTATCCCTGTTTAAAGGATTTGCTCGGTAAAGCCTCCCATGTAGCCTTGCAAATTATGGTTGACGAAATTGATCGATTGAAAAATACACTAAAAGGGACGTGTCAAAGTGCGGGTGTACAGTATGGGCTAGCTGTGGCTTGCCATGTAGTTGTCGACTTCTAACATACATGCAGGAACGTAAGTACAGTTCATTCAAATACAAATGGTCCATTTTACTTAAAAATACTTAATGTAATATTTTTATTCCTGCAGGAAGGCGTGTTCAAGAATATGAGATAGATGCATTTTGGTGCAGGCTCGATATAAACCCGTCCACCTGCCTGCCTGGAAATGTGAAGAAAGACTCGGATGATGACGAGCCTGTTGAGGACTTTTGTGGCGAGGTTACTACTGCCTTGGAACGACAACCCATAAAACAAAGGAAAAGCTTGATGTCAAAAATAAAGGACATCCTCTATCCGGGTCGGTCCAAAATCAAGGATCCGGAGGTCCAAAAGAAAACACGTGGTAGACCTGTTGGGTCAAAGAAAAAGGTATATTATTATAGTCTAGCAAATTATTAATTGTTAAATACTATACGGGTATACATCTAACTTAATTATTCATTCATTCATTGCAGATGCCAGACTTGGGTCCGCTCCTAAAGCCTCGCTGAAAAACTGGGTCGCTCCTAAAGCCTCACCGGAAAATCTTGGCCGGAAAATATGGGGGAGAGGGGGGTTGGATCGGTTGGAATGGAGAAGAGAAAGGGAAGAAGAAGGGAATGAATGAATGGATCGGTACAGAGAAAGAATATATTCATTTTTTCGAGTCACCCCTTTAGGAGCGACTGTCGCTCCTAAAGAGGGGGTTTGACGGGTCAACGGTTCTAACGGGTATATGCATGGGTATCCGCGAGCAATAAATGGGTCTACCCTTTAGGAGCGACTGTCGCTCCTAAAGGGGTGTGGTCGGGTTACCGAAGATTCCGTGGTCGGGGTATGTGGCCCGTTAAAAATCAATTAGATTTTATTTGATTAGATTAGATTAACATTAATTTACATCTCACTCTACTTTTTTCCAATAATAAACTCCCTTATTAACAATTAAAAACTTTAAATAAAGTGCAACTTGAGTACTACTACTACCTCATCCAATCCAAATAAGTCTCTATTTAAAATACCCCATAAAATTATTAGGAGATGCTAATTATTACATAGTGTAATTATAAAATTATAATAATATTGTCTTTACTCTTTATGCCGACTCTAACCAATGGTTTCTTCCCTTTTTTGAGTAGTTGTATAACGAGTAAAAATAGTAATGCTAACATTCTATTTTTTTATCTGAATGTTTATTATCGGAAAATGATAAATTATCCTAAAGATTAGCATCATCTAATAATTAAGAGGATTTTTAGGCTATTAATTTAAAAAAATTTAAATTTACATATGTAAAATGAACTAGCCTAGCTTGATAATGATATCACAACACTAATATAATTGCCCATACATCGTTTTTATGTGAAAGTTATACCTGAAACCTATTAGTTAGTGGATCAAGTCACATACCACCCGTCTATAAAAATTTTATGATGACATTTGAGAGTATTTTTCTTGATATAACAATATATTTGCAGAATAAAATTTTCATTCTTCTCATATTTCAATAACTTATTAACCGGCTATTGGTGATCAAAATGTCAATTTTGAGAACAAGAAATTAGGAACTGACTATTCCATTTTTAAACAACTGGTCCATTTTTGACTGACTGATTTTATTAAAAAAAAAAAAGACTAGCTTGGACACATCTAAGATAAAAAAAACAGTAACAAATAAATAAGGACTCATTAACCACAAAAGTCAAGAAATCAAGATATACAAAAATCATTAACACGACTAAATACACAAATATAAGATAGAATAAAAAATGATCATGATATGTGTCCGAACTAATGGTAATTGATAACTTTTCATTGATATTTAACGACTAATGGTCACTAGAATTTGATTATTACTAAGTTAATTATCAAAGCAAAAACATTGAATCAACAAACACTTTAAACTATCTATAAATCGTGGCCACGCGACGAATAACTAAAATATACTGTAATTCTGATTAAATACGTAATACTTTTTGCTAAAGTATTATAGTTGGAATATAATATTTAATGAATAATTTTTAATTTACAATGTTTGGTTAGATTCAGGGGTGGAGAACTTGAGACAACAGGGTGTTAATAAATGCCGTCAAAATATTGGTCTGACCCGCCGCCTTGCGTCATTTTGACTCACGTGCTCATTTTATTTGCTATTCCAGACCAATGATTTTTAACTAAAATCTATTTAAAAACTTGTAACAAATGCATATCATTTTGTACATTAGTTAGAATCTAGTAATTTTATATCTGGAAAATACTAAAATAGCTCACCTTCTTCTTGTTTATTATTTAAAATTCAAATAATCCTCAATTCTAATTCCATGAATCTAGCAAACCAAGTTAAATATATTAATATAAAATTCATTATATTTTATTTATTTTTCTAAAGTAGACATCTAAAATCTATTAGGGAGTTATTAAACATAACTAATTTTGGTATAATAAATATGCTGATTGAAGTTTAGTTATTATAAATTCATTAACTTTTTGTAAGTAATTTAGAGATTTAATAGTAGTCAAATATTTTGATTATGCATAATTTGTGATGATATATTTGACTAATACTTTGATTATGGTCACTCTATAATACATTGACTAATCATCTAATACCTATTGGAACTTTAGACTTGCATTGTTATACTTTTTATTGTCACTTAAATATAATAATAAGAACAACTATTCATTTAGCTAAGTTACAGTTTATATTTACCCAATATTGTAAAAATAAAATAAAATTATAAGTATATTTGTTTTTCTAAACTTGGTATCATTACTTTATGAAGATCTCAAGGATCGAACACGCAAAGTCATATTTGTTAAACTTTTCAAAAGTAATACTTTTGATTTTACATCATGAGAATTGTTGTTGGATTCTAACGAAGTACCATTATAACAAATTTATTTGATATGGAATCAATCTAAATGTATTCCGTCGATTTCTTACTATAATAGCTATATGGTTATCGTTTGATTTTTGGTTTCTAATCTGATTTTATTAATAGCTATGGCAAATATCAATCGGGTAGATCCGTAGATTCGGCCAGAGAATACCATCTCTATAGTCCATACCCAAGATAAAAAATTAATACATGTTTTAAACTTGTCAAGTTCGTTGTTTTGCAAATATTATTGGGATACCCCATTAATCACATATTTTCCTTAACTAGATTTGTTCCCCATCATAATACCAGTTTATTTCAATACTAGTTTTCAGGCCCGTCCGATGGACGGGTAGATTCAAAAAATATTTTCCAGGTTTCGTTTTAAGGATATTAGATTTCGTTTAAAACGATACGTATTATAGATTCCTTATCAATGAGCTATAGTTTATATGCTAAGATATACTCGTACATTTTTACAATAAATGAATAGAGTACAATTTTCAATAGGTATATTTCCATCAATTGGATGAGAGTTTATTGTATACATAATCAATTGTATACAAAATTGAATAGGGGAAAAAATAATCGGTATGTGAATGTTCTATAGAAATTTTCAAGATAGGATTAAGTTGAATTTTTAGAAGTTGTTCCGGAAGATTTCGATTGAGGTTTTTCTTTTTTCACTTTTCAATTTTTATGTAAACATAAAAGTAGAAGTAAAAGAAATAAAGGGGGTGTTGGCCGTCCAAGAGGGGTTTCAATTTTTTTTTATATGTTATATTAAATTAAAGTAAATTAAAAGAAAACGATGGAAAAAATCAAAAGTAAAAGGAGGGTGGACGGGAATTTGGTCTCAAGAAGGGTCCTGCTGGCTCCAAATGTTTCTTCAGAATCCTCTTTTAGTATAGAATTAGATAGGTCATAATATATAGCATTGAATAATCATAAATGGTGGTGATCATTAAGGTAAAAATACGTAAAATAAAATAAATATGAAGTTCCATGCTTGTGAGAAAAAAATATACACCTAATAGTTAGAGAGGTTTACTTGCGACAACTCCAGACTATTCGTAAAAAAAAGTGATACACCTGAGATTATTCGATTAGATGAACTAAAAAAGATAATAACAAATAATCAAGTTTGAACATAAATGTAATCAAAATCACGTAATATATATAATTTAATAATATATATATATATATATATATAGGGTGAGGATCCTGGAAGAAGGTGTGTTAAGGAGAGAAGGGAGAGAAGGTCCTATTGGCCAATCAGAACGCGACATGTGTCAAAATTAAAAAAAAACGCGGTGGCAATTTTGTAAATAAATTAAACTTTTTTGAAGCTTGGTCAGCTTGGGCTCTCAGTCAGCTTGGTCAGCTTGGGTTGGGTCAGCTTGAGTTGGATCAGCTTGGCGTCTGGATCAGGTTGGGTCAGCTTGGGTCAGGTTGGGTCAGCTTGGGTCAGCTTGGGGTCTGGTCAGGTTAGGTCAGCTTGGGTCAGCTTAGGGTTGGGTCAGTTTGGGGTCTGGGTCAGCTTGGGTTCTGGGTTGGGTCAGCTTGGGTCAGGTTGGGTCAGCTTGGGTCTGGGTCAGCTTGGGTTGGGTCAGCTTGACACAATTTACACATAATCTACACAAATGTAGATTAATCTACACAAATGTAGATTAATCTACACAAATGTAGATTATGGGTTTTGGGTCAGCTTGGGTTCTGGGTTGGGTCAGCTTGGGTCAGGTTGGGTCAGCTTGGGGTCTGGGTCAGGTTGGGTCAGCTTGGGGTTGGGTCAGCTTGACACAATTTACACATAATCTACACAAATGTAGATTAATCTACACAAATGTAGATTATGGGTTTTGGGTCAGCTTGGGTTCTGGGTTGGGTCAGCTTGGGTCAGCTTGGGTCTGGGTCAGGGTTGGGTCAGCTTGGGGTCTGGGTCAGGTTGGGTCAGCTTGGGTTGGGTCAGCTTGACACAATTTACACATAATCTACACAAATGTAGATTAATCTACACAAATGTAGATTATGGGTTTTGGGTTGGGTCAGCTTGGGTTCTGGGTTGGGTCAGCTTGGGTCAGGTTGGGTCAGCTTGGGTCAGCTTGGGGTCTGGGTCAGGTTGGGTCAGCTTGGGGTCTGGGTCAGCTTGACACAATTTACACATAATCTACACAAATGTAGATTAATCTACACAAATGTAGATTATGGGTTTTGGGTCAGCTTGGGTTCTGAGGTTGGGTCAGCTTGGGTCAGCTTGGGGTCTGGGTCAGGTTGGGTCAGCTTGGGGTCTGGGTCAGGTTGGGTCAGCTTGGGGTCTGGGTCAGGTTGGGTCAGCTTGGGGTCTGGGTCAGGTTGGGTCAGCTTGGGTCAGCTTGGGGTCTGGGTCAGGTTGGGTCAGCTTGGGGTTGGGTTGGGTCAGCTTGGGTCAGTTGGGTCAGCTTGGGTCAGGTTGGGTCAGCTTGGGTCAGGTTAGGTCAGCTTGGGTTCTGGGTTGGGTCAGCTTGGGTCAGGTTGGGTCAGCTTGGGTCAGGTTGGGTCAGCTTGGGGTCTGGGTCAGGTTGGGTCAGCTTGGGTTTGAAGTCAAATTATTTACAAAAATGCCACCGCGTTTTTTATAAAAAAGTCACATGTCACGTTCTGATTGGTTCATAGGACCTTCTCTCCCTTCTCTCCTTAAGACACCTTCTCATTTGATCTCTCTATATATATATATATATATATATAAGACTTGATATGTAAACTTTAGATTGGTCTTTTAGTCTTCATACTTGACTTGAGATAAATAAACAAAAATGATAAACATTAAAATCATCTATCATTTATATCAAACATAAGGGGCAAGGGTGTAGTGCCACAAATTGGCTCTTCGGCAATTTTTGGCTTATTTTCAGCCAATAGCAAGCCTCCATGTGTACATGCCAAATATTTGCCAATTCTTGCCAATTCTTGCCAAATTGCATGGTGTAGTTGCCAATTATTGCCAAATTTATATTTACCAAATAAACCCTAAACTTTAATTATAAACTTAAAAACGACAATACAACTAAATAAAACATTACATTTATTTAAAACATAAAACACACAAATACTTATAAATAAAGAAAAAGATTACTAAACATCGATGTCTATGTCTAGATTTCCCACGTGCTCCGTAATATCACGACGTAACATGTAATGCGTCTCTTCGTTACGTAAGTGATAGTGAAAATTAGGGTCGGTAACACGAAGATCGTTTGGAGGATCCCTGATGTACACCGGTGATATCGCGTTGCCGTCGTCTTGAGGATCATGTTATGTAAAATAACACACGCATACATCGTGTTAACGATCTTTTCTTTGTTCCTCATCCGTGCCGGTCGTTCTATGATACCCCACTTGTTCTTCAGAAGCCCGAATGCTCACTCAACGTCTTTTCTCGCGGACTCTTGGAGTTTCTTCATTACCTTCTCTTTATGAGCGACCGGGTATGCATTCGCCTCACAAAAGGAGACCAAGGTGGGTAAATACCATCCCCTAGATAGTATCCTCTACTGTAACTGCGACCGTTTACAGTAAACCCGTACTCAGGAGACTTCCCATTCACTTCGGGAATAAACAATGGCGATTGCTTCTACACATTGATGTCATGTTTGACCCTGCAACACCGAAATACGCATGCCAAAACAATAAATCATAGGAAGCAACAGCCTCAAGTATGATAGTTGGGCGTTCATGATCACCCCTGTGGTATTGCCCACGCAAACTATGTGGGCAATTTCTCCAAGTCCAGTGGGTACAGTCGATGCTACCGATCATGCCAGGAAAATGATGTCTAGCTTCTTGCGCCTCATATAAACGTGCAACATCGTGGCTAGTTGGAGACCGCAAATACTCTTCACCATAAAGATGCTTTATGGCGATGCAAAAGTTGTCTAAACACTCACGTGCAGTTCTAGTAGAGAACGACAACCCCTCATCATAGTTATCGGCGAGGTTGCCGTACGCTAGTTGTCGTAGCGCGCACGTGCACTTTTGAATTGGCGAGAACCCTCTAATACCCGCCGCATTCACTGAATCCCGAAACCATGGAAATGATGCAGTGATATCTTCTACGATTTTCAGAAACAACCGCCTCGACATACGATATCTCGTACGGAAAACATCGTCCTCAAACATCGGATCATCTACAAAGTACATGGACATCAATCTCTCATGAGCCGTGTGCCGATCTCTCCAAATAAATCTTCGTGTGTTTGCAGAAGAAGAAGATGTAGTGTCTTCTTCTAAGGCTGCAAGAGCAACGGAAGCCAAGAACTCGAAGCCGCCAGAAGACGACGACGACGACGAGAAATCGAAACTTCCGAATTCAGGGATTATTGCTACGGGTAGTTGTTCGTCGTCAGACATTTTGGCTAATGAAATTTGATAATATGATTAGTATGTTTGTTTTTTGATAGTATGTTTGTTTTTTGGTTGTTTGATTAAAATGTTTGTGTATGTATATATAGAAGTTGGAAAAAAGAATAAAAAAAATAAATAACATCACAGCCGCTGTTGCTAAAAACAAAAAAAATAACGGTCACAAAAGATGCTCTCAACGTTCACTAGCATCGCCCAAATGTAGCCGATAAAACTTGCCGACTACACCCTTGCCCCTAATATTCAAATATATGACATGTCTAGTACCCGATAAAAATTTCCAATTATTATATTTTAGATTTCTTTATCAGGTTCGGGTATTAATTCCATCGCTATGTAAGACATGTATTAAGACGTATTTTTGGGAAATTTGGGATTCATATTCAGACTAACACTATCCAAAACTATTATGTTGCGCACGAAACAAAGTGACAATTATGCATATATTTTATTACATTCCATTTTATAAATAAACTATTCTAAAAAAAAGCAAGAATGATATTAATTAAATAACTCACCATATTTCAATTTTAATATTTGTCTTTTCTAATGGAATATTTAATTATATTTCTCTAGAAGATCAAGATTTTCCAAGGGGTATATAAAGGCAGGGGACTCTGTTTTCTTTAGTCCATCATCACAATATACAAACCATGGCCAATATTTCATTCATTCCACAATATGACCAAACCTCTGATTACTCACCAGAATCATCCTACTCATGGGATGAACTTCTTTTTCATCATAATTCATCTCTTCCTTTCAATTTCAATGATTCTGAAGACATGCTTGTTTTCGATATGTTAGCTACAACCAATTATAGTCCATCAATGGGTGACAATTCATCCGAATCCAATACTTCAACAACCGTAATTGTTAAAGAAGAAGAAGTGACATCGGAATCCAAACTTGTGAAACTTCATAAAGAAAAGTCATATAGAGGAGTAAGAAGACGGCCTTGGGGTAAGTTTGCGGCCGAAATAAGGGATTCAACTAGAAATGGAATTAGAGTATGGTTGGGGACATTTGATAGCGCCGAGGCGGCTGCTATGGCATATGACCAAGCCGCATTTTCAATGAGAGGAAATGCGGCGATCTTGAACTTTCCAGTTGAGAGAGTGAAAGAATCGTTAAAAGAAATGAATTACGGGTTTGTAGAAGGGTGTTCACCCGTTGTGACACTCAAGAAACGACATTCTCAAAGGAAGAAACCGGTTAGTAGAAAAAATAAACTAAGTGTTTGTTCTAGCTCTACAAATGTTGAACAAACGAATATGGTTGTTTTTGAGGATTTGGGGGCGGATTATCTTGAAGAACTATTATCTTCATCCGATTGTAGTACAACAATTTCTTGGTAAATACAACCTACAAATCTTGAGTTTAAATCTTACCGTTGAAAACTGTTTAGAACAAGTCGTCGTAGATTTATCACTGCCCTTAATCTTTAGATATGGTCTTCAAGGTCAATCCTTTGTGCCCACAACCTTAATGATATATTGTTTTTTTTTTTCCCTTTTGTTTTGTTGTAAGAATACGAATACATGTTGTTTGTATCTTCATCTCTTTGTAAATTGCAAGTTTCTTTTTATCTTTTTTGATATCTTAAACATTTGATCACTTAGTTTTGTCCATGTGTGTTCAATTTGTGGGCCTTATTATTTGATGCGACATTATTTGAAAGTAATGGAAGAAACTTCAAAGAATGACCATAAATTGGTTGTTTGATAATATACTAAAGAGTATATGATGATCGGACCACATTAGGCGTGATATATGTAGTCATGTTTTTGGGCTTTCTAATGTTTCCGGATCAAAATGTGATGCCGAAATATCATACAAGATCCTCGAAGGCATAAAAGTGGATATATTATAAATTTTTGTGATATAGCAGTAGTCATTATGTAGTAATATTTTATGATTTTTAAGCCGTTTTTTATCCGTTTAAGGTATAATGTTTGGTAATAATACCAACCTTTGGGTTGTTATATCAATAACTTTTTAATCATAATTTTTGAGCCGTCAAAATTTCTCATCATTTAAAATTTGATAAATTATAGATCAATTTTGACGGCTGATTATTTTATGAAAAAGTAATAAAAATTAAGAGATGACATACCGTTTGTCTTTTAAGTTTTTAACATATGTCATGCTCGAATCCTATGACAGATTTGAGTAGGTTTTGTTTGAGTTTTGACTATGATGCATTTGTTTCTATATTTTTCTTCTATCATGGAGACAATAATATTCAAACTTGGGGATGGTAGAAAATTGTGGCCTCAAAGCAATCGTGTGGTTGTTTGGTATTGTGGACATAGTTTTTAGACTCTTACGAGTCACGAGTCGACTCTTACGAGTCGAGTCGACTCTTACGAGTCACGAGTCGACTCTTACGAGTCACGAGTCGACTCTTACGAGTCACGAGTCGACTCTTACGAGTCACGAGTCGACTCTTACGAGTCACGAGTGACTCTTACGAGTCACGAGTCGACTCTTACGAGTCGAGTCGATTAAGACCGAAAACGAGGCGACTCGTTGTGTGAATTTTTTTTCTCCTGACTCAGTGGAGACAATAATATTCAAACTTGGGGATGGTAGAAAATTGTGGCCTCAAAGCAATCGTGTGGTTGTTTGGTATTGTGGACATAGTTTTTAGACTCTTACGAGTCACGAGTCGACTCTTACGAGTCGAGTCGATTAAGACCGAAAACGAGGCGACTCGTTGTGTGAATTTTTTTTCTCCTGACTCTTACGAGTCGCGATGTAAATTTGAAACGAGTCACTACGAGTCTCATATTTATGATTGTTGTAGTTTGATAATATGGTTATATATTATATATCATATTTATGGTTACATTATTTTGTATGTTATATATGTATTTTTGATTCTTTTAGTACGAATTTGGAGATAAACTGTAAGTTTATGACTTAAAAGTATCGAATATTTTGATATTTTGGTAATGTATTAAAGTAATCAACTTAAATTTTGTTTATAAATACGTCACATATATATAATTATACAATATTATGTAGTATATACAAATGTCTGGACTCTTACGAGTCGAGTCACGTTTCGAGTCACGAGTCAAAAATCAGGTTTTCGAGTCGAGTCAAAAGTTACGAGTCGACAACTATGATTGTGGAATCTAAGTTCTAAAATCCTACTCCGTTTTTCACTTATGGTGGTTAACTAGGAGGTACTTATATGCTAAGGTTTTAGATACTGAGAAATCCATGAGGGTCTGAATCTCACTTTCTACATTTGTAGAAGTTGATTATTAGGGGTGTTTTTCGAGAATTCTGAGTTTCATCACAAACATGCGTGGTTCGAACTCCGCATATTGTCCAATTGGATGTAATTGTGATGTCTCGAATGCTAACTATTAACTACTAACTTGTTGTTAAAAAAAAATTATTTACATATTAAAAATTTAGTTGGAATTAGAGGCATGCCTCCAATTTGAGGACGGAATTGATAGGTTAGACATAGGCAGGGCAAATGTTTTTAGTTGTTTAACTTTCATTTTAGTAATTTTTATTTTTTTTGTTTTATAGGATTAAGATTTTTTTTTAGGTAACTAAGTATGATTTTTTTACTTTTTTTTATAAAACAAATCATATCTCTCTCCTTTATTTTTTATTTTTTTTTAACTTTTCAGCTTTTAGTTTAAAGGATCAAATTACCCCCTAATTTTTAACTTTCTTAACCCTCCAATAATATATCTACCCAATATAGCTTCAAAATATTTTTCAACTCCTATTAAACTACACTTTCCTTTATTCACTAATATATATCTTCACATAATATACTCATAATGAAATAATTTCCAAATGCCGTTGTTGATGAGAATAATATCGTTGTTGTTGTTGTGTTAAAGGTCTAGTTTTGGAAAGCTTGCAAATGCCCTCAAAAATACAATTGCATTTTGCAAAACACAACCTAAGGTTTTATTTTTCTTGTTAGCTTATTTTGTATGTTGTTTTGGGAAACAATATAATTTTGTATTTGACAAATTTGTAGCACAATATACAATACAATACCTTCTTTTTCTATCTAGGATTCTTATGTTTCATTTCAAAAAACTACAACTTTTGTGTAAAACTGTAAATATTTGCCAATAGGTGAATAGGATCGACGAGCATCTGTGGAACTTGAACATTATTATTAGGGGGTCAAAATTTTTTTGACACAAAATATATTTTGTTTTCCAATTTTTAAAGGGGTTAAAATATATATAATATTGTCTTCTTACAACTCAAAATTATGAAAGAACCAAAACTCCTGTCTGCCCTTCCGCCATTGAGGGTGAGTTTCATAGGAAAATATAGGTTCTATATTGTAAAAATATCACAATCAATCAAGAACTTGAGCAGAAATTATTATTATGAATATTTATTATAGAGTTTATGAGTTTATTGATACAGAATATTATCTAAATAATCATCAACAATGATGATTATATACAGAAACCAGAAATATATGTATATCGATATGATATATATGAATACAATATAGAGAAAAAAAGTGATTGAAAAATAAGCTGCAGAAATAAGTGTGTATTTATACACACTTTAATTTACATAAAACACCATTGACTTCTTCTTTCTTCACTTCTAGCACACAATCTTCAGAATGTCATCTTAACAACTTCAGTCCCTCATTTCCATACTTCAACACATTATGTCCTTTCCTGCACTTGACAAAACACTAAATAAGTTTTTAACCTTTTTTAACCATGAACTTGATCTTTATAACACTTATACAGTTATACCTTACAAAAGACTATTGAGAACGTATTCATCAAACGAAAAAGTGAAGTCTTCAGAACTTAGAGAACTATGTAAAAATAGATTATGTTTTTTTTTTAAAAAGTTATATTTTATGATCCTGTATTCAAATTAAACAGTTTCCAGTCTAAGTTCATGACTTACCTTGCAACTTAAGAATTGATTAATAAATTCAATCTTAACAACGATATAATAACAATAATCTCTATCTCTAATATATATATAAAAGAGAAACCTTAAATCCAAAATAGAAAAGTTTGGACCCTTATGTGATATTAATATTTAATTAGAACCATTAGATCAAAATGTATATATATATATATATATATATATATATATATATATATATATATATATATATATATATATATATATATATATATATATATATATATATATATATATATATATATATATATATATATATATATATATATATATATATATATATATATATATATATATATATATATATATATATATATATATATATATATATATATATATATATATATATATATATATATATATATATATATATATATATATATATATATATATATATATATATATATATATATATATATATATATATATATATATATATATATATATATATATATATATATATATATATATATATATATATATATATATATATATATATATATATATATATATATATATATATATATATATATATATATATATATATATATATATATATATATATATATATATATATATATATATATATATATATATATATATATATATATATATATATATATATATATATATATATATATATATATATATATATATATATATATATATATATATATATATATATATATATATATATATATATATATATATATATATATATATATATATATATATATATATATATATATATATATATATATATATATATATATATATATATATATATATATATATATATATATATATATATATATATATATATATATATATATATATATATATATATATATATATATATATATATATATATATATATATATATATATATATATATATATATATATATATATATATATATATATATATATATATATATATATATATATATATATATATATATATATATATATATATATATATATATATATATATATATATATATATATATATATATATATATATATATATATATATATATATATATATATATATATATATATATATATATATATATATATATATATATATATATATATATATATATATATATATATATATATATATATATATATATATATATATATATATATATATATATATATATATATATATATATATATATATATATATATATATATATATATATATATATATATATATATATATATATATATATATATATATATATATATATATATATATATATATATATATATATATATATATATATATATATATATATATATATATATATATATATATATATATATATATATATATATATATATATATATATATATATATATATATATATATATATATATATATATATATATATATATATATATATATATATATATATATATATATATATATATATATATATATATATATATATATATATATATATATATATATATATATATATATATATATATATATATATATATATATATATATATATATATATATATATATATATATATATATATATATATATATATATATATATATATATATATATATATATATATATATATATATATATATATATATATATATATATATATATATATATATATATATATATATATATATATATATATATATATATATATATATATATATATATATATATATATATATATATATATATATATATATATATATATATATATATATATATATATATATATATATATATATATATATATATATATATATATATATATATATATATATATATATATATATATATATATATATATATATATATATATATATATATATATATATATATATATATATATATATATATATATATATATATATATATATATATATATATATATATATATATATATATATATATATATATATATATATATATATATATATATATATATATATATATATATATATATATATATATATATATATATATATATATATATATATATATATATATATATATATATATATATATATATATATATATAGTGACAAATATATACAATATTACTCATTAATTTTTTAAAACATTATATCAAAGATAAAATGATAAAGTTAAAATTCTATTTTTGAAATGAATTTATATTTTGAACAAATAATCTAAAATGAAAAAGTAGTACTTATTACGAAGTGAGTGGCTTTTTTGCTTAGTGTACTTTGGTACATATTTTGGTGGGCTTTGTGCTCTTCCTTGGAGACAAGTTTCTTCTCTTGTAGCACTAAATTACATCGATATAAAAGCATTAAAACAAGGTTTTAAAACAAGCTTATTAATAATCTGCCCAAAACTATTTTTTGACTTCACTGCAGCAATATCAATCACAACATCATACATATTACCACCATTTCTCATCCTGAATGTCAAGTTCTTCATAACACTCCATACCTTTTGAGCATAATCACATTGAAAAAACAAGTGACTATAGTTATCAGCCATGCTTTTACAGAAAGGTCATAATAAATTGTCATGTTTTTGCCATCTGCTTATCTTATCTTGTGTCATGAGCCTCCCATGAATAGCCAGCCACAAGATGAATGAATGTCTTGGTATCAATTGGCTAAACCAAACTACATGACTCCAACTCACCTTAGGCCAATTATCTCTCAAGTCCAGCCAAGCCTGCTTGGTTAAAAATTCCATTTTTTGATTTAAACTTGAAATCCAATGGACTTTATCCTGCTTATTGCTTTGAACACTTGGAGAGTTAATTCTATTAAGAACATGATATTTCACCAGCCACCCATCAGGCCAAACAATATTCCCATTAATAACCATTTCAGCAACCTTGCTATTACTATCCAATCTGGCATCATACAGGTCCCTTCTAGTAATGAACTCACTTAAAGGGCCTTCATTACTCCACTTATCATACCACATTGACACCTTTAAACCATCTCCAATTTCATATATAACATGTTTCTTAATTTTATCTCTAATATGTAGCATGGTTTTCCACCCCCAACTATCAGTGTTGTCCACATTAATCTCCCAAATACTCTTATTCTTTAATCTAACCACATTAACCCACTGAGCCCATAAAGACTCCTTGTTTTCCAATATTTTCCAAAACTGCCTAATTAAAAGGACTTCATTCCATTTTTTTTAATCCTTAATACCAAGTCCACCCTGCTCCTTGGGTTTACACACATTTTTCCAAGCAATTCTAGCCTTAATAAGCTGAATTCTCCCTGCATAAGATAATTTCTTGTTCCTCCATCCATCTATTCTGTCTTTAACTTTCTCAACTAACACCTTGCAATCCTTGATTCCTAATTTTTTAGCTAATAATGGCACTCCCAAGTATTTAACAGGAAGCTTCCCACATCTAAATGGTAATATCTGAAAGAGAAGCTTTGGTCTTAGCTTTGTATGCAATCCATTAATTCTTCACATGACTTAAATAATAATAATAATAATAAAAACTTAAACTTAGTGTTTAAATAAAAATTAAAGATACACATTCTATCTTATTATTGACAATTTAGTATCTATAAAAACTAATTTACTTAGTATACTAATTATAATAATATGTATAAAAAACAAGTTTAATAAAATATTTAAAAGTTAATGATAATAAAAGATGTATAAAAATGTAACATTTAAAATACTATTAATAAGGCCCCATATCTATTTTTTTTAAAAATTACTTTTATCTTAAAATAATCAAGTTGATACGATTAAAATTTTTATAAATGGATAATTATTAATTTATATAAAGATATGTAACTATTTCTAATTTGATGTATTAAATGCAATGTTTGAACATAATTAATATGATGTATTTAATGTTAATGTTTAATATAAAATTTGTTTGAATAACACATTGGAAATATAAATGAATAAAAAAATTGACTGAAAGTTAATGCTATAGGGTGTACTTAGTAATTGGGGGTTTATATAGCAGGTCCCTTTTGGATGGATGAGAGTGCTCTTTATAATTCTACCCTATTGTCAACTTGACATGGTTAATAATTGAGACATTTCATTTCAAAGAGCCCATTGGGCCAGTTCCGACCGATTATGTTTGGCATTAACACAATAGGCGGGTGTTGGAAGGTTGTCTAATTACTTCTTCTCTAGAGGTCAATATTTTAAAAGGGTGTTGTTAGGGACATACTTTATTTCTGAATAGACATCTCTTATAGGTATTTTAGTTAAAATAAAACAAGTATTAAAGTAAAACAAATAAAACAATAGGTTTTTCTTAATTGAAAATCAATGATGCATCATGAAAATCATCGTGCATCGATATATATACTTGTGTTTCGTGAATCTTCGTGCATCAATTTTATCATTATCTAAGGGTCAAGATCTTGTATTATTTATTTTACCTTAATACCTGTTTTACAATAACCAATCCCCTCCTGTACGCCCTCTAATGGTTTGTACGGAGCTTATAGGTAGTGTATAGGTTCATGATCCCTAATAAACGTTATCTAAACATATGTTATATGCCAAATATACATCTCTACATTGCATATAGGGCATGGCATTCAGAGCATGCCACGTGAAATTAGTTAGCTATCTAAACACCACCTATGCGCCACGTGCCGTTTTGCAGTCTATGTATAGTAGGTGTCTAGGTAGCATTATTTATAACAGATCATCAACAATGATGATTATATACAGAAAACCATAAATATATATATATCGATATGATATATATATGAATACAATATAGAGAGAAAAAGTGATTGAAAAATAAGCTGCAGAAATAATGAGGGTTTCTTAACCCTAATTTGAGAAATAAGTGTGTATTTATACACACTTTAATTTACATAAAACACCCTTGACTTCTTCTTTCTTCACTTCTAGCACACAATCTTCAGAATGTCATCTTAACAACTTCAGTCCCTCATTTCCATACTTCAACACATTATGTCCTTTCCTGCACTTGACAAAACACTAAATAAGTTTTTAACCTTTTTTAACCATGAACTTGATCTTTATAACATCCCCCCTCTAGTTCATGGTTTAAACATATTAAACAAACCAAGTTTTTCACAGTGAAATTGATGTTGCTTAGAACCTTTTGGTAAAGATATCTGCTTATTGTTTTTTTTTTTTTTTTTTTTTTTTTTTTTTTTTTTTTTTTTTTTTTTTTTTTTTTTTTTTTTTTTTTTTTTTTTTTTTTTTTTTTTTTTTTTTTTTTTTTTTTTTTTTTTTTTTTTTTTTTTTTTTTTTTTTTTTTTTTTTTTTTTTTTTTTTTTTTTTTTTTTTTTTTTTTTTTTTTTTTTTTTTTTTTTTTTTTTTTTTTTTTTTTTTTTTTTTTTTTTTTTTTTTTTTTTTTTTTTTTTTTTTTTTTTTTTTTTTTTTTTTTTTTTTTTTTTTTTTTTTTTTTTTTTTTTTTTTTTTTTTTTTTTTTTTTTTTTTTTTTTTTTTTTTTTTTTTTTTTTTTTTTTTTTTTTTTTTTTTTTTTTTTTTTTTTTTTTTTTTTTTTTTTTTTTTTTTTTTTTTTTTTTTTTTTTTTTTTTTTTTTTTTTTTTTTTTTTTTTTTTTTTTTTTTTTTTTTTTTTTTTTTTTTTTTTTTTTTTTTTTTTTTTTTTTTTTTTTTTTTTTTTTTTTTTTTTTTTTTTTTTTTTTTTTTTTTTTTTTTTTTTTTTTTTTTTTTTTTTTTTTTTTTTTTTTTTTTTTTTTTTTTTTTTTTTTTTTTTTTTTTTTTTTTTTTTTTTTTTTTTTTTTTTTTTTTTTTTTTTTTTTTTTTTTTTTTTTTTTTTTTTTTTTTTTTTTTTTTTTTTTTTTTTTTTTTTTTTTTTTTTTTTTTTTTTTTTTTTTTTTTTTTTTTTTTTTTTTTTTTTTTTTTTTTTTTTTTTTTTTTTTTTTTTTTTTTTTTTTTTTTTTTTTTTTTTTTTTTTTTTTTTTTTTTTTTTTTTTTTTTTTTTTTTTTTTTTTTTTTTTTTTTTTTTTTTTTTTTTTTTTTTTTTTTTTTTTTTTTTTTTTTTTTTTTTTTTTTTTTTTTTTTTTTTTTTTTTTTTTTTTTTTTTTTTTTTTTTTTTTTTTTTTTTTTTTTTTTTTTTTTTTTTTTTTTTTTTTTTTTTTTTTTTTTTTTTTTTTTTTTTTTTTTTTTTTTTTTTTTTTTTTTTTTTTTTTATTTTATTCACCTTAACCACACCTGCACAAATTTTTTCCCTTACAAAGTATAAATCAATCTCAAAATGTTTTGTTCTTTCATGAAATACAGGATTGGCAGAAATTTGAATAGCAGCTTTGCTATCACAAAATATATTAACAGGAAGACTTGTTTTTATTCCAAGATCATTTAAAAGGTTCATAAGCCAAATACTTTCACAAGTTACAGCAGCTAAAGCCCTATATTCTGCTTCAGCAGAGGACTTAGCTACTGTATTTTGTTTTTTACTTTTCCATGAAACAAGAGTATTGCCCAGAAAAATAGAAAAACCAGTGACAGATTTTCTGGTAGCAAGGCATCTAGCCCAATCAGCATCCACATAACCAACCATATCAAGATTATCACATTTCTGTATATGTAAACCATTACCTGGTGCTGCTTTAAGATATCTCATAACTCTAAGTCCAAGATTAAAATGCTCTTGAGTAGGAGAATGCATATATTGAGATAAACATTGAACATCATAGCTAATATCAGGTCTTGTTAGAGTTAAATAAATCAATTTGCCAATCATTTTCTGGTATGCATTCATATTTTCAAGTAAAGGAGAGGAAGAATTTGGTTTTAGAGTCATATTCATTTCAAGTGGTGTATTAATAGGTTTACAACCAAGTAGACCAAATTCATTCAAAACTTCCAAGCAATATTTCCTTTGTGTTAAATACAAACCAGATTCATTTTCAAGAACTTCAATCCCCAAAAAATATTTTAATTTCCCCAAATCTTTAATCTTAAACTTAGTGTTCATAAACTTTTTAACATTATCAATTTCAGTTTGACTGTTACCAGTCAAAACAATATCATCTACATACACAAGCAATGCCACAAAAACACCATTCTGACTTTTGACAAACAATGAATAATCACATTTACTTTGAACAAAACCAAACTCAATCAAAGCACTGCATAGCTTAGAGTTCCATTGTCTAGGAGCTTGTTTTAACCCATACAAAGATTTATTGAGTTTACATACCATATCTTTGTTATTAGAATAACCCTGAGGAATGTCCATATAAACATCCTCAATTAAATCACCATATAAGAAAGCATTATTTACATCTAATTGAAATAAAGGCCAGTTTTTAGAAACTGCAATAGTCAACAAGCATCTAACAGTGACCATTTTCACAATTGGTGAAAATGTTTCATCAAAATCAATACCAGCCTTTTGACTATATCCTTTTGCAACTAATCTTGCCTTATATCTCTCAATTTCACCATTTGCCTTGTATTTAATCTTATATATCCACTTACAACCAATAGTTGTTCTATTATTAGGTAAAGTAGTAATAGTCCAAGTATTATTTCTACTTAAAGCTTCCATTTCTTCATTCATAGCATTTATCCAATTAATATCTTTACTGGCTTCATAAAAGGAGGAAGGTTCAACACTTTTATTCAAAGAAGTAGCAAAACAATGTAAATCAAAAGACAAATGAGAATAATTAACTACTTTATTTAATGGATACTTAACCTTCCCTTGTATTTCAAAATCTTGTAATCTTTTAGACAGAACAGATTGTCTTGAAGACCTTCTTAAAACAATTTCATTTGTATTAAGATCATTTATATTGCCCTCAGATTGCATTTCATCATTCATATCTTGTAACATGATTGCAGGCTCAACCTCATTTCTTACATTCTCATTTAAACCAACTGACAAATTATGCTCAACAGAATTCTCAGTAGCTCTGACAGAGCTGCCAGGAGAATTGTCATGCAATTGTCCTTGAATGGTTATATTTGGACTGTTAAGAGAATGTGGGAGCTCACCTCCAATGTTAAGATCATTACCATTGTCTTCCTCTTCATCATTGGGCATAGAAAAATCCTCATGAATTAGTGTATCATAGTTATCAAAGAAATTTAGTTGATTTACAGAATCATTTTGAAATTTTTTATCATTTTTCATTGTAAAAGGAAACACATTTTCATAAAACCTAACATCTCTAGAGTAAACATAAGATTTAGACTCAAGACTATAGAGTTTATATCCTTTTTTACTATTAGAATAACCAATTAACACACATTTTTCTGCCCTAGACTCAAATTTATCAAACACATTTAGATTAGTTGCAAAACACAAACAACCAAAGACTTTTAAATGTTTTAAAGAAGGTTCAAAACCATACACTTGTTCATAAGGAGTTTTTCTTTTAAGAACAGAGGAAGGAGTTCTATTAATCAAATAAGTTGCAGTAAGCACACAATCACTCCACAAATATAAAGGAATTCCCCCCTGAAACATAAGAGACCTAGCAACATTAAGAAGGTGTCTATGTTTCCTTTCAGCAATACCATTCTGTTGTGGTGTATATGTCATAGAGGTTTGATGAACAATTCCCTTAGAAGTGAACAAAGATGACATTTGTTTATTTAAAAATTCTGTACCATTATCACTTCTAACAATTTTCACTTTGACATTAAACTGAGTATTCACTAATTCTAAAAACTGCTTAACATTTTCAAACACTTCAGTTTTGTTTTTCATCATAAAAATACAAACAGCTCTTGTAAAATCATCCACAATAGTCAAAAAATACTTAAATCCTTCTTTGCTTTTAACCTTATATGGTCCCCAAACATCTAAATGAATTAAATCACCAAGTTTTAAAGTTTTATGTTCACTTAAAGGAAAAGGTTCTCTTGTCTGTTTTGCTTTATGACACACATCACAAGGACCAATAACACAAGCAGGCAGACTCAAGGTTTTAGAAAAAACAGATAAAGCTTGGTCAGCAGGATGACCAAGTCTCATATGCCATAACAATTTAGACTCACAAGGAACAGAAGCAGAATTGCATACAACAGAAGAAGATAGAGGAAGATCATCATAGATATACAAGCCACCCTGTTCACTACCAGTCCCCAGAACATTCTTTCTTTGTAAATCTTGAATATAACAAGTACTAGGATCAAAACCTATGAACAAGTCATTATCCCTAGCAAGTTTATGAACAGACATAAGGTTCACATTATATTCAGGTACTACAAGAACATCAAATAAAACAATGCCATTTTTAAGGTGTAAATTTCCTATTTGTTTAACAGTAGCACATGTTCCATTTGGATGTCCAATCTTTAACTTTAAATCAGAAATGTCAACAACATTTGTAAGATTTTTTGCAGACATTGTCATATGTTGATTTGCACCACTATCAATAATCCATTTGATTATAGCATTGAATAAGAAACTGTTGCAACTAAAAAACCAAGAGTTACTACACATTGGCATACCTGCCATATTGGCATGCAGACTGGGACCAGAAGAAGACTTGGTATCTAACAAACTTAGCAGTTGAGCCACTTGATCAGAAGTAAGAGATTTAGAAGAAGTAGAAGCAACAGTAGTACTAAAAGTAGCATTAGAACCAGATTTATTCATATTGACATTGTTGTTTGAAAATCTGTTAAATTGATTTAAAGAATTCTTATTTTTTAACAAAAAACATCTGTCAATAGTATGTCCAATTCTGTTACAATGAGTACACTGAAGATTGGGATTAGGTGGTCTTAAAACCCTTTGATTTTGATCAAACGTTCTCCTTGATTCAAAATTATTATCATAAGTTCTTTTAGTATCAAAAGAATTTTTATTCCCTTTAAATCCAGAATTCCTGTTGAAATTAGTTTTGGCAACAAAAGCAGAAGGAACAGATTTTTCACCCATCCCCCCTAGATGAGATTCTTCCTAGAAACAATAGAATAAGCAGTTTTAACAGAAGGAAGAGGCTCTCTAGTTAACAAATTGCTTCCAACAGACATATATGCATCATCTAATCCCATTAAGAATTGCATTAATTTCATAAGATCAACATGTTTTTGAATTTCAGAAGCAGCAGAACAAGAACAAGCAGGTAAATGAATCATAGCATCAAATTGTTTCCACAATGCAGAAAGTTTATGATAATAATCAGACAGAGAAGAACCATTTTGAGTAAGACAATTAATCTTTTGATACAAGTTAAAAGTGACAGATCCGTCAACTTTATCATAAGCATTGTTGTCGACTCGTTATTTTCGACTCGACTCGAAATCTTATTTTTTGACTCGTGACTCGAAACGTGACTCGAATCGTAAGAGTCAGGATATTTGATAATATATAATTTTATAATTATATATAAGTATTTATTGTAGAAATATACTATTATATTTATATATTAAGTTAAAGAAAATTTTTAAAAAATAAAAAAATTTAAAAAAAATAAATTATTTTGTGACTCGTGACTCGACTCATGACTCGGACACGACTCGGACCGACTCGTACCACAAAAAAGAGTCATATTACGAGTCGGGAACAAATCCGAGTCATCCATCGAGTCGGCTCGTTTTTACTTTGTTTTGACTCGACTCGTACGAGTCGACTCGTGACTCGTACGAGTTTAACAACTATGATCATAAGTATCTTTAAGTTCTTGCCAAACAACACTAGCATTTTTGGAATAAATTTGACCTAGATATAATTCTTGTGAAACACAGCCTAATATCCAGTTAAGAACCACAGCATTGCATCTATCCCATTGTTTAGCTAAAACATGATTATCAAAATTTTTAAAGCATGTACCATCAATAAATCCAGTTTTATTCTTAGTTTCCAAAGCCAATTCAATTGCACAAGCCCATACTTTATAATTTTCAGTTCCAAGCAGTTTAAAACCAATTAAAGGTGTGCTAGTAGTGTCACTAGCATGCAAATAAAGAGGATCCCCAAAATCAAGTTTACTTATTCTTGTTACATCATCAAATTCAGAATTAGTTGATTTATTTCTAGAATGTCTAGGTGGTGTAACAGGAGGAGTGTTACCAGTATGAACAGAACCAGGCGGAGTATTCTCCATTATTAATCAATTAAAACACTGAATTAGACAGATAAAAGATAGCAATAAACCAGTAAACAATCAAATACCAAAGCAGATTATCACACAAAAAAACAACAAGTAATCTATGATAAACAGACAAGAAAACTAATTATCAATAAAAAAAACAGATAAACACACACGAAATCTACAAATATTAACTTCTCAAATAAAATAAAAAATTGTGAAGAAAATAACTCTTAATCTCACAAGAGTGCCAGTGACAGGATTCCTAACCTCTCATATGAAGGCAGGTCAAGTATTAGCACAAATGTTTTTATGAGAAAAGAGAGAAAAATTTGATATATATATATATATATAAAATTAATTTGAGAAGAAAATATAAGCAGATAAACAACAAATAATAAGAGATAAAGAGAAAGAGAATACAATACAGTGCTATAAGCCGATTGTAGATGAACCCTAATCCTTCTCTTGATTCACTTAGTCAAGAGAAGCAATCAGGATCTGAGATAAAAAGAACCAGAAACCCTAATTTCCTTTGATTCACTTAGTCAAAGGAAAAATTAGGCAAAATAACAAGAATAGCAGCGGAAGAATATAGAAGAAGGTTTCCAGATGAAACCCTAAACCAGATCGAACAAACAAACCCTAAATCAAAAATCTAGGGTTCCGAATTGGAATACGCCCTAGATCTGATTAGATCGAACAATAAACCGAATCAATATTCACCGATTAGGTAACCTGGCTCTGATACCATGTAAAGAATATCACAATCAATCAAGAACTTGAGCAGAAATTATTATTATGAATGTTTATTATAGAGTTTATGAGTTTATTGATACAGAATATTATCTAAATAATCATCAACAATGATGATTATATACAGAAAACCAGAAATATATATATATCGATATGATATATATATGAATACAATATAGAGAGAAAAAGTGATTGAAAAATAAGCTGCAGAAATAATGAGGGTTTCTTAACCCTAATTTGAGAAATAAGTGTGTATTTATACACACTTTAATTTACATAAAACACCCTTGACTTCTTCTTTCTTCACTTCTAGCACACAATCTTCAGAATGTCATCTTAACAACTTCAGTCCCTCATTTCCATACTTCAACACATTATGTCCTTTCCTGCACTTGACAAAACACTAAATAAGTTTTTAACCTTTTTTAACCATGAACTTGATCTTTATAACACTTATACAGTTATACCTTACAAAAGACTATTGAGAACGTATTCATCAAACGAAAAAGTGAAGTCTTCAGAACTTAGAGAACTATGTAAAAATAGATTATGTTTTTTTTTTAAAAAGTTATATTTTATGATCCTGTATTCAAATTAAACAGTTTCCAGTCTAAGTTCATGACTTACCTTGCAACTTAAGAATTGATTAATAAATTCAATCTTAACAACGATATAATAACAATAATCTCTATCTCTAATATATATATAAAAGAGAAACCTTAAATCCAAAATAGAAAAGTTTGGACCCTTATGTGAGTCCCGATTTACCTCAATGGATAACCCAATACGTAAAATACAACAAGTCCAATAATCATTAGATTGGACTAGTATTACTTAAATATAAATGCAAATATATAATAAAGTAATACAAGACTTAAAGCAATAATAAAGTAAGGTGGAACATAATGTAGTTTTCGATTGTATCTTCTTTATCGATGTATAAATAAGATACAAGGTTGTGCGGAATCAAGATATTACAAATTAGTAAATATCCTAGCAACCTTTGAATTACAAATGATCTATATTTGTCAAATAAACTCTTTTGATCGAGATACTTAAAGTTGTGAAGTATCCCAGTTACGATCGAGAGTATTTAGACAAATTCACCTAATTGCTAAAAAGTAATTTTTACGAAGGAAATGACTTTGTATTTATAGGCAACAAAATTCACCAGTGAATTTTGTTCCGTACAAATATGGTTGCATGCATTTAATGAACCGACAAGAACATTAAATGCATTGGATAAGGTACAAGGATAAAGTCACATCAAATGACTTAATATCCTTTTATCCAATCACCTTTACACACGTAGAACAATTGCAGGGGCAAGTGGAATGTCCCTTGGAACTTGTGTAAAGGCTACAGTCAAGTCTTCGTTACCAGTGTCCAGACTTGTAAGGTCTAGGAATACTGATGTAAAACTCCAGTCACCAGATCTGGTAACACTTCCAGTGGACTCCGCCATTTGTCAGTCTTCTTTATTCTAAATTCAGTCTTTGACTTTCAGTGATAATGTCTTCAGTAGAATAGATCTGGTCTGGAGGAAGTCCAGTGAGCCCATCTGGAGAGATTCCAGATTTCCTGTACAAGTAAATAGCTCAATGACCTTCTCATAATTTCTGGACAAATCTTCAGAGGGGCTCCAGTCTTCTCGTCTGGAGTGAGCCCAGTCAATCTGGACCTAACAAATTCCCCCTATTTGTTTAGAAATTATGCAAGTGTTTTCAAACTTTTATCTATACAACTTTGTAAGTTTGAAGAACACTTGTTTTGACTTAGTCTAAAAATTTGTAAGTTACTGGAAATCACTTTATAGATCATCAGTGTTCCAGTTTCACTCTTAGTTCTAACTTAGACTAAATCTGATCAAATACTTGTGTAAATTAAAAATTGCAACTAAATTTACATTCATCAACTCATAACCAGTTACAATTTTTATTTAAAAACAAATACAATACAAGTAATATGATACAAGAGTTAGGCCCTTTTTTTCGATGTCTGTCCAGGAGCATCTTCAGCAGCCTTTCTCTTTTGAGTTGGAGAGGTGGGTGTAGAATCTGAACTTCGTATCCCCAAAGCAATTTCCATTTGTTTCTTTCTTTTCCACACTCTTTCAATCCTTTTCAAAAATGCTGTAACATCTGAGGACAGATCAGTCTTCCCCCTGAATGTTAAGCCAATCTCTTTCAATTCAGTCCATCCAAACGACTGGACTGTTGCATTTAACCTTTCATCAGTAAAGTCACCTTCCCTGGTCAACTTTACATGAAACTTGTTCATCTGCTCATGATTTTCTGCCAGTTTGATTTCAGCACTAATGATTTTTCTGGCATCATTTCTGAACGACATTTGTTCATTATACTTCTCTTTCATCTTGGCAGACTGAACTAATGCTTCAGTTTCCCTGGATACTCTCTGTTGGTCAACAACAGACTGGATTTCTTCACGATTGATTCTAAGTGAAGTATCCATGGGAATGAAAGTGCTTAAGTCTGCATCCCTGATTGCCTTTAGCTGCCTGGCAGTGAGTTTAGGTAAACCCTTTATCTTCTTTCGATACTCAAGCTCCAGGGCTGCAACATTTTTCCTTATTCTTTTCTGAAGGCTTTGAAGTTTTTCAGTCCTTTGTCTTATCAGTTCGATCACACGGGTACCATAAGTGACTGCATCATATGTTTGTTCTTCTTGTGAATACCTTGATCGAAGATAAACATCATCCAGTTGGTCAAGGCACTGATGAACTCTGGGATCATCCTTCATCTTTTTATACACATCAATGTGTATTCCCAGCCTTCCAGAATTATAGGAATCAAGTGTCCCCATATTTGCCATTTGTCTTTTGTGGGCCAACAATTCATCCCTTTGTCTGTTTTTGAAAATTTCAATCAAAATACACTTTTGTTCGAGTCTCTTCTGAGTGTCTTCATCAACAGTTGGACCTTCAGTTGATTCGATTTCACCTCTAGATACTATATGCTTCTTTCTTTTGACTGACCTCAATGTAGTCTGAATATCTGGAAATGCTTCGAACCTGGGCTCACTGGCATCAGTACCAGTAGTCTCTTCTTCAACAATGGCTTCAGTACCAATGTTTTCTTGTTCACTGGTTTCAGTACCAGTCACTTCTCTTTCATAGGTTCTGGCATCACTACTAAATGCTTGAGAGATAGCACCAGCAACCACTTTTATTGCACTGCCAACATCCACATTCTTTGACTTTTCCCCCTTGGAAGGATCATCAGTCTTGGACTTAAGATCATTCCACAACTGGGTAAGCATGTGCCTTTCCTGGGAACCAAAAGTTCTTCCAGCGACTGGAGTTGTGATGTTGACAGTCTGCCTCAACTGAATGACTTCCTTCTTAATAAGTTCAACTTCTTTAGACAAGTCAGTTGGCAGTTCCTTTTTCACCAATTCAACCACTTGTGGCATCAACACATCTTGCAATGTTCTTGTGATTGACCCAGAAATATCTTCAGTTATTTCCTTCAGCATGTCTCCCCTGAACCTTCTAATACAAGCTTCACTGATGCTTGTAACAACATTATCTTGATCCAGAGAGGGTCTGCTTTCCAGATTACCAATTCTGGTGGTCAACTTCTGAAGCTCTTCAATAACATTCGCCAGTGGTTGAGCAACACCAGTTTCAATTGTTGTCTGAACAGACCTGACAACATTTTCCCTTAACCCATGGACTGCCACTCTAATATCTTCTGAGTTTTTATTTGTGGCCAGTACCAATTCATTTAACTTGTTGAAAACAAGTTGTTCATTCCCAGCAAAAAGGTTCATTTCTGATGCAATATTATTTGTTAATACAGATTTAAAGTCAGAAATAACCTGGGTGGATGAATGAAGGGATCTCCCCAGGTCCGTCACCTTACTTAAAAGGCCTTGGACCTCGGCAGAAGATGAAGTGGAGAGACCACCAGAAGGAGTGAGTTCAGATTCCCTTCTAATCACCAAGGGAATTGCTTCAGATATTTTTGTCTGCATTGCTTCAGTTATAGTAACAGTCGAGTCCAGAACACTAGGGAGATTCAATGGTTGTTCAAGTGGTGGTGGTTGAGATTGTGTTTCTGGTGGAGTACTTTGTGGAATTGAAGGAGATGGAGATGAAAGAGTTATTGGTTCTGGTGGTGGTGGCATTTCAGTTTGTGGTGGTGGTTCTTGTGTTTCTGGTGGAGGAGATGGAAGATTTTGAGATTCTGGAGGGGGTGGCATTTCGGTTGTCTGGTCAGCTTCAACAATATTTATATCATCACCCAAAAAGTTTAAGTCTGTATCAAAATCATTACCTTCAGACATGGGTGAGTCAGAAGCCGAATCCCAATCAAAGTCTGTATCAACTCTCTGAGCACCAGACGGTTCACCAACCTCAACATTTAAGTCTAGTTGAGCAACCTGCTCAACATCCTGAATCTGCACATCCATTTGTGCAGCATCAACCTGAACAACAACTTGTTCAATACTTTCTTGTTCCACAATTGGTGTGCCATCTGCAGCCATTATATCACCTGCCATTCTGGTGTCTTCACCAGTTCTTTCTTCCACAATGTTCTCTGGAGGAATATCTCTCCAGATGTCTGGTGAGAAGACTCTGGAGGAGCATCTTCAACCGGTCTGGTTCCAATAGGTACCCCCGTCAGCCTAAGTGTTCTTCTTGTACTTCTTGGTTGTCTGGGAGGGTTCACTAGAACAACAACTTGTTGAACTGGAGCCACTTGTCTTTCTTGTGGCACCTCTTCAGCATCAAGAATCACAACTGGTTCAACCTCTTGTTGAACACCACCTGGAACATTTTCCAGGTCAACCCTTTGCACATTTCCCCTTTCTTCAACATCCCTCTGAAAAGTAAGCATGGCCTGAGGGATGTCTACCTCATCTGGTGACGATCTTAGGTTCGCCAGATCTCTCATATACTCACTCATAGAGAAGTGAGTAGTTTCAAATGCATACTGGTCATTCAATGCATGTTGAAAGATGAGTGACAGAAAACGAATATAAGGAATGTGTTATTTTCTGCTTCTCACCTTCAGTCTCTCTACCAGATCATCAAAAAATATCTTGGCAAAGTCTACTCTATATCCAAACCACAAACAATAACCAATCATAAGATGTGTTTGGTTCAACTGATCTAGGCCTCCAGAACTGCCTCCTAAGCACTCAACAATGTGAGTGAAGAAATATCTCCATGAGTCTGTTAATCTGCTCATGTAGATAGTACCTTTTTTGGATAGCTGGCCTTGCTCATCCAGTATGTCAGTGTGCCCCATCAACCTGCACACTTCTCTTGTATTGATGCCAGTGGGAATATCAACAGGCATCTCATTTTCTTCAAAGTAGTCCAATTGAAGAATGTCTCTCAAAGTATCTACAGTGAGAGAGAAATTTCTGGTCCCTTGTTTTAGGGTCCAGTTGATTGATGATGTTGATTGATCATATACTGCAGTGTACCAAAATTCACAAAGGTAATCGTGGTACATTCTGCCTGGGTTCAAGGTTAGGGCACCATAAAGAGGACATGAAAGAAAGAAAGCATTCAATCTTCCAATAATGGATTGGGCCTCATGAGTACTTGCAAGAGTAAGTCTGGCCATCCAATTATTCATGTTTATGCGAATTTGATCAGCAGAAAGAGTGATGTTTGGTGTTCCAGCCTTTGTAACGGCTTTGACTGGAGCATATGGAACGGTTAAGAGATTTTTGGGAGAGTTAGATTGTCTTAGTGCCATTGAATTGATGATTACAATGAAATTGAAGATGAAATTTAGGGTTTTGAAGATGAATTTATGATGATTTGATGATGATTGGAATTGAATGAACGAATAGTAAATGAAGGAATTTGAATAGATTTGGGAGTAAATGATGTTCGAAGTAAATGTAAAAGTGAAGTAGAGAAGGGTATTTATAGGAGAGAGAAA
Source organism: Erigeron breviscapus (assembly GCA_034093135.1). Lineage (NCBI taxonomy): Eukaryota > Viridiplantae > Streptophyta > Magnoliopsida > Asterales > Asteraceae > Erigeron > Erigeron breviscapus. The sequence continues at coordinate 65,045,858 of CM067171.1, read as the reverse complement.
CGGACTTCAAAAAGTGAAACTGAATTTATCAATTTTAATTTTGATCGGATTTTTGAAATCCGCATTTAATGCATCACATCACACATAAATGTGTGACGGTTTGACAGCCCACTCATGTTACTGTACAACGTTTTTACAGTCTGAAAATATGACCCACTTGCACTTTTTATCTTCCCAATGTAACTAACCATCATTAGTTTGAAAAATATCTTTACCACGTGGGACAAACAGTAAAACGTCCCTTCAAGAGTTTTGCTTACGTGGCACACATTCAGACCAAGTATTTAAATATTATGACTGACATACCATGACTCATTTCAGTGCATCTGGAGGTCGACTGGACACTCTAGTGTCACTGGTGGATTAGTCCAGTGAAGGTATGCACTGATGGTATACTGGAGGGACACTCCAGTAAGATACCAATTTTAAAACCATACTAGAGACTTCAAACATGCACGTCAACTAATACAGACAAATGAGAGGGACACATTTACAAAGTGACTGAAGTCACTTCAAACATGCACTTCAACTTATCCAAGTACCAGTGAGAGGGACATATCTACAAAGTACCAGTGATATTTTCAGAAAACTTTGTCCAGTGAGAAAATAAATAAATAAATTCCCCCTGAAATAAAAACATTTTAAGGACAGAAATATCGTTTCAAAAAGAGTCTTCCCTCTGGAATGTTGATCCATAAATTTATAAAAATAAAGATAGTACACAAAGGCGTTCAATATCTAAATAATCATAAATTCATAAATCTTTAAATCAAGGATCCCAGATAGTACACAAAGGCGTTCAATATCTAGGTTCCAGATTTAAGGGTTTAACATTCCCAACTCACTGACCAGAAATTCAAATGTTTTCACATCCAATGGTTTAGTAAAAATGTCAGCGAGTTGTTTGTCAGTGGGAATAAAATGGAGTTCAATGTTTCCTTTCATAATATTATCACGAATAAAATGATACCTTAGATCAATGTGCTTTGTTTTTGAGTGCATGACTGGATTGTTCGAGATAGCAATGGCACTGGTATTATCACAGAAGATTGGGGTCTTTGAATACTTAATACCATAATCAAGCAACTGGTTCTTCATCCAGAGTATCTGAGCACAACAACTGGCTGCAGACACGTATTCAGCTTCAGCAGTGGAGAGTGAAACTGAAGTTTGCTTCTTACTGGTCCAACTGACCAGTTTGCCACCAAGGAAATGACATCCACCAGTAGTGGATTTCCTGTCTATCTTACAACCTGCATGATCTGAATCTGAATAACCCATTAAATCCAAGCCTGAACCTTTGGGATACCAAAGGCCCAAACTGGGGACACCCTTAAGGTATTTCGATATGCGCTTTACAGCAAGCATATGAGATTCTTTTGGATTAGACTGATATCTGGCACATAAACATGTTAAAAACATTATGTCTGGTCTACTGGCAGTTAAATACATCAGTGAACCAATCATGCCTCTATAGACAGTGATGTTTACTGACTTTCCATTTGGATCAGAGTCCAGTGTGAGTGGTGCAGAAATTGGAGTTGGTTTAGATGGTGAAGAGTTCATATCAAATTTCTTTAAAATATCTCTAACATATTTTTCTTGATTAATAAAAATTCCATCTCTGGTTTGTTTAATCTGAAGTCCTAGAAAATATGTTAATTCACCCATCAAACTCATTTCATATTTAGATGACATAATTTTAGAAAATTTCGTGCACATCTTTTCATCAGTAGAGCCAAAAATAATATCATTGACATAAATTTGTACCAACAGAATATTACCTTTTTCATGAAGAATAAATAAGGTATTGTCAATTGCACCTCTTTGAAAATTATTTTTCAACAAATGTTTAGTCAGAGTATCATACCAGTCTCTTGGGGCTTGTCTGAGACCATAAAGTGCTTTGTCCAGACGATATACCCAGTGTGGATGCTTTTCATCAATGAAACCTGGTGGTTGCTTGACATAAACTTCTTCTTCAAGTTTTCCATTCAAAAATGCACTTTTTACATCCATCTGGTAGACTTTGAACTCATGATGAGCAGCAAATGCTAAGAATATTCTGATCGCTTCAAGTCTAGCCACTGGAGCAAAAGATTCATCAAAATCAACATCTGACTGGCAATACCCTTGTGCTACCAGTCTGGCCTTGTTTCTGATGACATGGCCATCTTCATCTACCTTGTTTCTGAAGACCCATCTGATTCCAATTGGTTCTTTCTTTCCAACTGGAAAAGGGACCAGGTACCATACCTTGTTCCTTTCAAACTGGTGAAGCTCTTCTTGCATTGCAATCACCCAATTTGGATCTTCCATAGCCTCGTCAATTTTCTTTGGTTCAATCAATGATAAGAAACTGGCATATAAACATTGTTCACTGGAGGCTCTTCTGGTCTGAACACCTCTACTGGACTCTCCTATGATCTGATCGATAGGATGTGCCTTTGTCCACCTAGAGTATTGACCAGGATTGTTACAGGTAACAATATCAGTGCAAGAATTAAGTTGAACTTCTCCTGGTGTTGATTTAGGAGGAGTATCTGTCCAGATGTTTTCAACATCTTCATCTGAATCATTCAAATCACGATTTGCATCATGAAATTCTTCATTTAAAGGAATCTCTTAAATTACTGGTTCAGTTAGAGATTCTTCGTTTTGTTGAAGTTCTGGAAAGTTTTCAACTGAAACTGATACTGGGGAAGTAGTACGAACATCTGATTCCAATTGGTTCTTTCTTTCCAACTGGAAAAGGGACCAGGTACCATACCTTGTTCCTTTCAAACTGGTGAAGCTCTTCTTGCATTGCAATCACCCAATTTGGATCTTCCATAGCCTCGTCAATTTTCTTTGGTTCAATCAATGATAAGAAACTGGCATATAAACATTGTTCACTGGAGGCTCTTCTGGTCTGAACACCTCTACTGGACTCTCCTATGATCTGATCGATAGGATGTGCCTTTGTCCACCTAGAGTATTGACCAGGATTGTTACAGGTAACAATATCAGTGCAAGAATTAAGTTGAACTTCTCCTGGTGTTGATTTAGGAGGAGTATCTGTCCAGATGTTTTCAACATCTTCATCTGAATCATTCAAATCACGATTTGCATCATGAAATTCTTCATTTAAAGGAATCTCTTAAATTACTGGTTCAGTTAGAGATTCTTCGTTTTGTTGAAGTTCTGGAAAGTTTTCAACTGAAACTGATACTGGGGAAGTAGTACGAACATCTGATCCAATAATAAGTTCAGAGGGTAGTTTGAAACTTACTGAAGGATAGAAAGGAGTACTACTGGAGAGTTTCTGAATAGGTTCCAGATCAGAATGACTGGAAACTTTATCTTCTGAATCTTTATTGTAGTTGATAGGATCAAATTCACAGAAGACAATTGGATTTACTGGGGGAGAATCAAGGGTTGGTTGTTTATTGATTGCAGCATTTGATTCATCAAATGTGACATGAATGGATTCATGGACCTTCTCCAGTCTCTTGTTATAGACTCTAAAAGCCTTGCGAATGGCTGAATAACCTAAGAAGTATCCTTCATCAGCTTTGGCATCAAATTTGCCTAGCTGACTGGAGTCGTTTAGGATGTAAACTGGACATCCAAAAACGTGAAAATAACCAATATTTGGTTTTCTATTTCTTAATACTTCATAGGCTGTCTTCTTATGTCTTTTGATGTAAATTGACCTGTTCTGGGTGTAACAAGCAATAGCAATTGCTTCAGCCCAGAAACTGGTAGGAAGACCAGATTCAGCTAGCATACTCCTGGCAGCTTCTATCAGCGTTCGATTTTTCCTTTCTACAACTCCATTTTGTTCTGGAGTTCTTGCTGAAGAGAAGTTCTGGGAGATGCCAGTGTCAGTGCAGAATTTCTCCAGAGTTGCATTCTGGAATTCTGTTCCATTATCACTTCTTAACTGACACACCTTTCGCTTGTGTTTTAACTCAATCTGCTTGATAAGAGTGATGATTTCAGCAGCAGCTTCATTTTTAGACCTGAGAAAGATAACCCAACAATATCTGGAGTATTCATCGACGATCACCAGGGTGTATCTTTTACCAGCACGAGTCTGAACGTTCACTGGACCAAAGAGATCCATATGAAGCATATGAAGAGGTTCAGAAATGCTGAAATTCTGTCTAGTCTTGAAACTGGTACGTTTTTGCTTACCCATCTCACATCCTGGACATGGCCTTTCCTTTTTAAAGGAAACTAAAGGTATCCCATCTGCCAGTTGTTTTCTTGACAACTTATTTATATTTTTGAAATTTAAATGAGATAACCTTTTGTGCCATAACCAGTTTGTGTCTTCATCTGCTTGAGTATAGAAACACTGCTCTGAAGGAGAACTTTCCATGTCCATCACATACACATTTCCTCTTCTGGGAGCAATCAATACTACCTTCCAGTCCTTGTTGAATACGATTCCCTGAGCAATATTGAACAAAACTTGATAGCCATCATCACACAGTTGGCTTACACTGATCAGGTTGTATTTCAAACCATTCACAAATCCAACTCGTCTGAATTTGACTTGTCCATTGTTCAGAACACCATATCCCTCAGTTTTTCCACAACCATCATTTCCAAAAGTAATGGAGGGTCCATCAGAAATGATGAATTCCTCCAGCAGGGTCTTACATCCGGTCATTGTCCTGCCAGCTGCACTGTCAAGATACCAGTATAATTTCTTTCTATCGCCCTGCACATCACCAGATTAATCAATTATTTTTGGGAACCCATCTTGTGATGGGTTCACTGGAACCTGCCAGATAGGTTCCAGATCAGAATGACTGGAAACTTTATCTTCTGAATCTTTATTGTAGTTGATAGGATCAAATTCACAGAAGACAATTGGATTTACTGGGGGAGAATCAAGGGTTGGTTGTTTATTGATTGCAGCATTTGATTCATCAAATGTGACATGAATGGATTCATGGACCTTCTCCAGTCTCTTGTTATAGACTCTAAAAGCCTTGCGAATGGCTGAATAACCTAAGAAGTATCCTTCATCAGCTTTGGCATCAAATTTGCCTAGCTGACTGGAGTCGTTTAGGATGTAAACTGGACATCCAAAAACGTGAAAATAACCAATATTTGGTTTTCTATTTCTTAATACTTCATAGGCTGTCTTCTTATGTCTTTTGATGTAAATAGACCTGTTCTGGGTGTAACAAGCATAGCAATTGCTTCAGCCCAGAAACTGGTAGGAAGACCAGATTCAGCTAGCATACTCCTGGCAGCTTCTATCAGCGTTCGATTTTTCCTTTCTACAACTCCATTTTGTTCTGGAGTTCTTGCTGAAGAGAAGTTCTGGGAGATGCCAGTGTCAGTGCAGAATTTCTCCAGAGTTGCATTCTGGAATTCTGTTCCATTATCACTTCTTAACTGACACACTTTTCGCTTGTGTTTTAACTCAATCTGCTTGATAAGAGTGATGATTTCAGCAGCAGCTTCATTTTTAGACCTGAGAAAGATAACCCAACAATATCTGGAGTATTCATCGACGATCACCAGGGTGTATCTTTTACCAGCACGAGTCTGAACGTTCACTGGACCAAAGAGATCCATATGAAGCATATGAAGAGGTTCAGAAATGCTGAAATTCTGTCTAGTCTTGAAACTGGTACGTTTTTGCTTACCCATCTCACATCCTGGACATGGCCTTTCCTTTTTAAAGGAAACTGAAGGTATCCCATCTGCCAGTTGTTTTCTTGACAACTTATTTATATTTTTGAAATTTAAATGAGATAACCTTTTGTGCCATAACCAGTTTGTGTCTTCATCTGCTTGAGTATAGAAACACTGCTCTGAAGGAGAACTTTCCATGTCCATCACATACACATTTCCTCTTCTGGGAGCAATCAATACTACCTTCCAGTCCTTGTTGAATACGATTCCCTGAGCAATATTGAACAAAACTTGATAGCCATCATCACACAGTTGGCTTACACTGATCAGGTTGTATTTCAAACCATTCACAAATCCAACTCGTCTGAATTTGACTTGTCCATTGTTCAGAACACCATATCCCTCAGTTTTTCCACAACCATCATTTCCAAAAGTAATGGAGGGTCCATCAGAAATGATGAATTCCTCCAGCAGGGTCTTACATCCGGTCATTGTCCTGCCAGCTGCACTGTCAAGATACCAGTATAATTTCTTTCTATCGCCCTGCACATCACCAGATTAATCAATTATTTTTGGGAACCCATCTTGTGATGGGTTCACTGGAACCTGCCAGATAGGTTCCAGGAAGTTTCTGGTTGAGTTCACTTTCTTCAATTACAGATTTCTCTGTAAATTTCATTGGAACTGATAGTTTTGAAACCTTTTTCTTTTTCTCAATTTGATAAATTTGTTTATCTTTCTTTGAAAAAGGTTTTGTATTTTGTTTAGGGTCAGATGAAGTACCCTCAAAATTGTTTAATCTTGCATTACAACTTTGAAATTGACGAGTCAGTGTTTAAAGCTGACTCTCTAATCTTAACAAAATACATTTTTCAGATGACACCTGAGCCTTTTCATTTGTCTGGACTATAGGCTTAGGTCTGGAGACATTCTTTTTCTTTGGAACTGAAGGTTCCTTAGAAAAACATTGAGGCAAAGGTTTCTTAGGATTGACCTTTTTGACCAGAGCAGCCACCTGAGGTGCTCCAGTTTTGACCTCTGGGGATTGAACTGGAAAAGTATTGGCCTTGAGAGTAACAGGCTCATCATATATGGTGATGGGCTTGAGTACATTTGGTAAATGGTCAATAACTGGTATCAAGGATGCAACATGAGTATTTCCATCTAAATATGCTCGTTTTTGAGAAGGAAATTGATTTACTCCAGCATCATATGGCTTTCTTGTTTCTAGCCATGTTTTAATAACCTGTTTTTCTTTTTGCAAAATTAATTCCAGGTCTTGTTTTTCTTGAACCAGTTGTTCAGTTACCAGAACTTGGGCTTGAAATGCCAATTCAATGTCTTGAAGATCTTTTAATTTTGATTTTAAGATTGATAATTCAGAAAAATCTGTTTCTAGACCATATTGACTTTCAGATCTAACAGTTTCTACAAAAATTAAATCAGAATTAAGAGCTTCAGCAATGTCCAATTTCAGTTCAAGGTCAGTTTTGAGATCATAATTACTAACCTTTTTAATCACTATGTCAACCCATCTTCCAGATGTGACATCTTCTTTCACCAGATGCTCTTGATCTGCCAGAGCCATGTACAGCAGTCTCTTTCCTCTTCTTCATCGACTGATGAATCATCAGATGGAACCCACTTTTCTTCAGTTGTTGCATCATGCATTTATTATTATCAATTTGTTGAGACATGAGAGCAATTTGAGCCTTAAGCTTTTTATATTTAAATTTGTAGCTATCATCAGGCTTTTTAATGGAAGAAAAAGGACCAGGCTGGGATATAGGCTGACTGGACCTGCATTCCTTCATAAAATGACCTTTTCTGCCACACTTAAAGCATGTCAGATTAGTCTTATCAGTGGAAGTACCAGATGCAAATTGTCCATTTGGTCTTTTTGCTCTTGCTTTGAAACGGTTAAACGTTTTAGCAATCATTGCAGTCAGGTCATCATTGTCAGACTCATCACAGTCTGAAGAGATACTGGAAGCTTCTCCAGATTCCATTAGTTCAGACATCATCTTCTTCATAGAAAATACATTCTCAGAAGATATTAATGTTGTACCTTGTGTTTCAGTATGACTGACAACACTGGAATTACTGGAGGCATGGTTAAAAGCATCTTTTTCTGCCTCAATCCTCTGGGCTTGATTTTCTTCAGTGAATCTGAAGGCTCCATACAATGTTGATAAAGTATGGGAATGCAAGGTTTTTCCTTGCCTCAAGACCAGAATCATGTGAGACCATTTTGTTGGAAGAATATCACAAAATTTCTCCAGAAGTATATCCTTGTCTTTGTTTACCCCAAGTCCTCTCAACTGATTAATAATGCTCATAAATCTGGTGTAAGTACCAGTGAGAGACTCATTGGGTAAAGCAAAAAATGACTCATACTTCTTGTTTAAGGAGACCTTTCTGGTGACAACAGTGTCATCACCTCCTTCATACTGGTTCACTAGTTCATCCCACATGGTTTTAGCACTGGGATAAAGAACTAGTGTGTCAATTAGGGTTTCAGGAACAGCCCCGAGGATCATGTTTTTGATAAGGGTATCTAGATTTACTAATCTCCTTTCCTCTTCAGACCAATGTTCCTCCCTCTTTTCCCTTCCAGATCTAGATCCAGTAGGATCAAGAAGTGGATTGAGAGGAGATCTAGGAATATAAGGACCTTCATTTAAAATTTTGATCATATTCCTCTCAATACCAGTAATATGCAATATAATCCTTGCTTTCCACGTACCAAATTGATCACTGTTCCCATTGAATTTAGGAATAGGATTATTTGAGTAATGCACATGCACATGTGGTTGGCCAGGATTAGGAGGAGGTGGGGGATTTGAATTGACAATAGGTGGATCATTATTTTGGTCATTAATAGTTTCATTAGGATCAGGACCAAGATCGAAAGCTTGTGTATTTTCTGGGTTGGCCATCAAGAAAACAGATCTAGGTTATTAATTAACCTTCTGCTCTGATACCAAATGTGAGTCCCGATTTACCTCAATGGATAACCCAATACGTAAAATACAACAAGTTCAATAATCACTAGATTGGACTAGTATTACTTAAATATAAATGCAAGTATATAATAAAGTAATACAAGACTTAAAGCAATAATAAAGTAAGGTGGAACATAATGTAGTTTTCGATTGTATCTTCTTTATCGATGTATAAATAAGATACAAGGTTGTGCGGAATCAAGATATTACAAATTAGTAAATATCCTAGCAACCTTTGAATTACAAATGATCTATATTTGTCAAATAAACTCTTTTGATCGAGATACTTAAAGTTGTGAAGTATCCCAGTTACGATCGAGAGTATTTAGACAAATTCACCTAATTGCTAAAAAGTAATTTTTACGAAGGAAATGACTTTGTATTTATAGGCAACAAAATTCACCAGTGAATTTTGTTCCGTACAAATATGGTTGCATGCATTTAATGAACCGACAAGAACATTAAATGCATTGGATAAGGTACAAGGATAAAGTCACATCAAATGACTTAATATCCTTTTATCCAATCACCTTTACACACGTAGAACAATTGCAGGGGCAAGTGGAATGTTCCTTGGAACTTGTGTAAAGGCTACAGTCAAGTCTTCGTTACCAGTGTCCAGACTTGTAAGGTCTAGGAACACTGATGTAAAACTCCAGTCACCAGATCTGGTAAGACTTCCAGTGGACTCCGCCATTTGTCAGTCTTCTTTATTCTAACTTCAGTCTTTGACTTTCAGTGAGAATGTCTTCAGTAGAATAGATCTGGTCTGGAGGAAGTCCAGTGAGCTCATCTGGAGAGATTCCAGATTTCCTGTACAAGTAAATAGCTCACTGACCTTCTCATAATTTCTGGACAAATCTTCAGAGGGGCTCCAGTCTTCTCGTCTGGAGTGAGTCTAGTCAATCTGGACCTAACAAATTCCCCCTATTTGTTTAGAAATTATGCAAGTGTTTTCAAACTTTTATCTATACAACTTTGTAAGTTTGAAGAACACTTGTTTTGACTTAGTCTAAAAATTTGTAAGTTACTGGAAATCACTTTATAGATCATCAGTGTTTAGAAATTATGCAAGTGTTTTCAAACTTTTATCTATACAACTTTGTAAGTTTGAAGAACACTTGTTTTGACTTAGTCTAAAAATTTGTAAGTTACTGGAAATCACTTTATAGATCATCAGTGTTTAGAAATTATGCAAGTGTTTTCAAACTTTTATCTATACAACTTTGTAAGTTTGAAGAACACTTGTTTTGACTTAGTCTAAAAATTTGTAAGTTACTGGAAATCACTTTATAGATCATCAGTGTTTAGAAATTATGCAAGTGTTTTCAAACTTTTATCTATACAACTTTGTAAGTTTGAAGAACACTTGTTTTGACTTAGTCTAAAAATTTGTAAGTTACTGGAAATCACTTTATAGATCATCAGTGTTTAGAAATTATGCAAGTGTTTTCAAACTTTTATCTATACAACTTTGTAAGTTTGAAGAACACTTGTTTTGACTTAGTCTAAAAATTTGTAAGTTACTGGAAATCACTTTATAGATCATCAGTGTTTAGAAATTATGCAAGTGTTTTCAAACTTTTATCTATACAACTTTGTAAGTTTGAAGAACACTTGTTTTGACTTAGTCTAAAAATTTGTAAGTTACTGGAAATCACTTTATAGATCATCAGTGTTTAGAAATGCTAATGTCATATACCTTTTATAACTTTTTTAGATTTAATTTTAGTTTAACAAATTTAAATATGGTCATTAATTATGGAAAGTAATTTCTTGCTTTTTATAATTATAGAAAGTAGATAAATTAATGATATAATTATGGAAAATAGATCCTAAATTTAAAGTCACTTTTTTTGATTTTTTTTGTTGTTATCAAATTATGACTTTATATATGTTTTATCATATAACGTAATATATATTAGTTATAGTTATAAGTATTTAATTTTACATCGTTAATATCTTATGATATTTAATTAAAAGATATTTCTGATCTGTATATGGTGTCTAGAATAATAAAAAATAAAATCTATAAAAATAACAATATCACCGTTTTTCAACATATTTTATTTAATATTGTTAAATTAATAAAATGATACAAATGTAATATAAAGATTAGGTATGTGGATAATTGATCACTATAATCTCCGTTCCCTTTTTTATATTTACATCATGCAATTCTTTTTATACATATATTTTAACCCATTTAAATATTTGTAAACAAATATAATGACATTAAAATATCTAATCACTTATATCGACAAAAACTCTTTCATGCTGACAAAGTTGATCATATAAATCTAAACATTGTATAGGTGAAATAAGAATTAAGACTTACAAGCTAACTCATCTTAGTATATGGCAGTACTTATAGCAGGTCCTTTTTTATTAACACAATTAATTTTTTCAAAATTTTTAATCACCTATATATATATATATATATATATAAATTTTACGTCGACAGACTCCTGAAAGAGAAGCTTTTTATTTTTTGGTGAAACTTGTGAATTGTATTACTATCCAAAAAACAATGTACAAATATACAAATAAGTATCTTGGACATGCCCAAATACCATATTCTATCCTCTATGCAAACCTCCTAAACATCATTAGCTAAAAATACAAATACAGACATAAAAGAACTCCATATATCAGCAAACATCACTGCCAAATATTCCTTACAGGCTAGTCATACCCCAACCAAATCTCACCACAATCAAAACCCGAACAGGCCAGACCATCTCATGACTGCATCAGTATGGGACCAAGTAGTCCCATCTTGCATGACTCACTATTCCCATACGCAAATGCAGTCACTCAAATCTCACTCCTGTTCCAACAAAACATTCTTGCAAACACTCCAATCTGATACTCTTGTCAATACAAAAACCTTTCTCAGATACAATCTTCAATCCTTCAATTAGCAACCAGCCTATTATTTATCCATTTTAAGTTCCACATTTCAGCCATGACTATCACATTAACAGATTTTTTGACCTTCAAAGTTAGAAGTTTATTCCTTATGCACTCCTGAATATTCTTACATAAAACTTCCCAATTCCTTTCCTCTTTCTTGAATAATCTGCAGTTCCTTTCCTGCCAAATGAAATAAACTGATGCAGCCAACACCAGCTTATTAATAATCTGCCCAAAACTATTTTTTGACTTCACTGCAGCAATATCAATCACAACATCATACATATTACCACCATTTCTCATCCTGAATGTCAAGTTCTTCATAACACTCCATACCTTTTGAGCATAATCACATTGAAAAAACAAGTGACTATAGTTATCAACCATGCTTTTACCGAAAGTACATAATAAATTGTCATGTTTTTGCCATCTGCTTATCTTATCTTGTGTCATGAGCCTCCCATGAATAGCCAGCCACAAGATGAATGAATGTCTTGGTATCAATTGGCTAAACCAAACTACATGACTCCAACTCACCTTAGGCCAATTATCTCTCAAGTCCAGCCAAGCTTGCTTGGTTGAAAATTCCATTTTTTGATTTAAACTTGAAATCCAATGGACTTTATCCTGCTTATTGCTTTGAACACTTGGAGAGTTAATTCTATTAAGAACATGATATTTCACCAGCCACCCATCAGGCCAAACAATATTCCCATTAATAACCATAATAATAATAATAATGATGATGATGATGATGATGATGATGATGATGATGATAATAATGATGATAATAATAATAATAATAATAATAATAATAATAATAATAATAATAATAATAATAATAATAATAATAATAATAATAACAATAATAATAATAATAATAATAATAATAATAATAATAATAATAATAATAATAATAATAATAATAATAATAATAATAATAATAATAATAATAATAATAATAATAATAATAATAATAATAATAATAATAATAATAATAATAATAATAATAATAATAATAATAATAATAATAATAATAATAATAATAATAATAATAATAATAATAATAATAATAATAATAATAATAATAATAATAATAATAATAATAATAATAATAATAATAATAATAATAATAATAATAATAATAATAATAATAATAATAATAATAATAATAATAATAATAATAATAATAATAATAATAATAATAATAATAATAATAATAATAATAATAATAATAATAATAATAATAATAATAATAATAATAATAATAATAATAATAATAATAATAATAATAATAATAATAATAATAATAATAATAATAATAATAATAATAATAATAATAATAATAATAATAATAATAATAATAATAATAATAATAATAATAATAATAATAATAATAATAATAATAATAATAATAATAATAATAATAATAATAATAATAATAATAATAATAATAATAATAATAATAATAATAATAATAATAATAATAATAATAATAATAATAATAATAATAATAATAATAATAATAATAATAATAATAATAATAATAATAATAATAATAATAATAATAATAATAATAATAATAATAATAATAATAATAATAATAATAATAATAATAATAATAATAATAATAATAATAATAATAATAATAATAATAATAATAATAATAATAATAATAATAATAATAATAATAATAATAATAATAATAATAATAATAATAATAATAATAATAATAATAATAATAATAATAATAATAATAATAATAATAATAATAATAATAATAATAATAATAAATAATAATAATAATAATAATAATAATAATAATAATAATAATAATAATAATAATAATAATAATAATAATAATAATAATAATAAGTGAAAATATCGATTATTTCAAAATTAAGATTTAGATTGGATTAACAATATATTAAAATAAAACAAGTATTAAAGTAAAACAAATAAAACAATAGGTTTTTCTTAATTGAAAATCAATGATGCATCATGAAAATCATCGTGCATCGATATATATACTTGTGTTTCGTGAATCTTCGTGCATCAATTTTATCATTATCTAAGGGTCAAGATCTTGTATTATTTATTTTACCTTAATACCTGTTTTACAATAACCAATCCCCTCCTGTACGCCCTCTAATGGTTTGTACGGAGCTTATAGGTAGTGTATAGGTTCATGATCCCTAATAAACGTTATCTAAACATATGTTATATGCCAAGTATACATCCCTACATTGCATATAGGGCATGGCATTCAGAGCATGCCACGTGAAATTAGTTAGCTATCTAAACACCACCTATGCGCCACGTGCCGATTTGCAGCCTATGTATAGTAGGTGTCTAGGTAGCATTATTTATAACAGATCAAAAACCTAGCTACACGTCACATATAGGCCCTATACGGGATATATATGGGGTGTTTGCTTGCAAAATCTGGGTGTGTGTATAGCCTTGCCCTTTTTAATTCGATATCGAATTAGTCAAGTTGTTGGTTTTATGGTTTAAATTCAGTCAGTCTTATTACAATGACAACTTGATTATAGCTTAAACCAATTGTGAAAATGGCAAATAGAAAATGCTAAGAATGGTTTAGAGATGTGAATAATTCATATTCATATATATCGATTATGATTTTACAAATGTCGCTGGATGTTCAATCTTTGTTATATACGTACAGTCAATTTGGTGGTTCAAAACAAATATTGTTTACGGGTCAACTCATTAAGGAACTTTACTAAAAAGTCTAGTACACAAATTTGAGGGAAGGAATAAAATTAAGAGTGCAGTAAGTATGGAATTTTTATCAAGTCGATGTACGTTCTTCACGCATCATCTTCCAATCTTGTATACAACTTGTTGAAAAATTCTTGTTGCCAATGCTTTTGAAATAAGTACACCAAATTGTCGCTTGTTTGGATTTTGCAAGCGTTAGTTATGAGATCTTTTTGAATAATTTCCTTGATCATCTAATTGATGCATTTTTCGTCGATGTTTGAGTCGTTGACACTAACTACGGAAATTCTTGATTGACAAAAAAAAAAAAAAGCAACAAAAAATTGGCATTTTTCTAGCTAGTGCTTTATAGGCACTTGTTAAAAGGTATAAATTAATCCTAATGTTTTTTTCATATAGCTTGTCACAAAGAAATGAATGAGGAATTCTATTTCTTTTTTGTGTTGGCTCATAAATATATATGTCTAGCTAATACATCAAAGACCAATTTCACTTGGATATGGTACTCCAAAACCAGTTATTTATCACATGTTGTGAGATGGAAGACATCACTTTTAGATTTTATCATCAAATTTTACTAAGACTAAAAGGAGTGAGACATATTTAAGGGTGGGGGATATCCGTCATGTGGCGCCATGTAAGCAAGATAGTTTTGGTGGGAAAAGGGGGGAGTGAGGCATATTTAAGGGTGGGGGGTTATATGCCATGTGGCATCCATGTTTGTCCCACCATTTTATTTATTTTTTTACTTTTTACTTATTCTTTTTAACCTTTTTACTCCAAAATATAACTTAAACAACTTAAACAAACTATACATAAAACAACTTAAACAAACTACAATTAAACATTTATTTAAAGTCCAACACATAAATAAACTAGGTATCACGATACTTCTTCCTGACTTCTTCTTTTGCCCTCTCCATGATTGATCTATCGGGTTCATCAAGATAACTGTAGTCGGTGGTCAACACTTTCAACTCCTTTAGCTTAATTTCGGTATTCTTTGATTGAAGCTTCATTTTTCCAATCTCCATCTTTTGTTTGCCCATATTGATCCGCTCCCTACTCGCCTCAAACAACCCATCCAACTTCATCGAGAGATTATCAAATGTCTCTGAGTACCTAGCCACCCCTTTTCCCTTGCCGGACGAACTCGACGACCCTCCATGAGCGGCTTTCTTAGCCGCGTCTCTCCCGAGCGGGCGCTCCGGGAATGCCGACTCATCCTCAGTAATGTCATTTAGATCAAAGTTGACTCTTGCATCCGAACCTTTTTATACAAAACAACAAACATAAAACAAGAAAACATAAAAAAAGGACCGAAATTTAATTAAAAAAAATAACCGAACTAAAAAAAAATTTAAAACAAAAAAATGGACCGAAATTAAAAAAAGTTTATACCTTGACTTGGTGGTTCGTTTGATGATGACGTTTTCGACCTTTTTGTGGTCGGTTCTCCACGGGTTGACTTAACATTAGTGTTGGTCACATAATGAAACTTTGACGACCATCTAATCTTATCCCAAATATCCAAAAACTTGAAATGCGTCTTGTAAGTCCCGTGATACTCGGCGAGAGCCATCTTAATCACATCCGCATCATTTGAACCACTTTGATGATTGTTCGCGTTGGTGAGACGAGTATATATTGAATTGAAGTTTTGGATATTTGGACGCATGCCCCTCCATTTTGAACTAACACCTTCCGCGTCACGATAATCTTCCGGCTTCTTTAAAAGTGTTCTCAAACCATCCGTTATCCTCCCCCAATACGTCTTTTCCTTTTGAAAGTTAGCTAATATATATATAAATATAAAATAACCGAAATATATATATATATACATATAACCGAATTAAATATAAAAACGTATACCTTCCTCCGGGTCTTCGGTAACCGATAGCCAAGCCTTGCATAAGGCCATTTCTTCCTCCTTTGACCATGGAATCGAGGGTGCTCTCGACCTTACTTCGCCGGGGGCCTTCTTTTTGTGTGAACGCTTCTTGGGCTTTGAACCGCCGGCTTGGTTTTCGGGTTGAGTTTCTTGTACAATTTCAACATCGGGGGAAACGGGCCTTGGTGATGGTGGTCTTGCCGATGATTGTCTTGGCGATGGAGTGTCGATAACTTGTTGTCGATCTATATATAAAAGAAAAACATAATATTATATAGTTGCAAAAAGAAAGACATGTATAAACTATATATGAAAAGTAAAATACAATATATAAAGTTACCAAAAAATGAACCCGGCGTGTTTTGTGGTGGCGTAATTCCACCAAAACCTTCTTGTTGTGGCGCATAATATGGTGTAAAACCCGGCATTTGTGGTGGTGTAGCACCCATTTGTTGGATCATTTGGAACAACATCGCGTTTGGTAGCATATTAGGATCGTTGATGTCTTGTTGGTTTTGATTGTAAGGACGGATAAAACGATTATTATTATTATTAAAAGGGTTGAAGTTATTATTATTATTATTATTAAGAAACATTGTAAAAAATGAAAGAAAAGAGAAGAAGAAAAGAAAAGAGAAGAAGAAAAGATAGAAAGAGAGAAGAAATGAAAATGTAAAAAGGTAGAGTATGTTTATATAAAGATGGTAAAATAAAAATAAAAGGTAAAAAAGTTTTTTTTTTAAAAAAAATCTAGCCATTTTAACGGCTCTTTTTCTTGGAAGTGTCAAACGAAGGGGCGAGAGAAATATTCCGCCCTCTTGGGCTTAGGGGCGTAAACGGAGTGGCGGGCCGGTGTGGACGGCGAGATATTGGGCGAGAAAAGGGGCTCAACGCCCCACTCCGTTTAGTCTAATGGGCTTAATAAGGGAATTTTTCAATATAGATGAAGCTATTAGATAATCATGTGACAAGCACGTTGTGGCTTAGCGAAATGGCACCCATAGTGGTGTCTCCACTCATCGTTTCTTCGTGCACTTTTTTGTTTTCATTTTTGAAATTCTAGTAATTCATCCAAAAAACTAAGTAAAGTGACAGAATATAAACCCGAAAAAAAAGTGCAACTAAAGGTAAATTGCCTAAAACCCACAAACTAATGAAATCGTTTTGAGTATATTTATCCCCAAACTGAGGGAATATGTATCCACACACATGTCTAATAATCTAATTAACTAGATAAAATGAGGCAATATGACCTCGGAAATATGTCTAATTTGAGTTACATACATTACATGTCGTTCTTTATAAGTTAGTTAGAGACAGAGTATATTTGTCCTTAAACTGGGTCACACACATATATTAAGGTTTTCAACTTATACCACTCGAGTTTACACAATTCACATATACATAGACATATGGTTCACATTAGTTATCACATACATCAATCAAGAGCGTATTTATTTACTTATAAATTAGGTCTATGGATTAGGTTATATTGGAAAATTTTGTAGTAATCGTTAGCAACAAATATTGTAGACATATGTTGAATAATATATTGAATAAGGTTTAAGACCTATGTAAACTATATAGATTATAATATAGTATATGATACTTGGCCCATTCTTTTACATGGAGCCCAGATGATTACCCCAAAATCCTATATCTAATCTAATTGTAATTCAACTAGTAGGTAGCCCTGCGCGTTGCTGCAGGTTGTTAGTTTTGTATCGTTGTATATAAAATCTTGTGAATCTAAATTAGTTGATATAATATGCTTGCATATTCATAGAAGAGTTGTAGTGTGCTTGTTACGTCAACAACCGTTACATATATCATTGTTGTTTTACAAAAATATGGCCTAGTGGTAGTTACAAAAGTATATCTTCTTCAGGCAGTCTTAATGTACAAAAGTGGTTGTTGTGCAGCTTCCAAAAGGGGTTTTTGTAGTTCATGATATGTTTTTGACTGCTTCATTTGACCTGCGTAAAAATATTTATTAAAGTGCTTGCATAAGAATTTAGTGTAGTGGTGCAGTACAGTACATACTAACCTGCTTTTCATGCAACCCCGAAGGAACTTTCAAAAGGTATTTTTTTGGTAGTTTGTTGTATATAAAATCTTGTGAATCTAAATTAGTTGATATAATATGCTTGCATATTCATAGAAGAGTTGTAGTGTGCTTGTTACGTCAACAACCGTTACATATATCATTGTTGTTTTACAAAAATATGGCCTAGTGGTAGTTACAAAAGTATATCTTCTTCAGGCAGTCTTAATGTACAAAAGTGGTTGTTGTGCAGCTTCCAAAAGGGGTTTTTGTAGTTCATGATATGTTTTTGACTGCTTCATTTGACCTGCGTAAAAATATTTATTAAAGTGCTTGCATAAGAATTTAGTGTAGTGGTGCAGTACAGTACATACTAACCTGCTTTTCATGCAACCCCGAAGGAACTTTCAAAAGGTATTTTTTTGGTAGTTTGTGTACAAAAAAGCTCGCTATTGTAGAGCCTGCAAAAGAGTTGGTTGTTGTTCTTTACGACTGTTTTATTTTTGGTTTCTGGGTTGGACCTGTAGAAATTGTGATGTTAATAAAGTAAATACGTATATAAATTAGAACATGCGTTAAAAGCAAAAAATAAAGAAATTAGTTTATGCATTGACCTGGTGTTTCTGGGTATGGCCTCTTTGTACTGTTTTTGGGATTAGGAGTCGTCGGGGAAAGCATGGAGGTCCTTGGGTGGGTCAGGGTTGTTTCACTATTGTGTGTTGATGTAGGCTCTGTTGCACTGTTGACGACAACTTTCCCATCATTTCTTACGCTTAGGTGTAGTAGCTTGGGTACATCTATAATAGAGGCTAATAGATCCGGCAATTTTTTTGGGCCTGTTTGTGCGGCTTTTGTAACCATGTCTTCGCAACTGATGTTAAGCATTCCTTGCATGCCTTCATCGAACAAAGTGACATCTTTGGTTCCTGATTCATCGCAAATTGTAGCATGGACACAATATTCTGTTGTATCAAAAGAGGGTAAATGTAACATCCCAAAACTTAATCGTTCATGTTGACTAACGTCGTTAGGTCAAATTATAAGTCCGTGATACGTTTGTGTGGAAATATGTGTTTATATGTTTATGTGCCCTATATGTGAGATTTAATTATCTTTAATAAGTGACAATAAAGTGGATTAAATGATGTGTAAAAGGCCTTTGTAGTGTGCGAAAGTGCTTTAGTGTGTTATATGTATCCCCAATAGGTGTTTTTAAGCGAAATAAAGTCAATATGAAGTCCAGGGACTAGTTTTGCCAAAGGTGTAAAGTTAAAAACGGGATTAGGTTAAGATTAACCTAATCTAGGATCATTTTCCAGCAATTAACCTAATTGATAATACATACACAGCCTCTCCAATCCCTTAACTGATTTCTAAAGCAATTGTTCAAGTTTTTGGTTAATCAATTGAGTGTTTTTGCTTTGGGATTGATCGACCATCAATTGTTCAGGTATCTAACGATTATTAATAGTATTTTTCAGATTCAAAGGTCATTATAAGTCCGTGATACGTTTGTGTGGAAATATGTGTTTATATGTTTATGTGCCCTATATGTGAGATTTAATTATCTTTAATAAGTGACAATAAAGTGGATTAAATGATGTGTAAAAGGCCTTTGTAGTGTGCGAAAGTGCTTTAGTGTGTTATATGTATCCCCAATAGGTGTTTTTAAGCGAAATAAAGTCAATATGAAGTCCAGGGACTAGTTTTGCCAAAGGTGTAAAGTTAAAAACGGGATTAGGTTAAGATTAACCTAATCTAGGATCATTTTCCAGCAATTAACCTAATTGATAACATACACAGCCTCTCCAATCCCTTAACTGATTTCTAAAGCAATTGTTCAAGTTTTTGGTTAATCAATTGAGTGTTTTTGCTTTGGGATTGATCGACCATCAATTGTTCAGGTATCTAACGATTATTAATAATATTTTTCAGATTCAAAGGTCATATATTAACGAATTAAATCTGATTTTAATAAAGGTTTATAAATAGTTAGGGTTTATTATACGAATAAGCCAATTAATGTTCTAAACGATGTCAAACGAGTTTGTAATCGATCTTGATGATCAAAATATGTTTATATATGTCAAAAACATGTTTTGGGTGAAGCCCAAGTCGTTCGTTTCTGGAAAAATCGAAGAACAAGTCGTTTTATGATTTCTGGACGAAGTTAGGGTTTTTCTGAGCTTAAGTTCGTTCCTGATGATTCCAAACGAATTTCAAATTCGTTTTTAAGGTTCTAAGTTCGTTTTAGTATCCCTAAATTCGTTTTAAGTTGAAGCCTAAGTTCGTTTGAACATTGCTAAGTTCGTTCAGTGAGTCTAAGTTCGTTTGGCATGAAATGGAAGTCTAAGTTCGTTTATGTGTTAAATTCGTTTCTGGAATCTATGTTCGTATGATCAAACGAAGATGAACTTCGTTTGAGGTCTAAATTCGTTTTTGGAAACTTAAATTCGTAAGGTGTAATGCTGGTTCGAATTTGGTCAGCCTTTAAGTAGTGCTAAGATTTATTTTAATGTCCCAAATGACTTATACTTCATATGTTAATGAACGATAGGTGTCGGGGGATTACTATTAAGCACTGTTAGCTTTGTTTGCGCGCACATACTACTAACAGGTAAGATACACTACTTTTGTCACGCTGAGGGTGCAACGAAAATGGTTCGTAAACTATAACCTCCATAACAGTAATGTATAACTCATAGGTGGTTGGGTTGATATGGGAGGTACTCGGGGATTAATGATGACGATGTTTATGCCTAAAATGCTTCCCCGTACATGTGGTTACGATATGAAATGTTATGATGAACGGTGGTTAATGATATGTTTACGATATGATATGTTATGATGACGGTGGTTAATGATATGTTGTAATGTTGTTATGTGCATGTATATGTGGCTTGTTCATCTAGAACACTAGACCTTTTTAGGTTGCCATGACACGTGCACGTTTTAAGGGCCCTAACGTGAAAGGATGATAGTATGGATTAGTTTAGGTTAAAGGTGGAAATCTAAACTAAATATGATAAATGCTCGAGCTAATTAGATGTATATTGATGAAGTGGTTACTAAACATGGTGTTCCGTTATCGATTGTGTCCGATCGTGATGCTCACTTTGTTTCTAAATTTTGGAAGAGTTTTCAACGGGAATTTGGTACTCAAGTTCGTTTGAGCACAGCCTATCATCCGCAGACCGATGGGCAAAGTGAAAGGACCATTCAAACGCTCGAAGATATGCTCAGAGCTTGTGTGATGGATTATGGTGGTTCGTGGGATAAACCCCTACCTCTTATTGAGTTTGCGTATAACAATAGTTATCATGCGAGCATTGGAATGCCACCGTATGAGATGTTATATGGTAGAAAGTGTCGGACTCCTAGTTGTTGGTTGGAGCCCGGGGAAAAGCAATTTGCTGGACCCGAAGTAGTACAAATTACGGCCGATAAAGTTAATGTTGCAAAGAAAGCCTTACGTGTTGCTCGCGAAAGGCAAAAGTCATATGCTGATAAGAAAAGGAGGCCGTTCGATTTTAAAGAAGGCGAAATGGTTTTACTCAAGGTGTCGCCTTGGAAAGGTGTATTACGGTTTGGAAAACGTGGAAAGTTAAGCCCCAGATTCATTGGACCTTTTAAGATCATTAAGAAGGTTAATGAACATGCATTTAAGCTGGACTTACCTCCAGAACTTAATGGAATTCACAACACATTTCATGTGTGTTACCTACGTAAGTGCTATGCGAATGAAACGGATGTCATTCCACTCGAGGACGTAAGTATTAATCCCAACAAGCAGATTGTCGATGAACCTGTTGCTATAATGGGAAGGAAACAAAAGAAGTTACGACGAAAGACTATCGATCTAGTTCTCATAAAGTGGAAACACAATCACGGCGAAAGTATGACTTGGGAGACCGAGTCCGTAATGCGGGAGACCTATCCCCACCTTTTTGATGCTGAAGTGATTCCGGGGACGGAATCCTCTTAAGGGGGAGGTAATTGTAACATCCCAAAACTTAATCGTTCATGTTGACTAACGTCGTTAGGTCAAATTATAAGTCCGTGATACGTTTGTGTGGAAATATGTGTTTATATGTTTATGTGCCCTATATGTGAGATTTAATTATCTTTAATGAGTGACAATAAAGTGGATTAAATGATGTGTAAAAGGCCTTTGTAGTGTGCGAAAGTGCTTTAGTGTGTTATATGTATCCCCAATAGGTGTTTTTAAGCGAAATAAAGTCAATATGAAGTCCAGGGACTAGTTTTGCCAAAGGTGTAAAGTTAAAAACGGGATTAGGTTAAGATTAACCTAATCTAGGATCATTTTCCAGCAATTAACCTAATTGATAACACATACACAGCCTCTCCAATCCCTTAACTGATTTCTAAAGCAATTGTTCAAGTTTTTGGTTAATCAATTGAGTGTTTTTGCTTTGGGATTGATCGACCATCAATTGTTCAGGTATCTAACGATTATTAATAATATTTTTCAGATTCAAAGGTCATATATTAACGAATTAAATCTGATTTTAATAAAGGTTTATAAATAGTTAGGGTTTATTATACGAATAAGCCAATTAATGTTCTAAACGATGTCAAACGAGTTTGTAATCGATCTTGATGATCAAAATATGTTTATATATGTCAAAAACATGTTTTGGGTGAAGCCCAAGTCGTTCGTTTCTGGAATCTATGTTCGTATGATCAAACAAAGATGAACTTCGTTTGAGGTCTAAATTCGTTTTAAGTTGAACCTAAGTTCGTTTGGCATGAAATGGAAGTCTAAGTTCGTTTTAGTATCCCTAAATTCATTTTAAGTTGAAGCCTAAGTTCGTTTTGAACATAATCTAAGTTCGTTTGAACATTGCTAAGTTCGTTCAGTGAGTCTAAGTTCGTTTTAGTATCCCTAAATTCATTTTAAGTTGAAGCCTAAGTTCGTTTGCATGAAATGGAAGTCTAAGTTCGTTTCATGAAATCGAAGTCTAAGTTCGTTTGAACATTGCTAAGTTCGTTCAGTGAGTCTAAGTTCGTTTGGCATGAAATGGAAGTCTAAGTTCGTTTATGTGTTAAATTCGTTTGAGCTTAAGTTCGTTCCTGATGATTCCAAACGAATTTCAAATTCGTTTTTAAGGTTCTAAGTTCGTTTTAGTATCCCTAAATTCGTTTTAAGTTGAAGCCTAAGTTCGTTTGAACATTGCTAAGTTCGTTCAGTGAGTCTAAGTTCGTTTGGCATGAAATGGAAGTCTAAGTTCGTTTATGTGTTAAATTCGTTTTCTGGAATCTATGTTCGTATGATCAAACAAAGATGAACTTCGTTTGAGGTCTAAATTCGTTTTAACTTGAAGCCTAATTCGTTTGTGAACATTGCTAAGTTCGTTCAGATGGAAGTCTAAGTTCGTTTCATGAAATGGAAGTCTAAGTTCGTTTGAACATTGCTAAGTTCGTTCAGTGAGTCTAAGTTCGTTTTAGTATCCCTAAATTCGTTTTAAGTTGAAGCCTAAGTTCGTTTGAACATTGCTAAGTTCGTTCAGTGAGTCTAAGTTCGTTTTAGTATCCCTAAATTCGTTTTAAGTTGAAGCCTAAGTTCGTTTGAACATTGCTAAGTTCGTTCAGTGAGTCTAAGTTCGTTTTAGTATCCCTAAATTCGTTTTAAGTTGAAGCCTAAGTTCGTTTGAACATTGCTAAGTTCGTTCAGTGGGTCTAAGTTCGTTTATGTGTCCCTAAATTCGTTTTAAGTTGAAGCCTAAGTTCGTTTGAACATTGTTAAGTTCGTTTGGCATGAAATGGAAGTCTAAGTTCGTTTAAGTATCCCTAAATTCATTTTAAGTTGAAGCCTAAGTTCGTTTTGAAATGACTAAGTTCGTTGTCAGAAACGAAGTCTAAGTTCGTTTGAACATTGCTAAGTTCGTTCAGTGAGTCTAAGTTCGTTTGGCATGAAATGGAAGTCTAAGTTCGTTTATTGTAAGTTCGTTTGAACATTCCTAAGTTCGTTTGAACATTGCTAAGTTCGTTCAGTGAGTCTAAGTTCGTTTGGCATGAAATGGAAGTCTAAGTTCGTTTTTGTGTTAAATTCGTTTTAAGTTGAAGCCTAAGTTCGTTTGGCATGAAATGGAAGTCTAAGTTCGTTTTAGTATCCCTAAATTCATTTTAAGTTGAAGCCTAAGTTCGTTTTGAACATGCTAAGTTCGTTTGCATGAAATGGAAGTCTAAGTTCGTTTGAACATTGCTAAGTTCGTTCAGTGAGTCTAAGTTCGTTTTAGTATCCTAAATTCGTTTTAAGTTGAAGCCTAAGTTCGTTTGGCATGAAATGGAAGTCTAAGTTCGTTTTAGTATCCCTAAATTCATTTTAAGTTGAAGCCTAAGTTCGTTTGGTGAAATGGGAGGTACTCAGGGATTAATGATGACGATGTTTATGCCTAAAATGCTTCCCCGTACATGTGGTTACGATATGAAATGTTATGATGAACGGTGGTTAATGATATGTTTACGATATGATATGTTATGATGACGGTGGTTAATGATATGTTGTAATGTTGTTATGTGCATGTATATGTGGCTTGTTCATCTAGAACACTAGACCTTTTTAGGTTGCCATGACACGTGCACGTTTTAAGGGCCCTAACGTGAAAGGATGATAGTATGGATTAGTTTAGGTTAAAGGTGGAAATCTAAACTAAATATGATAAATGCTCGAGCTAATTAGATGTTAAGTGTTATGCATAACCTGTGCCTTACGGTGGTAATAGGTACGTATAAATGGTGCCTGACGGTGGTAATAGGTACGTCATGCCTGACGGTGGTTATAGGTACGTTAAAATGGTTGCTCGGGTGGCTCCTTGCAACAAGTCATATGTGGCAAGTAGTTTCGGGTGGCCTGATGACCCACCTAATGTCATGAACATAGCGTGCTACTCATGGATCGATATCGTCTTTCCTTAAAAACGGTAACTTCGGTTACAACTTAACGAGGTGAATCAAAGTGATCAAATTGATTAGGCACGCTTAGGGTCATGAACTCTATGCTTATATGTGATGTGGATATGTTTATACGGTGGTATGAATGCCTAATTAAAATGACGTAATGCTTTAAAGTGACGATTTAAATTGATGAAATGTTTTGCTTAAACCTGGTGTTATCTTACTTAGCTTTATAGCTAACACTTGTTTCTTTTAATGTGTTGACACCCCTCAGGTTAGGCAGTGAGATGACGTGTGAAGCTTTGGCGAGAGATGGGTAGATGATCAAGCTGGCTTTAGTTTACCCAATAGCTTCGCATAGACCTTATGTTATTGATTTCCTTTATGGAACTTATGTAATGACTATGCTATGATTGCTTTATGTTGGGCAATCTTATGGATTTCTTTTATTACAGATTTGATGCTATTAGTAACACCACCAATGTTTTCTCAACTGTTTTCCTTAGTTGAGTATTTTCCTAAATCGTTTCCGCATGATTTAACGCCGTTAGGCGAAATTTTTGGAAATCCATATTTTTACGAAACGGGTGTTACAATTTGGTATCAGAGACGTAGTTTAAGTGAACCAAGGCCTATTGACCATAGGATTTGGACTTAAACTTAAGATGCGCATGCTAGGTATTTGTAGGATGCCTTAGCTTTAACGTAAGATGATATAGGATGGGTTGGGACGAGTGCGAGTGTGATAGGGCTTATGAGATGTTTACGATACGAAGTATGTTTTAGCCTTATCTTTGCGCTTATCGACTCTATCTTTCAGTGAAGGAAAGATGGTTAACACTCGTCAAGGCAACTCACGACGCGATGGAGTTACTGCAAGCATTACCCCACCTGTCCATCCAGGTGCCGGTACTAGTAATGCTGCCAATGCTGCTGCTGTTGCAGCCAATGCGAATAGAAATCGAGGAAACCCCCAGCAAGTCAATCAGCCAGGCCCATTAGGTCCTATGCCTCCACCTCCCGGCAATCCGCCTAGAGTTAACGAAGCAGTGGTGGAGCAAATCCCTAATGCAGCTGAACTGTACAATCTTGTGCTGACTCTCCAAGCCCAGTTAGCACAGACTCAAGAGCAACTGAACAACGCTCTTGCTGAGAATGCTGAAGGAACTGATGGCAACTACTCAGTGCCATCTCACCACACTGAGCCACCAGTGGATAATGTTGTCGTTCCCCCTGTTAATGTTGATGTGGCTCCTCCTAATGTAGTTCAAGCTCCTCGATTTAAGTTCGAAAGTTTCCAGAAGTGTGGAGCTCTGAAATTCAATGGAACACTTAACGCAGTAGGCTGTATGGAATGGCTTGATGATACTGAGATGGTCTTTGAAGCTTGTGACTGTCCAGAGGATAAAAAGGTGTTGTGTGCGAGTAGAATGTTGAAAAAAGGTGCTCGAGATTGGTGGAAGAGCATTACTATTTCGATGACTCCAGCTATGGTATCTGCTATCACATGGGCTACCTTCAAGCAGAAGTTTATTGAGGAGTATATCGGGGCTCATGAACAGCGCAAGATGGAAAAAGAGTTTCGTGCTTTGACGGCTGAAATTGGTAAAGTCAATGATTATGCTCGTTCCTTTATGGAGAAAATGAAGTTTGTGGGTCATTTATTCCGAACTGATGCAGATCAAGTTGCCTGTTATGTCGATGGTTTGCCTCCGAGTTATCGTGGTATTTGTAGGCAGCATAAGACTCTAACTGAAGCAATCAAAGAATCTAAAAAGCTTGATGATGATTTTGCTGCGGATAAGAAAGTTGAAAAGAAAGAGGATGAGAAGAAGTCTGGCAATAAGAGGAGGTTTGGTGGGTCAAATCGTTTTGGAAAGAAATTTAAGGGATCTTCATCGTCCTCTGACAAGGGAAGGGCAGACAAGGATGGAAAATGGTGCCCAGGCTGCAAATCTATCCATTCTGGTCAGTGTTCTACAAAGACCCGCAGGTGCAATAGGTGTGGAACTCAGGGTCATACCATTGATCAATGCACTGACAAGGCAAGATGTTATAAATGTGGAGACACCAAGCACCGTATTGCAGACTGCCCGCAGATGAAGAAAGATGAGGGAAAGAAGGCAGAAGCTTCCCAGGCCAAAGCCCGTGCTTTTCAGATGACGGCTGAGGAGGCAAAAGACGATGATCAGGTAGTTACTGCTACCCTTATTGTTAACTCCAAACCTGCTAATGTGTTATTTGATTCTGGTGCGAACAAATCTTTTGTGTCTACTCTGTTTGCTCCTAAGTTAGACATGACTACTAGTTCTTTACGGTGCCCTATAGAAGTAGAGGTGGCTAATGGTGCGACGTCTATTATTCGGGAAGGTTATTCTGATTGTCCGATAGAAATAGAGGGTCGTTCATTTACTGCTAACCTGTTACCCGCTACCATTCCTAGTTTCGATGTTGTTCTCGGTATGGATTGGATGTCTAAGAATGATGTTGTCGTCCTATGTTCAAAGAAAATAGTTCGTATCGCTACCCCTGATGGTAAAGGTGTCTGTGTTTATGGTGACAAGACGCCGGGAAATGTTAAGGTGATCTCGATGATGAAAGCCCTTCGTTGTATACGGCAAACTAAGTCACATTTTCTAGCTTATGTCATCGATTCTCGTATCGCGAAGCCTACAGTCTCCGATGTCGAGGTTGTTTCCGAGTTTCCTGATGTTTTCCCTGAAGATCTTCCAGGTCTTCCTCCTGATCGTGAGGTTGAATTTTCTATTGACCTCATTCCTGGTGCTACTCCTGTAGCCAAAGCTCCCTATCGATTAGCTCCGACGGAGATGAAGGAGTTAATGACGCAAATTCAGGAACTTTTAGATAAAGGTTTCATTCGTCCGAGTTCCTCTCCTTGGGGTGCTCCTATCCTTTTTGTAAAGAAGAAAGACGGATCCATGCGTATGTGTATCGATTATCGCGAGCTGAATAAAAGAACAGTGAAGAATAAGTATCCACTCCCTCGCATTGATGATTTGTTCGATCAACTTCAAGGTGCTTCCTGTTTTTCAAAGATTGACTTACGGTCTGGCTATCATCAATTAAAGGTTGAAGAAGAAAGTGTAGCCAAAACAGCGTTCCGAACTCGTTATGGTCATTACGAGTTCCTTGTCATGCCATTCGGTTTGACAAATGCTCCAGCGAAGTTTATGGATTTGATGAACCGTGTCTGTCGACCATTTTTGGATCATTTCGTTATTGTTTTTATCGACGACATTCTTGTGTATTCAAAGACGGAAGAGGAACATAGAGAGCATTTGAGAGCTGTCCTTCAAGTCCTCAGAGAGAAAAAGCTATATGCTAAGTTCTCCAAGTGCGAGTTCTGGCTAAAGGAAGTTCATTTCCTCGGCCATGTCGTCTCCTCTGATGGTATAAAAGTAGATCCTTCGAAGATAGAAGCGGTGTCGAAGTGGGAGCAGCCTAAGTCTCCTACTGAAATTAAGAGTTTTCTCGGTTTGGCTGGCTATTATCGACGTTTTATTCAGGATTTCTCACGCATTGCCAAGCCAATGACTGAATTAACGAAGAAAGGTGTGAAGTTTGTGTGGACCGATGCTCAAGAGAAAGCCTTCACGACGTTGAAAAAGAAGTTGTGTGAAGCTCCGGTTCTAGCTTTACCCGAAGGAACCGATGATTTAGTGGTCTATAGTGACGCATCCATCACGGGGTTAGGGTGTGTATTAATGCAACGAGACAAAGTTATCGCTTACGCCTCTCGACAGCTGAAGCCTCATGAGCGGAATTATCCTACTCATGACCTTGAGCTGGCTGCTGTTGTTTTTGCTCTGAAATTGTGGCGACATTATCTGTATGGTACAAAGTGTACCCTATACACGGATCATAAGAGCTTACAGTATGTGTTTACTCAGAAGGACATGAATGTTAGACAACGACGGTGGATGGAGTTATTAAAGGATTACGATTGTGAAATTAAATATCACCCAGGCAAAGCTAATGTGGTTGCTGATGCCTTAAGCCGCAAAGGATACGCTAAGAGTAAGTTATGTGCGATGATTACAAAGATTGAGTCGAACTTACTGGAACCGATTCGGTTGGCTCAAATTGAAGCGTTAAAGGATGACAATGTGAAAGCGGAGTCGATTGGGAAAAAGAAAAAGAATAGACTCCAGATGGAAGAAAATAGTCGTGGTCTTCGAACTTATAAAGGTAGAATATGGGTTCCCCTCTATGGAGGAAATCGTGAGTTAGTGATGGACGAAGCTCACAAAACTAAGTACTCTGTACACCCTGGTGCCACAAAGATGCATGCGGATTTGAAGTCGATTTATTGGTGGCCCAGTATTAAGAACGATGTGATGATGTATGTGCAGAAATGTTTGACGTGTGCTAAAGTGAAAGCTGAACATCAAAAGCCTTATGGGAAATTTCAGAAACTTGAGATCCCTGAGTGGAAATGGGATCACATTACGATGGATTTTGTGACCAAACTTCCGAGGACGCCTCGTGGTCACGATATGATATGGGTTATTGTCGATCGATTAACGAAGAGTGCACACTTCCTCCCAGTTCGTGAGACTGCCCCTATGGAAAACTTCGCTACGATGTATATTGATGAAGTGGTTACTAAACATGGTGTTCCGTTATCGATTGTGTCCGATCGTGATGCTCACTTTGTTTCTAAATTTTGGAAGAGTTTTCAACGGGAATTTGGTACTCAAGTTCGTTTGAGCACAGCCTATCATCCGCAGACCGATGGGCAAAGTGAAAGGACCATTCAAACGCTCGAAGATATGCTCAGAGCTTGTGTGATGGATTATGGTGGTTCGTGGGATAAACACCTACCTCTTATTGAGTTTGCGTATAACAATAGTTATCATGCGAGCATTGGAATGCCACCGTATGAGATGTTATATGGTAGAAAGTGTCGGACTCCTAGTTGTTGGTTGGAGCCCGGGGAAAAGCAATTTGCTGGACCCGAAGTAGTACAAATTACGGCCGATAAAGTTAATGTTGCAAAGAAAGCCTTACGTGTTGCTCGCGAAAGGCAAAAGTCATATGCTGATAAGAAAAGGAGGCCGTTCGATTTTAAAGAAGGCGAAATGGTTTTACTCAAGGTGTCGCCTTGGAAAGGTGTATTACGGTTTGGAAAACGTGGAAAGTTAAGCCCCAGATTCATTGGACCTTTTAAGATCATTAAGAAGGTTAATGAACAGGCATTTAAGCTGGACTTACCTCCAGAACTTAATGGAATTCACAACACATTTCATGTGTGTTACCTACGTAAGTGCTATGCGAATGAAACGGATGTCATTCCACTCGAGGACGTAAGTATTAATCCCAACAAGCAGATTGTCGATGAACCTGTTGCTATAATGGGAAGGAAACAAAAGAAGTTACGACGAAAGACTATCGATCTAGTTCTCATAAAGTGGAAACACAATCACGGCGAAAGTATGACTTGGGAGACCGAGTCCGTAATGCGGGAGACCTATCCCCACCTTTTTGATGCTGAAGTGATTCCGGGGACGGAATCCTCTTAAGGGGGAGGTAATTGTAACATCCCAAAACTTAATCGTTCATGTTGACTAACGTCGTTATGTCAAATTATAAGTCCGTGATACGTTTGTGTGGAAATATGTGTTTATATGTTTATGTGCCCTATATGTGAGATTTAATTATCTTTAATGAGTGACAATAAAGTGGATTAAATGATGTGTAAAAGGCCTTTGTAGTGTGCGAAAGTGCTTTAGTGTGTTATATGTATCCCCAATAGGTGTTTTTAAGCGAAATAAAGTCAATATGAAGTCCAGGGACTAGTTTTGCCAAAGGTGTAAAGTTAAAAACGGGATTAGGTTAAGATTAACCTAATCTAGGATCATTTTCCAGCAATTAACCTAATTGATAACACATACACAGCCTCTCCAATCCCTTAACTGATTTCTAAAGCAATTGTTCAAGTTTTTGGTTAATCAATTGAGTGTTTTTGCTTTGGGATTGATCGACCATCAATTGTTCAGGTATCTAACGATTATTAATAATATTTTTCAGATTCAAAGGTCATATATTAACGAATTAAATCTGATTTTAATAAAGGTTTATAAATAGTTAGGGTTTATTATACGAATAAGCCAATTAATGTTCTAAACGATGTCAAACGAGTTTGTAATCGATCTTGATGATCAAAATATGTTTATATATGTCAAAAACATGTTTTGGGTGAAGCCCAAGTCGTTCGTTTCTGGAAAAATCGAAGAACAAGTCGTTTTATGATTTCTGGACGAAGTTAGGGTTTTTCTGAGCTTAAGTTCGTTCCTGATGATTCCAAACGAACTTCAAATTCGTTTTTAAGGTTCTAAGTTCGTTTGAACATTGCTAAGTTCGTTCAGTGAGTCTAAGTTCGTTCTGAGCTTAAGTTCGTTCCTGATGATTCCAAACGAATTTCAAATTCGTTTTTAAGGTTCTAAGTTCGTTTTAGTATCCCTAAATTCGTTTTAAGTTGAAGCCTAAGTTCGTTTGAACATTGCTAAGTTCGTTCAGTGAGTCTAAGTTCGTTTGGCATGAAATGGAAGTCTAAGTTCGTTTATGTGTTAAATTCGTTTTCTGGAATCTATGTTCGTATGATCAAACGAAGATGAACTTCGTTTGAGGTCTAAATTCGTTTTTGGAAACTTAAATTCGTAAGGTGTAATGCTGGTTCGAATTTGGTCAGCCTTTAAGTAGTGCTAAGATTTATTTTAATGTCCCAAATGACTTATACTTCATATGTTAATGAACGATAGGTGTCGGGGGATTACTATTAAGCACTGTTAGCTTTGTTTGCGCGCACATACTACTAACAGGTAAGATACACTACTTTTGTCACGCTGAGGGTGCAACGAAAATGGTTCGTAAACTATAACCTCCATAACAGTAATGTATAACTCATAGGTGGTTGGGTTGATATGGGAGGTACTCGATGATTAATGATGACGATGTTTATGCCTAAAATGCTTCCCCGTACATGTGGTTACGATATGAAATGTTATGATGAACGGTGGTTAATGATATGTTTACGATATGATATGTTATGATGACGGTGGTTAATGATATGTTGTAATGTTGTTATGTGCATGTATATGTGGCTTGTTCATCTAGAACACTAGACCTTTTTAGGTTGCCATGACACGTGCACGTTTTAAGGGCCCTAACGTGAAAGGATGATAGTATGGATTAGTTTAGGTTAAAGGTGGAAATCTAAACTAAATATGATAAATGCTCGAGCTAATTAGATGTTAAGTGTTATGCATAACCTGTGCCTTACGGTGGTAATAGGTACATCGTGCCTTACGGTGGTAATAGGTACGTATAAATGGTGCCTGACGGTGGTAATAGGTACGTATAAATGGTGCCTGACGGTGGTTATAGGTACGTTAAAATGGTTGCTCGGGTGGCTCCTTGCAACAAGTCATATGTGGCGAGTAGTTTCGGGTGGCCTGATGACCCACCTAATGTCATGAACATAGCGTGCTACTCATGGATCGACATCGTCTTTCCTTAAAAACGGTAACTTCGGTTACAACTTAACGAGGTGAATCAAAGTGATCAAATTGATTAGGCACGCTTAGGGTCATGAACTCTATGCTTATATGTGATGTGGATATGTTTATACGGTGGTATGAATGCCTAATTAAAATGACGTAATGCTTTAAAGTGACGATTTAAATGGATGAAATGTTTTGCTTAAACCTGGTGTTATCTTACTTAGCTTTATAGCTAACACTTGTTTCTTTTAATGTGTTGACACCCCTCAGGTTAGGCAGTGAGATGACGTGTGAAGCTTTGGCGAGAGATGGGTAGATGATCAAGCTGGCTTTAGTTTACCCAATAGCTTCGCATAGACCTTATGTTATTGATTTCCTTTATGGAACTTATGTAATGACTATGCTATGATTGCTTTATGTTGGGCAATCTTATGGATTTCTTTTATTACAGATTTGATGCTATTAGTAACACCACCAATGTTTTCTCAACTGTTTTCCTTAGTTGAGTATTTTCCTAAATCGTTTCCGCATGATTTAACGCCGTTAGGCGAAATTTTTGGAAATCCATATTTTTACGAAACGGGTGTTACAGTAAAGCAATTAGTATCAAGTATGTAGTGCCTTTGTTAGCTTAAGTGTTACTGTTGTTTACTTGAATCTTGGTACAATGGCTTCGGCGTCTTTGCAAACAAAGTATAGTTGCCCGTTTTCCTCTTCTGGATAAAGTTTGTTTGAACATTTTGAGCATAAGACATAGTACCAGGAGCGATGTGTGTCGATGTGCTTGATTTTTGACTCACATTTGAAGTTCGCGTAAACCTGTTATGGACAAAATATGTTGGCTGTTATTTTAAGTATATGCTATGCTAATTAGTATTCGTTTGTCTAGTGGTTACCTGGCCTTTTGGCAGATTGCCGGGTGGTAGCTCACGAATTGTCACAAGCTTTTCATTTGCCTTGAAGGTTTCTAAAGCTGGAAGTGCCTTTAGCCTTTGAAGTATGATATGACTTTAGGTTTAGTAATGATATAAGAATAAGGTTTATTAAAAAGGCGTTAGTGTCCTACCTGTTGACATGCTCGGTTGTTTGTGGGAGATCTGGGTTGATTATTGTAGTTGTTAAGTATGTTGATTCGAGCTGTAACATTCCTATTAGAGTCAAAGATATATAAGTGAAATCATTTTTTTGGGCGACATAATATTCAAAGCATCTACCACATAGTACATACCTTCATGTTCAGTAACTGTTGTTGA
Source organism: Erigeron breviscapus (assembly GCA_034093135.1). Lineage (NCBI taxonomy): Eukaryota > Viridiplantae > Streptophyta > Magnoliopsida > Asterales > Asteraceae > Erigeron > Erigeron breviscapus. Next base: position 65,011,923 of record CM067171.1, on the reverse strand, counting down.
GGTAATGACGATAATATCTCCATGGAGTACCTCGTCTCCTATTAGGTGACGCATTTCTGGCCATAGGGTGATTTCAACTTCTTTTCTACTGCGAAAATATTAGTTAGCCCAATGATAATTATTTGCAGTCTTACGCTCCACGAATCAACAACATCGAATTATTCTATCTGTCTATCCTAATATCAATATGAGGCTGTCTGTAGGTATATGATAAACGTATCTATCAAAAGTAACCAAGATAAAGGTTTTGGTCTAAACTTCTGATTTGCAAAATATATATAACTTTTCAACTCACTAAAATCAAATAAGCGTGTATATATTAAGAGAAAGCAAGATAAAGTTTGTGGTTTGACCTTTCGTCTTGCAAAAGGACCTTCCGTAGCGTTAATCCTGTGCTTGTGGTTCTCAATGAATTCTTCTCTACTCGACCGATATAATCTGTTAGTAATTTAAATAAATATAACATTAGTCATGTGTATTTTTATTACGTTGGTTTTTGGGATGTGCGTACCTGTGAGAAGGTTTTTTGTCTTTGATCCTCTAAGTTAGTGTTTCATAATTGGCAAAGTTGAAGTAAGTAGTGGGTATAGTTGTGCCTGTTATGGGCATAAACTTTGTTTTTTTCCCAATAACCAATGACGTTGCATGGTCGACAGTAGCCATGTATGTTCTTCGACCGACACATATGTATCCAGTAACCTTATAGCATGAGTTTACTTTTATGATTGAGTCAAAGTGGTTATTGTCCTTTGGTTCTGCTGTTGCTTCTATGGCATCGCCCTGCAACAAAAAATGATGTTACAAATAGAAATCATTCAAAATTCTTTCAAAATTCGTATATGTAGAGTTGAATATATAACTTAGACATTCTCACTCTCTCCATCTCCAAAATTCAGAACATCAAAAGTCAGAACATGGATTTGAAAAGTCTTTGCTTTTCAACCCAACTTCCATGGTGTTTTTATACATGAATTTGATGATTGTGAAGATTTGACCTACTCCGACCTGCCTCGATATTTGTATCATATATGTTTAATCCGTCATCTCACCAAACGTCATCTCACTACTATAGAATTGGCGTATTACAACACCCAAATCCTTGGGAAAACATCATTTCTCACGGATTCTCCAAGGGATTTTGTTCATCATTAAAATGGGTCCCACAACTTCTCCCACGACATTAAACTTATTCCATGAGTTTTTCACGTACCGAAATTCGTGGAAAAAGTTTCGACATATATTCCCACGACACCATTGACAAACTTCTTACAACGAAATTTTGTGTCATACTTTTCACAAATTTTGGTTACCCATGGCTTTTGTTTCCCACAAAAATTTCACGACTTGTTAAGTTTGTAATGTGTATTCAGGAGTCGCAATGGTTGTCATGGTTAAAACCTCCATCGTCACTAAGTTTGTCATTTCCTACTTAACTAGGAAAAACATATTATATACGGAGTGTTTAATAAAGCAAAGAGATCATCACATGTATGAATCAAAGAAGATACCATGTGTTTTCTCAATCCTATTTTAATTATATTGGTAGATATTTGTATTTTATTTAGATCGATTAGATTTGGATATAAAGTTAAAAAGACTATTAGAATTTAATCAAATTATCTAAAAAGAATTATATAATTAAATTTCTAGTAATAGTTAATGAAAGCAACGGTGAAAAATAGTAACAAAGTTACGAGTACTTTTTTACCCACTCTTTGATATAGGCTCCCTTAAATTTAACTTTCTGAATCAGTTAGTAGATATTTCCTAAAATATTGGAAAGCATCACGCATTTGTAATATTAAAAAATAAATTAATTAAATTAATAACGTGGGGTGTTAGCCCAGTGGTCAGGGGTTTTCCTGGTTTCGTCCTGTGGGGTCTCAGGTTCGAATCCTGCCACATGCAAATGTGGTGAGGGGACCTTAGCAATGTTATACCCATCTAACACATGGGGAGCAAACCCTTTAGGGCATTGCCAGGAGTCGAACCGGCGTGGGCGCATCCGCGTGGGGTGTTAGCCATTTATCCGTTACTGCTTTTTAAAAAAAAAAAATTAATAACGTATTGAAATCCTAACAATATATGCAAGCAAATAGGGGCAGATCCAACTTTAATTTCGGAATACGGATTGTTTGTTTGTTTCAAATATATATTTTTTATATTATATATTATATTATACAGTATATCATATATAATGATCAGTTATTGTCTCTATCCAACACTAACTGTTTTTGAACGAATCCTACACTAATTCGAACTCTCTTCTTCTAATACGAAACAAATATAGTTTTGTTTCAATTGATATATTCACTCACTATATATATTAATTAACCCATCGATCTTCATATACCTAATAATCAAGAGCATGCTGTAATATTAATCGGATATTAATTATTAAGGTTTGCGATTCTAACTTTGTTCTTTATTAATATTAATAATATGCTTGCATTTTGTATCATACATGCATTGTTCTCTGTGTAATTTTTTCAATGCAAAGGTTACTATTTTTTTTATATTGAGCAATCTTTTATAAATTATAATTAAAGATTGTAAATTCTTGGTTTATCAGATGAAGGCGGGTGTGGTAAAAGATCTTGAAAATTTTACTTTTGAGATAAATATTATAGGTTCTTTAAAATCAAACCTCATGTTTTAAAGATTTATATCATATGAATTAGGTCTTATACGAAAAGACAATGTGGTTTTAAGCCCAAAGAAATTTCTTATTTATATAAGAATGATTGATGCTAAATATGATTCCAATAGTTTCAACCTTAATTAGTATGCATGTTTGATTAAACTTTTGTCGCATGATAAAAAAAGGTTACCAAAAATTGAGTCCATGCATTACATAAATACATATTACAGATTTAGTACTTATCTTGCATCATATATATTTTTTGTTCTATGTTAAAAAGATTACAATATGTCTAATTATTTTTTGTGATTTTTGTTTAATGCAGGGAAAGAAAGATCAAATTGAGATCTAACTTTCTCAACAAAAATGGCATCATCAAATAACAATTTACAAGTTTTTAAGGCACTTGATGGTGCAAAAACCCAATGGTATCACTTCACTGCAATTGTAATAGCTGGAATGGGCTTTTTCACTGATGCTTATGATCTGTTTTGCATCTCTTTGGTCACTAAGATGTTGGGCCGGATTTACTACCACGTACCGGGCTCTCTCAAGCCCGGAAGTTTACCTCCGGAAGTCTCTGCTGCAGTTAACGGTGTCGCCCTCGTTGGTACGCTAACGGGCCAACTGTTTTTCGGGTGGCTCGGTGATAAACTTGGGAGAAAAAGGGTTTATGGCATTACACTAATGCTTATGTGTTTATGTTCCATTGCTTCGGGCTTGTCGTTTGGGAGTAGCCCGAAGTCGGTTATGACTACTCTTTGCTTCTTTCGGTTTTGGCTTGGGTTCGGGATCGGTGGTGACTACCCGCTTTCGGCGACTATCATGTCCGAGTACTCGAATAAAAAAACCCGAGGAGCTTTTATCGCGGCGGTGTTTGCTATGCAAGGGTTTGGTATTTTAGGAGGTGGGGTTTTCGCGATAATTATCTCTTCGGTGTTTGATGCAAAGTTTAAGGCTCCACCTTACGAGGTTGACCCGATTGGGTCAACTGTTCCCGAGGCGGATTACGTGTGGAGGATCATTCTAATGGTGGGGGCCCTTCCGGCCCTTATGACTTATTATTGGCGAATGAAGATGCCCGAAACAGCCCGTTACACAGCCTTAGTCGCTAAAGATGGTAACAAGGCGGCAGAGGACATGTCAAAAGTTTTGCAAATGGAAATCAAACCCGAACAACAAAAGATCAATCAAATTGTCGGGAAATCTGGTAATGATTTCGGCCTTTTCAGCAAGGATTTCCTACGACGACACGGTTGGCATTTACTCGGAACAACAACCACTTGGTTTTTACTCGACATCGCTTACTACAGCCAAAACCTGTTTCAAAAGGACATATTTAGTGCCATAGGCTGGATCCCAGCAGCTAGTAAGATGAATGCGATTCACGAAGTTTATAGAATCGCAAGAGCACAAACACTTATCGCGCTATGCAGTACTGTTCCTGGATACTGGTTTACCGTTTTCCTAATCGATAGGATTGGTCGATTTAAAATCCAGCTACTCGGGTTTTCAATGATGACAATCTTTATGTTCGCATTAGCCTTCCCTTACAACCACTGGATTCACCCACAAAATAACATAGGATTTGTGGTTTTGTACTCATTAACATTCTTTTTCGCCAACTTTGGGCCAAACGCGACAACTTTTGTTGTCCCGGCCGAGATCTTCCCAGCCCGTCTTCGTTCCACTTGCCATGGTATCTCAGCAGCATCAGGGAAATTAGGCGCGATTGTGGGTGCTTTTGGGTTCTTGTACTTGGCTCAAAATCAAGATCCAAAGAAGGCCGATGCAGGGTACCCTGCCGGTATTGGTGTCAAAAACGCACTGATCGTGTTGGGCGTGATCAATCTTTTGGGAACTTTCTTTACGTTTTTGGTGCCCGAATCGAATGGCAAATCACTTGAGGAGATGTCTGGCGAGAATGAAGAAGAGGAACTTCCAAATTCACGTTTACCAGTTTAAAGTAGCTGCCATTCTTCTATTTAGTTACTTTAGTTCACTAGTAGGATTAAGATTTTAGGTTTATTTTGTGGTTTGTTATGTTTTATAGTTTACTTTTTGGTAAAGAAGGTATGAGGATTATGTTAATTTTTATTTTGGGGTATAAGATTTTAGACTAAATTAGCAAAGCTATAAGCATATTGTATTTTCTTTTGCTGAAACATCACTTTCGTAAGGGTTGATAATTTGTCCTAAACATCATCTAAAAAAAAACAAGACCAAATTTTGATCAAAGACATAGTTACGTGGATGCCAATCGGGGCAAAGTCGTAAAGTTGGCCATGACCCATCCTTCCTAAAAAATAAAAAAAATAATGATTAATATGTTTAAAAATAGGCCTAATAATAAAATGACGACACATTGCATAAAGATTTGGGTTACAAGTTACAGTATGTTAAAATCCTCAAACAAATGAACCCGATCGAAATAACTCGGCCAAATAATTTGTGTCGTGCTCTCAAGAGGTCACACGCCGTTAGATTCCATTGGGAAAGGGTTGCTTCTCCACTTGATGTGGGTGGTCTCGGTCTCGGCAAACTCATAACACTTGCATGATTTGACGAAATCCTAACTCTTAACTTGATATTTCTATGAGACTATATATATATGTATATGTAAATACTTATGTAAGTTGAGCTAAAGTATATAGATGCAACTAAAATTAAAGATTAAATTTCCAATTACTAGTTATTACTTCGTACAAACGTACATCGGGAATGAACGCCTATTGCATTGGAAGGGAACATCTTTTATGAACTAAACATATGTGAATAATTAGTTAGCCCTCTTCGTGTTTGGACATATGCACCATCCGTTTCCTTTGGTTGTTTCAATAGCATCATGTGGACTCCATTTATCGTCAGTTTGGTTGCTCGTATGTTTAATTTGTTACCTGTTAAATTTTAATGGGCCTCAGTTTTGCGTTTTTTTTTTTATATATAATATAATGTTAAGTTTGTCCAAGTTCATATTATTATCGTAGCAAGTATATTGTTAACTTGTTATGGGAAATGATTAATCATTCTAACTTAACATCCTAAAAATCCTCTTAGTTATAAGATTGTGACATGTGGCAAAATTAAAAGTTTAGATTAGGAAAGAGAGTTAGTACATGTCATGATTTGAATGTTTTAGGAGGATTAGTCGTTTTCTATTAGATTACTAGTCCTAATACCCGTACGATGTACGGTAGCTATATAGGTTGTAACATCATAAAGAAAACTCGAATGTGCCTCATACATGATTCGTAAGTATGAAATAAATTGTGGTTAAAGTAAAACCGATGATTGGAGCTAAATTATAATAAACAGTAATGATAAAGTATAAATAGAAGTTTAGTATTTACCTTAAAAAATTTTACAATCACATCAAAATCGGAACTTGTAAGCATAATGGATGACGGCAAATAGCCTTGTGATTTCGGGTCGTAAACTTAAATATTTGAAATCTTCACGTTAATAACTTATTATAAGTAATAGGAGTTGAAGAAAATCGAGAAAAAGAAAGAGACAATGAGAAAAACATTAATCAAATGTGTTTTGTATTTATATAAGCCAGGAGTTAGAGGTTAATTTTAAGTTTAATAAAAAAATTGAATCAAGATACAATTTAAAAAGCTAATTTAATAAGATAAATAAATTAAAAGAACACAAATTACGTCACTTGTTGTTTTAAGAATATCTAAATCATGTTTTAGTGTATTGGTGGATATCCATTTATTTAATTAAAAAAAAAAAATTACAAAAAGATTTTGGCGTTATAGGTCATGTAACCATGGTCATGCAAAAAATGGTTTTCACGCTCCAACTTTTATGATAACAATGGTCATGTAACCAGATGCGAGGTATTCATTAGCTAATTTTTATTTAATTGATTATTGTTAAACATATTCTCTCGATGATTGTTATTTTATATATATATATATATATATATATTCTTCTAATAGGAGAAAGCACCCAAGGACAAGAATGCCGAGAAGAAGAAGAAGAAGAAGAGGAAGAAGGGTGATGACCAGACCAAAGAAGAGGAGGAATTTGATTTTGACAACAAAAGTGAAGGGAGCGCCTCAAAGAAATCCAGGAAAGAAAGCAGTAGCGATGAAGAGGATCGTTGTGGGGCAGAATCGTTTAAGCTTGTAATCGGAAAGGTAACCTATTTATATTTTTATATCTCGTTTTTCTATATTATTTTCTATAATAATTGTAAGAGAATTGGATCTGTTTTGTGGATTTTTCTACATTTTTTATGATTATTTCTGTATTATTTTTCTATATTATTTTCTATAATTGTGAGCTGATATGATGAACCTGTGACAATTGGATCTGTTTTGTGGATTTTTCTGCATTTTCTATGATTATTTCTGTATTATTTTTCTATATTATTTTTTATAATTGTGAGCTGATATGATGGAACCTGTGACAATTGATCCAAGAATCTCAATACTCATAGGGAAAAATGTTTACCGTCATTTAGCTTAACTTTCAACTACATATGGTGATCAATTTTCTTTTACTTTCTACTTGAATTTTGTATATAAATATACATATGGTGAATAATTTTCTATAAATTTGAACACATCTAAGATTGAGATCAAATCACACATGGTTAAATGTGTAGACTACTATATCCTCGTATAAAAATCAAGACAGGGGTTTTGTGGGGTTTATCTTGGCTTTGTATTGTTGTCATTGTAGATAATTACATTTAGATGACTTCACGCTGTCAAACTCTACTATCTACGTTTGTTTTATAAATTGTTTAACATATTGTTTTATTTTTTTAACCGTTGCGATTAATGACCCTTTTCGTTTCCTTTTTGTCGCAGCGTGGGGTCTCTCTGGTTCATTCTTATTGAAGGATCTTCATTGACAAGACTTGATGATGCCCTGTCTTAATTAGAGCCTGACTCAGTTTCTAATATTCTCTACTGTCTAGTTTTTTTTAAAAAAATCTGTGTATCGATGATAGCTACGGCTTTTATGTACTTTTGCCTATCATATAACCATATATATATGTAGCTGCATTACTGTGGTTGCTTGCTGAGTGATCTACACATGCTTGGTTTTGTCCTTCTTTGTGTTTTCCTGATAGTGGCAATACGTTAATATTTCCACAACAGTTCCTTATCTTAAGCGGCAGAAATTTTTGCAGGGAAAATACTTGGTAAACCAGGGCATTGTCTGCCCTCAAATGTTACGAGTTTTTACTTTTTTGGCATGTGCGTTTACTTGTTTTTTTCCTGTTACACATTGTTAAGTAATATCTCCCACCGTTCATTATTCTTGGCTGCATAAAGCATCTTCCTTAGCAGGACTAAAGCATGGGTGTCCATAAGGCCACCAATTACTTGAAACTCTTCATTTTGTGAGCTGAGAGTTCTGTGCTCTTTCATGCGTTTTGTATAGTATAATCTTTGTTAAAACTGGACAATGTGCTGTACGCAGGTGTGTTTTTTACACCTTCTAATTTAAGGGGCCTCCCTTCTCTCTCTCTCTCTCTCTTCAATGTCTTTGATTCATTCAACAGGGAAGTCGTGATTTTTCTTGGTACCATAGTTTTATGAAAGATGTTCAATTGCATGTGCCAACTTTCCAGAGTGTCGGATCCTTGTCTACATTCTGTGTACGGAAGCTAGTGCCACCGACGTCCCAGTTGTTTGTCCAGGTACCAAATATTCTTCCTAGTGGGTGTTTGGATTTGCGATTTGTAAATCTTCTAGTTATGGATAATCTCATTCAGATCTGAAATTAGTGCTGTAAGAGGTGGTCTTTTGGATTGTGTTTTCTTATGATTAAAAGCAACCAGCTGGTTCGTGCGCTGGTAAATTTTGCTTATCTGGAAACTAACTAATTATTTTGCCAAATACATAATTCTTGTGATATTTAAGTTATACATCATGCATGATGGGAGTAAAGTTATGCATATCTTCTGGTTATTCTTTAATATATATTTTACCTTTTGAGAGAATCATAGATCCAAACTTGTCGTTTATCTGGCTGTTACTTGATGTCTGTAGCTTTCTTAAGTTTCAGAAATTTTCTTGCATTGTATTTAGCCTGTTTATGATTTTCTTTGGTCTTGTTTTTTGTTCTTCACATAATTGGTTGATAATGCTTAGAGGCAACCCGGAATTCACCTATTTTCTGTTCGACTAATGGCGGAGATATTGCAGCTGCCTTGTCATCTTATCAGCTTGTGGATACAGAAACTTAACCAGGTAATCCATTTAAAAACTTAACCAACCGTATGTATTGCATAAAAGAGGTGCCGGAATGGGCAGGTTACTTACGGTTAAGATGGGTTTGGGTCAAATATTGATCTCAGTTTCCATATCCTAATTGGTTTACTCTTCTATATAATTACGAAAATGTAGAGGATGCTTGCACTACGTATGAACAGACCATGAACAAACCGCTTTTGTTGGCGCAGTAGTATATGAAGCTCATTAGCTGGTTTTTTTTACTATTTAAAAAACTGGTTTATATAGAATTTATTTTTTTAATGCACCTACTATTTACTTCTTAAAATTAAATATTTTTTTTGTCTTTGTCAAAAACCCGACCTGCTATGACTTGATTTTCTTTTTCCCTGTCTGCTAGTGCATTATATCAGTCACGGTTTGTCAAGATATAAGTGTTCAGATTTTTTCTTGCTTTCATGCCAATTGTTTATTTAGGTGCTGAATGAGTTCAACTGTTGATTTGATGATAGAGACGAGGGCTAAGGGTCGTATTTGAGGCATGTTGGCTTTTTATAGAAGGATGTCCACCTGCCAAGCTTTAACAACCAAATATCTATGTGCCGCCATGGTAAGGATCATTGTTGAACACGTCTTTCGTTACGTTAGTAAGTTATACAAACATCGCTTTAATTCTTATGGCCCATAGTGTATAGTTTGTCGATGTAAACATCTGACAATGTAAGAATGTTGTACTCGGTGCTTTGCCACGTCAGCTACTCCTATCATCTTGAGTTTTTGTAAGTCAGTCTGTCGCGGAGATTTTTCAGCCCTTATACACGGTTAGAAAAGAAACTTTATAAATCGAATTCAATTTGCAAAAGATGCCCACACGAATTCAATTTTCACCAACTTCAAAGAATTAAATTTCCCACAATCGAATTGATAAAAGTAGCAGCAAGATTTGTTTCAATAATTTTTGGACACCGACCCACTATTCGTATCTCAATAGCAACAAGAATTTTATTGGCAACAAGAATTAAAACACCAACTAAAGACACCATATGGCGCAACAACTAGTAAGCACCTTTTGTAATTAAAAATGCAATTGCAATTCGTGAGCCGCGAGAACACCAACGTCAAATAATTAAATTGGCGTCTAAATTCGATCGACTATTTAGACGCCAATTTAATTCGACCGACGAATTTTGGACACAAAACTAATTCGAACGACACAGACTACGCTCTAACACAGGACACGAATAAGCAAAGCTCTGATACTAATTAAAGACACAAATCAATGATCACCGAAAACAAGATATTAGCCAAACACGCTAAAATTTTATTGAAGAAATCTAACTCAAAACTCCAATATTCGGTGTGTACATAATCCTTAACCCTAACTCGATTCGGTGTACACATAATCCTTAACCCTAACTCGGTGTGTATATAATCCCTATCCATAACACGATATATATAGACCAATCAAAACATGTTAGATTATAACTAGGATTTCACTAATTATCTAAGACACATAATTAACAAACACAAATAAGAAAACTATTAACTAATCTTATTTGAGTTATACTTGGACTACAGTCCAATTCTTATTGTTGTAGAACTCGATCCATGCTTCAAGCCATAATCGAGCTATAAACTTTTATTGAATAACCAATCTTGTTATTAACTTTTTTTTTTGTGCAAACTTTTAATATACTTAATTATAAACTACGAAAGTCTTTTATTGTTGCCCTTAAAAACTAAAGCATTAACTAATATAAGTCTACAACAATATAAGTAAGAGCTACAGAAAAAAATATATAAATCTCATGTAAGAAGAGGGAGAAAACATCCGAACATGGATATGTATTAGTGTCAAACTGTATAAGACTCAAGCTTAACTAAAATAAAAATTGGGTTTTATGGAACATTCTAGTTGGTTTTTTACCTTTTATATAACCTTCTATCAAGACTACTGAATGGAATTGCCTATTAGAGTTATGAAGTTTCAAAATTAGGATGGGCCATAAGATTAAATGGATCAAAATTTATAAGATCATATAAATAAATTATTATCGAGGATGGGCTTGGTAGGGCCATAGGGTGGCCCTTGGCCCTTCCTGGGTATAATGTGGCCTCGCTACTATAAACCAGGTTGGGAGAAAATGGTCTCAATCCGGTCTTAACGGCTAATATCTGTTCCCGGGTCCTAATCGACGGGTTTTTGGAGAACCCGAACCGGGTTAGGTCAAACTCGGTGACCAGTCATTGTTTATAAGGTTTAAAAAAAAATTAATACTCCACATTATATAAATAAAATATATACGGGTCGAATATACGGATTTAGGACAGGTTTTGGGTATACAGGACGGACATGCGGGTTTTCAATTAAAACCAAACCCAGACCTGGCCCCCTAAAAAAATAAATATCATTATATTAATTAATAGCTTGATGGAGTTTGTTTACGGATAGAACCAAAAAACAATTTTGGTTTGTTTTGTTTTTTTGGTAAGTTCCGATCGGAAGAGAATTTGTATATTTATTTTTAGTTATTAGTTAGGATTAGTTATTAGGCTATATACCAATACCAATAAACTAAAACATGAATAAGACTTTCTTTGAACGACATGTGACATAATATTTTTGAATGACACGTGTCTTTGTTAATTCTACACAAATTCTAATTCCTTTTTTTTTTTTGACCGGCATTCTAATCTACTTCTACTCCTAAATTACACGCATGTCTGAGATGAAACCCAATACTCTCAAAAAATCTCTATTAATCCACCCTCATAAATGTGGGAAGTGAGATTCGAACCCAGGTGGATCCCCCTAAGATCAAAGACCTTATCAATGGGCCACCAACCCCACTGGCATTCTAATTCCTTTTTAATCTTTGCTTAAAAGAGATTCACAAAATCTATCTACCAATAAACTAAAACAGAATTAAAACTTTCTTTAAGCGACATGTGGCATAATATTTGAACGACACATGTCTTTGTTAATTCTACACAAGTTCTAATTCCTTTTTTTTTTTAAAAGAGATTCACAAAAGTAGAGTCGTTAATTAATACTAATTATTTGTTTTATTATAAGGTTGTTATATTACGTATTTATTAAGAAAGATGTATATATATTCTTTATTAGTAATCACTAGAAGGGTACCCGCGTGATGCGGCGGAGTAATAGTAGCGGTGGTGGTGGTGGTGGTGGTGTGGTGTGGTGATGGGCTGGTGGCGTGAGCGGTGGTGGTGGTGGTGGTGGTGGTGGTGGTGGTGGTGGTGGTGATGGCGCTACGGGTGGTGGCGGTGGTGGTGGTGGATGGCGGTGGTGGTGGTGTTGATGTGTGTATATGTGTGAGAAAGAGAGACGTAATTGTGTGTTTGATGTGATAGGGGTGATTAGATAGGTAACCGCGCGATGCAACGGTGGCAATAAACAACATGTTGGATGTCGAGGGCAATGACAATTCCAAACCAAACACCTGTGTAAGTAATGATAACAATTCACATCGATGTTCTCCTATTCATCCCTATGACCAAATATATTTCCAAAAAAATTAATGATAGCCATAAGTGTGAATCATGAGACTCAAAATAATGACAAATATGTACAATACAAATGCATAAGTTAGTTTAATATGTTGTGATTAATGCAATTTCTAGATGAGGAAATTTAAATAGAACAATTACAAGTAAATAAAGACACAAGGATTTTACGTGGAAACTCCAAAATCGGAGAAAAAACCACGGGCGGAAGCGGAGAAGGATTTTACTAGCAAATATGGCGTACCGAGGTTACAGTGTATCACCCAAAATCTAGACTCCGAAACAATACCCACACTGGTATTTGGACACTCACTAGATTTAAACACTACCCTCACAAGCTCACTAGTATAGAATTTTACAACACAATTCTATACTATACTCACAAACTATTACAAGAGATTTTAAGCACTCTTTCTAGTTTTGTTGGAATGTTTTTGTTTACTGGCTTGTTTTCTCTCTGTCGTTTGATTGCTGAGATGTTTCATTTCCTTTTCAAGCATCAAACGACAGAGAGAAAACAAGCCAGTAAACAAAAACATTCCAACAAAACTAGAAAGAGTGCTTAAAATCTCTTGTAATAGTTTGTGAGTATAGTATAGAATTGTGTTGTAAAATTCTATACTAGTGAGCTTGTGAGGGTAGTGTTTAAATCTAGTGAGTGTCCAAATACCAGTGTGGGTATTGTTTCGGAGTCTAGATTTTGGGTGATACACTGTAACCTCGGTACGCCATATTTGCTAGTAAAATCCTTCTCCGCTTCCGCCCGTGGTTTTTTCTCCGATTTTGGAGTTTCCACGTAAAATCCTTGTGTCTTTATTTACTTGTAATTGTTCTATTTAAATTTCCTCATCTAGAAATTGCATTAATCACAACAAATTGGTATCAGAGCTTTGGTTGTGGTTGAATTTCTAAATGACAACGCTTAAATCCGATGTGGAGAAGTTTAATGGGCAGAACGATTTCGGTCTATGGAGAATGAAGATGCGGGCTCTTCTGAGCCAACATGGATATTTGTCAGCTTTGAAAGGCAGAGAACACTTGCCTGGAAAGTTGACTGATGAAGAGAAGAACGAGATACTAGAGAGAGCACATGGCTTGATTATTTTAAATCTTGCTGATAATGTGCTCCGGGAAGTAGCGGCAGAAACTACATCGATGTTCTCCTATTCATCCCTATGACCAAATATATTTCCAAAAAAATTAATGATAGCCATAAGTGTGAATCATGAGACTCAAAATAATGACAAATATGTACAATACAAATGCATAAGTTAGTTTAATCCTTATATACCCCATTAAAATCCCAAAGATGATGTCATTTCAAAGTGGCGCACACTAATGCGATAATATAACAGAGCTACAAGTTGCAAAGCTCTTTCTTAGTACACTAAGATTTAATTACTCGGATCTTCTGCCCATCATCAAGTGCCTACAATAACAAATATATCAAACATTATACACCAACGGCTTTGAAGATTCAGTGAAATAAATTTGGAGATACAAACTTACAACATCGTTAAAAAATAAAATGGCAGGTATATACGTCGTCTTCTGAAGAAAAAGAAACAAACACAAATCCACTTGAGTTTGAAGTCCCAGGAACTTTGAGATACTTTGGCACCGAAAACATTTCCCCTATTTGCAGAAAAGCTTTTGAGTAACTATGGTGCAACTATTTTTGCAAAATTCCTACATAAAGTAAAACTGACTTTATTCAACAAATGGGTTTTTTTTTATGATTGTAGAACATACTCCATTCAAAGGCTTCTGTGACATTTCATGATGAAGGCACAATGTTAAAGCTCCATGGATGCTCCAATGATTTTCTTTTAAGTTAAGTCGTTCGGGTGGTTTGGACCAACAATAAATGCTCGATCAGAGAAACCTGGTCGTAGACATTAACCTTGAGAAACTATTTTATCACCCTCGTTTCCGAAACCCGGTCCTAGACAACAACCCATCACCCTGATTTCCAAAAGCCGGAAATACTATTTTTGCAAAGGTCTTATTTGACTCCCCTACTTTTACGATATACTTTCTAGAAGTCACTATTCCAACCAAAAATTCCATCAGAATATACAATTAGGATATAAAAACTTGAGGCACAAAATCTACTAACTTGAATATGTAAAACAAACATATCATGATGAGTTAAGCAGCCTACCTTCCCTTGCTTTGATCAACTAACCCTCCAAGTAATGAATCCACCCTTCCATCCTGTCTTGTAACTTATACCCCAAGATGGTAACTGCAATTATTAATGACATGTAGACACAATCAACATATCATTTGTTGTTTACCGTTGGTCTTCACCAAATAATCATCTAATGCAAAAATAAAATATTCACCTAAAATGCAAAAATTCCAGTGAATTACATGTTCCTAACAACATACATAATGAAAGAAGAGACACTCAAGATATACATAGTCACAATGATGCATGGTATTTACTTTGTATAATATGATTAAAAACCTATATAAGCAGCCAAAATGAACTGCAAATGCAGCCAGCAAAGAGAAACATAAACACTACCTTGAGTAAAAGTAAGTAAGCTCCGTCAAAAATTCCGTAAAGCAAGAACGCCTGGAAAGTGAGATGGTACATCTTGCCAGCTAAGCAGCCACCACGACGTACTCTAGCGCTTTTATCAATGTAGCAAACTTCAAAAAAGAATTCTAAGATTTAGGAGAAAATAAAGGTTAGAGTTAATTACACTTTTAGTCCCTGTGGTTTGTACCAACTTTCATATATCATCCCTGAGTACACGAAATTACGTGTTTCATCATTGAGTATGGAATTCCGTTAACAAGTTTAGTCCACCACCCAAACAGACGTTAAGTAGGCGGTCACGTGACCTGCACACCGAGGGTATAATAGTCATTTTTTGTTATCATCCCCAACCTCTATTATCATCTCCAACCTTTTTTTTTCCAGATCTTTGAAAATCCATCATATTTTCACATCTATATATTCATCCCTTTTCTTCAAGGGGCGCAGCTATGTAGGGGCCGGGGGGGCGCCCGACCCCCCGAATTTTTTTTTGCGATGTAGGGGTATATTGTTTTCGTGTAGAAAAATTTTGATATACTCGGTCAAAAATTTCTATTCCCACCTTTTCTTCATCTATATTCAACAAACTTATCATTTACAAATTACATAAACATGAAACAAGACATTGAACTATTGTCAATTTGTCATCATCATCTTCTTCGATACCTTATCTGCCTTTCATTTCTTTTTCTTTTTTTCAATAAATCAAATACTATTTCCAAGCAAATCAACTAACAAAATACTCAAATAATAGTATTATCAACAATTGATATGGAGAATGGTGTGTGAGTCGTAGTCAGTAAAAGAAAAAAAAGAATCTTAGAAGATGATGATGACAAACTAAATCAATAGTCATCCAAATACAAGAAGATTACCATATCTAAAATTTTTAAATCATCATCACCCATTGTATTTGAAATCTACCAGATCTGAAAATAAAAAACCATCACCATAGCCGCCTCCGCACAGTAACCCCCATGAACCACCGCTGCCTTCTCCGCGCAGACAACATCGTGAACCACCACTGGTTTACCACATATCAAAATATAGATGGTGGTAAAGTCCTTATGGGAAACGATACACCTTGTAAGGTTGTTGGAATAGGTACAGTCCAAATCAAGATGTACGATGGCACGGTGAGGACGTTGACAGATGTCAGGCATGTCCCAGAATTGAAAAAGAACCTTATTTCTTTAGGTACACTGGACTCCATTGGCTGTGAGTATCGCGGTAAAAATGGAGTATTAAAAGTCATAAAAGGTGCTCTTGTCGTGATGAAAGGTGAAAAGGTTAATGGCCTTTACTTGTTAAAAGGTAACACGGTCACTGGTGCTGCTGGAGTTTCTTCATCAATGACAGATATAGAAACCACCAAGTTATGGCACATGCCCCTTGGGCACATGAGCGAAAGGGGCATGATGGAGCTTAGCAAACGGGGTTTGTTGTGCGGCCAGAATACTGGAAAACTGGAGTTCTGTGAACACTGTGTATTCGGCAAACAACACCGGGTGAAGTTTGGAAAAGGAGTTCATCGGACCAAAGGTACATTAGATTATATTCACTCAGATCTTTGGGGTCCATCTCCTGTTCCATCAAAAGGTGGTGCTAGATATATCTTAACCTTCATCGATGATTACTCGAGAAGGGTATGGGTGTATTTCTTGAAAAGAAAAGATGAAGTCTTTGTTCACTTCAAGCAGTGGAAGACGATGATTGAGAAGCAGACTGGAAAGTCCGTCAAACGCTTGAGAACTGATAATGGCTTGGAATTCTGCAAAGGAGAATTCAATGAGTTCTGCAAGAATGAAGGCATTGTGAGACACCGCACAGTGCGTTATACACCACAGCAAAATGGAGTTGCAGAACGGATGAACAGGACGCTCTTGGAGAGAGCGCGGTGTATGCTCTCAAATGCTGAATTACCAAAACAATTTTGGGCTGAAGCTGTCAACACAGCTTGTTATTTGGTAAATCGGTCTCCATCAACAGCTATTGGTTGTGAAACTCCTATAGAAAAATGGTCAGGTACCCCTGCAGACTATACTGATTTGAAGATTTTTGGTTGTCCTGCGTATGCTCATGTGAAAGATGGTAAACTTGAGCCAAGGGCAAAGAAGTGCATATTTCTAGGATATGCTGACGGGGTGAAGGGTTATAGATTGTGGTGCCCTGATGGTAAATCATCCCGATTTCTTATCAGCAGGGATGTGACATTTGATGAGTCTGCTATGTTGAAGAAGAAAGAGGAGGAACATGTGGATGCTGGAAATGACCGGGAAGTTGAAGAGCAAGTGGAGCTTGAAATAGAAGTTCCTAAAGGAGTAGTACAAGGTACTCCTGATAAGCCCATTGTAGAAGACGTACGTGATTCTGGTGGTGATACTGTGACACCAGAAGAAGAAGTTCAGCCAGAAGAACAAGAAAATCTCCAAGATTATATGTTAGCAAGGGACAGAGAAAGACGAGTAATTCGGAAAACACAAAGATATGGGCATGCAGATTTAGTAGCTTTTGCACTTAGTGTGGCTGAAGATATAGAGGTTGATGAACCTGGTACATATCAACAAGCTACTAGTTGCCAAGAATCTGCAAAGTGGACCGAAGCCATGAAAGAAGAGATGGAATCTCTTTATAAGAATCAGACATGGGAACTGGTGAAACCGCCTAAAGGCCAGAAGATTGTCGGATGCAAATGGATCTTTAAGAAGAAGGAAGGAATCCCAGGTGTAGAAGATGAAAGGTTCAAAGCACGCCTTGTAGCAAAGGGCTTTACTCAGCGAGAAGGAATTGACTTCAATGAAGTTTTCTCGCCTGTTGTAAAGCATACCTCTATCCGCGTGTTACTTGCCATGGTTGCTTTATTTGACATGGAGCTGCAGCAATTAGATGTCAAGACTGCATTTTTGCATGGTGAGTTGGAAGAACAGATCTATATGCGCCAACCAGAGGGGTTCGTTGTCCAGGGAAAAGAAGATCATGCATGTTTGCTGAAAAAGTCATTATATGGCTTGAAGCAATCACCTCGACAATGGTATAAACGGTTTGACATATTCATGACAAGTAATAATTACACAAGAAGTAATTATGATTGTTGTGTATATCACAAGAAGCTCCCAGATGGCTCATTTGTGTACTTGCTATTATATGTGGATGATATGTTGATTGCTTCGAAAAACATGTCAGAGATTGATCTATTGAAAACTCAACTTAAAAGTGAGTTTGAGATGAAAGACTTGGGTACAGCCAAGAAGATATTGGGAATGGAGATTGTCAGAGATAGACGTGAAGGCAGATTGTATTTGTCACAAAAGAAATACATTGAAAAGGTGCTTCAGCGTTTTGGGATGGACAATTCCAGACCGGTTAGTACTCCACTTGCTGCAAACTTCAAGCTTTCATCAGCACTGTCACCTGAAACTGAGGAAGAGGTGGAGCACATGTCGCGTGTTCCATATGCTAGTGCTGTTGGTAGCATCATGTATGCTATGGTTTGTACTAGACCTGATATTGCACAGGCTGTAAGCGTGGTGAGTAGATACATGGATCACCCAGGGAAAACTCATTGGCAAGCAGTGCAATGGATTCTTCGATATCTCAGAGGAACGACAGATATCGGCCTAGTGTTTGATAGTCGTGGAAACACTAATGTTACTGGATTCGTTGATTCAGATTATGCCGGTGATTTAGATCGAAGAAGATCTCAGACGGGATATGTTTTCACTCTCGGCGGATGTGCTATCAGTTGGAAAGCAACATTACAGTCAACAGTTGCTTTGTCTACAACTGAAGCGGAATACATGGCAATGGCAGAGGGTGTTAAAGAAGCTATATGGCTGAGGGGCTTGGTTGGTGATCTTGGAATTCAACAAGATGAGACTGTCGTGCATTGTGACAGTCAGAGTGCGATACATTTGACTAAAAATCAGATGTATCATGAAAGAACCAAGCACATTGACGTACGGTATCACTTTATTCGCGAAGTAATATCTGGAGGGATTATAATTGTGAAAAAGATCAGTACAGCAGATAATCCGGCAGATATGTTGACTAAGGTAGTTACTACAAACAAGTTCGAACATTGTTTGGACTTGGTTAGTGTTCGCGAAATTCAAAAGTGATGAGCCCTCGAGGAGGGGCTGATGGGAAGCGGAGATCGAGAGCAGATAGCAAAGTCGTGGAATGTTCGTCAAGGTGGAGATTTGTTGGACGGTGGGAAATACATTACCCACTAATATTGACTCAATTCCACTTCTAGATAAACACATTGCATGCATGGGAAAATGAATGTCAAAAGGTAGAATGCATTCAACGGTGGTTGGCTTTCTTAGTCAAAGATGGAAAACAAACATATATTATTAAATTTAGGTGGCATGCAGATTTCTTGTATATATAAAGGAAATGAAACATCTCATTTCAAGCATCAAACGACAGAGAGAAAACAAGCCAGTAAACAAAAACATTCCAACAAAACTAGAAAGAGTGCTTAAAATCTCTTGTAATAGTTTGTGAGTATAGTATAGAATTGTGTTGTAAAATTCTATACTAGTGAGCTTGTGAGGGTAGTGTTTAAATCTAGTGAGTGTCCAAATACCAGTGTGGGTATTGTTTCGGAGTTACTTGTAATTGTTCTATTTAAATTTCCTCATCTAGAAATTGCATTAATCACAACAAATAAACTCAAGGTTTTTTCTCCGATTTTGGAGTTTCCACGTAAAATCCTTGTGTCTTTATTTACTTGTAATTGTTCTATTTAAATTTCCTCATCTAGAAATTGCATTAATCACAACAAATCACACAAAAAAAAGCAACTTATATACCCCATTAAAATCCCAAAGATGATGTCATTTCAAAGTGGCGCACACTAATGCGATAATATAACAGAGCTACAAGTTGCAAAGCTCTTTCTTAGTACACTAAGATTTAATTACTCGGATCTTCTGCCCATCATCAAGTGCCTACAATAACAAATATATCAAACATTATACACCAACGGCTTTGAAGATTCAGTGAAATAAATTTGGAGATACAAACTTACAACATCGTTAAAAAATAAAATGGCAGGTATATACGTCGTCTTCTGAAGAAAAAGAAACAAACACAAATCCACTTGAGTTTGAAGTCCCAGGAACTTTGAGATACTTTGGCACCGAAAACATTTCCCCTATTTGCAGAAAATAAAGGTTAGAGTTAATTACATTTTTCGTCCCTGTGGTTTGTACCAACTTTCATATATCATCCCTGAGTACACGAAATTACGTGTTTCATCCTTGAGTATGGAATTCCGTTAACAAGTTTAGTCCACCACCCAAACAGACGTTAAGTAGGCGGTCACGTGACCTGCACACCGAGGGTATAATAGTCATTTTCTTTGTTATCATCCCCAACCTCTATTATCATCTCCAACCTTTTTTTTTCCCCAAATCTTTGAAAATCCATCATATTTTCACATCTATATATTCATCCCTTTTCTTCAGGGCGTAGCTATTAAGGGGCCGGGGGGCGCCCGACCCCCGAATTTTTTTTTGCGATGTAGGGGGTATATTGTTTTCGTGTAGAAAAATTTTGATATACTCGCTCAAAATATTTCTATTCCCCTTTTCTTCATCTATATTCAACAAACTTATCATTTACAAATTACATAAACATGAAACAAGACATTGAACTATTGTCAATTTGTCATCATCATCTTCTTCGATACCTTATCTGCCTTTCATTTCTTTTTCTTTTTTTCAATAAATCAAATACTATTTCCAAGCAAATCAACTAACAAAATACTCAAATAATAGTATTATCAACAATTGATATGGAGAATGGTGTGTGAGTCCTAGTCAGTAAAAGAAAAAAAATTCTTAGAAGATGATGATGACAAACTAAATCAATAGTCATCCAAATACAAGAAGATTACCATATCTAAAATTTTTAAATCATCATCACCCATTGTATTTGAAATCTACCAGATCTGAAAATAAAAAACCATCACCATAGCCGCCTCCGCACAGTAACCCCCATGAACCACCGCTGCCTTCTCCGCGCAGACAACATCGTGAACCACCACTGTCGTCCAATCACCGCCGTGAACCACCAATGCATCTCCATCACCACCCGACGAGGTTGTGGTGGGTGGCCTTGATTTTTTCTTCCATTCAAGGTGTGTGTCCCAACTCTCCGCCTTCTCCTGCCACCGTTGACCCCGGAGATCGGTTATGGGTTTAAAACTCCGACCAAATTCTGGTGGGTGGTTTTGGATGGTGATGCTTGGTATAGGTTATGGAAATGGGTTTTAGATTTGTTATGTATATATTTTCATATTTTTTTGGGAAAGAATTGATTTTTGATCTATATATATTTTATGGATATAAATATAGATGTATGTGTAGATACAGATTTTTAATGGAAGGTAGATTTATGTAAGGTTGATTTTGGATAGATTTATATAAAGATTTGTTTATGATATAAATATTGTTACTTGTTAGAATCTTGATGTTCATGTATGAGTTGTACCTTTTTAAGATTGAGATCAGATGGCATTTGATGATGATGATGATGACGATGATAGATACTGATATATAGATAGAAACACACATATATATTGTTAATAACTTTTTAATTATTACGATATTAAATTACATTTTTAGTCCAGATGGTAACGAAAAGACCTTTATACCCTCGGTGTGCATGTCACATGACCGCCTACTTAACGTCTGTTCGGGTGGTGGACTAAACTTGTTAACGGAATTCCATACTCAGGGATGAAACACGTAATTTCTTGTACTCAAGGATGGTATATGAAAGTTGGTACAAACCACAGGGACGAAAAGTGTAATTAACTCTAAAGGTTATATAAAAAACGCTAAATAAAGGTTTTTTAAAATTCTTTAAAAGAACACTAAGGTTGTGTTTGATAACACACAATGATTTAGCGCTGAATGATTCTAAAGACTGAATGGTTCAAAGATTCTGAATGAATTTAATTCTGAATGAAAAAAGTATGTTTGATATCCGTTCTGAATAGGTAATCTGAATGACAGAAAATTACCATTTTAACCTTTTCAAAGACTCTCCAACATGATCCCATATCTTAATATAATTCTAAATGAGCAAAAAAAAAATACTATTGAAATATACAATTCATAAACATATACAATTCATAAATAAGTGATGGAAAATTAAACATATATTATACTCAAGCATTCAGTGGAAGAATGGGTTTTATTTTGCTACTGCGATACAATAGACAAGAAGGAAAAAAAATAGTGATCCAAAAGACTTCAATAAACAAATTATATATGGGGAAAGGTTGGCTGCTATGCGGTTGATGTTTTTCACCATGAAAACCAGGGGGCATTTTTGTAATAGATCAATCATTTAATTGGATGTGAGTGCAACTATAGCCATGGAAGCTGCGGTTGACTGCATATTCGATTTCCCCATTATATATATATACAAAGAACAACAAGCTTAGGAATAGTGAACATCCAAACTTTTTGGCAAAATTAGTCCCTATATTCTAATACTTTTACAGTAATGGTCCTCATCAATTAACGACCGTTAAGTTTTGTTCTGAAGTTTAACGGAGCAATTATTTTTTTTTCTTTTTAAATTTTAAAGTTTTCCTTTATATTTTTCTTTTTATTTTACACTAATTTTGTTTTCTTTTTTATTTAAAGGCATTTTTAAATAAAAACAAAACTTATATATTTTAACCACGTCAATAGCATAGTATCTTTTATATTTCATTTTTAAACGGTTCTAACAGCCAGGTAATCATCGAGCACCGGGCAGAATATCGTGTAGTGTTTCCGCATCACTAAATAATCATTTTTAAATAGATTCTTACATCCGTTTTTATCGTTCGTGTAGTACTTTTTTTTATAGTGTACGTTTATCTTTATGTATGTATCACCACCCTTATACACATTGTACGTTTTAAGTATCGTTATCTCTCCCGGGGCAACGCCCGGGGTTAAATGCTTGTTATAATACAATTGGCTACTAATTAATTAAAAAAATGCTAACTAATTAAAAAATATATATAACAAACATCAACAGATTACTCATAAAAAAATAAGATTGAATCTGAAATATGAAAAAAAAAAATCGAATATTAAAAAGTACGAGTAATAAATAATAGAGAAAAATGGCAACAACGGATCTAGATGCGTTTGTCTTTAATAGGAGATTTCCTATTTCAGAAAAAAATGGCAAAAAGAAAAAGAGATTAGTGAGAAGATATAGACACCTTGGTGAACATGAAACAAACATATGGAAGGATTGCAAAAAAATGGAAGGAGTGTGAAAAAGATTCCGATGAAAAAGGGGGTGTTGAAGAAGGGTATTAGAGTAAAGGTTGAATAATGAATGGTTAAGAGAGGTGTTGGTAGGGGAATGGTTCAGAAAGCCTAAACAAACATCGGGAATGCTGACCGATTCAGCATTTGATGCTGAACCATTCCATTAAGTGAGAATCAAACACAGCCTAAAGTTATTATAAAAAAAAGAAAAAATTTCATTACATACTCCTGTGGTATATCATATTATCAAGTTTCACCCCTCTCGTTTTTTCGTATCATTACGTATCCCTATGCTGACCTTTAGTCTTTTACCTTTAAACACCCTCTTTTTCTCATTGCTTTTCTTTTCAAATCTAACTAACACCATACTTCTCCATGCTTCTCTTCTTCCTCAATTTCTAAACACTGAAACTAATAAATTATCAATTTCTTTTTTGAAAATCTTTTAATAAACTCCAAAATTGTGCCCATACAGTAGTGTCCATACATACATTCATTCATCTTCCTTCCTCCTAACACACACTTTTGTCTCTTTCTTTCTTGAACTCACAGAACATCAAATCGTTCATTTAAATAATAATTACATACATATTATATATTTATATTATATTATCATATCGCCTTTGTCTTCAAGATTAACAACCATCAGTCACAACCAAAACCCATATCTCAATTCCAATTCAAAAAGATGGCTTCAATCACAATTATATATAAACAAACCCCAATACATATCAGCCTCTAAAACACCATCAAAATTGTTGTATGGAGGCTGCCGGAACGACGACAGCTTCGGCGGAGGAGATGTCAAAGATAAGGTATATATATCAGAATTTTTGTATATATATATGTCTTCATATCTATATATATATATATATATCAGATGTATACATATATCGATATATATACCATCGCCGGAGCTACCCACGACCACCATTAACAGAGATCTCCTTCCACCGCTGGAGCTAGCTGTTGGGTAATCCGCCACCGCCGGAGCTAAATATTGCGGTGATCCACCGTCGCCATCATGATCTCGTATTCTATACCTATCTAAATCTATCTCTCTGTAAATCAAAACACCAAAAATAAAAACCCTAAATCTAATCACAAGAATAGTTCGATCTAATAGTTAATAATTGGCAGCATTATTTTTTTGGCATACATCGGTGGTCAGCAGCAATTTAAAGATATATCATTTTATTTTATTTTTGGTTTATCCTTTGATTTATATCTTTGTTTTCTGGTAGTGGGATTTGGGTTTTTTGGAGTTAGTGGGTTGTTTGGTCTTATGTTTGAAATGGATGGATGAAGTTGGTATTATAAGGGGATATTAATTGTGAATGGACGAAAATACCCTTGTGTGAATTGCACATGAGGTGGTTAACGGAGGGCAATAAACGTCCGTTAGGAGGAGGGGTATGTAATGAAGCAAAAAGTCAGCATAGGGATACGTAATGATACGAAAAAACGAGAGGGGTGAAACTTGATAATATGATATACCACAGGGGTATGTAATGAAATTTTCTCTAAAAAAAATAAATGCATACAAAATGAAGATGTAACCCCCTCCTCCCAAAAAAAAACAGGATAAAACACCCAATATTATTACAGAAAAAAGCAAATCGTAAGAAGGAAAAGTGAAAAATCACCCCAACTCAATATACGAAAAGTAGAATAATAACTCCATATCCGTAAGTATTGTTGCTGTCTGATGATCCCTGCAATCAAGAAAATAATATCAAAAGAAGAAGAAAAAAAGGCGATGATGATGTTAAGGTTTGAAGATCAGATGACCTTCAAAAAGGGACGGATCTAATGATTCAAAAATAAAGATTATTAATAAAAAAGATTTAGTTTACCTTTAATTCACATAGATTGTGAATAGGCGGTGGTAGATGGTGGCTCAATCGGCGGTGACAACAACAACATCAGAACCAAGAAAAAAGAAAGAAATATAAATTATTCAAATCTTGAAATCGATATCAAAGAAGAATTAAAGAAGAATATAAATTATTCAAACCTTGAAATGACAATTAAAGAAGAATTAAAGAAGAATATAAATTATTCAAATCTTGAAATCGATATCAAAGAAGAATTAAAGAAGAATATAAATTATTGAAACCTTGAATGACAATTAAAGAAGAGAACAGATTACCACATCTGCTAATATACACACATATAAATATATATCACCAAGATTCTGGTAATTAAAATCGAGATGAGAAAAAAAATTTGTCGAGGTTTTATGTACCTGAAACAAAAGATCTAAAAGAAACCCTAAAAAACCGATGGTCATGGGGGCTGACCTTTTTGATGGCGTTGATGGCGGCCGGAGAAAGGAGGAGGGAGGCGGTGGTTGATGGTCATGAAGAATCCGGCGGCGGTGGCGATGGATGATAGAGAGGGGGAGGGAGGTGCCGGAGGGGAGGGAGGCGTCGTTGTTTTTTTTGTGTGTGGATGTGTGGGTTATTTTTTGTGGAAGGGTAAGTTTGAAACTATAGAGATAAGGTGAGGGTATTTTGGGGTAAAAAAATATGTTGAATGTCTGAATGTTATTTGCTTTATAAACGGTATTAGATAATTCATATTCATATAGGATATATTATACATATTAGGAAACTAATTACCAGTAAACTAAAACAGGATTGAGATGTTCTTGAAACGACACGTGGCATAATCCTTGATCGACACGTGTCCTTTTAATTTATTTATTTTATTAAATTAGTTTTTTTAATTGTATATAGATTCAATTTTTTATTAGACTTAGAGTTAAACTCTAACTTTTGGCTTATAAATACAAAACACATTATAACCTTACTTGATTGACCATTCTTATTAATAAGATTGTTTCTTTTTCTTTCTCAATTCTTCAACTCCTATTACTTATATTACTTATAATAAGTTATTAACATGAAGACTTCAAAATTTTGAGTTTACGATCCGAAATCACAAGGCTATTTCCGTCATCCACTATGCTTACAAGTTCTGATTTTGATGTGATTGTAAAATTTTAAGCTAAATCCAAAACTTTAACTAAACATATATTATATTTATCATTACTGTTTATTATAACTTAACTTCATCATCGGTTTATTTTAACCACAATTTATTTCATTCACACGGATCATGTATGAGGCATATTCGAATTTCTTTATGACACAATTTATATAGCTACCGTGCATCGTATGGGTATTAGGACTAGTGTATAAGTATAATATATCCTAATAACTTAACCTTTAAGTTAACTTTTTTTATAATTTGATTTGGACTATAATTCCTTAAATTAATAATTACATTTAATTAATAATTAATATTTAATAATTAATAATTCATATTTATTAATTAATAAATAATTACAATTAACATATCTAGTTAATAATGTCCAATGTCATTTCTCTCCATTTTGGTGATTATGAATATGTAGATACAATATATACATATTACCGGATATCTAAGTGTCATCGCGTGTGACCCCATAGGCTTTAAAATTTTCAGACATGCGTTTATTTAACGTGATCATATTCCAACAGTATTAACTAATCCTATTTGAGTTATACTTGGACTACAGTCCAATTCTTATTGTTGTTGAACTCGATCCTTGCTTAGCAAACACAAATAAAGAAACTATTAACTAATCATATTTGAGTTATAATTGGACTACAGTCTAATTCTTATTGTTGTAGAACTCGATCCATGCTTCAACTCATAACCGAGCTCAGTAAATTCGTCAATAAAATATTGGCAAATATATATTGAATAACCAATCTTGTTATAAACTTTTTTTTTTTTTGCAAACTTTTAATATACTTGATGATAAACTACTAAAGTCTTTTATAGTTGCCCTTAAAAACTAAAGCATTAACTAATATAAGTCTACAACAATATAGGTAAGAGCTACAGAAAAAAATAAATCTCATGTAAGAAGAGGGTATCTAACTTAAACTATTAAAACTATTAAGTAACTGAATAAAAAATGTTTGTGTATATTGAATCAATATAATTTGGCTTTGGTATATTAAATCACAAAACAACAGTTTTTATTTACTAAATAAATTAAGTATTTCAATTAAGTTTATCAAGCATTAAACAAGCAGCTAAGTGTTAAATCGACAATGCCATAGCACATGTGTCCTTTTTCTACCACTTTTATTGAAGGAAAACTAAGTTACTATTTTTATTTTCAAAACATCAATCAATAAACTAAAACAGGATTGACATACTCTTGAAACGACACGTGGCGGAATCCTTGATCGACACGTGTCTTTTTAATTAATTTATTTTGTTAAATTAGTTTTTTTAGTTGTATATAAATTCAATTTTCTTATTAGACTTAAAATTAAACTCTAACTAAGCTTATTAATACAAAAGACATTATAACCTTATTTAATTGATCGTTTTCTCATTAATAAATTGTCTTTTTTTCTTTCTCAATTCTTCAACTCCTATTACTTATATTAATTATAATAAGTTATTAACATGAAGACTTCAAAATTTTGAGTTTACGATCCGAAATCACAAGGCTATTTGCCATCATCACTATGCTTACAAGTTCCGATTTTGATGTGGTTCTAAAAATTTAAGGTGAATCCAAAACTCTAACTAAACATATATTATATTTATCATTACTGTTTATTATAATTTAGTTTCGATCATCGATTTACTTTAACCACAATTTATTTCATACTCACGAATCATGTATGAGGCATATTTGAATTTCTTTATGATACAATTTATATAACTACCGTACATCGTACGGGTATTAGGACTAGTATATAATAAAAGGAGGATACCATACCTGCTGAAACAAAGAGGCAATTCCCGGGGATGCATATACTTATTGAAGTAGGTATTATTTTCCCTAATAAAAGCTCTTAAAAACTATGTTATTATTAAAAAATTATAAAAATTATAAAAATTATTTATTTTCCTTATTAGACTTCTAATTAAATTCTATCTCTTCGATTATAAATACAATTTGTCAAACCAGTCTCATAAACCCTAAATCATAAACTAAAACCCGATAAAAGTTTTGAGCATTATAATCATACGAATAACAGTCTTCCATTCGTGATTAATTCTCGGTCAAACTCCACTACAAATTTCGTAAGTTTTAGGTATAATTTTCTGTTCCCGACTTTTAGTTTTAGGTATAATGTTCTGTTCCCAACTTTTCAATAATAATACGAGTAACTATTATTAATCAATTTTTTTCCCAGAAAACCTCATACATCATCTAATAATGTTGGTTATATTATCTCATAATTCTTCAATTAAATAACACTATTACAAACAGAGTTTTGGCTTTTTTTTCTTTCACCGGGACACCGTCATACAACTAAAAACTAAAGTCAACAATGAGTTTTCACCGTCATACAACTAAAAACTAAAGTCAACAATGAGTTTTTATCTTTTATTTGATGAATTTTTTACAGTTAATAATTATTTTGTGTAGTAAGATATATTATATTAAAAGTTAGTTTATGATTATCGTATAAAAAAGTTACACGATATATATGATCGATTGTACCTAGTATCAGAACGATAGAATTAAACTAACACTCGATCTTTTCGATAAAGCAGTTAGAGGCTTAGAGCTCTTTGATATTTACATCCAAATTCAACAAATTTCGGTTCCAGGTACGAAATTTATCTTTAATGTATTATGTATAATATCCCTAATTTAACTGGCAGCATAAACTTTTGAATTCCATACGTGTATGCATGTATAATTAATTATCTTCGTCTTATTTTAATTCATCTTAATCTTAATATCTATACGTGTATGTCTAATTTGATGATCTTAATCTAACCACAAGGATATTTTTATTTTTAAAGATCACCCATGCCTAACAACTGGACCACCATCCTAGTATATCTACTAGATTTACACAAATATGTGCAATAATACTCTATGAAGACATTTATCGAAAACTTTATTTCAAATTCAATTAGGGAGCACTCTAACCATTTGAATTCAAACCTTTTGAAGTTTCCAGCACTTTAAAGTATTGCGTCTTTCTTGCGAGTTTTTTGTTAAAATCTCAAGCCCTATTTATCGGGAGGGGATTTCCAAATGCTTATATTCATTATAATCTTTTTAATATCGCAAATTTTGCTCCTGTATTAAATATTCGTCATTATATCTCAGATGGAGCAAAAAAAGGATGAGGTTTCGAGTGATGTTACTTGGGTTTGTGATGATAAATTGCCTCCTTTAGCTGCAAAATATCCATGGTTTGTTGTTCAGAACCTCCAAGACCTTCGTACTCACCAGTTTTTCTCCAACCTTTACAACCCGTTGTTTAAGTATTGTTGTCGAGTCCATGAGTTGTCAGGGAAACATATCCGAGGGTGTTTCCATGGGTGGATGGTTCTCTCCAACCATCCACTTAATGATACTTGGTCTCTTTGGAATCCGTCGATCGTTTCTAATAACATCATATCCCTTCCTACCTTGACTTTAGAAGACGGAGATTATGATTCTATTCGAGAATGTTGCTTGTCTGCTCCTCCTGATGATCCCACTTCAATTCTCTTATTAACAAGAAGGACCAAGCCTACATTTGTCTTTTGTAAACTATCTCCTCCTAAAAGTAAAAAACTAAGAAAGAAGCCGAGATGGACGGAGATGTCATATGCCTACCAGCTCGAGAGAATAACATCGGATGGTGATTTGTTACATAGCCTGACTTGTTGTAATGGTAAAATATATGCTCTATGTACCGACAGTTTTATTGCTAGATTTGTAATACAGGTTGAAATTATAGTCAAGGATAGAGAAGTGGTGATACAGCTCCTGCTATTTGGGTCGGCCCCTTTTGATCCTTCCTTTCGTTGTTCTAAATGGGTTCCTTTTCTCAAAGGTTCTGGTACTGAGTTGTTCTACATTACAGTTGGTTTTCTTAGAGAAACCGACACAACACCTGGTGATGTGTATTTGTTTAAATTAGACACGACTAGTATAAACTGGAAAGAATTGGAAGGCCTGAAGAAGTGGGATATATCAGGTTTGATATTAGATGAATTGGAACAAGAAGCTCAAGAGGCGCTAAATGACTTGGGCATTACCCAAAAAATGTGGAAACTAATAAAAGACGTTAAAGATGCCATCTTTTTTGTAGATCTTGGTCGTGATAACTCAATCTATTACAACCCTTCAATTGCTTCGGAGTTAGGGGGTTATATACACATTTGCGGGAGAGTAGATAACGTACTGTATTCCTACCACCTCAACAACACAACCATCGTCACATCTCTTATGCCTTTTCCAGTGCTTCCAACTAGCCACGTGTCAATGTTGGAATGCAGGTATTTCCATTACTATATGGTTTTGTATTTATTTATGATGTGTTTTATTCCAGGAAAGGTATTTTATAAAATCATAATGTGTAGGTTAGAAGATGATCACGTAGAAGCGGTTGATACTAAACAAGAAGAGGGTAAAGTTGCAGTAAGATCAGTCACAAATGACCAGGTTGGATTTAATGAATCGCCCCTACTTAATATTCCATTTGATGTTCTTAAGATGATTATGGAGTTTTGTGTTGGTGTGGAATACATGAACTTTCGTGCTACATGCAAACTTTGTTATCTAGCAGCACCTGTGGTACGATGGGGCAGCAAAAAAGTGTCAAGGAGATTACAGAATTATTCATTAGTTTCACCCTGGTTGATGGTTGTAGAAAAAAATCGAGGCATCATCAATTTTACAGATCCGCTGTTGGGTTGCAACTACTTTATGGAAACCAAGTTGAAAATTGATGATGACACGATACATTATTCCAGATTTGGTTGGTTGTTGTATAAGACGGGTAACTTACCTGTAGTGTTCTATAACCCCTTCACAGATGATTATCGCGAGCTTCCAGAACCCAATTACTGTTTATATGGCTTATGTTTCTCGGCACCACCCACTTCCCCTGATTGTATGGTGGTTGGGTTTACATGTGAAGATGTTCTCATCCATTTTGTTGCCCGCCCGGAACAAACCTGGCATATCTATGTTGTAGGTGATGATCCTCGACAACGTTCTCTTTCTTTTCCAACATTCTATGACGGAGACGTTTATGCCTTTTGTAACAACAGAGAAGTTGTTTTATTCCAAAATGTGGGTAAAGAAGATCTGTCTCGATCTTTTTTTGATGCGGAACCCCCAACAAGTATTTGCAGATCCAAGGCACAATATTTCTTGGCGAAATGTGATGAACATCTTTTACAAGTCGCTTTGGGGGGGTTTGGAGAACCCATCGAGGTATTCAAGCGTAATGATTCAACACAACAATGGGAGAAAGTAAGTAGTATAGGAAAGCACATGATTTATATTTGTAATACTACGTGTCTGTGCACTGAAGCTAAAACGCCAGAGATGGAGAACAAGATCTACCTTCCACGACTGAGTTCTACAAACAAGATAGTGTTCTATTCTCTTGAAACATGCACATATCTCTCATTCAATGGAAAAAATATCCAAGAGAAGTTGGGGGATCTCTTTACAACTGCACATCTTTCAGCTCAAGCGTGGATTGAACCTAGTTGGTTGGTTTCGCAACGTCCCAGAAGAAAAAGAGTCTCCCAGAGCAGACCAGAGGACTAAGCGCATTCAGTTATCTTTTAAAGTTCCTGCTGCTAGCTATTGGTATCATTATCTGTTTTAAACTAATTGTTCTGTTTTAAGCTTACAGCAGATACTTTATGTGTTGGGTATAATTGTGTGTGTCATATGCATGTACAATTCTAGGTGTTTTTTGAATTTTTGTTACCTAGTTGCTAGGATATTTTCAATGTTATTGGTTCTTTGTAGAGATATCAAAACACCGTTTGGAAAGTGATTAGAATGAACTTTGAGAAGGTTTATATTTATCCTCCTTATTCTATTGAATTCGTTAGTTCATTTGGCTCTTGTCAGTTGTTTATAAATCCTTTTTCTTTTCGCCAAGTTTTGCAGTTGTATAATATTATCAGATGGTGTTAAATCATTTACTAATCTTTTTTCTAGTATCTCTTCCTTTTTCAGTTTAAAGCCATGTATGTTGCAATGAGTACGTGTTTACCCAGTGCTTGTTTTAATTGGATTTTTAAAATTGCTTTCTGTGGATAATATTTTCGTTGCATGACATCACTTATTTTACTCTACTACCCCAAATGAAAAGCTTTGGTGAGGATTGGTTCGCAACCCTGAACTCGGATTGAGGTGCCTGTAAGTTTAATATACAACATCGAACTTATAACAACCACAGTAAACGTTAGAAAATAAATTGTCGGATTTGGCTTCCTCGTGGTCCTTTTGGGCCGAGTTGTAACAAATATGTGACAGAGGGAGGTTTTCTGTTGGCGGTCTGGGCCATGGGGAATGCTATGATGATGGTGGCAATGGAGACTCGGACAAAACCAATAATCTTGTAATGTGCATGCCGTTGACATACTACATTGTAACATAAATATTCTGGAAACCATTTATTGGTAATAGACTAATAGTTGGTGAAAAGAAGCAATTGGGTAACAATCTTTTTTTGATCAAATGCAATAACTTGGTTCTTTCATTAGGATGATTTTAGTCAAATTACTTCAGAATCGTAACTTGGTTTCGTAGTAGCGATGATCTAAT
The DNA here is from genome assembly GCA_034093135.1 of Erigeron breviscapus. Classification (NCBI taxonomy): domain Eukaryota; kingdom Viridiplantae; phylum Streptophyta; class Magnoliopsida; order Asterales; family Asteraceae; genus Erigeron; species Erigeron breviscapus. The sequence goes on along the minus strand of CM067171.1, from coordinate 64,979,108 downwards.
CCTTTCTAATGATTTTGTTGACCTTTTGATTTTGGCGTTGACTTCTAAATAGTTTTTCCGCCCAGAAGTTGATTGAAGCACTATAGTCTCATGGTTAATACACCTGCCTTTTGGGTCATTTTCTTGTTTATGTATGTGTGTATCACAAGTAGGCAAGTAGATTCTGTTAGAATTACTAACATTTGGCTTTATGTGAGGTTTTGAAATGTGAGGGGATAAACTTACCATAATTTTGCATTCATTTATCAAAGCCTAATACTATTACAATATACAAGTCAATAATGCCTAAATGTGGTATGTATATTGTAAGTTGTGGTAATTACCTTCTTTTGAAACATATACAAATACAACAATGTTGCTTTTAGTGACTTCAGCTTAGTCAGATGTTAAGATGGGTTGATTTGTTTTTCATTTGTTGTGTATCATAAGTTGCAGTGCAGACACCATCCATATATATTGAAGCATCAAACCCATTTGTTATTTTTTTATCAATTTTTTAAATATCCTTTAACAGTTGCACCAATTATAACATCCTCTTTCCGTATTAAAAAAATAATGTAAATTAGAAAATGAAGTTAAGACTGGAGACTAAAGATGCAAATTGATATACAAATTAAAATTGCTAATACTTTAGCTATCGTCAAAATTAGATTATATGTATTACTGTTAAAAATATATATATATTTTATAATCGTATATAGAATAATTTTTAACAATACACAATCAACTAGATGTTTTTTCTTATTATTTTGTTTTGTCTCTTTATTTTTGTTTTTGAATTTCTTGATTATAACCAATTTCATAACCATGATCTTATAAGAAAGAATATAAAAGGAAAGGATATGACATATTATTTAGATAACAAATACGATTTTTGTTTATTTATAAATTTAGTATTTTGATTTTTGATCCATGTAAATTATTAATTATTAAAGTACATTTTTTACTTATCTTTATATAGTTTAATTGATTTAATCTCTTTATATTTATATGTATCTTTTTATATTTAATGTGGATAATTTGGGCTAATGTGGCTTAAGTCCTTGAGTGTCAAAAAAGTTTCGCTTATTTGTCATTTTTCTTTTTAGTATTTTGTGATATTATTTAAAAGAAATACATAGTCAAGTATATTATTTAGGGATTATATAATGAATAAAAACTTTTAAATTTTAAACTTAGTCGCGTACTTATTTAAGTTATTACTAGATTTAGACTCGTGTCAAATACACGGATTGTTTATGACATATTAAAGATAAATTAAATATATGTAATCCAAGAAAAGTTGTGAAAGAACAAACCATTGAATTCAAATATAAACAATGTAATTAAAATTATGAAAGAACAAACCTGTAAATTCAAAATAAATAACGTAATACTGGAACATTGACAAAAGCGTTTAACTTATTTATCTATCAATATCCTGGCTTGTTGTTGTAACAATTTTCTTAATAATACAATTAAAGAGACTTATTGTAGATTTTGTTGTGTATTTGTTTTTCATGGAAGTTTTGGATTATGTAGTTGTTATTTGTTAGATATATTATTTTCTTTATATAAAATCATTGATAATTTGATAAGTTATAATTATAGCTGGATGAAGACTAATTGTAACAAAGTTGGTTTTTTTATTTATTAAAAGTTTTTTTTTATATTATTTAATTAGTTGGATATTTGGGATAAACATGAGTTTTATATTTTATCTATTTTATTTTAATAAAATTATTATTTTAAGAAAAATGTTTAAAAGTGTAAATTGATGATGGAAAACCAAAAAGTGTAAATAATTTAGACATGTGCTGATTTAATTAATTATTTTAAAAAAGTTTAATAGTGTAAATTGGTGATGGAAATCCAAAAAGTGTAAATTAATTTAGACATGTGCTAATTTAATTAATTATTTTAAGAAAAAGGTTTAAAAGTGTAAATTGGTGATGAAAACCAAAAAGTGTAAATTAATTTAGACATGTGCTGATTTAATTAATTTTGAGAAATTGAGAGTTGTGATTGGTCAATTGAGGTTAAGTCAGCTGACTTTTACACTATATATTAAAATCCAGAGTAATAATTGCATTTCGATTATATCAATTATTCTAACATTGAATTATATATGATATACAAAAAAAATTTATTTTCATCTTTTGAATTTTAGAAGACATTATTTTACCTTTTAATTATTAAATAAAAATTCAATTTATTACTCAAGTTTAATAAATTATTTATTTCTTGGATATTAACCTTTTTCAATTTATGCTTTATGCATGAAATTGAACTTATATTGATAATTTATTTATGAAGTATAATGTAACACCCGTCGTTCAAAAACAAGAATTTCCAAAAAAATTCCCCTAACGGAGTCAAAGAAAGCGGAATTAAACTTTAAAGTCCAAACCAACAAAATATGTTTGGTTCATTTATTATTTGGTGTTACTAGCCATATCATCAAAACAAGTTTAAATGGAAACCCATCGGTTGCCCAACATTAAACAACCGACCTCAAAGTCATTACAAATCATAAATATCATGACATAATTCAAATGTCTAAAATGAGCAGCCACTATGGGTAAACTAAAGCCAGCTTCAAGACCATCTACCCATGCCTCACATCTTCTCACATCTACCTGCTCACTATGTTGGACCTGAGGGCACAACACATTTAAAAAGAACAAGTGTTAGCTAAGTAAGATAACACATAGTTTATAAAGCATTCGTCCAATTAAATCATTATAGAAAAGTCATATTAAATCGTTAAGGCACATAGCACATCAGTCATATCATCTCACATACATATCATAGCATCAACATCTTCATTTTAGGATGAACCACCCTAAATGTGCCTAGTCATCTTTCATATCTTTTTTCACATATCATCTTTGCAGTGTGACATAAGTCACGCATATCATATAACATCTTTGCAATTGTGACATAAGTCACACACATCATATAACATATACATCTTTGTAAGTGTGACATAAGTCCCACCCGACTAGATGGACAAACCTTACGGCTGTACATCGATGTCGTTAAGGAATGGCAAGCCAATCCCGGAGTAGTGCGTATGTTCAAAGATATTGGTGGGTAATCAGGCCACCCGGAGATACTCTACCACTTAATTATGTTGCAAGGAGCCACCCAAGAAACCACATATACGCACCCGCCGGGCAAGGGCAAGTACGGGTTAAGCTTAACACTTTCACATCATTTACGAGCTTGATTTTCATCACATATAGTTTAGGTGTCCACATTACCTAAACATTATCACATATCATATTAACGTTTGGGCCCTTAAACGTGCACGTGTCATGGCAACTTAATAAGTCTAGTGAACTAGATGAACAAGCCATACCATCATGCACATCTCATTTATCATCAACATATAATCACTTTTCAATACATCTCAAGACATTACATAACATTCCATTGCATATCATTACATCTCATATCATTACATAACATATCGTAACAATACATATCATCTCATGGCATATCATAACAATATATATCATCTCATGTCACTGGGGTAGCATTTCAGGCTTCAATATTCATCTACATAGCCTACATCACCTCCCGTATAATCCCGAATACCCATAAGCAAACAAGATACCGTTTGGGAAGTTATTATATGAAAACTATGTTTTTGTTGAACCCTAAGCGTGACAAAGTTGTGTATCTTACCTTGGTACAGCTTACCAACGAGTTACGTATATCTTACAGTGCTTGCTAAGTACTCCTAACAACCTAGAATGAGTATAAGATCGATCTATAAGCTAAACAAGACTTAAGTACTGTTCAGACCAAATATGCACCGCATGAGGAAAATATGCACCGCATATTTCCAAAAACTCAGAATATGCACCGCATGGAAATATGCACCGCATATTTCAACTTTTCAGAAGACAGAAAGTTTCATGCGTTTGCATATGCTCCGCATATAATCAAAACCTCCGGATATGCGCCGCATGGGAATTCCATGCGCCGCATATCGGGCTCCGACCAGCAAAACCCTAACTTTAAACCCTCTAAACGATTTCCATTCGAACCCAGACCCTTAATCCGACCTGGAGACATAAAATTAACCTTTTTGATGATACTTTTGATGACTTTAAAACATCAATTGATCCCTTAACCTTTTGCATACAAAAATCAATCGTTTAATTACCCGAATACATGAAATCGATAAACGTTTAATCAATTAACCCAACCCAACCCCCATGGCCTGGATTGAATACTCATCTATGACTCATAAGATCAGATTTCAAAGAGGATTTACCTACAATACCTGTAGATGACTTAGGGGATTCAAGATCTAAACAAAACTTGATCGAAACGGCACGAAATGATTGAATCTTGAGGGAACTTGCTTGGAGAGGGAAGGAGGATAGGCTAGGGCTCACACACACACGTATGATCAGAATTATGACAATTAGGGATACCTAATTTCCCCTTAACCCCTGGCCATCAACTCCTATTGTTACACTTAGGACCTCTTAACTTCCAAACATGACTTTCATAGCTTAAATCACTTACCGGGAGACTTAACCATCTATCAAGCACTTAACTTTCTTAACTTTACTTTAATTAATTTCATTTAATATACTTAAACCATTTCATATTAAACACATAACCATTTAATCACATAATCCTGTATAGGGCACATAAACTTAACGAACCTGACGTTAACTAACGGAATAGTCAAATAGTCAAACTTGAAAAGTTTGGGATGTTACAATTACCTCCCCCTTAAAAGGATTATGTCCTCAGAATCATTTCGCCACTCATATGTAAATGACTTATCTGTATCCTTAACTTTATCATTGATGTGTCGTATTTTATACCATTTCCCACATGATTTTAGTACCGTTTATTCGTAATTTTTATAGCTTTATATCCAACTTTCGATGCTTTGAGGTAGTGTTGAGTGTTTTCAGGTTGGAGTATGATTATACGGATGAATCGGTTAATTTTGATGATATATGGAAGAAACGAGAGGAAGCTTCAGTTGAAATCGATGGAAAAGCGAAGAAAACGAAATCTGAAGATCCTAACGCCCGTTACATATGTAACGGCCGTTAGGGGTGTCTCCTCTGTAACGGTTGTGAAACTGCCGTCATGTTTTCTTAAGAGATGTAACACCCATTACATGACTAACGGCCGTTAGAAGTATCTTTTCTGTAATGTGGTGTAACTGTCGTTAGTTATTCTAACGGGTGTTACAAGGAAGGACTGATGGTGCAACAAAATTCTGACGGGCGTTAGAAAAAAGGACCAAAAGTGTACAGAATTGCAAAGTTGACCCGTGTAACGGCCGTTACACATCCTAACGGCTGTTAGTCTTGTGAAATCATATATATACTTCCTTTAGTTGCTTATGGACGGGATTATTCACCTTTTTAGCAACCGGAAACCCTAGAAACACCAAAAACGGATTGGAGGCTTTTGGAGGTCGAATTCTAATCATCCATCATTCAAGATTATCAATATTTGTTTAACGATTCATTATTGCTTTCCGAATTCATCAAGTTTGTCGGTACAATATGATTTCTTTTAATATTGATTGTGTGTTTTTAGTTATCATGAGTAGCTAATTGTCTTTACATCCGCTTGGGTAGTGAACATGTCATAGGGTTGTTTAATATTACTTGCAACTGTTGAACAAGATTTTTATGTTTAATCGAAGATCCATATTTATTTGAGTTTAAATATTGCTTTTTATCTTCTATATATATTGATTGATAATTGTAATTAGAAGTTTGGAAGAAATCTATGTCATTGTCAATTGGTTTATGAAAAGGTCGATCGGTCTATAATTAACCCAAAGTCGTTGGAGTTCGGAAGAAACGCGATAAAGATTTTAAATAATTAAATTCATTTTGAGTGTGAAAACATCTATGATAGAGGAATCTGATTAGGTGAATAAGCAGTTCGGAAGAAAGCTTTTATAGGTTAAATCGTAAAAATCAACTTAGGTTCTTAATGCGATAACTATATTTCGAGCAATTAAAGTGTCAAGTATAACGGAAGTTCGTCTTGTCTATCTTTTAAGTCGTTCAATAAATGCAAGTAATGTTTAGACCCGATGATTGGCATGTGAGCTGATCCAAGTAGGTGTTCTTTTAATTATTATTGTCATACAATCATTTCTACTATCGTTTGAGGATGATCCCTGCCCCGGTCATACCGGATTCATTTTCGATTAATCCTTCGGGATTACTAATTATTTTCTAACTTTTGCAACGTGGCAACTCGGCCATAAAACCCCCTCTTTACTTGAACTGTTTAATTGAACAATTGCTTACTTAGTCCCTGTGATCGATCCTGACTTACCATTCATCTATACTATACACGAACGGGTCCACTGCCCGAGAGTGTGCATTAGGTAGTAAAATCGGTATTTCTTGTTTATAAATTTAAAACTCGATTTTGCACATCAATCATTTCATTTCAGGATTCCCTTGGGTTGTTCTTTTAACTTAGCATAGCCAAACTCATTTAGCTTCTTACATAGTCTTTTCTACTTTCACTTTACATTTCAACCATTTCGTCATTTATTTGGTTCAATCTTTAAATCAAACCAAGTAATCAACTCATTTATTCAACCTTCATAAGTAGTACCCACATTACATTTGGCGAAGGCTATTCATTTGGCGATTAAGCCCTCATACACGTATCCTTATTAACTTGCTACCATAACTCACATGATTCATTTGAACAAAGGGTCGACTCGCCATAACTTTCGATGCATAACATATCCCTCCATAGAGTCTTATGGTTAAACCATAATACCCACTTGTTCATAATAAGCTTTCTTTGCTCACCACAAAACCTTCAGTCAATTTTGAGCTAATCCGAACTATTCTTTAACGATTCCAACTTCATGAACTATTATTCTCATGATCTTTGGCTCCACAACTCTCCTTTCAATAACTTATCGTATCATGAAGTGACATCCAACACCTATGGCATAACCATGGTTGCATATGAACACAACAATAAATCTCGATGCACCATCGCACAATCATATGATTTTTCCTGAGTTTCTAAATCATTCTTCCTCTTTCCCATCAATCTAGGAGTGATAGACACCATTTGAGTTCACCCTTCCCTTCATACTTTGCCAAAACATATATGAAAATTATTTACATAACGGTCGTCTCGATTTGAAGCATTCAACAATTAGCTTTCACACTTTAAGAGAACTTCTTTAACACATATCTTTTCTTTCATGTCCAATGAATCGGTGCAATAGTTCACTAGGAAATAAACATTCTAGGACAACCAGTTTACTAATGGCTCATATCATTTCCTTTAGCTTTCCACGCAGCCTTGTCTCTTAGTCCATGATAAGGTGACTCCTCACTTCCGTTAAAGGATCATTAAATAATTATTATATAACAAAACTTTCGGTGTCTAGTCTTGGCTTTTAACCCTATCACACATCAAAATATAAGATTTACTACACCTCGTATCATAATAGGTCGTATCACATTTCAGGCGGCATCCAAATAAGCATGTCACCACGGTTCATAAGCCTCCTCAAGTACAACTTTTGGGTCATAAGATGACCGAATGAGACAAAACTCAGTTCTTAACAAATGTAGAAAACTCAAAGACCTTTTCAAAATTGCAAGGTTTGACTCTTGAAGATCTCTAATGAATAAGTTATGACGTTTTCAAGACAAGTCTGCAGAGTTCGTCTGAAACCTGACCATTTCTGGAAATCGACATTTTTTCGCATATCTCTGGTCAAAATCACATGAAACTTTGTTCGTATAGAATTTAGGGAACACATAGAGGTTTTCAGAAATGTAAGAGTCATCTCCTAAGTCGTTCATATAAAGAAGATATGATTTTTGCAATATGACTGAATTTTCAGACCTAATAACTCTTTGTTTTGCAAACAATTTCCACCATCAAACATCCATGTCAAGCCACCACGACCTCTACAGTTCATACACATCAAATTATGACTTACTTATCATTATGAGATCATTAATTGATTCATGGATTCATTATACTCATTTTACAATCGATTTGACACCTGAATGACCTAAATCGACTCACAAACGCAGTCGAATCCATATCAAACCTCAAGACCAGATGTGAACCCTATATTGGTTCTATTTGAACAATAAAACGACTCTAGAAACAACTTCATACCTGTAGGAAAACTCAAGATACATATTGATTGGAATAACAATCACCGAATGACCTGAAATCGCCAATCTAACAACAAAACGTTTCTTATCAATTATTACTCAACAAGTCCAGGTATGGACGAAATATATGGATGGATATGACTAATATTCTGCAAAGATTTTGATCTATACCTTGGAGGATGATAAACGGATCGATTATATGCACCGATTGATCATTAATCCACCCGAAAACGCAAGAAATCACACGAGGATCACTCCAGAAAAGAAAAATAAGCGGTTTAGGGTTCTTAGGAGGAAAGGATAATCTGAGTTAGGGGATAATAATCTGACCTAATACTCTTTGTTTTGCAAACAATTTCCACCATCAAACATCCATGTCAAGCCACCACGACCTCTACAGTTCATACACATCAAATTATGACTTACTTATCATTATGAGATCATTAATTGATTCATGGATTCATTATACTCATTTTACAATCGATTTGACACCTGAATGACCTAAATCGACTCACAAACGCAGTCGAATCCATATCAAACCTCAAGACCAGATGTGAACCCTATATTGGTTCTATTTGAACAATAAAACGACTCTAGAAACAACTTCATACCTGTAGGAAAACTCAAGATACATATTGATTGGAATAACAATCACCGAATGACCTGAAATCGCCAATCTAACAACAAAACGTTTCTTATCAATTATTACTCAACAAGTCCAGGTATGGACGAAATATATGGATGGATATGACTAATATTCTGCAAAGATTTTGATCTATACCTTGGAGGATGATAAACGGATCGATTATATGCACCGATTGATCATTAATCCACCCGAAAACGCAAGAAATCACACGAGGATCACTCCAGAAAAGAAAAATAAGCGGTTTAGGGTTCTTAGGAGGAAAGGATAATCTGAGTTAGGGGATAATAATCTGACCTAATTACTCCTAATCATGTTTTTTTTTTGAAGTTCCAGGAATGGCAAGAATGGTCCCTAACTTCTATACGTCACATAAATAGCTTAATTCGTCCACCGGGAATTCTATCGACATATTAAACACATAAACGTATATATCTTTAAGGCATTAAAGCCTCTCACATATAGCATATTAAACCCACGTAAGCATTAACTCGTTTAGAGACTTAACGGTAGCAAAGTGTTGACTTAACGACTCAAGTCAACCGTTACACAAAAAGTTTGGGATGTTGCAATTACCTCCCCCTTAAGATACTCGTCCCAATCGTCACATATCGTCCCGTAGCGAAATCAAAACTAAACGAGTCATAAATCCAAAACAGACCAGAATATGCGCCGCATGTTTGTGCGCCGCATATTATCTATGATCAGGAAAAATAATTTCAAACGAAACCTAAACGTTTTCCTTACACCCAAGCACAACTTTAACACTTCACAGCTCGAATGTAGCTTCACATCATATCATAGTGTTCATAGAATTGAAGAGCTTCATGGTTAAAGGGTTCAATCAACCTTAGTGTCAACTTCTTTACTTGTTTCAGCTTCATCATTCTTTATTTCATTCATACGTGTCTACTCTTCGCGTAGTTAAATATGATACCATTCAGTGTTTCTATCATTCTCATCTTCACTTCATTCGAATCAACACAGACACAGTCTCACAAACACACACATGTCGTGATACATTTACAATTACGTTCGCGACCGGAATTGTAACTATATCCTTTCATACGTGTGCCCGGTAACCCTTCTATGCGTCACCTACTTATAATCCTTCAAGTATCCAGCATCAACTCTACTTTTCAAACTTCAAATTCATGTCTTTTAAACTAGTAGACTCAACAACATTGACTACTAATCACTTCATTTAACTTCATGTACATCATAAACATTTAATCTGGCTATCACTTTCCACCGATCTTCACACATTTCTACACACTTGCAGCATCAACATCACTAAAGTTATAACACGGTGTTTACTCTTGACAAATAGGGGTACGATACATAGAAATCTCCCCAACTTCATTACTTTGTACACCGGTCAACACAAGCATGGCCATACAAACACGCTCGCGTCGTGATACGCTTGCAATTATGTTCCAGACCATAATTGTAATTGTATCCTTTCACACGCGCGTTCGTTCCCACATTTGTGTATCACCCTTTTTCCATCAAATTCTTTCACGTGATTTTCAGCACACATACTGCATCTCTTTTCCTTTGCGGTCCTTGTCACTAACCCCATGGGCTAGACAACATTGATGGAATACCATTTCACTTAATTCCCCACTTCCATTCACCTCAACTACTTCACACATAAGTTATATCACACGGTTATTAATTTCAGTTAGGGAAATGACACATTACCTCTGGGACCGTCTATCGTAGCAATAAGATAATTTAGCGACGGAGAAGCGAGAAACGGAAGAATAAAGGCTAAAAACATATTCACGTACCAACAAACATTTATCATATAGCCTTAATCCTACACTCTCACTCATCCCAACCCGTCCTAAGGCATTTCATTTTAAAGGCTAAGCATACCTACTTAAGCCTACATATCCTCTATCGGTTTAAGTCCAATTCCTATGGCATACCTATAGTCATTGGTTCACTTAAACTATTTCTCTGATACCAACTTGTAACACACGTCGTTCAAAAACAAGGATTTCCAAAACATTTCGCCGAACGGCATCAAAAAAGCGGAATTAAACTTTAAAGTCCAAACCAACAAAATCTGTTTGGTTCATTTATTATTTGGTGTTACCAGCCATATCATCGAAACAAGTTTAAATGAAAACCCATCGGTTGCCCAACATTAAACAACCGACCTCAAAGTCATTACAAATCATAAATATCATGACATAATTCAAATGTCTAAAATGAGCAGCCACTATGGGTAAACTAAAGCCAGCTTCAAGACCATCTACCCATGCCTCACATCTTCTCACATTTACCTGCTCACTATGTTGGACTTGAGGGCACAACACATTTAAAAGGAACAAGTGTTAGCTAACGAATTAGCTAAGTAAGATAACACATAGTTTATAAAGCATTTGTCCATTTAAATCATTATAGAAAAGTCATATTAAATCGTTAAGGCACATAGCACATCAATCATATCATCTCACATACATATCATAGCATCAACATCTTCATTTTAGAATGAACCACCCTAAATGTGCCTAGTCATCTTTCATATCTTTTTTCACATATCATCTTTGCAGTGTGACATAAGTCACGCATATCATATAACATCTTTGCAATTGTGACATAAGTCACACACATCATATAACATATACATCTTTGTAAGTGTGACATAAGTCCCACCCGACTAGATGGACAAACCTTACGGCTGTACATCGATGTCGTAAAGGAATGACAAGCCAATCCCGGAGTAGTGCGTATGTTCAAAGACATTGGTGGGTAATCAGGCCACCCGGAGATACTATACCACTTAATTATGCTGCAAGGAGCCACCCAAGCAACCACATATACGCACCCGCTGGGCAAGGGCAAGTACGGGTTAAGCTTAACACTTTCACATCATTTACGAGCTCGATTTTCATCACATATAGTTTAGGTGTCCACATTACCTAAACATTATCACATATCATATTAACGTTTGGGCCCTTAAACGTGCACGTGTCATGGCAACTTAATAAGTCTAGTGAACTAGATGAACAAGCCATACCATCATGCACATCTCATTTATCATCAACATATAATCACTTTTCAATACATCTCAAGACATTACATAACATTTCATTGCATATCATTACATCTCATATCATTACATAACATATCGTAACAATACATATCATCTCATGGCATATCATAACAATATATATCATCTCATGTCATTGGGGTAGCATTTCAGGCTTCAATATTCATCTACATAGCCCACATCACCTCCCGTATAATTCCGAATACCCATAAGCAAACAAGATACCGTTTGGGAAGTTATTATATGAAAACTATGTTTTTGTTGAATCCTCAGCGTGACAAAATTGTGTATCTTACCTTGGTACAGCTTACCAACGAGTTACGTATATCTTACAGTTCTTGCTAAGTGCTCCCGACAACCTAGAACGAGTATAAGATCGATCTATAAGCTAAACAAGACTTAAGTACTGTTCAGACCAAATATGCACCGCATGAGGAAAATATGCACCGCATATTTCCAAAAACTCAGAATATGCACCGCATGGAAATAATATGCGCCGCATATTGCAACTTTTCAGAAGACAGAAAGTTTCATGCGTTTGCATATGCTCCGCATATAATCAAAACCTCCGGATATGCGCCGCATGGGAATTCCATGCGCCGCATATCGGGCTCCGACCAGCAAAACCCTAACTTTAAACCCTCTAAACGATTTCCATTCGAACCCAGACCCTAATCCGACCTGGAGACTTAAAATTAACCTTTTGATGATACTTTTGATGACTTTAAAACATCAATTGATCCTTTAACCTTTTGCATACAAAAATCAATCGTTTAATTACCCGAATACATGAAATCGATAAACGTTTAATCAATTAACCCAACCCAACCCCCATGACCTTGATTGAATACTCATCTATGACTCATAAGATCAGATTTCAAAGAGGATTTACCTACAATACCTGTAGATGACTTAGGGGATTCAAGATCTAAACAAAACTTGATCGAAACGGCACGAAACGATTGAATCTTGAGGGAACTTGCTTGGAGAGGGAGGGAGGATCGGCTAGGGCTCACACACACATGTATGATCAGAATTATGACAATTAGGGATACCTAATTTCCCCTTAACCCCTGACCATCAACTCCTATTGTTACACTTAGGACCCCTTAACTTCCAAACATGACTTTCATAGCTTAAATCACTTACCGGGAGACTTAACCATCTATCAAGCACTTAACTTTCTTAACTTTACTTTAATTAATTTCATTTATATACTTTAACCATTTCATATTAAACACATAAGCATTTAATCACATAATCCCGTATAGGACACATAAACTTAACGAACCTGACGTTAACTAACGGAATAGTCAAATAGTCAAACTTGAAAAGTTTGGGATGTTACATATAATGTATATACTTTATTTATTATTTTCATTTTTTTTACATTGTTGTATGAATCATTAAAAAAAACAAGGTCATTGATTAATATAATTTATAAACATTTATAATGTAAATTTCTTATTAAGTTTACATTTGAATACATTGTTGTTATGATATTGTAATCTTATACTTTAGAGAAAATTACATTTTTCGTCCTTCAACTTGGCACGTTTTGCACTTGTCGTCCCTAAAGTGAAAAAATAGCAAAAAACCCCTAAACTTGGCACTTTTTTCACTTTTCGTCCTCGCGATAACGGTGTTAGTTTTTCCTCATTAAGGTTGCCAACATTCGTTAGTTTTTTTGTTCACTTTTAGTCCTTTCTTTTTTTCACTTTTTTTATTTTTAAAAATGTCAAAACTGCCCAGTGATATAGAAATCGTAAAGGAGTAGGCACGAATCTTAAAAGAAACTATTGAATGAGTAGAGTCAGTATCAAATAATACAAAGAAAGCACGAATATCTATGAACACATGACGATTTATTGAACGAGACAAATACATAAAGATACAATTAGCACGATGAATAAATAAAATCAAACACATTATATGTCATCTCTACTAATGTACTCCCTCCGTCCCATTTTAGTTGTCCACAGTGGACTTTCAAAGTCTTTTTGTTTCAACTTTGACCGTAAATATTTTTGTTTATATTCTATAACACTTGATATAAAATATATAAATAAATTTGATTTTAAACGAACTTTTCAATGATATAACTTTCATCAAATTATATAATACAAACAAAAATATTTACGGTCAAAGTTGAAGCAAAAAGACTTTGAAAGTCAACAGTGGACAACTAAAATGGGACAGAGGGAGTACTAAAATACGATTGGTGTTTTTCTTCAAGTGACGCATGACACTATATTTAAACGACGCATGTCTCTTTTAGGCTATACTTAATTATAAAAAAAATTCTTTTAAGATAGCATTAATAAACAATAAATATTCATACTTTTAGTATTATTAAAATTAGTATTTATTTATTATGATCATATCTAATTAAACATATATACGTAAATTATTTTTCTAACATTTTCGATTATTGAACTTTACAAATCATCAAACCAACCCACAGTTATACTATAATGCTTTTGTTAAGTATATTATGTTTTCTAAATTTCAATAAATATATTTTGATAAGTATAAATATAAACAAAAATTGTAATATGTTTCTTACTCTACTTTCAATTACGGTTTATACATCATTAGGCAGTTTTGAAATTATCAAAATGAAAAAAAGTGAAAAAAATGGGAAGGACGAAAAGTGAAAAAAAAACTAACGAATGTTGGCAACCTTAACGGAGAAAAACTAACACCATTATCGTAGGGCGGGACGAAAAGTGAAAAAAGCGTCAAGTTTATGTTTTTTTTACTTTTTTTTTCACAAGACGAAAAATGTAAAACGTGTCAAGTTCAAAAACGAAAAATGTAATTTTATCTATACTTTAATTCGGAAGATATATTATTTATTTTTAACAAATTTTTACGACAAAAATTATACATCAATTATACATGACAGTGTTTAATCTAGTTTAATACGAGTATATTAAAAGATTGTTGTTGTTTAGGTTGTATTCTATTGAAAAGAATCACAATTTTTGTAGGAAAGGTTTCCCACTTTCCATTCTATCTTTAAAAAGGTGGGTATAAATAACATTGAACACGTGCCTTGCACATATCACCGATTTGTGACCTAAAACCTGCAATTCTTCTCCTGCTGTTGTAAGGAGAAGACGAGAAGTTACTGTTCAGCTCGCTCATCCCCAACAAAGGTCAGTCTTTTCTATTCTATTCTTTATCTCTTTTTTTTTCTTTTCTTTCCACCTAAAAATCGAATGAATGAATGTTTTTAAACTCCCCAAATTAGTAATTAATAGTATTTGTGTATTTTCAATATTGCAACTGTATTATATATCATTGATAATATATGTAATGTAATTTTCAATATTGCTCCTGTATTATATATAAATATATATTCGTTATGATTATATCTCAGATATATGGAGCAGAAAAAGCATGAGGTTTCGAGTGATGTTACAACTTCAGTTTGTGTCGATAAATTGCCTCCTTTACCTGCAAAATATCCATGGTTTGTTGTTCAGGACCTCGAAGACCTTCGTTCACACCAGTTTTTCTCCAACCTTTACAACCCGTTGTTTAAGTATTGTTGTCGAGTCCCTGAGTTGTCCGGGAAACGTATCCGAGGGTGTTTCCATGGGTGGATGGTTCTCTCCAACCATCCACGTAACGATACTTGGTCTCTTTGGAACCCTTCATCCGCTTCTAATAACATCATATCCCTCCCTACCTTGACTTTAGAAGACGGAGATTATGATTCAATTCGAGGATGCTGCTTGTCTGCTCCTCCCGATGATCCCACTGCCGTTCTCTTATTAACAAGAAGGACCAAGCCTACATTTGTCTTTTGTAAACTATCTCCTTTTAAAAGAATGAAAAACCTAAGAAAGAAGCCAAGACTTGGGATGCTGACTTGGACGGAGATGTCATACACTTACCAGCTTGAGAGAATAACTTGGGATGGTGGTTTGTTACATAGCCTGACTTGTTGTAATGGTAAAATATATGCTTTATGTACCGACAGTTCTGTTAGTAGATTTGTAATACAGGTTGAAGTTGTGGTTAAGGATAGAGAAGTTGTGATACAACTACTGCCATTTGGGCTAGCCCGTCTTCCTCCTTCCTTTCGTTGTTCTAAATGGGTTGGTTTTCTCAAAGGATTTGGTACTGAGTTGTTCTACATTACAGTTGGTTTTCTTAGGGAAACCGACACAACACCTGGTGATGTGTATTTGTTTAAATTAGACACGACTAATATAAACTGGGAAGAATTGGAAAGCCTCAAGAAGTGGGATATGACAGATTGGATATTTGATCAATCGAAACCAGAAGCGCTTGATGACCTGTGCATTACAGAAGCAATGTGGAAACTAATAAAAGACCTCAAAGATGCCATCTTTTTGGTGGATCTTGCTCGTGATAACTTAATATATTACAACCCTTCAATCGCTTCCGAGTTAGGGGGTTATATACACATTCGTGGGAATGTGGACAACATAATATATTCTTGCCACCTCAACGATACAACCATCGTCCCATCTCTTAAGGTGCTTCCAACTAGCCATGTGAGTAACACCCCAACATGGCGGAATCATGGGGTATCACTTAGAAAAGCACAGCACGACATGGGAATTATGTAGAGTCAAACTATATGCATTCATAGGATTAAAACAATCCATAAACTCACTCAAATGTATACAATAATCAATATCTATCAAAGATACACACTCAATCAATATTAAATGAAAATGTTTAAATGATAGTAGTTGACCCTAAGCATAACCCGTTAAAGGGAAATAAGGATCACGGATCCAGAAGTCCAAAGCTAGTCCAATCCTAGCAATGCAAGCACATAATCATCCATTTTGTCTCTGATTAACCTGATTACCTGAAAAGTGTACTAAAGAGCGTCAACATAAAGTTGGTGAGTTCGTAGGGACAAGTAACAAGGAATAACCGTATCGGATAACAACCGTTAACGATAAGCGAGGATTAGAATACCTAATCATGTCCAAGGAAACCCTAAAAGGTTTCACATTAGCACAGTTCAATACAATCAACGTTTCAACATCAATATCATTATACAATACACCATTAAACGTTAATCAATACGCCTAACATGATTTATCATTAACATGATAATCAAGCGACAATCATCATTAACCAATACGCCTAACATGATATATCATTTACATGATAATCAAAGCGACAATCATCATTAACCAATACGCCTAACATGATATATCATTTACATGATAATCAAGCGACAATCATCATTAACCAATACGCCTAACATGATATATCATTTACATGATAATCAAAGCGACATTAAACCACAAGTAATCATATCAACAATCAACAAATAAACAATTAACATCTCGGTCCATATCATAACAAGTGAATCAACCAACAAATACGATGCACATACACTTCTTATAATTCTACTTTAAAGGAATCATCGATGCTTATATATAGGGTCACCCGCAGCCTTCCCACCACATCTACTATTCATAAAAAGTATAATTATCTTCCATGTATGTACAACTATCTAAAGCAAAACAAGTATTCATAACGAAGTCAAAGTTAACCGAGCAACAAGTCAATACATTAAACAAACAATCAATCAACAAATATGTACACTTTTCAGCCCGAATCTCAATTGAGTAGGGAGGGTTTACGAAACTCACCTGGAAGTAAAGCAATTTCAAGTACTAGTACAAGTACTTTACTATGCTCAAAATGTACTCTCGGGTACCTAGAACAAGTATAAGATCAACTTATAAGCTACCACAAAGCCTAAGTGCAAAATAGGGAAATTTCAGCATGTTCCCATCTTTGCGCCATCTACTAGACAACGACTTTGGGAAGTCAAGAAGACTAGATACAACAAAACTCAGTTCTAGACATTTATTGGGCACTCAATGGCCTTTTCAAAAATGTAAGGTTTGGCTCTTGAAGAGCTTTAATGAAAGAGTTATGATTTTTACAAAAACAAACCTGTAGCCTCGTCAGAAATCAGACCAGTTCTGAAAATAGTTGTTTTTGGCACTCTTCTGAGCAAAACCAGAAGAAATTTCGTTCTTATCAAATTTTACTGACACTTGGACCTTTCCAAAAATATAAGATACGTCTCCTAATTCGTCCAGATGAATCTTCTATGATGTTTGCAAGATGACTGAAAATTTCAGTCCTATAGAGTCCTTAAATTCAACTTGAAACTTCAAGTGATGAACCCAAGACTTTATGAACTTGATTGTTTTGTGTTATGAATGTGAGAGAAAGAGGAAAGAGCAGAGATGGATGATAGAATGATCATCAAATGCTTGCTTATATAGTCCAAGAGTTGCAACTAAGTGCCAAGAATACACACCTTGGCCATGAGGTGTTCATCATGTGTTTACAACTCATCCTTGAGTGTAATGGCTGAAACTTTGGCCTTAAGACAAACTAGAATTCAGTAGGAATATGTTCATTGCATGATTACAAGCTATAATCCAAGTCTTAGTTAGTTTGTGTGGGGTTTATGTCAAGAACACAAGCTTGACTTGACTAATTGACTTTGGTTGACTCTAAACTTTGATTCTTGATTATTATTTGTGTAATTAAGTGTAGTAACTAGTTTATATAAGTATAATTACTTTTATCTATGTGGTTATAAATCAATTACATGTATTTATATATTTATTAGTTATCTAATTCAAGTACACAATTGCATATTTATTTTACTAGTATGTACAATATATCTAGCTAGTTAATTGATTCCGAAATTAATAACACAAAAAAAATACTCACGAGTGTACAACTTTTATAAATTATTATAAATCAATTACATGTATTTATATATTTATTAGTTATCTAATTCAAGTACACAATTGCATATTTATTTTACTAGTATGTACAATATATCTAGCTAGTTAATTGATTCCGAAATTAATAACACAAAAAAAATACTCACGAGTGTACAACTTTTATAAATTATTATAAATCAATTACATGTATTTATATATTTATTAGTTATCTAATTCAAGTACACAATTGCATATTTATTTTACTAGTATGTACAATATATCTAGCTAGTTAATTGATTCCGAAATTAATAACACAAAAAAAATACTCACGAGTGTACAACTTTTATAAATTATTATAAATCAATTACATGTATTTATATATTTATTAGTTATCTAATTCAAGTACACAATTGCATATTTATTTTACTAGTATGTACAATATATCTAGCTAGTTAATTGATTCCGAAATTAATAACACAAAAAAAATACTCACGAGTGTACAACTTTTATAAATTATTATAAATCAATTACATGTATTTATATATTTATTAGTTATCTAATTCAAGTACACAATTGCATATTTATTTTACTAGTATGTACAATATATCTAGCTAGTTAATTGATTCCGAAATTAATAACACAAAAAAAATACTCACGAGTGTACAACTTTTATAAATTATTATAAATCAATTACATGTATTTATATATTTATTAGTTATCTAATTCAAGTACACAATTGCATATTTATTTTACTAGTATGTACAATATATCTAGCTAGTTAATTGATTCCGAAATTAATAACACAAAAAAAATACTCACGAGTGTACAACTTTTATAAATTATTATAAATCAAACATGTACTGGGCCAATTTCATAGTCTGCTAATATGGCCCTAATTCTAGAAGTTCAAATATGACATTATAATTGGCCCAATTTACAGATAAATGTACACAATTATGTCCAAATTTCCGTTTATTGAAATAGTTAATCAAATTACATGCACAGTCAAACGGTAAAAATCATGAATGTTACATTCTTCCCCCGTTAAAGAATTTCGTCCCGAAATTCAATCAAACACTAATTACTAAACAAGTGTGGGTATTTAGACTTCATGTGGTCCTCGCGTTCCCAAGTAAACTCAGGTCCACGTCTAGCTTGCCATCTTACTTTGACAATCGTATATCGGGTATTCTTTAGTTTTCTAGTTTGTCGATCTAGAATTTCTATTGGTTCTTCCACAAACTTCAACGTTTTATCAACACGGATTTCTTCGAGGGGTACGTGAAGTGTTGGATCGGTCAAACACTTCCTAAGATTACAAACATGGAAAACATTATGAACTCCACTCAAATTTTGAGGAAGTTCTAATCGATAAGCTACCGGACCAATACGCTCCAAGATCTTAAACGGGCCAATGTACCGTGGCCCCAACTTGCCACGTTTCACAAAACGAATCACACCTTTCCACGGGGATACTTTCAATAAAACATAATCACCAATTTCAAATTCGAGGGGTCGTCGTCTAACATTAGCATATTTCAATTGTCGTTCTCGGGCCACTCTTAACTTTTCTTTGATTTGTGAGATCACTTTCGTCGTTTCAATAACAATTTCGGGCCCAACGAGTTGGCTTTCACCAACTTCTGCCCAAGCTAGCGGTGACCTACAATCTCTCCCATATAATGCTCTAAATGGGGCCATTCCAATGCTAGCATGATAGCTATTATTGTAGGAGAATTCAACCAAAGGAAGATGAACATCCCAATTACCACCAAAATCAATGGCACAGACTCTTAACATATCTTCTAAGGTTTGAATCGTTCTTTCACTTTGACCATCGGTTTGTGGGTGGAACGCCGTACTCAAACCGAGACGAGTACCCATAGATTTCTGGAACGCTTTCCAAAATTTTGAAGTAAATCGGGCATCTCGATCGGATATCACGGAAATCGGCACTCCATGCTTGGATATCACCTCTTTGATGTACAATCGTGCCATGGTGTCAAATTTATCGTCCTCCCGGATGGCTAAGAAGTGAGCCGACTTAGTCAACCGGTCAATTATCACCCAAATAGTGTCCCGACCACTACTCGTCCTAGGTAACTTCGTGATGAAGTCCATAGCAATTTCTTCCCATTTCCACACCGGTGTTACTGGTTGGACTAGTAAACCCGGTGGTTTCTTGTGGTCGGCTTTCACTTGCAAACAAGTGAGACATTCACTAACATATCTAGCAATATCTTTCTTCATTCCCGGCCACCAATACAAGTCTCTTAATCCAAAATACATTTTGTCGGAACCCGGGTGAACTGAGTAGGCCGACTTATGCGCTTCATCCATCAATTTCAACCGCCATCCTCCAAGAAGGGGAATCCACAATCTATCAACGAAATACAAGCCATTGTCATTTTTCCTATCAAAATGTTCTTCTAGACCGTATAAGGTTTCATTGATGAAGTTTTCCGGTCTAGTTGCCAATTCTTGTGCTTCAATAATGGAGTCACGAACACTTCTTAACACGGTAAAGCTCATGGCTTTAACTCGTCTTGGTTTTATACGTTCTTTTCGACTTAAGGCATCGGCTACCACATTTGCTTTACCCGGGTGATACCGGATAACACAATCATAATCACTTAACAGTTCAAGCCATCTTCTTTGCCTCATGTTCAGATCGCTTTGATTGAAGATATGTTGAAGGCTTTTGTGATCGGTATAGATCACGCTCTTGGTGCCATACAAGTAATGCCTCCAACATTTCAAAGCAAATACCACTGCTCCCAATTCTAAGTCATGAGTCGGATAATTCTTCTCATGCACCTTCAATTGTCTGGATGCATATGCTATCACCTTATCCCGTTGCATTAAGACACAACCCAATCCTTGCCCGGACGCATCACAATATACAACAAAATCATCGGCTCCATCGGGCAAGCTCAAGATGGGTGCATCACACAATTTGTCCTTCAACAATTGGAATGCTTGTTCTTGCTTTTCACCCCAATCAAACCTTCTTTCCCGTTGAGTCAACAAGGTCAAAGGTTGGGCGATTTTTGAAAAGCCTTCAATAAATCGTCTATAGTAACCCGCCAAACCAAGAAATTGGCGAATTTCGGTCGGTGTTTCGGGTCGTCTCCAATTCTTTACTGCTTCAACTTTACTTGGGTCCACATGAATTCCTTCCTTGCTCACTACGTGACCAAGAAAATGGACCTCTTCAAGCCAAAATTCACATTTGGAGAACTTGGCATAAAGCTTTTCTTTCCGAAGTAACTCTAAGACTAGTTTCAAATGTTCCAAATGATCTTCTTTTGTCTTAGAATATATGAGAATGTCATCGATGAAAACAATGACAAATTGGTCCAAATAGGGCTGACACACCCGGTTCATCAAATCCATGAACACAGCTGGTGCATTAGTCAACCCAAAAGGCATCACCGTAAATTCAAAATGTCCATATCTCGTTCGAAAGGCGGTTTTTGGAATGTCGTCTTCATGAACCCTCAATTGATGATAACCTGACCTCAAATCAATTTTGGAAAAGAAACGAGCACCTTGGAGTTGGTCGAATAAATCGTCAATCCTAGGAAGAGGATAACGATTCTTTACCGTTAGTTTGTTCAATTCTCTATAATCGATACACATTCGGAATGTGCCATCTTTCTTTTTAACGAACAAAACCGGTGCGCCCCAAGGCGATTGACTAGGGCGAATGAAACCCTTGTCTTGAAGCTCTTTGAGTTGGGCGGCCAACTCTTGTAATTCGGTCATGGCTAAGCGATAAGGTGCTTTGGCCACGGGAGAAGCGTTAGGAATAAGTTCAATACGGAAGTCAAGTTCACGAGATGGAGGTAAACCCGGGAGGTCATCTGGGAATACGTCCGCAAAATCTTTAACTACGGGCACGGTCTTCAATTCGACCTTAGTAACGTTTACATTATATACTTTCCCTTCCCATGGCTCGATTGCCTCACCTTGAACCACTAATTCTTCTCCATTTTCTAAAGGTATTCTCACCACCCTACTACCACAATCTATTACCGCGTTCATAGCCGACAACCAATCCATACCCACGATCACGTCAAAACTACCGATATCAAAAGGCATTAAGTCTATGTAAAACGGGTAGTCACATAGTTCTAACACACAATCACGAACAACTTGACTAATTCTAGACAATCCACCATTTACCATTTCAAGTTCAAAGTAATAAGACAATGGGCTAAGACTTGCATCGATCAACGGAATGAAATCATTGGAAATGAGGCTATAATCGGCCCCGGAATCAAATAACACGGTAGCATATTGGTGATTGAGAAGAAAAGTACCTGCTACCACATTCATAACAACTGCCCCGGGTCATTTGGGGGTATCTAGCATTTAGTGGAGCAACATTTAATGGAACAGTTCGACGGGTAGGACAAAATCTTGAGGTGTGACCCTGATTGTTACAAATAAAGCAAGCATCACATCTCACACCAGTTCGATGATGACGGTTACACCTAGGGCATAAAGGACTTGTTCCAGTATAACCACCCTTTTGCGGCTCAACTCTCGGTTCAACCATCGCATATACCTTTCCACCACGACCATGGCGCTTATTATTGCGCCTATCATCTTTCTTGGTGCCACTCGACTCGGGCGTATCTTTTCTCTTGTTATCACTTTTGGCTATTTCACCACCCTTCACCAGCTCCATGGTGACACTAGCGGTTCGGTTAATGGCTTCATTGATTGTCAATGGCATGGTGGGATGAGAAACAAGTACCCTCACTTTGTGGGGTAAGCCAACCACATACTTTTCTACCTTCCGGGCCTCAGGTCTCACAAGATGAGGAATGAGTCTAGAAAGTTGTCCGAAGCGGCGAGTGTACCCCACATGATCGGCTCCCTTCATGGTGAGCTTAGTAAATTCTTCTTCCAAATTTCTCATTTCATATGGTGGGCAATACTTGGAGATGATCATTTCTTTGAAATTTTCCCAAGGTATGGAATTTGCGAGGTCAATCCCCAAAGTATCCTTTTCTACATTCCACCATTCTAGAGGATCACCTACTAACATACCGGTGGCGTGAGAAACTCTTTGATCCTGAGTACAACCACTTCTAGGGATCACAGATTCAATCTTCTCTAGCCACTCTAAACAACCGGTGGCTCCACCTTCACCCTTCCATTCCGGAGCTCCACAAGCCTTGAAATCTTTGAAAATACAACCTTGACGGTAAACATTGTTGTTTCTTGGTTGAACAAAAACATTTTCCCCGTTCCCATCACCATTCACATTCATATTTTCATCTGCTTCAATTTCCGGTTCTTCTTGTTCATTTCCATCCATGGCCGCCGCGATTCGAGCCACTAGTTCTGGCATAAGCTCATTGAGAGCTTGAGTAATGATCTCGGCTCTTACCGGGGGATTAGCACCACCCCGGCCACCTCGGCCACCACGACCTCCTCGGCCACCTCTACCTCCACGACCACCTCTACCACCACGTCCACCTATAATTTCTTCTTGAACTATCGGCTCCTCTTGTTCATCTTGACGCCTATAGTTAGTGTTAGCTCTCCTTGGCCTAACCATCTTTCCTGAACACACGTATTAGATTTAACAAGTTAAGTCTCACAATTCACACTCGAATATCAAAATTTTCCTTCAAGTAATACACAATTTCCACATCAAGTCCCTCTAAATCATTGCATGAATATAGTTATCTCCACGGGGAACGAGTTGTTGTTGAGGAGCTTGCTGTTGTTGACCTTGATTTCCTCGGTTTTGATTTGGACCGGCAATTTGCAATTGATTCGGATGCACGGTCACTTGAACTTGTTGGCCGATGAGATTTGGGCATCGGTTACGATAGTGGTCTTGGCTACCACATTCATAACAACTGCCCCGGGTCATTTGGGGGTATCTAGCATTTAGTGGAGCAACATTTAATGGAACAGTTCGACGGGTAGGACAAAATCTTGAGGTGTGACCCTGATTGTTACAAATAAAGCAAGCATCACATCTCACACCAGTTCGATGATGACGGTTACACCTAGGGCATAAAGGACTTGTTCCAGTATAACCACCCTTTTGCGGCTCAACTCTCGGTTCAACCATCGCATATACCTTTCCACCACGACCATGGCGCTTATTATTGCGCCTATCATCTTTCTTGGTGCCACTCGACTCGGGCGTATCTTTTCTCTTGTTATCACTTTTGGCTATTTCACCACCCTTCACCAGCTCCATGGTGACACTAGCGGTTCGGTTAATGGCTTCATTGATTGTCAATGGCATGGTGGGATGAGAAACAAGTACCCTCACTTTGTGGGGTAAGCCAACCACATACTTTTCTACCTTCCGGGCCTCAGGTCTCACAAGATGAGGAATGAGTCTAGAAAGTTGTCCGAAGCGGCGAGTGTACCCCACATGATCGGCTCCCTTCATGGTGAGCTTAGTAAATTCTTCTTCCAAATTTCTCATTTCATATGGTGGGCAATACTTGGAGATGATCATTTCTTTGAAATTTTCCCAAGGTATGGAATTTGCGAGGTCAATCCCCAAAGTATCCTTTTCTACATTCCACCATTCTAGAGGATCACCTACTAACATACCGGTGGCGTGAGAAACTCTTTGATCCTGAGTACAACCACTTCTAGGGATCACAGATTCAATCTTCTCTAGCCACTCTAAACAACCGGTGGCTCCACCTTCACCCTTCCATTCCGGAGCTCCACAAGCCTTGAAATCTTTGAAAATACAACCTTGACGGTAAACATTGTTGTTTCTTGGTTGAACAAAAACATTTTCCCCGTTCCCATCACCATTCACATTCATATTTTCATCTGCTTCAATTTCCGGTTCTTCTTGTTCATTTCCATCCATGGCCGCCGCGATTCGAGCCACTAGTTCTGGCATAAGCTCATTGAGAGCTTGAGTAATGATCTCGGCTCTTACCGGGGGATTAGCACCACCCCGGCCACCTCGGCCACCACGACCTCCTCGGCCACCTCTACCTCCACGACCACCTCTACCACCACGTCCACCTATAATTTCTTCTTGAACTATCGGCTCCTCTTGTTCATTTCCATCCATGGCCGCCGCGATTCGAGCCACTAGTTCTGGCATAAGCTCATTGAGAGCTTGAGTAATGATCTCGGCTCTTACCGGGGGATTAGCACCACCCCGGCCACCTCGGCCACCACGACCTCCTCGGCCACCTCTACCTCCACGACCACCTCTACCACCACGTCCACCTATAATTTCTTCTTGAACTATCGGCTCCTCTTGTTCATTTCCATCCATGGCCGCCGCGATTCGAGCCACTAGTTCTGGCATAAGCTCATTGAGAGCTTGAGTAATGATCTCGGCTCTTACCGGGGGATTAGCACCACCCCGGCCACCTCGGCCACCACGACCTCCTCGGCCACCTCTACCTCCACGACCACCTCTACCACCACGTCCACCTATAATTTCTTCTTGAACTATCGGCTCCTCTTGTTCATCTTGACGCCTATAGTTAGTGTTAGCTCTCCTTGGCCTAACCATCTTTCCTGAACACACGTATTAGATTTAACAAGTTAAGTCTCACAATTCACACTCGAATATCAAAATTTTCCTTCAAGTAATACACAATTTCCACATCAAGTCCCTCTAAATCATTGCATGAATATAGTTATCTCCACGGGGAATAATCTAAGGCTTCACCAATCGTACAATTTACAATTAACAATACAATCACGAACCATTCGACACAATATAAATGGGTCAAGTCATAACAAGGTGGGTAAAGTATAGTCCGGATCTTAACTTCAACATTCGACACAATATAAATGGGTCAAGTCATAACAAGGTGGGTAAAGTATAGTCCGGATCTTAACTTCAACATTCGACACATTAAAAGTGTTTGTATACAGGGTGTACCATCGGCTAACCCTCCACACCGTTAATATATTGAATGGATGTCAAGACTCGGTTCCGATATGTTCTCTAAGTGTTGGCCGGGTATGTATACTTCCAAGATTCCACATATCAACGTTTATCACAATAATTCCACAATTCACGGTGTATCCCGACACTATCATATACGTCCATCAAGTTGTGGCAATGACTTAAATTTAAATGGGTAATGCATTTGATGTGAATCAAAAGTTTATGTATGAAGACTCATGCAAATCTTCATAACATAATGTTTAATAAAATTTATTTTTATAGTCTTAGTAACACAAGAGAGCTCGGTAGCTCCATTTGAACGCACAAAGAAGCGCAAGGGCAAAGGTTTGCGATAGACGCAATTAAAAACCCGCTCTTTTAGGAGGCTAGCGCACTCTGACTTATACCTCTCTTAGAGTTTGTTCAAATGGGTGAGCCGGTGTATCTCAAGGTTGTAAGACTCCAATTTTATTAAAACAATCTCTATTTCGATAGTTCTTAGTCAACTTTATTCTTTTCTATGAGTAACCTACGAACTCAGTTTAAACCATTTTTATGCATCATACAGTTCACGTTGCACACAAAATTTTCCTTCAAGTAATACACAATTTCCACATCAAGTCCCTCTAAATCATTGCATGAATATAGTTATCTCCACGGGGAATAATCTAAGGCTTCACCAATCGTACAATTTACAATTAACAATACAATCACGAACCATTCGACACAATATAAATGGGTCAAGTCATAACAAGGTGGGTAAAGTATAGTCCGGATCTTAACTTCAACATTCGACACATTAAAAGTGTTTGTATACAGGGTGTACCATCGGCTAACCCTCCACACCGTTAATATATTGAATGGATGTCAAGACTCGGTTCCGATATGTTCTCTAAGTGTTGGCCGGGTATGTATACTTCCAAGATTCCACATATCAACGTTTATCACAATAATTCCACAATTCACGGTGTATCCCGACACTATCATATACGTCCATCAAGTTGTGGCAATGACTTAAATTTAAATGGGTAATGCATTTGATGTGAATCAAAAGTTTATGTATGAAGACTCATGCAAATCTTCATAACATAATGTTTAATAAAATTTATTTTTATAGTCTTAGTAACACAAGAGAGCTCGGTAGCTCCATTTGAACGCACAAAGAAGCGCAAGGGCAAAGGTTTGCGATAGACGCAATTAAAAACCCGCTCTTTTAGGAGGCTAGCGCACTCTGACTTATACCTCTCTTAGAGTTTGTTCAAATGGGTGAGCCAGTGTATCTCAAAGTTGTAAGACTCCAATTTTATTAAAACAATCTCTATTTCGATAGTTCTTAGTCAACTTTATTCTTTTCTATGAGTAACCTACGAACTCAGTTTAAACCATTTTTATGCATCATACAGTTCACGTTGCACACAAAATTTTCCTTCAAGTAATACACAATTTCCACATCAAGTCCCTCTAAATCATTGCATGAATATAGTTATCTCCACGGGGAATAATCTAAGGCTTCAACATAAAGTTGGTGAGTTCGTAGGGACAAGTAACAAGGAATAACCGTATCGGATAACAACCGTTAACGATAAGCGAGGATTAGAATACCTAATCATGTCCAAGGAAACCCTAAAAGGTTTCACATTAGCACAGTTCAATACAATCAACGTTTCAACATCAATATCATTATACAATACACCATTAAACGTTAATCAATACGCCTAACATGATTTATCATTAACATGATAATCAAAGCGACAATCATCATTAACCAATACGCCTAACATGATATATCATTTACATGATAATCAAAGCGACAATCATCATTAACCAATACGCCTAACATGATATATCATTTACATGATAATCAAAGCGACAATCATCATTAACCAATACGCCTAACATGATATATCATTTACATGATAATCAAAGCGACAATCATCATTAACCAATACGCCTAACATGATATATCATTTACATGATAATCAAAGCGACAATCATCATTAACCAATACGCCTAACATGATATATCATTTACATGATAATCAAAGCGACATTAAACCACAAGTAATCATATCAACAATCAACAAATAAACAATTAACATCTCGGTCCATATCATAACAAGTGAATCAACCAACAAATACGATGCACATACACTTCTTATAATTCTACTTTAAAGGAATCATCGATGCTTATATATAGGGTCACCCGCAGCCTTCCCACCACATCTACTATTCATAAAAAGTATAATTATCTTCCATGTATGTACAACTATCTAAAGCACAACAAGTATTCATAACGAAGTCAAAGTTAACCGAGCAACAAGTCAATACATTAAACAAACAATCAATCAACAAATATGTACACTTTTCAGCCCGAATCTCAATTGAGTAGGGAGGGTTTACGAAACTCACCTGGAAGTAAAGCAATTCCAAGTACTAGTACAAGTACTTTACTATGCTCAAAATGTACTCTCGGGTACCTAGAACAAGTATAAGATCAACTTATAAGCTACCACAAAGCCTAAGTGCAAAATAGGGAAATTTCAGCATGTTCCCATCTTTGCGCCATCTACTAGACAACGACTTTGGGAAGTCAAGAAGACTAGATACAACAAAACTCAGTTCTAGACATTTATTGGGCACTCAATGGCCTTTTCAAAAATGTAAGGTTTGGCTCTTGAAGAGCTTTAATGAAAGAGTTATGATTTTTACAAAAACAAACCTGTAGCCTCGTCAGAAATCAGACCAGTTCTGAAAATCGTTGTTTTTGGCACTCTTCTGAGCAAAACCAGAAGAAATTTCGTTCTTATCAAAATTTACTGACACTTGGACCTTTCCAAAAATATAAGATACGTCTCCTAATTCGTCTAGATGAATCTTCTATGATGTTTGCAAGATGACTGAAAATTTCAGTCCTATAGAGTCCTTAAATTCAACTTGAAACTTCAAGTGATGAACCCAAGACTTTATGAACTTGATTGTTTTGTGTTATGAATGTGAGAGAAAGAGGAAAGAGCAGAGATGGATGATAGAATGATCATCAAATGCTTGCTTATATAGTCCAAGAGTTGCAACTAAGTGCCAAGAATACACACCTTGGCCATGAGGTTTTCATCATGTGTTTACAACTCATCCTTGAGTGTAATGGCTGAAACTTTGGCCTTAAGACAAACTAGAATTCAGTAGGAATATGTTCATTGCATGATTACAAGCTATAATCCAAGTCTTAGTTAGTTTGTGTGGGGTTTATGTCAAGAACACAAGCTTGACTTGACTAATTGACTTTGGTTGACTCTAAACTTTGATTCTTGATTATTATTTGTGTAATTAAGTGTAGTAACTAGTTTATATAAGTATAATTACTTTTATCTATGTGGTTATAAATCAATTACATGTATTTATATATTTATTAGTTATCTAATTCAAGTACACAATTGCATATTTATTTTACTAGTATGTACAATATATCTAGCTAGTTAATTGATTCCGAAATTAATAACACAAAAAAAATACTCACGAGTGTACAACTTTTATAAATTATTATAAATCCATAATATGGATAAATCATTTCATATAATATAAAGGTTGTGTCGGTTTTTGTCCTATTAATGGAATTATCATCTATCATATAATTTCCATAACATGTACTGGGCCAATTTCATAGTCTGCTAATATGGCCCTAATTCTAGAAGTTCAAATATGACATTATAATTGGCCCAATTTACAGATAAATGTACACAATTATGTCCAAATTTCCGTTTATTGAAATAGTTAATCAAATTACATGCACAGTCAAACGGTAAAAATCATGAATGTTACAATGTGTCAATGTGGGAATGCAGGTATTGCTTTTATATGGTTTGTATTTATTTACCATGTGTTTTATTCCAGGAAAGATATTTCGTAAAATCATAATCTATGTAGGTTAGAAGATGACCATGTAGAAGCCAATTGCACGGTTGATACAAAACAAGAAGAGAGTGAAACATCTGTCACAAATGACCAGGTTGGATTTAATGAATCGCCCCTACTTAATATTCCATTTGATGTTCTTAAGATGATTATGGAGTTTTGTGTTTGTGTGGAGTACATGAACTTTCGTGCCACATGCAAAATTTGTCATCTAGCGGCACCTGTGATACAATGGGGCAACAGAAAAGCGTTAAAGAGATTACAGAATTATTCATTAGTATCTCCCTGGTTGATGGTTGTAGAGAAAAATCGAGGCATCATCAGTTTTACAGATCCGGTGTTGGGTGGCAAGTACTTTATGAAAACCAAGTTGAAAATTGAAGACGACACAATACATTGTTCCAGATTTGGTTGGTTGTTGTATAAGACGGGTAACTTACCTGTAGTGTTCTATAACCCCTTCACAGATGACTATCGCGAGCTTCCAGAACCCAATTGCTATCTATATGGCTTATGTTTCTCTGCACCGCCCACGTCCCCTGATTGTATGGTGGTTGGGTTTACATGTGAAGCTGTTCTCATCCATTTTGTTTCCCGCCGGGAACAAACCTGGCAAGTTTATGTTGTAGGTGATGATCCACGACAATATTCTCTTTCTTTTCCAACATTCTATGACGGAGACATTTATGCCTTGTGTAACGAAAGAGAACTTGTTGCTTTCAAAAATGTGGGTAAAGAAGATATCTCTCGAGTTTTTTTTGAAGCGGAACCCCCAACAAGTATTTGCAGATCAAAGGCACAATATTTCTTGGTGAAATGTGATCAACATCTTTTACAAGTCGTTTTGGGGGGGTTTGGAGAACCCATTGATGTATTCAAGCACAATGATGCAACACGGCAGTGGGAGAAAATAAGCAGTATAGGAAAGCACGTGATTTATATTTGTAATACAACGTGTCTGTGTACTGAAGCTAAAATGCCAGAAATGGAGAACAAGATCTACCTTCCACAATTTAGTTCTACAAACAAGATAGTGTTCTATTCACTTGAAACATGCACATATCTCTCATTCAATGGAAAAAGTATCCAAGAGAAGTTGGGGGATCTCTTTACAACTGCACATCTTTCAGCTCAAGCGTGGATTGAACCTAGTTGGTTGGTTTCGCAACGTCCCAGAAGAAAAAGAGTCTCCCAGAGCAGACCAGAGGACTGAGCGCATTCGGTTATCTTTCAAAGTTCCTGCTACTAGCTATTGGTATCATTATCTTTTGAAATAAAAACAACTTATTAGTATCATTATTAGTGTAAAACTAATTGTTCTGTTTTAAGTTTACAACAGATACTTTATGTGTTTGGTATAATTGTGTGTGCCATATGCATATACAAATAGGTATTTTTGGCTACCGAGTTCCCAGGATGTTTTCAATGTTATTGGTTCTTTGTAGAAGATACCAACACCGTTTGAAAAGCGAGTAGAATAAAATTTGAGAAGGTTTATATATATCCTTCTTATATTATCCAATTTGTTACTCAGTTCATTTAGCTCTTGTCAGTTGTTTATAAACCCTTTTCCTTTTCGCCCAGTTCATTTAGTATTGTTAAACTACTTGTTTTCCCTTTTAAAATTATATAAATCATCAAATTTGCATATATCAGTAGCCGTTGCCAAAATTCTCTACAAAAGGTCAACCAACAGTGGAACTATCTTCTCACTTGTCAAATATAACCACTTACCTGTCCATTTTATACTTCTTTTTTAACTAAATGACTAGTGTGTAGATATGATTACTAAATCTCTCTAACTACAATAAACAACTATATTCTATAAGAAAGAGATTTGACTTTTGAGGTTGTATACATGAAAAAATACTCTTTGACCCATGTAACCCGTTTGATCTATATGACTGATTCGGATATAATGCAGTTACTTGCTTATAAGCTCTAGAAAGTTACTGGTTGAAGAAAATCTGTTCTGCGTGATATTTGCAGGTCAAGTTGCAGAAATTGATTCTCCAACTCGACTATTAGAAGATAAGTCCTCTATGCTCTGTAAAGTGGTGGCATAATACTTGTCTAGATCAAGTGGCATCCCAGATTTTTGATACAACCTGTATGGCCAATTGCCCAAATACTCGCTTTCACCAAGAACCAAAGAAGTGGGACCCGAGTGCCTGCAAAGATGAAATCAAATTCAAGCCCGCCTCTGTTTCTCGTGCTTTATGTTTGCCAAAGTCAATTTGGTGCCAAGAGGTACATACACATACGTGCCATAAAAGGTACATGCTAAAGAGCAAGGTCAATATGATCTTGTAATGTGCATGTTGTTGACATACATTGTACTCTGGTAACATAAATAATCTGGAACGAGATAGAAAGTCACCATTTATTGGTAATAGTTGGTGAAAAGAAGCAAATGGGTAACAATCTTTTTTTGATCAAATCCAATAACATGGTTCTTTCATTAGGATGATTTTGGTCAAATTACTTCAGAATCTTATATGACTTGGTTTCGTAGTAGCGATGAACTAATCCTTTATAATGATTTTTTTGACCTTTTGATTTTGGCGTTGACTTTAAGTTGTTTTTTCCGGCCCAGAAGTTTGATTGAAGCCTTTTGGGTCCTTTTCTTGTTTTTGTATGTGTGTATAACTGTAGATTCTGTTAGAAATACTAACATTTGAATTTATGTGAGGTTTTGAAATGTGAGGTGATAAACTCACCATAATTTTGCATTCATTTATCAAAACCTAATGCTTTTACAATAGGTTAGTGTAATGGTAAGATTGGTTGATTGTTGTCATGTTGTGTATCATAAGTTGCAGACACCATCCATATATATCGAATTATCAAATCCATTAGCTCTTTTTATCACTTTTGTAAATATCCTTTAACAATTATACTAATTATAACATTCTCTTTTTGTATTAATAAAATTATGTGAATTAGAAAATGAAGTTAAGACTGGAGACTAAAGATGCAAATTGATATACAAATTAAAATTGCTAATACTTTAGCTATCGTCAATAATCAATGTGTCGAATAGAAACAAATCAACGAGTCTCACTCTTCAAACTTGAGCAAATAACACATGTTCTCAAAGATGATTAGACATCTTATCAATGGGACAACACCTCTAAAACTCTAACGTAATGACCTCTCACATGGTCGGGCCATCGTTTTGTGATCCAAGTGTATAAGGAAAGGTTGGTGTATACGAGTCAGAAGCACCATGACACCATCCTTTCGTACCTAAGCTTGAGTTTAAATCGATTAAGATTTATAAAAGGTTCCAAAAGAATGAGAACACAAGTATAAGTTACGAAGTCACCATCATGCATTCATATTAAATAAATCAACATATTTTCAAATAAGCATAGTATATCCGTATGAATGTATAATAGTATAATCACATAAGCATAGTTTCAAATCTTGTTACGTCAAATTAAATGATCTTAATCTTAATATCCTAGTTATATATATATATATATATATATTTCAGAACATCCTTAGGAATAGTAGACTTTGTCTCTTTTAAACTTTTTCCCCCAAAGTTTTTGATTTTTTATTTTTGCCCCAAAAACTCCCCTTTTTAATTTTCACTTTGAACCCCCAATTTTCTTAGCTTTTAACTTTACCCCTAACTTTTTGCTTTCTTATTTGGGTTTAGTATGTGAATGTAACTAACTATGCACGAATGTCTATAGTGTGAAAAAACTAAAGTTGTGTTCATTGTATGAAATAACTTTCAAATCTTGTCTATTGTATGTATTCGGGTATACGTGGCAACCATATAAGCTGTCACTTGTAAGTTTTTGATTGGTTGAATACATACAATAAACAAGATTTAAAAGTTATTTCATACAATGAACACAACTTTAGTTTTTTCACACTATAGACATTCATCCATAGTTAATTACATTCACGAATACTAATCCCTTCTTATTTTTGCCCCTTAAATTTCCCACTTTTAAATTTTCACTTTAAAACCCCATGTTTCTTAGCATTAACTTTAAACACCTAACTTTCTTGATTTATTTAAGGTTTAACCATGACAGTATATTGTACTATTCTTGGTATAACAAAAAATCACTTTTTAACCCTTTTTTTATGTGTCTAAAAGATGCGATGTCTTTTACATTTCCTTTTTTCTTCTAATTGTTTCTTTTAAACAGTTCCGTGTAGTGTTTCCGGTACAACTAAATGACCATCATTTTTAAATAGTTTCTAACATCCGTTTTTATCGTTCGTGTATCGTTATGTCTCCAACCAACGACCATTTTTAAATTGTTTCTTACATCCATTTTTATCATTCGTGTAATACCTTTTTTTTACGTTTTACGTATCGTTCTGTCTCCCAGGCAACGCCCGGATTAAAATGCTTGTCATATATATTTATCTTCACATATTACCGAAAAGAAATTTTTTTTACAAGGAATGTTTCCCACTTTCCATTCTCATCATAGAAACAATAAAAAAAAAGTGGGGGTATAAATAACATTGAACACGTGCCTTATCAAAAACAAAGTTGTCACGTGTTCTTTTCTGTCTGTCTCTGGTCGATTGTGATTTGTGACCTAAAACCCTCCCTAGCCCAATTCTTCTCCTGTTGTTCGGAAGGAGAAGTTGTGTAATGCTCGGTCATCACCAACAAAGAAACAAACAAACAAAGGTTAGTCTTCTCTCTTTTAATCTTTTCTTTCTACAAATTGAATGAATGTATGCTTCTAAAAAGGGGTTTAGGGTCAACTATACACGAATATTTAAGCTATGTAATGAATTAACTTTCAAATCCGGGTTATTATATGTATCCGACTATATATTGCAAACATACACGAGGAATGAGAATGTGTGGTTCTTAGATACCTAAGCTTGGGTATAAAACCCCGATTTTTTAATCCATAAAAAACATGGGTCTCAATCATTTATATATTATACAATGAATATTAAAAAATTAGTAAAAATAAAAAAGTAACACCGTCTTCCATGAATTTTGGGTTCCAATACCGTCTTCGACGGTGTATGGGGAGGTTAAGATGTAGACAGTTTACCCTACGTAAAATAGCTTTCAGGTTCTACCAAAGGTAGAAAAGGACCTCCAGCCTTGCTGGGTATGAGGGTCAAACAATTGACCCCTGTCTCCATAAGCAAAGGCTAATATTAAAAAATTAGTATGTAAGGGTTATAGACTTAAGCTTAGGTATCTAACATCCATAAATTCACTTTTTCTCATCATATATATTGCCATGCTATGTTGTCAGTTAGTAAGTTTTTGATTGGTCACGATCCTAAATCCTTTGAAGAAAACCCCAGGTTAGTGGGGAATGCTTCATTATTATTAACCCATACTCTATAATGATTAATACTAATTGTGGTAGTATACTTAAACAAGTGATTTTCATTATCATTCCTTACTGATTATCATTGATAATATATGCAATGTCATTTTTCATATTGCTCCCGGAATTGTATAAATATATATTCATTATATATCTCAGATATATGGAGCAGAAAAAGCATGAGGTTTCGAGTGATGTAACTTCAGTTTATGTTGATAAATTGCCCCCTTTAGCTGCAACATATCCATGGTTTGTTGTTCAGGACCTCCAAGACCTTCATACACACCAGTTTTTCTCCACCCTTCACAGCAGCTCGTTGTTTAAGTATTGTTGTCAAGTCCCTGAGTTGTCCGGGAAACGTATACGAGGGTGTTTCCATGGGTGAATGGTTCTCTCTAACCATCCACGTAACGATACTTGGTCTCTTTGGAACCCGTCATCCGCTTCTAATAACATCATATCCCTCCCTACCTTGACTTTAGAAGACGGAGATTATGATTATATCCATGAGTGTTGCTTGTCTGCTCCTCCTGATTGTCACACCCCGTTGTAGCGGAAATACAGGGTTAACAAATAATTGCGTACTAATCAGAAGGTAAATAGAGATTACATCCATTAATCCAAATACGAGTTTATTACAAGTATAATCGTTCAGATGTGGACCCCAATACA
Organism: Erigeron breviscapus; assembly: GCA_034093135.1. NCBI lineage: Eukaryota > Viridiplantae > Streptophyta > Magnoliopsida > Asterales > Asteraceae > Erigeron > Erigeron breviscapus. Next base: position 64,942,662 of record CM067171.1, on the reverse strand, counting down.
CGGATACAAACTATCCTCAATTGGAAATGGGCCCACAAATACACTAATAACATTTGGACAGTCTAGTACAATTAGGACTAATAATACGATAGTCCTCAGAGGTCTGACGCTAATTGTACGTCCAAAGTTCAAAGATGGCTTCTAAAATGCCATATACGCTTCCAATACTTACTGTTGGTTCCCTGAAAAGCATGAAATTTGAGAGGATCAACTATCGAAATAGTTGGCGAGTTTACAGTATGTTTGACCAATGTTTATTCGTCATTGTGAGCACACAAATGACATATAGTTATAAAAGACCAGACAGTCAGTATATCTAAATCTGACAACACTTTTATAACAAAATAGTCAGTATATCAAATCTGAACACATCTTATATCACGTCATCAGTATATCTAAATCTGAACTCATCTTATATCACAATTTATAATAAGATAGTCAGTATATCTAAATCTGAACTCATCTTATATCACGTCAATCAGTATATCTAGATCTGATGACAGCATATGCCTCGCACAGGATTTCCCTTCGACAATGGGGTGCGGACCATAACCTCGCACAGGATTTCCCTTCGACAATGGGGTGCAGACCACAACCAAGACAGTCGAGATATCTAGATCCGACAATACAACCAATAGGGGAAACATTTTAGTTTGTCAAACACAAGAAACCATTTAATCAGCCCTCACACGGAAATTCAACGTCATTTCATTCAACATTTAATAAATGACACGTATACACATTTTCGACAGCCGTCAACATGGCATATTTAAGTCAAATGATCTAAGCAGCCAAATCACATGGCATACACACAAACAATCATTTATTTAACAAATCGTGTATACAATAACACATGCTTTTCAGGCCCAAAGTAAAAGGAAAAGGGCGCCATAAACTCACCTTAGCGATCTAAGTGCTAAAAGGTGCAATGTAGCTCGAGAAGATCAACAGTCAATTCTCCACGTTATCCAAAACCTATGATATGATTACCAATAGTGAGGATCCAAGCTCACAACGACAAGTATCCTATGTAGAACTACTTAGCTATAGACCCTAGAATGCCATAACCGAGAATGTGATTTAAACCTTCATTTTATTTAACTTTAGTTGGTAATATCAATGACATTGTCATTATAAGGTAGTCTAAAGTACCATTCGATATTCACCAAGTTCAAACGTTCAAGTTGTCAAAAACTAAAAATATCAAACAGACTAAAAACTCGCGGCGCGATCTGGGTGACTCGCGGCGCGATGGCCCTTTTTAACTAGCTCGCGGCGCGAGACCTGAAGGGTCGCGGCGCGAGAGCAGACCTGCACGAGTGAAAGTGCAGTTTTTGACCATTTTCGCCAAACCAAATCGTTTCCATTTCAAATCTTTTCATTTCAACAAGTACTAATAGGTTCAAAAACCTGGAAAACATTTCATTTTACTAACCATTTCACCATTTCAACCAATTTGATTTCCAAGACCTAGTTTCTAAGTCAAACTATCCATTTATCATCAAAACCCTAATTTCATATCTAATTTAAAGGCTTCTAATTCCATTATCAAAACTGAAACAAACACTTAGTTGAATTTAAATCAAATCAAAAGATTAGAGAAAAGTTTACTTACCACAAATTGTGTTCTTGAAAGAAATTGATGAAGATGATTATGATGATAATATCCCAATTATTAATATATTTCTTTCCTTTAATCCTTCCTTTGCAAAAATCCAATTTAGATGAGAGAATAGAAAGATTGAAGAGTTTTGATTTTTGGTCTTGTGTGTGTTTTGTGTGTGTGTGGTGTCGACAGAAGCAAAGAAAAGAGGCAGGGGGTGTTTGTTGGTTTATTTCCCTCCACATACTAAGTAAATCGGCCCATGTGGCCTAATTGAGGATATTTTGTACCCTTAATTTGGTAAAATGCTTACGATTAAATACCGTTTGACCAAAAGGTTATAATTTAAAGTAAATGTATTTTCCCTCGTCTCATTTTAGTTAAGACAAGCAAATAAAACTTCGTCAAACTAAACTTTATTTAAATCTTTATTTAAAGTTATTTTTAAGACTCGGCATTCGTCTAAATAGCTAATAGTCTACGTCATCAGGATACGTCAAATTGAACTATATCAAATGTTCAATTATCCAATAATTTCCATGTCATAATCTATAAATTAGACGAAATTATAATTATGATCAAGATTAAGACTAACCCGTTGCTAATAAATTACGAGTTGTCACAGCATCCCCGACTTCTATGGATTTCGTCCGAAATCAAGTCTTGCTCAGTAAAAAGATGAGGATACTTATCCCTCATATAAACCTCACGTTCCCAAGTCGAGTCGGGTCTGTGTTTTGAGTTCCAATGAACTTTGACCAACTTGATACGACTACGTCTAAGTTGTTTGAGCTGTTGGTCTAGAATTTCAACAGGTTCCTCAACGAATTGAAGAGAGTCATTCACTTGCAACTCTTCGACAGGTACAACTAATGTGTCATCAGTCAAACATTTCTTAAGATTCGATATATGAAATGTGGGATGAACATGTTCCAGCTCTTGGGGTAAATCGAGCTTATATGCCACAGAACCAATCCTTTTGACAATTTCAAATGGTCCGATATAACGAGGACTAAGTTTTCCTCGCACGCCAAAACGTGCAGTGCCTTTCCAAGGTGACACTTTCAACATGACTTTGTCTCCCACTTGAAACTCAAGTGGTTTCCTTCTACGATCTGCATAGCTCTTTTGGCGATCCTGAGCCTCCTTCAGCCGTGCCCTTATTTCAACAATCTGGTCAGTAGTCTTCTGAACCAGTCCATATTTGTACAAACGACGCTCACCAGCATCAAGCCAACAAACAGGCGATCTACATTTTCGTCCGTACAAAGCCTCAAAAGGCGCACATTTAATGCTTGTGTGATAGCTGTTATTATACAAAAATTCAGCTAACGGCAAAAAGGTATCCCATCTACCTTTGAAATCAATAACACATGCCCGAAGCATGTCTTCCAACGTCTGAATGGTACGCTCACTTTGCCCGTCCGTTTGTGGATGGTAAGCCGTACTCAAATTCAACTGAGTGCCTAAGGCGTCTTGAAAATATCTCCATGATTGTGAGGTGAAACGACCATCACGATCAGAGATAATAGACACAGGAACACTATGAAGTGACACGATCTTCTCAATATATAATTGAGACAATTTCTTTATCTTCCAATTCTCCCGTATGGGAATGAAGTGTTCAGACTTCGTTAATCGATCAACAATGACCCAAATAGTATCGTATCCTTTCAGGGTTCGAGGTAACTTCGTAATGAAGTCCATAGTGATCTGTTCCCATTTCCAGTCAGGAATTTGGGGTTGCTGGAGCAGCCCAGAAGGCTTTTGGTGCTCCGCCTTAACCATAGAACAATTTAAACATTTTGATACATACGTGGCGATATCTCTTTTCATACCAGGCCACCAATAAAAATCCTTTAATCCGTGGTACATTTTGTCAGCACCAGGATGGATTGAATACTTAGATCGATGACTCTCGTTCATCAAGAGTTCTCTAAGTCCATTATACTTGGGAATCCACACTCTTCCCTTAACATGTCGGATTCCATCGCCATCCAATTCAAATAAACGTTCAGCATTCCAGAATGCTTATTTCTCGATACGCCCTGGCTGTAGGGCCTCGCTTTGATCATCCAAAACTCTATCCCTTAATGATGAGCCAAGATAAGAACTTGCTCTTGTTATGACAGATAGTGAAATCCTATCTTTTCTACTCATCGCGTCAGCAACCACATTTGCTTTACCTGGATGATATTTGAGTTCACAATCATAATCACTGAGTAATTCTACCCATCGTCTTTGTCTCATATTTAGCATTTTCTGATCGAAGATATGCTTAAGACTTTTGTGATCTGTGAATACCGTACACTTGGTACCATACAAGTAGTGCCTCCAAATCTTTAAGGCAAAAACAATCGCTCCGAGTTCGAGATCGTGGGTTGTATAATTCTTTTCGTGGATTTTGAGTTGTCTGGAAGCGTAAGCAATGACCTTACCTTCCTGCATAAGTACACATCCCATGCCCTGATGTGATGCGTCACAGTATACCACGAAGTTTTCAATTCCATTCGGTAACGCTAAAATAGGAGCATTACATAGCTTGCCTTTCAATGTTTGAAATGTCTTTTCTTGGGCATCCTGCCAAACAAATTCCTTGGTCTTTTGAGTCAAAAACGTCAAAGGTTGAGCAACCTTTGAGAATTTCTCTATAAATCTCCTGTAATATCCAGCCAATCCAAGAAACTGGCGGATTTCTGTCGGAGTCTTAGGGGCTTCCCACTTCTTTATTGCTTCAATCTTAGATGGATCTACGTGGATCCCATCCATATTCACTACATGACCCAAGAAGTGTACTTCCCTAATCCAAAATTCACATTTTGAGAATTTCGTGTACAACTTTTGATCCTTGAGTAGTTGTAAAATGGTTTTCAGATGACCTTCATGTTCGTCTTTATTTCTCGAGTAGATCAGTATGTCATCAATGAATACAATGACAAACTTGTCAAGATACGGTCGACATACTCGATTCATTAAGTCCATAAACACAGCAGGTGTATTGGTTAAGCCAAACGGCATAACCAAAAACTCATAATGTCCATAACGAGTTCTGAAGGCTGTTTTAGGAATGTCCGTCTCTCTGACTCTGAGTTGATGATACCCAGATCTGAGATCAATCTTGGGAAAGTGTGACGCACCTTCCAGTTGGTCAAACAAGTCGTCAATACGAGGCAAAGGGTACCTGTTCTTGACAGTCAACTTGTTCAATTCTCTGTAATCAATACACATGCGCATAGAGCCGTCTTTCTTCTTGACAAATAGGATTGGAGCTCCCCACGGTGATGAACTTGGACGAATTAGTCCTTTAGCTAACAACTCTTGAAGTTGTTCGGACAATTCTTGCATTTCTGACGGCGCAAGGCGATAGGGTGCCTTGGCCACGGGTGCAGCTCCAGGGACCAAATCTATTCCAAACTCAATTGGTCTGTGAGGTGGAAGTCCCGTCAAATCTTCAGGAAACACCTCCGGAAAATCTCTAACTACTGGAATATCTTGAATTTCTTTACCCTTTGGTTTTCTTTCTACTACTAATGCTAAGAAAGCAGGGTGTTCTTTTTGTAAATATTTATTAGCTTTTATTGCCGATACTAAGATCAATTTCTTTCCTGACTTGTCTCCTTGCACTATTAGGGTTTCGCCTTTCGGTAGGGGTATTCTAACAATCTTCTCATAACAACTTATATCAGCTCTAACCTTAGATAACCAGTCCATACCAACAATCACATCAAAACTACTTAGTTCTATAGGAATTAGGTCAATTTTAAAAGTCTTACCGGCTAATACCAAACTGCAATCTTCTAAATGATCTCTAGCAATATACCTTTGACCGTTTGCATATTCGACAACATAAGTATCTTTCATAGGGATAGCTACTATACCAAATCGAGACTTAAATTCTAAAGATATGAAACTTTTATCAGCACCAGAGTCGAATAACACAAATACATAATGATTATTGAGTATGAATGTACCTATCACAACGTTGGGATCACGTCGTGCATCAGCAGCATCCAAAGCAAACACTCGGCCTCTACCTTGACCTCCTTGATTTCTCCCCTGATTTCCAGCTTGATTATTCCCCGCATTGTTCCTCATTGGAACTATAACATTGTTGTTCGGGGCTTGATTAAGTCTTGGACACGCTGGTCGGAAATGAGTTTCACTTCCACACTCGTAGCATTGATTAGGCACTTTCTCTCTACAGGACTTTGCCTGATGTCCTATCTTCTTACAACGGTAGCAAGTGGGACAATTCCCCATGTGACGAGTGCCACATCTGTTACATCTTGTGTCTGCGCCAGGGTACCTCTTGATATCTTGTGGGACCACTGCAAAGTTTCTGGCAGCTTTAAACCTCTTGCCATTCCCACTGTTTCCAAATCCACTACCGGAGGCCTGATCAGTGCTTCTCTTGATCACTTCAGTTCCAACAGAAGAACCAGTGGTTCTTTTCAAATCTATCACCATCCGATTGGTCGCACTAACTGCCGCTTGAAGAGTCAAGGTATTAAAAGCGGCTACCAACCTTCGGATGTCAGGTGACAAGCCATAACAGTATCTTTCAACTAACTTCTCCACCGTATCCACCATACGAGGAACAAGTCTTGTCAGCTCATGAAAACGAGTAGTGTATTTCTCGCTGTCTAGCCCGACCATGTTATGATTCCAAAATTCACCCTCCATTTTCTGTACTTCCTCCCTAGGACAGTACTTTTCCATCAACATTCTTTTAAAATCAAACCAAGGTATCCTATTAGCTTGGTCTCGACCTCGGGTCCTAACCTGCTCATTCCACCATGACAGAGCGTGCTTTTGAAGTTGAGTGGAAGCATATTCCACTTTGTGCTCTTCGGCACAACGACTAATATGAAGCACCGCCTCTATGCTTTCTAACCAGTTGATTAGACCTACCGGACCCTCGGTACCATGAAATTCTTTTGGTTTACAATAAGTGAAGGTTTTGTAATCACCCACTCGAAGTAGAACTCGAGGAACAACTTGTTCAGCAGTAGGTTCCACATTGTTGCTATTGTCAGCATGATGATTATTATTGGCGTTCATGCTTGCCGTGATCTGAGCAACTAAAGTAGGCATAGCAGCCAACAACTGTTGTGTCACAAATGCTGCCATATTATTTTTCCCACCAACAATTGGGGTAGATCCAGGACCAGTGATCACATGGACAACAGCAGCTTCTGGTCCTTGACGGATCACAGGTTCTTCCTGTTCAGTTTCGGTATTTAAAGGAGTTGATCGAGTAACTCTCTTTGGAGCAGCCCTCTTCTGGGCCTTGCTTCGCGTCCTGGGAGCCATAAGTCTATGACATGAACAAAAATGTCATTTAGAGGTTTTCTCATAAGAATAACACAAAATGTAGCTTTTCAAGATCCAAGAGGATACCAAACACAAGTCACAATTTATCGACTTACTTGAACTCATGAACTAAACAAGAAAAGAAATATAGAACACTACATTTCTAGAATTGAAATGAGCAAGTGACGTAGTTTTGAACAAGTATGTAAGCCAAAAGACGATCGTATTTCATTTATACCCAAAAACTTTTACATAATCTGACTTGTACATTTCAAAATCTTGTGGGAACTACATCCACAAATCAAATCATGTGGGAACTACATCCACAAATCAAATCATGTGGGAACTACATCCACAATGATATACTACACAGTCAGAGTGATACGATCCAAAACACGTGGGAAATACATCCACAAAACTAGACTACAACTCAAATCATGTGGGAACTACATCCACAAATCAAATCAGTGGGAATACATCCACAAACATCAGTGGGAATACATCCACAAATCAAATCATGTGGGAACTACATCCACAAATCAAATCAGTGGGAACTACATCCACAAATCAAATCATGTGGGAACTACATCCACAAATCAAATCAGTGGGAACTACATCCACAAATCAAATCATGTGGGAACTACATCCACAAATCAAATCAGTGGGAACTACATCCACAAATCAAATCATGTGGGAACTACATCCACAAATACAAATCAGTGGGAATACATCCACAAATCAATCAGTGGGAACTACATCCACAAATCAAATCATGTGGGAACTACATCCACAAATCAAATCAGTGGGAATACATCCACAAATCAAATCATGTGGGAACTACATCCACAAATCAAATCAGTGGGAACTACATCCACAAATCAAATCATGTGGGAACTACATCCACAAATCAAATCAGTGGGAACTACATCCACAAATCAAATCATGTGGGAACTACATCCACAAATACAAATCAGTGGGAATACATCCACAAATCAATCAGTGGGAACTACATCCACAAATCAAATCAGTGGGAACTACATCCACAAACATCAGTGGGAATACATCCACAAATCAAATCATGTGGGAACTACATCCACAAATCAAATCAGTGGGAACTACATCCACAAATCAAATCATGTGGGAATACATCCACAAATACAATCGTGGGAATACATTTCAAAATCTTGTGGGAACTACATCCACAAATCAAATCATGTGGGAACTACATCCACAATGATATACTACACAGTCAGAGTGATACGAGCCAAAACACGTGGGAAATACATCCACAAAACTAGACTACAACTCAAATACAAGAGTATGAGTTGTTATAAGCTCTTAGGCTTACAATACGTTACTACTACAGATTACATCTTGAAAAGAATGACTACAAGCAACACCACAACCAAGACTACAAAAACTAACAGTATCCAGATCAACATCCCAAGGGTCTCCTTCCCTTTCCTAGCAACCATCATAGCTTCAGAAGCATGCTGATAAGCTCCAGTCAGTGCTTGAGCTTGGTTCTCAATAGCCTCTCTAGTACGGATGAGAGAGTTGTTCATCCTTGACATTTGTCGGAGAGCATATTCCGACCTATCAGTTGCATCAGCAACTGGCATCACATTAACAACATCCGGGTTGTAAACAGGCACTCTGGATGAACCCGCAGCATACGGATCACCCAGAAGAAAAGAAGGACCAAACATACGGTTGTCCTGAGCCGGTGCAGAAGGACCTGCAGCATAAGGATCTCTAGGAGCGTAAGGAATACGAGCTCCCTCAGTAGTCCTCCTCTGATATGGAGCTACTGGTGGTAAAGATGATTGAACATGGATAGACACATGTTCATTTCCAGATTCACTGGACAACGATACAAGATTGATAGGGCGAGATTCATTGCCCGAAGCTTCCATTGGTTCCTCTTCATAAGAGTTAGGAACACGAGGAATGGAATTAGCTACCACAGGAACTGGAGGTGTACATGGTACAACAACATTAGAGCTAACTCCGTCCGACATGACTAGTCTGAAAAGATAGTCAAGAATCCATATAAGTCCAACGGATATGACAATTCGAGTCAATCGAATGAGACAGTACGCAACATGAGTTTCAAAGAGATCTTTGTCTAGATTATACACATTCGGTTTGGGTTTCTATTACCAACATATCTTCAATGCTTATATATAGGGTCACCCGCAGCCTTCCCACCACATTTACAGTATGTTGTGAATATAATTCAAAGTAACACGTATATACACAATTTAAGATATTAATTTCGAGCCTTATACTATTTTACATAATCGGGACGTAGTTGATCGGGTTAGGTCTAATTATTGACAAATAGTATAACTCTCGAGATAACTATCCTAAACCTTAAAGACTTAGATTTCCTTTTTGAAGCGACCATGGCTATAGATTGAGTTATTCACGAGGAATAACTCCGTATTCACTATAACCTTGTCTCTGATACCAAGTTTTGTCACACCCCGTTGTAGCGGAAATACAGGGTTAACAAATAATTGCGTACTAATCAGAAGGTAAATGGAGATTACATCCATTAATCCAAATACGAGTTTATTACAAGTATAATCGTTCAGATGTGGACCCCAATACACGGATACAAACTATCCTCAATTGGAAATGGCCCACAAATACACTAATAACATTTGGACAGTCTAGTACAATTAGGACTAATAATACGATAGTCCTCAGAGGTCTGACGCTAATTGTACGTCCAAAGTTCAAAAGATGGCTTCTAAAATGCCATATACGCTTCCAATACTTACTGTTGGTTCCCTGAAAAGCATGAAATTTGAGAGGATCAACTATCAAAATAGTTGGTGAGTTTACAGTATGTTTGAATATAATTCAAAGTAACACGTATATACACAATTTAAGATATTAATTTCGAGCCTTATACTATTTTACATAATCGGGACGTAGTTGATCGGGTTAGGTCTAATTATTGACAAATAGTATAACTCTCGAGATAACTATCCTAAACCTTAAAGACTTAGATTTCCTTTTTGAAGCGACCATGGCTATAGATTGAGTTATTCACGAGGAATAACTCCGTATTCACTATAACCTTGTCTCTGATACCAAGTTTTGTCACACCCCGTTGTAGCGGAAATACAGGGTTAACAAATAATTGCGTACTAATCAGAAGGTAAATGGAGATTACATCCATTAATCCAAATACGAGTTTATTACAAGTATAATCGTTCAGATGTGGACCCCAATACACGGATACAAACTATCCTCAATTGGAAATGGCCCACAAATACACTAATAACATTTGGACAGTCTAGTACAATTAGGACTAATAATACGATAGTCCTCAGAGGTCTGACGCTAATTGTACGTCCAAAGTTCAAAAGATGGCTTCTAAAATGCCATATACGCTTCCAATACTTACTGTTGGTTCCCTGAAAAGCATGAAATTTGAGAGGATCAACTATCAAAATAGTTGGTGAGTTTACAGTATGTTTGACCAATGTTTATTCGTCATTGTGAGCACACAAATGACATATAGTTATAAAAGACCAGACAGTCAGTATATCTAAATCTGACAACACTTTTATAACAAAATAGTCAGTATATCAAATCTGACACATCTCTTTTACTTTATATCAAGACAGCCAGTATATCTAAATCTGGACACATCTTATATCACAATTTATAATAAGATAGTCAGTATATCTAAATCTGAACTCATCTTATATCAAGTCAATCAGTATATCTAGATCTGATGACAGCATATGCCTCGCACAGGATTTCCCTTCGACAATGGGGTGCGGACCATAACCTCGCACAGGATTTCCCTTCGACAATGGGGTGCGGACCACAACCAAGTCAGTCGAGATATCTAGATCCGACAATACAACCAATAGGGGAAACATTTTAGTTTGTCAAACACAAGAAACCATTTAATCAGCCCTCACACGGCAATTCAACGTCATTTCATTTAACATTTAATAAATGACACGTATACACATTTTCGACAGCCGTCAACATGGCAAATTTAAGTCAAATGATCTAAGCAGCCAAATCACATGGCATACACACAAACAATCATTTATTTAACAAATCGTGTATACAATAACACATGCTTTTCAGGCCCAAAGTAAAAGGAAAAGGGCGCCATAAACTCACCTTAGCGATCTAAGTGCTAAAAGGTGCAATGTAGCTCGAGAAGATCAACAGTCAATTCTCCACGTTATCCAAAACCTATGATATGATTACCAATAGTGAGGATTAAAGCTCACAGCGACAAGTATCCTATGTAGAACTACTTAGCTATAGACCCTAGAATGCCATAACCGAGAATGTGATTTAAACTTTCATTTTATTTAACTTTAGTTGGTAATATCAATGACATTGTCATTATAAGGTAGTCTAAAGTACCATTCGATATTCACCAAGTTCAAACGTTCAAGTTGTCAAAAACTAAAAATATCAAACAGACTAAAAACTCGCGGCGCGATCTGGGTGACTCGCGGCGCGATGGCCCTTTTTAACTAGCTCGCGGCGCGAGACCTGAAGGGTCGCGGCGCGAGAGCAGACCTGCACGAGTGAAAGTGCAGTTTTTGACCATTTTCGCCAAACCAAATTGTTTCCATTTCAAATCTTTTCATTTCAACAAGTACCAATAGGTTCAAAAACCTGGAAAACATTTCATTTTACTAACCATTTCACCATTTCAACCAATTTGATTTCCAAGACCTAGTTTCTAAGTCAAAATATCCATTTATCATCAAAACCCTAATTTCATATCTAATTTAAAGGCTTCTAATTCCATTATCAAAACTGAAACAAACACTTAGTTGAATTTAAATCAAATCAAAAGATTAGAGAAAAGTTTACTTACCACAAATTGTGTTCTTGAAAGAAATTGATGAAGATGATTATGATGATAATATCCCAATTATTAAAGTTTTATAATTCTTTCCTTTAATCCTTCCTTTGCAAAAATCCAATTTAGATGAGAGAATAGAAAGATTGAAGAGTTTTGATTTTTGGTCTTGTGTGTGTTTTGTGTGTGTGTGGTGTCGACAGAAGCAAAGAAAAGAGGCAGGGGGTGTTTGTTGGTTTATTTCCCTCCACATACTAAGTAAATCGGCCCATGTGGCCTAATTGAGGATATTTTGTACCCTTAATTTGGTAAAATGCTTACGATTAAATACCGTTTGACCAAAAGGTTATAATTTAAAGTAAAGGTATTTTCCCTCGTCTCATTTTAGTTAAGACAAGCAAATAAAACTTCGTCAAACTAAACTTTATTTAAATCTTTATTTAAAGTTATTTTTAAGACTCGGCATTCGTCTAAATAGCTAATAGTCTACGTCATCAGGATACGTCTAATTGAACTATATCAAATGTTCAGTTATCCTAATAATTTCCACGTCATAATCTCTAAATTAGACGAAATTATAATTATGATCGAGATTAAGACTAACCCGTTGCTAATAAATTACGAGTTGTCACACTGATGACCCTGTTGGGTTTAATCTTGATTTTAGTTGGTTATTTAATAAATATTAGTCATGTTTTAATTAAGTATGGTTTTGCTAGTAAATTAGAATGAAAGAAACGTGCATGTAGGTGAATAAGTTTTTGGTTGACCGAATCAAGTGGAGAAGTATGTGAACATGGGATGATTGCTACAAAGTAGGAGTTGTAGTTTTAGGTAGTTTGTTTGCACGTTTAGTTTATGTAGCCTATATATATGCAATTGCTTTATTGAGTATGTACCCTTTTTCAGTTCAATATACAGAAAGTTTTCCCATCATTTATTTCTCTGTGCAAGTCTAATATACATACACATATATATAAGTTAGTGTATTGTGTGTAAGTTTGGGGCCTATTTCCAACAATTGGTATCAGAGCCTAGGGCTCGTTTGGTAAAGAAAGGAGGCCGTTTTGAGAGTCTGTGGCGAGGAGAAAGCAGCCCTTTTCGCTGCGGGGCTGAAATAGAAAGTAGGAGAAGAATGGCAGCAGTTTGGTGATGGGAAGAATGAAAGAAACGTGCATGTAGGTGAATAAGTTTTTGGTTGACCGAATCAAGTGGAGAAGTATGTGAACATGGGATGATTGCTACAAAGTAGGAGTTGTAGTTTTAGGTAGTTTGTTTGCACGTTTAGTTTATGTAGCCTATATATATGCAATTGCTTTATTGAGTATGTACCCTTTTTCAGTTCAATATACAGAAAGTTTTCCCATCATTTATTTCTCTGTGCAAGTCTAATATACATACACATATATATAAGTTAGTGTATTGTGTGTAAGTTTGGGGCCTATTTCCAACAATTGGTATCAGAGCCTAGGGCTCGTTTGGTAAAGAAAGGAGGCCGTTTTGAGAGTCTGTGGCGAGGAGAAAGCAGCCCTTTTCGCTGCGGGGCTGAAATAGAAAGTAGGAGAAGAATGGCAGCAGTTTGGTGATGGGAAGCATGAAAGAATCAAAGCAGCAGCAGCAGCAAAGCATGAAGAAATTCTGGTTCATTTTTGAATCCATGTAAGAAGAAACAGTCATGTCGATCAAGAAAGAAAGAGGCAAGGCTGGCCGATTAGATCAGAAAGAAGCAGCAGACTAGCAAGAACAGAAAGTTGCATTAAACAGCAAGATTTAGAGCAGAAAAGAATGGCGTTGGTTGTGTTGTTCTTATCACAAGTTGAAGAGCAGGCAGGCTGGTTATTATGTGATCAGCATCAGGAGAACAGAAGGCTAATCATCCTTTGATCGATAGAAAGAAAACAGAATGGCTTATCTAAATTGATCAGCGGGGAATGAAAGAAAGAAGATGTTGGTGTCGGCAGATTACATCCATGTGATTAGTCTCGAGGGAAGAGTAAGCAAGCAGCACTCAGCAATGTTAATCATGATTTTGTGATTAAAGAAGAAGAAAGACGGGTTCAAATCCTTGAATCCTCAAGAAGTCAGCAAGATAATGAGCAAGTAATCGGACTCATGTAGTTCGCATAGAAAGAACCGGGTCATGTGTGACTCGTAGCAAGAAGCAAGACCAGACCTTATGGTTTGAATAGCAAGAAGCAAGAAACGAACCAAGCAAGATAGAAAGAATGAAGGTTCGTATAACAAGTTTATAGCAAGCATGAAGCGGGTAGCAAGTAGCCTGTTCATTGACGCAAGTCAACAAGCAAGAAGATTCGAAGAAAGCAAGCAAGAATGTATTGAATCAAAGCAAGTTAGCAAGAGTGGCAAGAAAAACCGATTCTGGTTTTAGCATGAAAGCAAGAACGAATGCAAGCATGAACCTAATCAAGATTAAGGGGGTGAATGTTGGGTTTATCTTGATTTTAGTTGGTTATTTAATAAATATTAGTCATGTTTTAATTAAGTATGGTTTTGCTAGTAAATTAGAATGAAAGAAACGTGCATGTAGGTGAATAAGTTTTTGGTTGACCGAATCAAGTGGAGAAGTATGTGAACATGGGATGATTGCTACAAAGTAGGAGTTGTAGTTTTAGGTAGTTTGTTTGCATGTTTAGTTTATGTAGCCTATATATATGCAATTGCTTTATTGAGTATGTACCCTTTTTCAGTTCAATATACAGAAAGTTTTCCCATCATTTATTTCTGTGTGCAAGTCTAATATACATACACATATATATAAGTTAGTGTATTGTGTGTAAGTTTGGGGCCTATTTCCAACAGACCCAACTTCAATTCTCTTATTAACTAGAAGGACCAAGCCTACATTTGTCTTTTGTAAACTATCTCCTTTTAAAGGAAAGAAAAACCTAAGAAAGAAGCCAAGATGGACAGAGATGTCATACGCTTACCAGATCAAGAAAATAACCTGGGATGGTCATTTAGTACATAGCTTAACCTGTTGCAATGGAATACTGTATGCCTTAAATGCCGACAAGTACTTTATGAAAGCCAAGTTGGATATTGATGAGGACACAATACATTGTTCCAGATTTGGTTGGTTGTTGTATAGAAGGAGTGACTATTGTCTAGTGTTCTATAACCCCATCACAGATGATCTCGGCAAGCTTCCAAAATCCATTTACTATATACATACCCTATGTTTCTCTGCACCACCCACTTCCCCTGATTGTATGGTTGTTGGGTTTACATTAGAAGATGTTCGCATCCATTTTGTTGCCCGCGGGGAACAAATGTGGCATATCTATCTTGTAGGTGATGATCCACGAAAACGTTTTGTTTCTTTTCCAACATTCTATGGCGGAGACATTTATGCTTTGTGCAAAGGAAGAGAACTTGTTGTTTTAAAAAATGTGGGTAAAAAAGATATCTCTCAAAAAATTTTTGAAGCTGAACCCCCAACAAGTATTTGCAGATCCAAGGCAAAACATTTCTTGGTGAAATGTGATCAACATCTTTTACAAGTCGTTTTGGGAGGGTTTGGGGAACCCATCGAGGTATTCAAGCGTAATGATTCAACACAACAATGGGAGAAAGTAAGTAGTATAGGAAAGCACATGATTTATATTGGAAATACAACGTGTCTGTGCACTGAAGCTAAAACACCAGAGATGGAGAACAAGATCTACCTTCCACAACTGAGTTCTACGAACAAGATAGTGTTCTATTCACTTGAAACATGCACATATCTCTCATTCAATGGAAAAAATATCCAAGAGAAGTCGGGGGATCTCTTTACAACCACATATCTTTCAGCTCAAGCGTGGATCGAACCAAGTTGGTTGGTTTCATAATGCCCATAAAGAAAAAGAGTCTTGAAGAGCAGACCAGAGGACTAAGCACATTCAGTTAATTTTCAAAGTTCCTACTACTAACTGACTTTATTATTGGTATCATTATTTATTGAAGAAAAAACTTGTTAAACTAATTGTTCTGTTTTAACATTTTGAAAAGTGGGTAGAAAGAAATTTGAGAAGGTTTATGTTTGTCCTATTGGATTCGTTACTCAGTTCATTTAGCTCTTGTCAGTTGTTTATTAACCCTTTTCCTTTCTGCCCAGTTTTGCAGTTGTGTAATTTTATCAGATGGCGTTTAATCATTTGTCGTTTAATTGGATTTAAAAATTGCTTTCTGGATATTATTTTTGTTGCATAACATCACTGGTTCCACTCTATGACCCCAAATGAGAGCTTTGGTTCTCAACCCTGAACTCGATTTGAGTAGATATCGGCGCCTATATGTTTAATATACAACATTGAACTCATATAACAACCAGTAAACGTTAAAAAATGTATTCTTCAGATTTGGCCTTGATGGCTTCCAGATGGTCCTTTTGGGACGGGTCGTATTAAATATGTTACTGAGGGAATGCTTCATTATTAGCCTTATTTTTTAGTAAAGTAAATTTTGACAAACTCAAACTATTATATGGCAGATGATTTGGAACGCCTCAAAAAGTGGGATATGACAGGTTGGATATCTGAAGAATTGGAACTGGACGCTTTTGATGACTTGGGCATTACAGAAGTAATGTGGAAACACATAAAAGACGTTAAAGATGCCATCGATCTTTTTTGTAGATCTTGGTCGTGAATCGTGATAACTCAATCTATTACAACCCTTCAATTGCTTCGGAGTTAGGGGGTTATATACACATTCGTGACAAACTGCACGACGTAGCTACCTCAACAACACAACCATCGTCTCATCTCTTATGCCTTCTTCAGTGCTTCTAACTAAGTGGGGTATGTGTTGTCCAACATTATATGGCAGAGACATTTATGCCTTGTGTAACGAAAGTAAACTTGATGTTTTCAAAGATTTGGGTGAAGAAGTATGAACAAAAGACCTCTATGCCTTTATGCGATGGGGGTATTGTAGTTAAACTACTTGTTTTTCTTTTAAAACTCAATTTTGTGTTATTTACATTCTGGGATTGCAACATAAGAATCGAGTTTTCCTTTTAATCTGTGTGTCATGCGTTGGTGTGGTTTTATTGTATAATGTCACAGGTATGTTTTCAGCTTTTTTATTTAATTTAATTTTTATTTTTATAATTGAGCTGCAAGCCGATATTGTCATAAACTTTCCATGTATATGACATGGGTAAAAATCTAGTATAAACTAAAAATGCAACAAACAATTCAAATTAACTCCAAAAGGTCTTTTGTTCATACTTCATAGAATATGATTAAAGAGTCCCAAGAAAATTGAATTAAATTAATCTTCTTGTTAAGAAATCCATAAAAATTGCTGTAACATGAATCGGGGATGTAGCTCAAATGGTAGAGCGCTCGCTTTGCATGCGAGAGGTACAGGGTTCGATACCCTGCATCTCCATCCTTTTTCTTTCTATCATCTTTAGTAATATATAAATTAATCAAATTAAAAAAGCTTATCAGTTACGAGTATCATAATAGAATTCTCTTGTTAAGATGGCACAGCAGTTAATATTGACAAACCTCGAACACCCCAATCTTGTAGTTTCAAAGCTCTGTTTAGGTATGTACCAACAATACTAAACCTTGAAACTTTATTTAATTTCATCATTCATTTATTTTATTTTTGTGGAACAATAATGTTTGGTGAACAGAATTCACGTACGCTTTTCGAACAAATTTTGTTTTGGCATCCGGTGCTACAACGTGCAGAAACTCAAGGAGGAAATGAAGAATACTTTGGCCCATGGCTTAGATACCGAAAGTTACCTTAACCTCATGATCATGTCGTTTTTACCACCAAGGTTATTGAACTTTTTTTTACCGTGGTTACTTGTTACAAGAATTTGACAGCGTACATGTAATAATGTAATGGAAGGTTAAGTGTTTTTTTAAAGTATCAATTGTTAAGAGATATTTTATTTGTATCTAGTAGAAAGATTGTTAAGAGGGTATGAGAAGAATGGACATCGTGGAGAAAACTCATCACATGTAGTTGTTTTTTTTTTTTTCAAACAGGGGATCTAACTTACGTTGTCTTAACCGGGTCCGCGCTAGAGAGCCCCTTCACTCTCAATACCTAGTAGAAGGAGAAACTCCCAACTAAACCGCCCGAAGGCACGACATTTAATTGGGATAAAACCTTGCCCCCTCTGCAAGACTCAAACCTGCTTCACTGGAGGACTTTTATTGTGAAATTCCCTCAAATGTCATTCCCATGTCTCGAACTCGAAATCTGCAGCATGTAAAGCTGGTGCTCAACCACTGAGCTATAATGGGAAGCTGGTGCTCACATGTAGTTAACACTCAACGAGAATGCTAAAATTATAAAGAACATATTGGCCTTAAATGACACAATGCGTTTTGGGGGACACAATCAATGTTGAATTGTTGATTACTAGAAATGATGTAGTTAAGGGTGTTTATGCTTTCAAAAACAAATATGTGTCTATGTGTGGAGAGAGAGTGAGAGAACACTTTCTGTTTAGAAGCCGAAAATGCCCTCCATCCATCAAGGTTTATACTTGAGCTATATGTGGCAAAAATGTCCATACCCATTACCAAATTGAGCTACATGCCATTACCATTACCATTACTAAAAAAAAATCCTCAAACAACAAAAGCATATGATAAAAATTCACGCCTAAAACCAAAATTATAAAATATAAAGTAACACAAAGAAATAATTGTATACTCGAGTCGAGTCAGTTACTTGGTTCAATCTACCGTCTAAACTAAAGAAATGTTGAAATATTTTTTGTAGGTATGACTCATGGTGAAAACTATAGAAGACAGGTGTATTGATATTACGATAAACGTAGAGCACTCAATTGGAAGTTGAGGGAGGCTCATCCATGATTGAGAATCGAAATATACAACTACGTTAAGTATTAGTAAAGTAGTTATCCTCTTATAATCTAGGCCTAAATTTTTCATTCTTGTATTCTTCATAATCAAACTTTTTATAATTATACTTTAAGTAATTACATAATTAGTCAGCTTGACTCAAACAAAAAACCATTTATCATTACTAATACTTTTTCCAAAATCTCGTTTTTTCTGGCCTATTTATACCACCGAAACATTATAACATGCAATCTGAAAATATGATAATTAATCGTTTTCCCAAAGCACAAAAAGACTCGATCATATTCAACTGATTAATGGTAAAATTAGTATAAATTGGTGCTAACGTGTGTCAATTTAATGGTGAAAATTTAAATTGAATTACTATATGTCATTACCAGATTTTTATGTCGATTTTTATATGTTTAGAGTTAAGGGTGACAAAGTACATATGTAGTAAGTTAAGGGGGGTAAATTCACCTCTTTTAAATCCCTTGGAATGGATAAAACACCACCGGAATTTGCAACCATATTCACTCTGCCATTCTTCACCGGCGACAAAACGCCGTCGTTTAATGCCATGAATTTACTGGTCAGTCCCACAATCCCCCGTCTTCCCCCACCCAAAATTCTCTCTTTTATTCTCTTCGTTTCTTACGTTTTTCTTCATATTTTCATATAGCAGGAAAAGATAAAATTGCTGAATAAAGACGCCGGAGTTCCGTCGCCGGAGTCATTCCCAGTTCCGCCCACCGTCTCCTGGACTGAAACCTCCGACACCCTTTCTCGCCGCTTTCAATTTGACCCAGATGGCCAACTTTTTGTCAGTATTTTCTTTACACCCTTTACCTGTTCGACGAAATGCCACTCTCAAATTTTGCATTTTTTATAATGGGTTTTTGTTATTTTCATTTCTTATTAAACACCCAGTTCTTAATTTAACTTATAGAGCTCAAAACTATATATTTTTTTATTTTAATATTTTGAATTTTTAGTATTGAATGAATAGTGTGTTATTTTTAGGTGAAGGTGCTTAATGATTCAAGACCAATTATTCATAAAGTTTCCGAGTCTTTTGTGAATACTTTTTTTCCTTCAGGTTATCCATATAGGTAAGTAAGTTTATAATTCATATATTTATATTGTTTTTGTAACATAAAAGTGTTGATTAAAGTGTAATTTATGCAGTGTTAATGAAGGGTATCTTAGATACACACAGTTTCGAGCCGTGCAGCACTTCTCGAGTGCAGCATTATCCGTTTTGTCTACTCAGGTTTTCTACATTGTTATATCTTTGTAAAAATTTGGGATTTTGTAGAGGTGAAAATTGTTGTTTATTAGTAATTGATGTTACTACTTTGCAGTCACTGTTATTTGCTGCGGGATTGAGACCGACCCCTGCACAAGCTACTGCTGTTAGTTGGGTGAGAATGAGCTCTTAACAAAAACCGATGTTTTAGAAGTTCTTAGTTGATTCTGTTTTTGTAATGCAGATACTAAAGGACGGCATGCAGCATGTGGGAAAGCTAATATGTAGTAATTTGGGTGCTAGAATGGATTCTGAGCCCAAACGGTGGCGGGTTCTTGGTTTCAATCGTTCTAATATACGTATTTGATTTGTTTTTCATATACGTTATCACTGAAAACGTTGGTTTTCAATGTGTGTTTTGATTTGTAGCTGATGTGTTATACGACTTGGGTACCGGTTTGGAAGTTCTTTCCCCGTTATGTCCTCAGCTGTTTCTTGAAATGGCCGGACTTGGAAACTTTGCAAAGGTAAGATGGTGGTTAATCATTCTAGTCATTCTTTTACATTACACTTATGATGTTGAAATATGTCTTTGTTTTGTATTTGACAGGGAATGGCCACGGTTGCTGCAAGAGCTACAAGATTGCCGATTTATTCTTCGTTTGCCAAAGAGGGAAATCTTAGTGACTTGTATGCAAAAGGAGAGGCGATTTCTACTGTTTTTAATGTGGTTGGATTAGGTGCAGGGATTCAGTTAGTTTCTACAGTTTGTTCATCAATGCAAGGAAAGGTATAAACTTACCTCAGTTTTTATGTTTACAAGCTTTAAGTATTCTTATTGTCATGATAATATTGCAGATGGTCGTTGGATCTTTTCTTTCTGCACTACATGTTTACAGTACATATGAAGAAATGAGAGCTGCTCCAATCAACACGCTAAACCCACTGCGAACTGCCATGATCATAGAAGATTTCTTAAAGGTTGGTAAAACAACTTTTATGTAGCCTATGCGCCAAGTATTAATATCATTACCATTTAACTTTAGTTATTCTGTTAATGATGAGATATAACGCAAAGTGATCCATTTAGTAATTAAACTGTATGTTTTAGACAGGAAAGGTATCAAGTCCCGCCGACCTGAGATACAAAGAGGATCTTTTGTTTCCAAACAGAGTGATAAAAGAGGCCGGAAATGTTAGAGTCGGTAGAGACTTGCACAAAGCTATGAAGCCTTCTAGGCTAAAACAACTCAAAGAACTATTTCCAGATGAGAAATTTGTTTTAAATTTTGGAAACAAATCAACAGATATGGTCTTGGAGCAAAGTGCTAGTGGGGAAGATGCATTACGAGGATGGCTTGTGGCGGCCTATACCTCTCAGGCATCCAATCGGGAGGTAGAAATATTAGAAGAGGCTTATGAAAAGATGAATACAGTGATGCCTAATTTGCTGTGTGAATTACAAGCAAAAGGGTGGCACACTGATCGTTTCTTAGATGGAACAGGTAGCCGTTTTGGTTTTTAGTCATTAGCATCTTTGGAGGTTAATGTTGTAATTAAATCTTCCCTTATATGCATGTTTTAAACAAAATCTGTAGCTCGATTAGTCTTCTTGATCTAGGTTAGAGTTATTTTTTGGGAACATTCGAGATTGCATAGCTCAAAATCATCTGGCAGAATTTGAGGCTGGCAATTTGGGACTGACATTTTACGACTGCTTAGGGATAACCCGAACCTGAAGAACCCCCATGGCCGAAAGTTATTCTGCATAATCTGAATATGGCTTGCGTTCTACCTGTTTAACAAAATTATAATTGTATGTATTTGGTCATCTGACACGTCATCAAAACCCATGCCACCTCGGCGGTTTGTTTGAGCCAGGTAATCATTAAACAATCCAAGCTCAAATCCTGATTTGTTTGCAGTCTTAATTAGAAAGATTTGGATATTAATGACTCAAGCCACCCTTTCAAAGTTGTATTGTAAGCAACGTAATTCAAGTTTTAAGTTGTAATTGAAAGCCATGTGCTTTTTTCAAGCCCAGGTGTTCGCCACATGTTCTAGTTTTAAGCTTTGTAACTGTTCAAATCTGCAGGTTAACCAAGTTTCTAGGTTACAATTAAGCTCATTTTTTCCTTTTATGATGCACTGCAAGTGTGCAGGTCTTAAGGATGGGCAACCCATGGTTACTTCAAATGTGTCAATGAAATGACAAAGCTTTCAAGTACTTGGTGAGTTGGAGGTAGCTTCAAATGAACCTAGTTTTTTTAATGCCAAAACAGTAGTTAGCTTTGTGATATGACGATAAAAGGTTACATGTTACATGCATTCGCAAAGGGCTTGGTTCTTTATTTATTCGAACGGGCATCGTAGACCTTCATTTTTACATGGATGTCAGATGCTCATCAACAACCAGCAAAAACTTTTATTCTTAAGAAATTCATAACGACCCTACTACGAATGACAGATCTACATCCCGGTGATGGGCGAGAGCAAATGATATTCATCCCTGTTGTACTTGAGTCTTGATGCTTCTTCCCTCGATATCCGGTAAGCATATGTAAGAACATCCACTGGCAATGCCCTCATAGCTGAGGTCCGTCCAGCCAAGGAGTGCATCATTGCATTTTCATTGGTCAAAAAGGATATCCATGCACACCCTTGATAGTCAGCTTGTTTCACCACTGCGAAATTCTGTGGCACCACTATAAACTGTCCTTCCCAGATTTGGTCGTTGAACACTTCTTGACCCAGGTCATTCACTATCTGCATCCTCATGTTCCCGTTTGTCACGTAGATTATTTTGTGTGCATTCATCATCCAATGTGGTGAAACTATACCATGCTGCAAATGAATCAACAAACTAGGTAAATTAGTGATCAGATCAAAACCGACCCAAATTGTATTCCAGGTCATATCTACGTGTAGCCTACGACTATGGGGGAGACCCATAGATATAATCATGTCAATAATTTCAATTTAGTTTATATATTATATAGTGATCATGTATATGGAGGTAATGAGTGTATTGGCTTCTTACATTGTAAAGCACACCCCGCTTGGCGCTGAGTTGTAGGAGTTTAAGAACAGGGAATTTGAAGTTGTTCAGATGGGTAACCCAGCCGGCATTTGGGTTGTATAGATCAGCACTTGAAGCATCATCGATCTGTTTCCAGAGCTTCATTGAACAAATGGTTTCTTCTAAACCATTTTCTACACCACGTCCGGGATATTGCTGCTGTTGTTGACGGCTCATCAAAGGCTGGACAAACTCAAGGCCTCTTTCCACCATAACAATATGTCCCCTTTGGTCTTGCTCACCTCTAAGCATCTCAGCCATCTCTGGGTCTACATTAAACGCCTCTGCAAGAATATCGACATCGAATCCTTGGAAAATGTTGTTGGAACCCTGTTCTTGTGATTGGATTTGCGGACGCTGTCCTTGGTTGCCATTGTTGCATTTCTTGTGCCTGCTGTGAGTTTCCAGCAAGGAAGAATCTCTGCAGCAAGAAAAATAAATCTTTTTAATGATAAACTCTTAACACTAGTATTAATTCTTGAATCTTGAGGTTTTCAACTTCTCATTGTGTGTGCCCGTGTGCAGGGGCGGTTCTGTTTTTTTCCGCTCAGGAGTGGTATTTTATGCTTACTCTGTGATTTTGGTCAAGCTGGTTTTCGTTGTTGGTGCTGTCGAGCAAAGCGACAATAACAAGATCCTCTTGTCCATTGTTGTAAATCCAGTGTGCAGCTCCAGTGGGGATGGCCACCATATCTCCATGCCAGAAATGTTCGATTTTCTGGTGGCGATCTTCGAAAACACTCCCACCTTGACTTCCTACAAATTGTTGCTGTGATACTTCATAAGTCTCGGGACCAGGCAACATTACTCCTTGAATACCATTTCCTATTCCAAACAAAAGGGATTCAAGTTTTAAGATCTACGAGTACACGCGCGTACTACAATACAAATTTTAAATTTTTATACACATATCCACACAATTAAAAGTGCCTAAAATCACAAGAAATGTGAAATCTAAATCACAATCACCACTCTTAGAGACAAGCACATTCAATTAAACCTTAGATATATCTTTAAAATTAATCCTTATACTTTGAAGTTTAAAATAATGAATTTTGTTAGCTATCTAAACTTTCAAATATTGAAACTTTAAGCATCGACAATTATTTGCAGTTTTCATGTTGTTATTGTCTAGAACAATAATTGTTATTGTCTAAAACCAGCAAGGTTGGATAAGTGGTTAACACCCTTACTTCTGAAGATAGAGGTCAATGGTTCTATCCTCATGTTATGCAAGGCTGGAGGTCATTTTTTTTAAATCTTAGATAGAACCTGAAAACAGTCTCTCTACACCTTCGTGGTAGGGCTAAACATCTTAACCTCCCTCATACACCGTCAAGGTATTGCGACCCAAAAGTTGAAGATGACATTGGGTATTTACTTACGTTTTACTATATTGTTATTGTCTAAAACCAGCAAGGTTGGATAAGTGGTTAACACCCTTACTTCTGGAGATAGAGGTCAATGGTTCTATCCTCATGTTATGCAAGGCTGGAGGTCATTTTTTTTTTAAATCTTAGATAGAACCTGAAAACAGTCTCTCTACACCTTCGTGGTAGGGCTAAACATCTTAACCTCCCTCATACACCGTCAAGGTATTGCGACCCAAAAGTTGAAGATGACATTGGGTATTTACTTACGTTTTACTATATTGTTATTGTCTAGAACAATAATTGTTATTGTCTAAAACCAGCAAGGTTGGATAAGTGGTTAACACCCTTACTTCTGGAGATAGAGGTCAATGGTTCTATCCTCATGTTATGCAAGGCTGGAGGTCATTTTTTTTTTAAATCTTAGATAGAACCTGAAAACAGTCTCTCTACACCTTCGTGGTAGGGCTAAACATCTTAACCTCCCTCATACACCGTCAAGGTATTGCGACCCAAAAGTTGAAGATGACATTGGGTATTTACTTACGTTTTACTATATTGTTATTGTCCAAGCATGGACAATTATTTGCAGTTTCATGTTGTTATTGTCTAGAACAATAATTGTTATTGTCTAAAACCAGCAAGGTTGGATAAGTGGTTAACACCCTTACTTCTGGAGATAGAGGTCAATGGTTCTATCCTCATGTTATGCAAGGCTGGAGGTCATTTTTTTTTTAAATCTTAGATAGAACCTGAAAACAGTCTCTCTACACCTTCGTGGTAGGGCTAAACATCTTAACCTCCCTCATACACCGTCAAGGTATTGCGACCCAAAAGTTGAAGATGACATTGGGTATTTACTTACGTTTTACTATATTGTTATTGTCTAAGCATGTATAATCGACTCTGTTTCAGCTGCTGACATAAAAGGAATATAAATTATGCAACATTATGGTTAAATAAGACTTAATTATATATACAACATTTAATTACTTAAAAAGGACAGTCATTTTTCATTGATGTAACTGAAGTGAAGATATAGTTCGATAGACTCAAGTCGCCCTCATAGATCCTCTTTTAGTTACTTAATTGGACGGAAAATAACTTGCTAACGTGTAAGGACAACTAGAATAGTAGATATCTACCATTGTCTTTACATGTTAAATTGGGGTTAGCCCACTTAGTATTTGCTCTTAACTCTTGGAATAGAACCCTAGGTTCAATCCTTGGCAATGAGTTAGATTAGTATTATTTGGTGTAATTCAGTTAATATATTTGGTGTTAAAAAAAAGTATTCAAAGACAAAGAATTGATCTATACATATAACAGAAGGTTCGTTTTCATTTATTAGCTAGTGCGGACATCCTTTCCTTGAACCGCAAATTGGATTCAGTATTTGTCTCTTCATATAATCATTTCAATTTTAGAAAAAAAAACCCAATAATTTCGATGAAAATGCATGTCTGCAGTCCAAAGAGCATTTAACTAATACCTAGATTTTAAGCAAGGACTCCTTCCGCCCATGCCAAGGAGCTTATTAGTGTAGAAATTTACTATGAGAAATCTAGATGCAGAAAATGCTATGATTTTTGATATTTATTTCAGCAAATAATTTGTAAATGCATTTTCCAAGCATGAATAAACTAACCAAAGTTTAAGCATCTTTTAAATGTGCGTGAAATTAATATGTCACATTCATATTTGCCTTTATAAAAAATGAAGATATGACACATTTCATGTAATTAATGCACCCACAATTAAAAGTGCCTAAAATCACAAGAAATGTGAAATCTAAATCACAATCACCACTCTTAGAGACAAGCACATTCAATTAAACCTTAGATATATCTTTAAAATTAATCCTTATACTTTGAAGTTTAAAATAATGAATTTTGTTAGCTATCTAAACTTTCAAATATTGAAACTTTAAGCATCGACAATTATTTGCAGTTTCATGTTGTTATTGTCTAGAACAATAATTGTTATTGTCTAAAACCAGCAAGGTTGGATAAGTGGTTAACACCCTTACTTCTGGAGATAGAGGTCAATGGTTCTATCCTCTAGAACAATAATTGTTATTGTCTAGAACAATAATTGTTATTGTCTAGAACAATAATTGTTATTGTCTAGAATAATGAATTTTGTTAGCTATCTAAACTTTCAAATATTGAAACTTTAAGCATCGACAATTATTTGCAGTTTCATGTTGTTATTGTCTAGAACAATAATTGTTATTGTCTAAAACCAGCAAGGTTGGATAAGTGGTTAACACCCTTACTTCTGGAGATAGAGGTCAATGGTTCTATCCTCATGTTATGCAAGGCTGGAGGTCATTTTTTTTTTAAATCTTAGATAGAACCTGAAAACAGTCTCTCTACACCTTCGTGGTAGGGCTAAACATCTTAACCTCCCTCATACACCGTCAAGGTATTGCGACCCAAAAGTTGAAGATGACATTGGGTATTTACTTACGTTTTACTATATTGTTATTGTCTAAGCATGTATAATCGACTCTGTTTCAGCTGCTGACATAAAAGGAATATAAATTATGCAACATTATGGTTAAATAAGACTTAATTATATATACAACATTTAATTACTTAAAAAGGACAGTCATTTTTCATTGATGTAACTGAAGTGAAGATATAGTTCGATAGACTCAAGTCGCCCTCATAGATCCTCTTTTAGTTACTTAATTGGACGGAAAATAACTTGCTAACGTGTAAGGACAACTAGAATAGTAGATATCTACCATTGTCTTTACATGTTAAATTGGGGTTAGCCCACTTAGTATTTGCTCTTAACTCTTGGAATAGAACCCTAGGTTCAATCCTTGGCAATGAGTTAGATTAGTATTATTTGGTGTAATTCAGTTAATATATTTGGTGTTAAAAAAAAGTATTCAAAGACAAAGAATTGATCTATACATATAACAGAAGGTTCGTTTTCATTTATTAGCTAGTGCGGACATCCTTTCCTTGAACCGCAAATTGGATTCAGTATTTGTCTCTTCATATAATCATTTCAATTTTAGAAAAAAAAACCCAATAATTTCGATGAAAATGCATGTCTGCAGTCCAAAGAGCATTTAACTAATACCTAGATTTTAAGCAAGGACTCCTTCCGCCCATGCCAAGGAGCTTATTAGTGTAGAAATTTACTATGAGAAATCTAGATGCAGAAAATGCTATGATTTTTGATATTTATTTCAGCAAATAATTTGTAAATGCATTTTCCAAGCATGAATAAACTAACCAAAGTTTAAGCATCTTTTAAATGTGCGTGAAATTAATATGTCACATTCATATTTGCCTTTATAAAAAATGAAGATATGACACATTTCATGTAATTAATGCACCCACAATTAAAAGTGCCTAAAATCACAAGAAATGTGAAATCTAAATCACAATCACCACTCTTAGAGACAAGCACATTCAATTAAACCTTAGATATATCTTTAAAATTAATCCTTATACTTTGAAGTTTAAAATAATGAATTTTGTTAGCTATCTAAACTTTCAAATATTGAAACTTTAAGCATCGACAATTATTTGCAGTTTCATGTTGTTATTGTCTAGAACAATAATTGTTATTGTCTAAAACCAGCAAGGTTGGATAAGTGGTTAACACCCTTACTTCTGGAGATAGAGGTCAATGGTTCTATCCTCATGTTATGCAAGGCTGGAGGTCATTTTTTTTTAATCTTAGATATAACCTGAAAACAGTCTCTCTACACTGTCATGGTAGGGCTAAACATCTTAACCTCTCTCATACACCGTCAAGGTATTGCGACCCAAAAGTTGAAGATGACATTGGGTATTTACTTACGTTTTACTATATTGTTATTGTCTAAGCATGTATAATCGACTCTGTTTCAGCTGCTGACATAAAAGGAATATAAATTATGCAACATTATGGTTAAATAAGACTTAATTATATATACAACATTTAATGACTTAAAAAGGACAGTCATTTTTCATTGATGTAACTGAAGTGAAGATATAGTTCGATAGACTCAAGTCGCCCTCATAGATCCTCTTTTAGTTACTTAATTGGACGGAAAATAACTTGCTAACGTGTAAGGACAACTAGAATAGTAGATATCTACCATTGTCTTTACATGTTAAATTGGGGTTAGCCCACTTAGTATTTGCTCTTAACTCTTGGAATAGAACCCTAGGTTCAATCCTTGGCAATGAGTTAGATTAGTATTATTTGGTGTAATTCAGTTAATATATTTGGTGTTAAAAAAAAGTATTCAAAGACAAAGAATTGATCTATACATATAACAGAAGGTTCGTTTTCATTTATTAGCTAGTGCGGACATCCTTTCCTTGAACCGCAAATTGGATTCAGTATTTGTCTCTTCATATAATCATTTCAATTTTAGAAAAAAAAACCCAATAATTTCGATGAAAATGCATGTCTGCAGTCCAAAGAGCATTTAACTAATACCTAGATTTTAAGCAAGGACTCCTTCCGCCCATGCCAAGGAGCTTATTAGTGTAGAAATTTACTATGAGAAATCTAGATGCAGAAAATGCTATGATTTTTGATATTTATTTCAGCAAATAATTTGTAAATGCATTTTCCAAGCATGAATAAACTAACCAAAGTTTACGCATCTTTTAAATGTGCGTGAAATTAATATGTCACATTCATATTTGCCTTTATAAAAAATGAAGATATGACACATTTCATGTAATTAATGCACCCACAATTAAAAGTGCCTAAAATCACAAGAAATGTGAAATCTAAATCACAATCACCACTCTTAGAGACAAGCACATTCAATTAAACCTTAGATATATCTTTAAAATTAATCCTTATACTTTGAAGTTTAAAATAATGAATTTTGTTAGCTATCTAAACTTTCAAATATTGAAACTTTAAGCATCGACAATTATTTGCAGTTTCATGTTGTTATTGTCTAGAACAATAATTGTTATTGTCTAAAACCAGCAAGGTTGGATAAGTGGTTAACACCCTTACTTCTGGAGATAGAGGTCAATGGTTCTATCCTCATGTTATGCAAGGCTGGAGGTCATTTTTTTTTAATCTTAGATATAACCTGAAAACAGTCTCTCTACACTGTCATGGTAGGGCTAAACATCTTAACCTCTCTCATACACCGTCAAGGTATTGCGACCCAAAAGTTGAAGATGACATTGGGTATTTACTTACGTTTTACTATATTGTTATTGTCTAAGCATGTATAATCGACTCTGTTTCAGCTGCTGACATAAAAGGAATATAAATTATGCAACATTATGGTTAAATAAGACTTAATTATATATACAACATTTAATTACTTAAAAAGGACAGTCATTTTTCATTGATGTAACTGAAGTGAAGATATAGTTCGATAGACTCAAGTCGCCCTCATAGATCCTCTTTTAGTTACTTAATTGGACGGAAAATAACTTGCTAACGTGTAAGGACAACTAGAATAGTAGATATCTACCATTGTCTTTACATGTTAAATTGGGGTTAGCCCACTTAGTATTTGCTCTTAACTCTTGGAATAGAACCCTAGGTTCAATCCTTGGCAATGAGTTAGATTAGTATTATTTGGTGTAATTCAGTTAATATATTTGGTGTTAAAAAAAAGTATTCAAAGACAAAGAATTGATCTATACATATAACAGAAGGTTCGTTTTCATTTACTCCCTCCGTCCCATTAGAAGTGTCCTACTTTGAATATTCAAAGTCTTTATTTTTAAATTTTGACCTTAAATATATTTTTTTGTGTTATATAAAACTTGATAAAAATTATACCATTAAAATACACATCTAAAACACAATTAATTCATATAACTTTTATCAAATATTATCTAACACAAATAATATTATTTAAGGTCAAAGTTGTAACATCCGCGAATTTTGGCCCGTTGACTTTTCGTGTAATATGACTAACAATTTAAGTTAATGAATTAATTGGGTCGTTTTGTGATTTTATGACTATGTGGTATATTAGTCGGGTCGTCGTATGTGTAGTCGGTACTTAATTGTGCAACTAATGGTATTGTGGTTGAGAAGGGAAACGGGTCGGCCCGTGGGTAGTCCATGACCCACCAAGCCCCCAAGACCCACTTCCCCCTTATCCTTTTCTCATTTCTCATCTTTCTCTCTTTCTCTTCTACTCTCTCTAGTAAAAGAAACCCTCCATCTAATTTCCATTTCATTCCATCTAAATTGTGTTTTGGAATTGCTATAATACAAGAATCGTAATCATCATCTCCTCATTGTCGCCATCTTTGAAGAATCAAGGGCCAAGTTCTAACCTTTTTCCCATTTTTGACCTAAATTCGGAATTGAGCACTAGGAAGAGTTTTGGTAAGTCTAAATCAACCCATTTACTTCTATTTATGTTTGTTCATGTGTTTCTAGTTGATTTGATATGATTTCGAGTCCTTAAAATTGAAAAATGAAGTTTTGGGTTAAATTAGGGTTAGGGTTAGGGTTTGATGAATTTGTGAAGGATTTTGGTGTTTTGGTCGAATTTGTGGGTTGGGTTATGTGTATTTATGGTCATTGATGTTTAGTTATGCTTCAAAATGGGTCACAAATCGTTTTGGTGTGGTTTGGGTTGAAATTGGGGTGTTTGGGTTCGTTTGCTGCACTTGCAGCTGCTGGTCCTGGTGTGCAGGTTGTCCCACTGCGGCGCAGTGGGAGGGCATAGCCTCCACTGCGGCGCAGTGGATTCTCTCGGCCTTCCTTGCTTCTTAGGCCACTGCGGCGCAGTGGGCATGGTCTTGGCTCACTGCGGCGCAGTGGATTTCCTCGGCCAATTTTTGCTTCCTAGCCCACTGCGGCGCAGTGGGCATAGTCCTTGCTCACTGCGGCGCAGTGCTTTGTCTCGGGTCCTGGTTCAGTTTGGCCACTGCGGCGCAGTGGACATAGTTTTGGTCCACTGCGGCGCAGTGGATAGTCACTGTGTTTTTATGTGTGTCGCTTTTCAACTTGGTTAAGATTGTATAGTTGACGTGGCGGTATTGCGATGAATGATTATAGGTTGTGGACGTGTGGAACCCGTTACTCGTTTGTAATCCTTTACTAGCTTCTTTGCCAATCAAGGTGAGTTTCGTATCTCCCTACCCGCTTGGGATTCGGGCTGAAAAGTGTAAACCTGGCGTGTTTACTTGTATTTATTGATGTATTGATTGTTTGACATGATTGTTGGATTGATGTGACGTGCCTTGTCGTTTGTTTGACTTGGATTGTGTTTTCGTTAAGTGTTACTTATACATTAGGATAGACGTACATACATGGAAGTCGGTTATGCCTTCATTGGGTTTTAGATGTGGTGGGAAGGCCGCGGGTGACCCTATACATAAGCATCTGGGACTCGAAGAAAGTAAAATCCTCTGAAGTATATGTACGTATAGTTGGTTTATATTGTGATTAAGGATTAATTTTGATTGATGCATATGTTGTGCATATGTCCCTCTGTTGACAAGTGTGCCCCGTTACGATTATCGATTGTTGACTTATGGTTGTCGTATTTGATTGCTGAGCATGGTTGAGGAATATTGGTTGGGTGGCACAGGTTCATTGTACATTGATTGTTGGTTCATGAGCATGCATTTACATTTGATTGTAAGCATTGCATACATTGTTGATGAGCCCTCGGCAGGGGATTGCCGACATCCTGGTGCATAGATGTATGCACCCATTTTGGATGTAGTTCCTGACCCCGAGTATATAGACATATATATCTCGATGATTTTGAGATACAGCCCTGTCCATGGCGATGGCAGAGGGGTATCGTTGCATACGTGATTGAAGGTCACGCTTGGGATAGGCATATTTGCTTATTCATTCATTCGGCATTTGCATTGATACATACATCATTCGTGCATCCTCATTACACTCTCATTTCCTTTGTGTAATCTTGTTGTTGAACGATATTGTGTTGCTTAGAGGCTCGCTGTAAGTCATGTCTAGCCTCTATTCTTATATTGTGATTATTGATGCTGGTTCGTTATGAACCATTACTACGAACTCACCAACCTTGTGTTGACTATGCTTAGTACACTTTTCAGGTAATCAGGTACTCCCCGGACGTGGTGTTTAGTTGCTTGCTTGCCGTCTAACCCGGACTTGGACTCATGGATCAAGGATTCATTGACCCTCCTTTTGCATTATACTTAGGATCGTTTGCCATCTTTGGATGTGTTATGTTAACATTGATGGCTATTTGCTCCTGTTGTATTTTGTTACTTGTATTGCTATGTTTTGGATTCACCGAATCATTAATTGCATTTAGTTGTTCTATTGTAATTCCACCGGGTGCTGTATGATTTCCGTGACATTTCGAGCTCCGGCTTGGGGTGTTACAGAATGGTGGCCCATGCGTGGTCGTAGAGAATTAGGTGGCTTGACCTAGACTACGGCTTAAGTTAAAACTCTTCATATAGCATGCATGGTTAGGAAATTCGTGTGCAATATGAATTTTGTGAATCCCCGTGTGAGTTCGTAGTTAAGACCATTTGTGTGATAGCTTGATTTCAACGTGATGAATATGATTACTATGATTTGTTGTTGCTAATTGTTGGAACTAATGTGATGATTTAGGGAAAAATGATGGGATGCCATTAACTTAGTATAATATTGTGGCAACCCTAAAAGAACCCGATCAACTCTTTTATGGTTACCCGATACTATAGCAAGTTCGTGACATCATGGATTGCGCACGTGTGGCTTAAAGTATAATAAGGAACCGATATGCTTAATGGAAGTTGATTGGGTGGAAGGTTAGCCGTTGGTACACCTTGTATACATACCCGGTCAATAACTAGAGAGCATATCGAATTCGGATTATACTTTGAATCATTCGTGTTAGTTGTTGATTGCATGACGTAATGAGCATGATTACTTGATGTTATGATATGTAAAAATCCCTTATGATCTAACACT
>CM067171.1:64835494-64908429 GCA_034093135.1 Erigeron breviscapus | reverse complement strand
AAACTATGCTAGGATTTGACCTTGAAAACCCTTCTCTTTTCCTTCCTTGTTGCCGAACCCCAAAAGAGAAAAGGAGAGTGTTTTGCTCTTGA
Organism: Erigeron breviscapus; assembly: GCA_034093135.1. NCBI lineage: Eukaryota > Viridiplantae > Streptophyta > Magnoliopsida > Asterales > Asteraceae > Erigeron > Erigeron breviscapus. The sequence goes on along the minus strand of CM067171.1, from coordinate 64,908,337 downwards.
GAAGTTGAGAGAATTCTTACTCAATGCATGTGTGTTGTGATACACTCTATGTAGTGTATTGTAAGTTGTGTATTGAAAGACTAGTGTATGTGTAAAACCAACAACACATCATATGCACATGGGGAGGGGGGGGGCCGGCCCCTAGGTCCATCACATGGACAAAATCCACCAATTTTATAAACTTGTATTTTATATAAAACATTTTATATAAAAGTCTTGTAACTTGTTACATACCTTATGTAACATGTTATATATTATACACAACACATATAAATGTTTATTTTGCCAAATAAACATATTTACATTTCTCTCAAAATAAATCATCCATATAATTTATTTACATATCTCAAGTACAATTATTTAGAAAACCACTTTCTAAATGTTTCAAGTATTGATATTTATTTAAAGATCAAATCATATAAATAAATACCATAAGTGTTTGTCTAGCTTGTTATTGGGTATGACCCGACTTGGATCATCACGTACTAGCCACGTCAATTTAATATGTGTCTTGGGCAGACGAATTCCAACAGTGTACACCTCCACTGCGGCGCAGTGGGGGCTTATAAAAAAAATAAAAAAAAAAAAATCTCTTATTTTCCTAAAATGAGTTCGGGTTCTTTCAAGTGGTATCAAAGCCGTGGTTTAAGGGATTTAGGTATTTTATTATTACACGGATACCTAGACTTAAACCATAGATGTGACTTGACCTTATGTGTATAGTTCGGCTTCTAGTGACATACGGAAGTATTTAGCGAAGTTCACTTGAGGTGTTATAATAAGTAATCATAATAATGACTGCAGCGTTATTATGATCACATATTATAATAGCTCAAGTAAGTCCGTTAGATATGGAAGTATGTTAGTGTGAAGCCATAGGTTGGAGACCTTATTTGGCAATGTGAATTGTTTTATGATTTTACTCGTTGATACCTAAGTATGATAGAATATGAGCTTTGCATGCTAACTGGTTTATTGAATGGTAAGAATTGGAAATTTGAGATTGGTTTATGAGTTAATATATTGCTTGATGATAGTAAAGAAGAAGGTATGATAGATACATAGTAAACGTGAAATGTATGCTAATGTGTATTTGCTTGTTTATATGCGAATGCGATAGAGCAAAAGTTTGCTTGAATAATCGGCAATGAGGCCATAAAAGTGGAAGTTGATTTATAAGTTAAAAGATGGTTGTCACTTATAAGGAGAAAGTATGTCGAATAGTTGATGAATGTTGAATGTATGCGAATGAAGTGTGTTATTATTTAGTGTAAGACCATTGGGTAGTGAGACCCATGGCATCGTTATTATTTAGTGTAAGACCATTGGGTAGTGAGACCCATGGCATCGTTATTATTTAGTGTAAGACCATTGGGTAGTGAGACCCATGGCATCGTTATTATTTAGTGTAAGACCATTGGGTAGTGAGACCCATGGCATCGTTATTATTTAGTGTAAGACCATTGGGTAGTGAGACCCATGGCATCGTTATTATTTAGTGTAAGACCATTGGGTAGTGAGACCCATGGCATCGTTATTATTTAGTGTAAGACCATTGGGTAGTGAGACCCATGGCATCGTTATTATTTAGTGTAAGACCATTGGGTAGTGAGACCCATGGCATCGTTATTATTTAGTGTAAGACCATTGGGTAGTGAGACCCATGGCATCGTTATTATTTAGTGTAAGACCATTGGGTAGTGAGACCCATGGCATCGTTATTATTTAGTGTAAGACCATTGGGTAGTGAGACCCATGGCATCGTTATTATTTAGTGTAAGACCATTGGGTAGTGAGACCCATGGCATCGTTATTATTTAGTGTAAGACCATTGGGTAGTGAGACCCATGGCATCGTTATTATTTAGTGTAAGACCATTGGGTAGTGAGACCCATGGCATCGTTATTATTTAGTGTAAGACCATTGGGTAGTGAGACCCATGGCATCGTTATTATTTAGTGTAAGACCATTGGGTAGTGAGACCCATGGCATCGTTATTATTTAGTGTAAGACCATTGGGTAGTGAGACCCATGGCATCGTTATTATTTAGTGTAAGACCATTGGGTAGTGAGACCCATGGCATCGTTATTATTTAGTGTAAGACCATTGGGTAGTGAGACCCATGGCATCGTTATTATTTAGTGTAAGACCATTGGGTAGTGAGACCCATGGCATCGTTATTATTTAGTGTAAGACCATTGGTAGTGAGACCCATGGCATCGTTATTATTTAGTGTAAGACCATTGGGTAGTGAGACCCATGGCATCGTTATTATTTAGTGTAAGACCATTGGGTAGTGAGACCCATGGCATCGTTATTATTTAGTGTAAGACCATTGGGTAGTGAGACCCATGGCATCGTTATTATTTAGTGTAAGACCATTGGGTAGTGAGACCCATGGCATCGTTATTATTTAGTGTAAGACCATTGGGTAGTGAGACCCATGGCATCGTTATTATTTAGTGTAAGACCATTGGGTAGTGAGACCCATGGCATCGTTATTATTTAGTGTAAGACCATTGGGTAGTGAGACCCATGGCATCGTTATTATTTAGTGTAAGACCATTGGGTAGTGAGACCCATGGCATCGTTATTATTTAGTGTAAGACCATTGGGTAGTGAGACCCATGGCATCGTTATTATTTAGTGTAAGACCATTGGGTAGTGAGACCCATGGCATCGTTATTATTTAGTGTAAGACCATTGGGTAGTGAGACCCATGGCATCGTTATTATTTAGTGTAAGACCATTGGGTAGTGAGACCCATGGCATCGTTATTATTTAGTGTAAGACCATTGGGTAGTGAGACCCATGGCATCGTTATTATTTAGTGTAAGACCATTGGGTAGTGAGACCCATGGCATCGTTATTATTTAGTGTAAGACCATTGGGTAGTGAGACCCATGGCATCGTTATTATTTAGTGTAAGACCATTGGGTAGTGAGACCCATGGCATCGTTATTATTTAGTGTAAGACCATTGGGTAGTGAGACCCATGGCATCGTTATTATTTAGTGTAAGACCATTGGGTAGTGAGACCCATGGCATCGTTATTATTTAGTGTAAGACCATTGGGTAGTGAGACCCATGGCATCGTTATTATTTAGTGTAAGACCATTGGGTAGTGAGACCCATGGCATCGTTATTATTTAGTGTAAGACCATTGGGTAGTGAGACCCATGGCATCGTTATTATTTAGTGTAAGACCATTGGGTAGTGAGACCCATGGCATCGTTATTATTTAGTGTAAGACCATTGGGTAGTGAGACCCATGGCATCGTTATTATTTAGTGTAAGACCATTGGGTAGTGAGACCCATGGCATCGTTATTATTTAGTGTAAGACCATTGGGTAGTGAGACCCATGGCATCGTTATTATTTAGTGTAAGACCATTGGGTAGTGAGACCCATGGCATCGTTATTATTTAGTGTAAGACCATTGGGTAGTGAGACCCATGACATCGTTATTATTTGGTTGTCGCGGAGGAGGTGAGTACTCTTGCATACCTTTATGTTTACGTTGGGTCAATTGACCACATCATGTTGAAATGTGATATTCATGTGTGGTAATTGATTTGGCTAGACCCGGGTGGGGTCAAATGTTATGAGGCCTAAGAACCTCCGGGGCCTAAGAACCCTATTGTTGTTTTGAGAAAAGGCCTAAGAACCTCTCGGGGCCTAAGAACCCCGATATTCTCTAATGGATCCATATATGTTGTTTAGCGTGCAAGGTGAGTATTATAGATATGACACGACGGTGTCATAGTCTATATGCAACAGTCCTTGTGCATTGCCCTCCTTCGTAGGTATAAACGTATGCAAGATTATTCACTAAGCTTTGCTTACTTTTTAGTTGTTTACCCTTTTTATAGGTTGTCCCGGATGCGGAAGAAAGTTAAGTAATGTAAAGATTGAAGTTAAAGATGCTTTTTGGATATTGATTGCTTTAGCTAAATGCGGATAATGGAATTGGTAATAGGACCCATAGTGACCCCTTTGAACTATCGGCTCTTTGTACTCTTGTTTTGTCCTTTTGGAAAATTATTATGATGTCTAGGGTTAGACTCGAGTTTTTGGGTATTTTAAATGGGTCGTTTTGTAGTCGTAATGTATTGATTTTGTGTAAATGTGTTTTGGAGAACTCATAATCCGTAACAGGTTTGGATGATGATTTTACGAATGGGTCATGCCGAAATTTCCAATTTTGAATGTCGTCTTTTGTAATGTGTCAACTTGGGTAATTGACCCGTTTCGTTGTAAATGCTACACTTGATCAATTAAAAGCTTTCGGGATTTTAAATCACGTATCTTTAACTCATTTTAAAGTTGGGTAAAGGGATTTAAGGTTTGAATATGACTAGTAAAAGGTTGTGCAAGATTGAAGTTTGGATTATGATTTTCACAAGTTTTAGACCTGCAGGAAAACTGCAGGCTGAGGTCCGAAATATCCCACTGCGGCGCAGTGGAGTGTTTCCACCCCACTGCGGCGCAGTGGGGAAGTTTGGTCGTCTGCTTCCGTAACTTCCCACTGCGGCGCAGTGGGGGCTTATAAAAAAAAAAAAAAAAAAAAAAATAAAAAAATCTCTTATTTTCCTAAAATGAGTTCGGGTTCTTTGTTTGTTGATGATGTATGAATGGTTTTAGTGGTAGCTAAGTCCAGGAATTCATTGTTCTAGTTGATTTGGTAGAATCAATAGGTGTTAATTCGTGGTAGCGAGTTGATAAACAACAATAGGTAAGAGAATTCAACGTGTTAACGGTTTGGTAGAATCGATAGATGGAATTGTTTAACAATAACAAAACAAATTGGTCAGTTAGGTAGATCTTAATAGAGAAGGTGGTAGCCGGATCTTTAGGATTGAATCAATTGGTTAATGGGTTTGGATTGGGTAATAAGCTAGGTGGCCAACTAGTGAGTTCTTTGTCTAAACTTGGTTATTAAAATCAACATATTTGAATTGGTATTAACTTAATGCAACCAAAATGAAATGTGTCATGGAGTCGAGGTAGATGATCCTTTAAATTATTGTTTTAAATCAATTTTTACTATCGTTTTAGGACGATCCCTGCCCCGGTAACACCGGATTTAATTATTTACTTTTGCTTTTCTTTTTGCAAAGTGACAATTCGGTCACAAAACCTTTTTTTTTACTTGGATTACTTTATGTCTACAATTGCTTAACTTAGTCCCTGAGATCGACCTGGTCTTACCACTTAGCTATACTATATACGATTGGGTCCACTGCCCAATAATGTGTGGTAGTCGTTATTTGGTATTACTTGTTTAAAAATTTATAAACTCGATATCACACATCAATATATGTTTCACAATGGTCGGTATCCACATGCAGTGTGTATCTAATTGTTGATCATGGATGCTAGACTTCAAGATTATCTCTAGATTATCGCTCCAATCTCTAGAAATTTTCCATGATTCCTTGTTCAACAACAATCCATTAAGGCCAATAGTTTCTTCAGGATCACTCATATTATACCCAATCCAAAGTAAGTCGACGTTCTCTCCACCCTCTTTGAAATCCTTTGCGCAGTCTCCCCCTTCAAGCCTTGTATCACAACAGTACACACCAGGAGCTTCTTGTACCATCAAGAGTTCTTCATCTAGACCAACCCCGTCGTCATCTAAACGGGGCTCTTCATTCAAACTTCCTGTCACCCCGGTAACCAAAGAGTACCACTCATAATCGTCGTACTCATCATAAACAGGTAGACAACTATAGATAAAATCACACTTACCGTAAGGATCCTCCCCTTCCCCAAAGTTTCAGTTTCCTTAAGCGGTTGTGTTTCCAGATCTAGGACTCGTGGCTTGAGTCTTTCGATCTCGAAATTCCGTGCGTCAGCATAGACTCCATCACTGCCTCGGTCGGCGAATCTGTGAGTAGAAAATCCATCTAAAACACGAGCACACGAATCTGAACCATCTTCTTCGTTGCCTCTGTCGGCGATTCTACGAATACGATAATCAGAAACTCGTTGAGCCATTTGAACACCAAAGCTCTGATACCACCTGATGCAGTTTCTTATGCAATCAAATGGTTCGAGAACTAAAGATGAATCAAAGACATAGAATGAACCCAAAGGCTCTAAGAACACACGTTCTTTAATTTTATAAAAACCCAAAACTATCCTACAATAGAAAACTCTCAAGTATTTAAAGGAAAACAATCCTAGATAAACTAGGAAACCTAAATCAGAAAATAAAGGCTAAAAAATAGATAAACCTAAAACAGATAAAAACTTAAATAATTCTAGGAGTTTGCACACCAAGAAATAAAACGTCCCTTCTAATCTCACGAGCTGGGCCTACTGATGGGCCAAGTGAACTATCCAGGTGTGCAATTGCATCAATGAGCTTAATCTCTTCCAACGGTTAGCCGTTTGTTTCGCACCACCTTTTCACTTGTGCTCGTTAGTTGTTTTCAGGAGACAATCTTCTTTGTGTGTATATATGTGTGTAAAATAAAGTGATCAAAAAAGTAACGTGTTACTGTTGCTAATATGTGTCAGTTTAAAAGTGCTGATGTGATGCAAAACTAGTATTAGTAACAGTCTAACAAAACTGAAATCACTGTTAGGGAGTGTTCTCACAAGTCACAAATGTGACAAACTTCCGAATTTGGTCTTGAAGCAGTGACCACGTAAGCATCAATTACAAGTGTCATGAATATATATAATCCAACATCAATAGGCAAATGTCGTGATAACAGAGAAAGAGAGTAGAAAGGGTGAGTTGGCAAATAAGAGGAATAACCAAGTGGAATATGTTGTGTCATTTTCATAGCCTATTGGCCTGTTTGGCTTGTTGCTTTGTTGCCCACCGCTCTTACTTGTTTTTCAGCCGTTTCGGTATTGAATTAGACAAAAGTTAATTTTATTTTTTTTTATAATGGAATGACATATTGTAAAACACCTCCGACCCATGAAGGAGATCACTCAATATAAATTATATTTAGAGGTTGGTTATTGTAAAATAAGTATTAAAGTAAAACAAATAAGACAAGATCTTGACCCTTAGATTGTGATAAATTTGATGCACGATGATTCACGAAACACAAGTATTATAATGATTCACAGTGATTTTGAGTGAAGAAAAAACCTATTATTTTATTTGGTTTACTTTAATACTTGTTTTATTTTACCTAGAACCATTATATTTAATCGGACTTCATAAAATGAGTTCCAAAACAAAAATGCCATCAGAACGCATGAGTCAAAATTCAAGCCCGCGTCCGAAGAAAAAAACTTCATAGATTTAATCATTGTCTAAAATAAAATTAATTTGGTACACAAAATTCCACAAATGTTGTCCTAAAATAACTATGTTAGTACTACATAAAATAATATAAAATAGCTAAAATAGTCAATAAATAAATGAACATTAGTTGAGTGTGAGAGCACAGTAAGCACAAATTACAAAAGCACAGATACTAAAACACACACACACAACTGATCACAAATCAAAATCAAAATCAAAATCAGAAATTAGAAATGGCGATACGATTCAATCCTCCGGTGACGACGATGCCATCGGAGAAGCACCGATCATTTTCGTTTCAGAAAGCGCCGAATCATCTAAGATCTCATCATAAATTCACCATGGCTTCTACCATTGGTTCTTCCGCCCCTAAGTAAGTTTTTACATTTATTTATCTATCTCTCTCTCTCTCTATATATATATATATACATATTTATATAATCAATCAAATTTATATATTTCATTTTTTGATATTTGTTTTTATGTATATCTCATGAAATGTGTTTGATTGTTAATTTGTTTCTCATACGGAACTACTCTAGTTATTATTAGTATATTTATAGTCATACATACAATACTTATATATGTATGTGTATATATCTATTGTAATTGACTGATTGTGATTGTAATTAAGGTTTATTTATTTGTAATATTTTCAACATTTGGATTATATCTTGTATGATATTTTTTTTTAATCCTTCTAAATACCTAACTTAAATATCTATGATATTCTTATTTTTGTTTTCAAAAATACAAATTTAATCTGGGTTAGTTTAACTAGTTATTTAGGGATATAAATAATGTTTTATTCAAATATATATAAGCTCAAATGTGTTTGCGTGATGGTAGTCTAACGGTGGGGGACATGCAATGTAAAATCGGATGTCATTGTCGAAATCTTGTCCCCACCATAGTTTTATGCGATTCCTTTTCCATGTTGGTCATGATACTGGTAACTCAGGACCTTTATTGTGTCGGTATCCTTTTTTTTTCAAAAAAAAAACGTAAGGAATTTGAAACTGTTACATTTCTAATGATATGGAGGCATATTCTCTTTTTTTTGGGTATTGAGCTGAAAGATTTACCAATGTTATTTCATCTTACTTCCAATATAAGTGAATTCAAGTGTTCTTTTGCTATAACGTAAATTATTGAATTTTAGCCGATGCCTTTTTTTTTTCACGGATCATCGTGAAATGGGTAGAATGTACTTGATCGAAGTCTATTTTGAAATCTTTAGGCTTTCTGTTACAGTCTAGTTACTTGTAAGATATGTAGATGGTAATTTATATATGTTCCTAAGTAATGATTTTCACATTAATCTATGTAATCGGGAACTGGGTTATGATAGTTTGCTAAACTTCTGTACATAGGTTTTAAAATTTCTTCAAATACAAATATTCGTTTCGTTTCGCAATTGTTATTTCCTTGAATTATAGCCTTTCTACGTTAGTCACTGATCCGGATTGTTGGGCCATACTTTAGCATTTATACTATAAGTTTGGGCTTCAACTAATCCAAAAGCTTGGCTCCATTTTGTTCACACTGCTCTTAATTTATGACTAGTATCCTCATGTAGGTAGATATCAGAAGTTTCCAGTGAGATAGCCGGCAAGTGTCAATCAAACTAGCATGTGTCTTATTATAATTTGTTCTGTTTGTGATTCTTTTAGTAAACTTATGGGTAAATTAACCTTCTGTAGTGCTTATGTTGATCTTTCTACTGTTATGACATGTCAAATTATAAAAGGGATTCTTTGTCAATATGGAAGCTGTAATTCCTTCTTTGGGCTGATACTCATTTGGCCATCTCTTAATCTCTTATACAGGGTTGAAACTACCAAAAAGCCCTTTACCCCTCCACGGGAGGTTCACGTTCAAGTGACACACTCTATGCCACCACAAAAATTGGAGATTTTCAAATCTATAGAGGGTTGGGCCGAGCAGAATATATTGACTCTCCTAAAGCCAGTGGAGAAATGTTGGCAAGCACCGGACTTCTTGCCAGATTCTGCATCTGATGGATTTTTTGAAGAAGTGAAAGAACTAAGAGAGAGGGCGAAGGAACTTCCTGATGATTACTTTGTTGTTTTGGTTGGAGATATGGTTACAGAGGAAGCCCTACCTACTTACCAAACTATGCTTAATACCCTAGATGGTGTTCGGGATGAAACAGGGGCTAGCCTTACTCCTTGGGCTGTGTGGACACGGGCTTGGACTGCTGAAGAAAACAGACATGGTGACCTCCTCCACCAGTATCTCTATCTTTCTGGGCGGGTCGACATGAGACAGATTGATGTGACAACCCAATATCTTATTGGGTCTGGAATGGTAAGCTTCCTCTTTTCAGCTTACGCTTTTATTATAAATCTTACCCTCTTTATCTTTTGCTGTGTATCATTGATTTGGCATATGGGGAGGTTGGGCTGGTTTGGTAACAAGCCAAAATGGGTTTTGGTCACTCAAATGGCTAGGTCTGGTAAGACCTGAAATATCCGTGTCCAATTTTTAATTTTTTTTTAATATAAATAATTTGTTACACTTTAAGCATCTTTCTAGGCGATTTAATAAACAACATACTGAATCACAACATACAACAATTCTCTAGGTATTTATCTTGATGTATATATATTTATTTGCATGCACTTCTAGGATCCCCGCACAGAAAACAATCCTTACCTTGGGTTCATCTACACGTCTTTTCAAGAACGTGCCACCTTTATCTCCCATGGGAACACCTGCCAGGCATGCAAAGGAGCACGGGGACTTAAAACTGGCTCAAATTTGTGGAATAATTGCAGCTGATGAGAAAAGGCATGAAACTGCCTACACCAAAATAGTTGAAAAGTTATTTGAGATCGATCCTGATGGTACTGTTCTTTGTTTTGCTGACATGATGAGAAAGAAGATTGCCATGCCCGCCCACTTGATGTATGATGGGCGTGATGACTACCTCTTTGATCATTTCTCGGCTGTTGCCCAAAGACTGGGTGTATATACCGCCAAAGACTATGCAGACATTTTGGAATTTCTGGTTGGTCGGTGGAAAGTAGCAGATTTAACCGGGTTATCTGGTGAAGGGCGTAAAGCCCAAGACTATGTTTGTGGACTGCCCTCAAGAATCAGAAAGCTCGAGGAGAGGGCTTCAGCAAGGGCAAAAGAAGGCCCGACCATATCATTCAGCTGGATATTTGATAGACAAGTGAAGCTCTAAAATTTGAATTTTAAGTTTCCGTTACTTCCATCAAGTGAGTAGAGGTCAAAAAGTATATTAAATTTCTGTTTCGTGTAGTGTTGATGTATTATATCTTGAATTTGAAATATGTAGTAGGTTTGTGTGTTTGTAAACTTGTGTAGCAATCAGACTTATTATATATAGAGTGCCAAATTTTTGATGATGGGCATCGCCTGTCCTCTGTTTTTAATCGATTCAGCTCTGATCATTATGTACTTATCGAAGGAACAGTGCAAAAATCAACCCCAGACTAAGAAAAAACTTACCAATTGGCTATTTTTGATATAGTTCTTGGTTCTAGAGTCAACTTCAGTAAATGCCTACTCTATTTTTTAGGCATGGTTTGGATTCCAAACTAAATTAGGCTTTTTTTTTTTTTAGGATTCGAACGGCAAATCAGTCTTTTTAATCTCAAAAATGGTCAAGGCCAAAAGCAGAATAGGCCGTAACGGATCAAATCAAATCATAAAAAACCAAAACCGAACTGTTTTAATTTCAAAAATCAAAATGCTTTTCCCATTTAAACGGTAAATTTTAGGTTTAACGTCATTGCTTTCCAGTGGAACCTATTATTTTCTTAAATTCAGCTTACAACCTGCCCGAGGTTTTCAATTTTAACCTAAACCGATTCAAACCGGTTTCCAATTTTAACCAAAACCGATCCAAACCGAGCGTGTTTTACGTATTTGAGATATACGGATACTTTTTTCTTTTTTTTTGTAAAGTAGATATACGGGTACTTACTTATTTATAAGTGTTTTTCTGCTGGAAGATACAGTTTATCCGTATAAATAGATAAGCAGAAACACCGTTTTCCATTTTCTAGTCAACAAACCAGAAAAAGTCTTCCCAGTGTTCTTAGAAACAAACATTACCCTTTTTTTTTTTCCTAACAAAGCAAATAAATAAAATGGAAATAACAAATAATAATAAAAATTCATCAACATCACGAAAAAGACAACGAGGAGACGATGCAGATGATAATTCCGTACATGATGATTCTCTTCAATCTCTTTCCCTTGGTTAATTTCCCCCCCTTTTTTCCAATTATTTTTTTCAATAATTATTATAGTAATAGATACATATATATGTATGTTATATAATTATAATTATAAATAATGATGGAATTATTTTATGTTAAATGATGTAGAAGACAATCTTATATTCAGTGACACAATGGTTGCTCTTAACATGATGCGTGCCCAGTTTCCTCATTCTGATAAGGATATATATACATACATACATACATATATATATATATATATATATATATATATATTATATATATATATATGTTTTTAATAATAATTGTGGATAATTGTTTAAAAATGTATTCAACTTTATGTCTTTTGCTTTAAATTATTCTTATTTAGATATGCATTCTCAATTATAGTATTGAACGAAACACCACCCCGTATACGATTGAAAATGCAGGGTTTGTAATAATGAACTCACATTTCCTCTAAACGTGTTTTGCGTTGTATGTTTTACACGTTCAGTTTTACGTTTTTGATGTTACGAAATTTTATTTCGTTACTATTGTATGTACCTTGCTTGACTTCTTTTAACTGGTAAAAACCGGTGATGTGGTGTTGGTATTCATGATGTTGGACGGCTTTCATGACGTGGCAACTTATATGGTTTCCATGTCAACAAAAGTTATACGATTCTAAGGATCATACAATAGGCAAAAGCAGTGAAATGAAGGCTTGGTAAATTAAAAGGCGGGTCGGGTGCACCAAAATGTATCTAACTTGTCAAAATTTGATGTTGTGTTCATCCGACATCCAAATCTTCTATTCTGTGTATCAAACATATTGTGTATTTAATAATCTCTTCATGAGTTCATCGGGGTTATTTATGAGTTATGACGTTTAAAACTACAAAGTCTTGAAGACCGTCACCACATCACTGGGTTAAAAGTTATAAGAGTTCAGATACATACATACAATAGCAATAATTGACAGTTGGGTGCACACAATAGTGTTTGGAAATTTGATACACACAATAGCATACGCGACTAGTTGGGTACATCTTGTTGAACTTAGCCCTTAAAATGTAAGTTAAAGTGAAATACATACAATAGCAAAACTGTGATAGTTTGATACATTGTGATGTACTTCACATATGTAAACAAGAAAAAGAGTGTAGCGCCCAATGAGTTGTTCGCCTGTGGTTATTTTTGTTTCTTGTTATCTATGTTATCAATTTCGGTGAAATTTCGGTGGTATTTCGGTGGTATACCGGTTTTCGGTGGTGGGACATAATTTCGGTATTGAATTTCGGTTTCGATATCGTTTCCGAAATTTTCGGTGGTTTTGACCGAAATTTGACCGAAATACCACCGAAATTTCCGAAATTTGACCAAAATTTCCGAAATTTCGGTGAATTCTGTTTCAGCACTTCCAGGTTTTATCTTTTACTCTTATTTATGTATATACATAAATACTATGTTATATAAAATATAAAAATTTATATATAAAATATATAAAATATTAATATTTAAAATTACCGGTATACCACCGGTATACCACCGAGAAAACCGAAATTTCGCATACCAGTGTTTGACCGAAACACCGAAATTTATGTCTTTAACTACTTAGGTTCTTGTTTTCTACTTTTAGTTGATATATATTTTTTTTCATATGGAACGCCCCTGAACTGATATGTATGCTGTTAGAAACTGAACTTTTCTGTTTTTGCTTACTTGAAATCAAGTGATTGACTATTGGCTATTGCCATCAATTGCTATCTCAATGTAGTTTCTTGTTACATTTGTAGGTTACTGTTGAGCCGTTTATCTTACAATCACAATTGTACAGCAGTGTCAAAGATAGGACACAAGTCGATAGAGAATTGGAGGTTTGTTTTACTGTCTTGTTATGAATTTTTAGAATCTCGTGTATATTCTCAGATACAAGCATGAGCTCACAGATTCAATCTTTATTAATTAATAATTATTATGAATGAAATTTCTTCATATTATGATACATGCCGGAAGAGTAATTTTAATTTTAATTTTAATTATAATTTTTATTTTAAAGGAGTAAGATTGCTAAAGATACCGTGGGGAATATTATGCTTCACTTATTTAACAGTTGTTACTTGACTTAATTTAGACAGGACATATGCGTGTTATGTTTTATTTTATTTGCTTTTTATTATTTCTTTTGAGGTCTGTCTTGCCTAATTGAAGTTATACATTTGATTTATTATCTGTATTATGATCAGTTATTGAGGAGGGATAAAGTTTTGCGTATTTTCAAACTAAACAGCGGACAGGATGATCATGCTGTAATGTTTATGGAAGATTATTTGAAACAGGTCAGTCACATGGTATTGATTCTGTTGCACATTTCGTGTGTATTTAAACATTCTTTACATATTATATATGGTTTATCTGCATGCAGATTACTGGATAGAGGGGATGTTGTAGGTGAAATTTGGATAAAGTAGCAGTCTTCAAGTATCATTACATTTTTAGTACTTAAATAACGAAACTTTACTTTGATGGTAGATGAAACGAGCCGTTAAAAGCATGGAAACAAAAAAGCAAGGCGTGTTTGCAGTTTTTGAGTGGTTTGAAGTGCATGTAATTCATAGCAAGCCTGAACCTTGTATAGGTCATCAAGAGCTAGTGAGTTATGGATGACCCTATCTCAGTTTGTGAAAAATTAAGTTTACTATATATCTATGCATAGTCATAAGACGAGTAGTGAGAAATAATGTATGCTGTATGCACATATCATAGTCTTTCTTGAGTTGTTTATTTTGTGAGTAATTATATGAACACTCTTCTACTATAGAATGTTGATTTTTATTATTGACTTGAGTTTTGTGCTACATTGTAGTGTTCACTTTTATCAGTAGGAGGAAAGGTGAAAGATGAAGACATATCTCTTTTGATAAATGCTGGTCTTCTGGTAAGTCAATTTGGTGATCCTCAACTACTTTATTTCATTTTAGAGTCTAGAGTTGAGCGCAAACATTTTAGTGAACACCTAAAATGTTGGTGATCCTCAACTACTTTATTTCATTTTAGAGTCTAGAGTTGAGCGCAAACATTTTAGTGAACACCTACAATTTGGTGATCCTCAACTACTTTATTTCATTTTAGAGTCTAGAGTTGAGCGCAAACATTTTAGTGAACACCTAAAATGTTGGTGATCCTCAATGTTTTATTTCATTTTAGAGTCTAGAGTTGAGCGCAACATTTTTAGTACTTAAATAACGAAACTTTACTTTGATGGTAGATGAAACGAGCCGTTAAAAGCATGGAAACAAAAAAGCAAGGCGTGTTTGCAGTTTTTGAGTGGTTTGAAGTGCATGTAATTCATAGCAAGCCTGAACCTTGTATAGGTCATCAAGAGCTAGTGAGTTATGGATGACCCTATCTCAGTTTGTGAAAAATTAAGTTTACTATATATCTATGCATAGTCATAAGACGAGTAGTGAGAAATAATGTATGCTGTATGCACATATCATAGTCTTTCTTGAGTTGTTTATTTTGTGAGTAATTATATGAACACTCTTCTACTATAGAATGTTGATTTTTATTATTGACTTGAGTTTTGTGCTACATTGTAGTGTTCACTTTTATCAGTAGGAGGAAAGGTGAAAGATGAAGACATATCTCTTTTGATAAATGCTGGTCTTCTGGTAAGTCAATTTGGTGATCCTCAACTACTTTATTTCATTTTAGAGTCTAGAGTTGAGCGCAAACATTTTAGTGAACACCTAAAATGTTGGTGATCCTCAATGTTTTATTGGGCAGGTTGAGTAACGGGCCGGTTGGGCACGAACACCTATTTTTCTAACATTTTAGTTTTATATCGAATATGTAGGATGTGAAATATGATTGCAAAAACTCTATCATCGCAATAACACTCTAATTTTTTAATTGAATGACGCAGGAGGTTTGAATTAAAAGATACGCTTTAGGAGTCTTTTGACCTGTTTGACTCTTTTTTTAAAGCTATTTTGCTTGTATTCGAAATCTATTTTACACATTTGAATAGTTAAAGATGAAACACATCCTGACTCAACCCATTAATAAGTTAATGGGTCGAAGTTTTCACTTTCTAGTATTACTTGGCAAAGCTGTTTAAGGATCAAGGCGTACTAAGGTGCAAAGGGGTTCCTGAGGTGGCCTACACATAAAGCGGAGGCCCAGGTGTGGGCTTCATGACTGTGAGGGGCTTCATATCAGAAATTTTAGCTGTAGAAATGTACAACTAACAATTATTGTAACAAGTGAGATGTCAAACATAGTTAAACTCTATCCTTATAATATTGAACAAAATTCAATTACGTAGTATGACAAAATGTACGAGCTAAAGAATATAAGAAACAAGTATAGTAAAACATCAAGCCATCAATGAAGATCATTAAATTCCCAATCATCATCATGAGGCCCATTATTCGCTCGTATTTTTCTAGAAGTCAGAAAGCTTGAGAGATGAGAAACCAAAAGTTGTAATTGATGTCTCAATTAAGAAGGATGTGAAAATAATGGAGGACATAGTTTCTAGGGTTTTTTTCTTTTGGGTCTTAAAAGGATTGTCAGACTTAAAAATACTAATAAAATCCAAATTGATCACTTTATTCAACAAGAGGTCAATGGTCCAAATAGTTATCTGGCGTGCCTAAGCCCTTAAGGGCTTCGGAACCAAGGCGCTGCACCTGGGTTAGTCTCTTGAATCTCCCTTGCCTCAACATGAAAAAGCGCCACTCTTTTTTTAGCCTGGTGGGTCTCTGAGCCTAGGCACACCCGAGGCCTGCTTTGAACAATTGTGATCCTAATATTTACATCGTAGGAAGGAGGATGAAATAAAGTCCCGTGTATGTACTTATTTGCAGCAATTCAAATGTTACTTGATAATACATGAGATCTTATATTTGAAATTTTGGTTTGGTAGTAAAAAAGGCTACACTCTCACAGTCCTAAAAGAGTCAACATCTGATTTCTAGTGCTGCGATAAAATTATGCTCTATCCGGTTAATATGTGCAGCAAAACACCACCTACCTCTGTCATAAAGTATTGCTTTGCGATAGATTAAAAAACAAAGTCTCTTAATTGTAAGTCAACATGTTACAATAATAGAAAGTTTTGAATGATTAATCTAAAACGAAAATCCATGTTGACTGTACATTTCAGTAGTAGGCTGTCTTATTGGTCATGTATCAGGCGTAGTATCATTTTATTTTTATGTGCTTTAATGGCATCTTACACTGATAATTTAAGTAATAAATAACATAGATTCTGATAGCTGTCTTTATGTACTGTCTTTAATGGTTTTGCCATTTCCAGATTCGCCAGCTTATTGATCCTGATATGTACTGGTTTGCAATTCCAAATATCGGGTCAGTGCTGAAGGGCCTCACGCAGGTATGTGGTGGTTGCCTGTATGTGTATTTTATTAGCTTTATACTTCCATCTAGTGATTATCAAATTTGATGGAGTTTTAATATCATTTGGAAAATAAAATTTCTGTTAAAAAACACTACATATGGTTTATAAAACTTAGCAAAATGATTGGCAGCTTTTAGTTAAGTTTGTTTCAAAATTTACAAGCCAATCCTGTATGTGGAATGTCGCTTTCTATTGCTCTTAAATATATACTGTCAGAGGAAATTGGAAAAAGCAAATGTCTTTCAATGCTTGGTTATTCTCCATATGGTATGATAGCAGTTTTTACAAATGATAATGGTTATCTATATATATGAGGATGGACGGAACATTTTTCAGTAAATCCCATATCCACAATTGATATTAAAGTTAAAGTATGTCTTTTTTGCCTCCATTCTTATTTAATAAAGTTAGCAAACGAAAGTGGAATTTATTCGAATTTGGAAATGGGTCATGGTACGTATAGGGAAGAAAGGAGCTGTTGTCTCTACTCAATCGTAAAAAATACAAAGAGATGATGTTGGCTCTTCTTGAGAAAAAACGTCTGCGTCTATCACCTTTGGATATAAGATTTCATCTTCGTGATCTTCTAGGCTCCGGTCACCTCAAAACTGTCCACACACCAAGTGGCTTAGTCATTCGAGCCGTGTAGGATTAAAATTAGGTAAGCACACTACTCTACATTTTCTATAATTGTACTCTTTTGCTTTTACGCAAACATAATTATTCTGTCACGTTTGCCTACTTTCTAAACTAAGATGCTTCTATATTGGTTTTCGTCTTCAGCTATGATATATGATAATTTTTTTCCTTTTTCCTTGATTCATGCTGAAATTTTGATCTTGGTATATAAGCTAAACCTAATAAAAAGTATTGAGGGAGTTAAGTAGATAATATATATATACTTCAATAAGAATTGTTAAAATGTAGAAGATTAAATGATACTTGGTTCCTTTCTTCCTATTATATATCACCATGTTTGACTTGACTGGTAGTTCTGTAGGATGGTAGGTTACTGATCAGATATACTAAATGCTTCTTCACCGATCTAAACCTTTTGCTAGAGATATACAAAATGCTTCATAGTAAGGACAAAATAAAAATAACTCGTGGATCACTATAACGGCTGCGTGTGGGCTTATATGCTAGGTAGGGTGGAGCACAGCTGGACATACTTACGCTAAGCTTGAACTTTGCTTGATAGTTCAACCAGCCTTCATGATGCAGGCTTGAGCTTTGCTTGGGGTGGATTCGAGATCGAATCAAAAATTTTAAATGTGTATGAAAAGTTTAAAGAAACTCATTTCAAATAATCAAATATAATACTCCCTTTGTCCAAATTTAAATGTCCATCTTTAAGAAAGCACAAAGTTAAAGAAAGGTATAGTAACTGTTTCAGGTTACCAAATGGCAGTTCTCCTAAAGGTGTTTCAATGTAATATAAATGAAATTTGAAAAGTACACTTGTTTTTGTATATAATGGTTTAGGATAAATTTGGAATTTACTTGTCCACTTTTGGAAGTGGACATTGTATTTGGGACAACTTAAACATAGAAATGTAGACAATTAAATTGGGACAGAGGGGGTAAAATTTAAAACCTCACACCAACACTTCCATCCATCAAGAAGCAAATTTAAATAAGTTAAATAGTTATACAGTCCAAGAATATCATCATTTGCTTAGTTGGCACACGCACCTATATATTATGTAGGGCTTGACAAATACTTGAGCTAACCTTTATAAGCACAGTCTTGTCGTGTGTATATCGCGAGCTTGTTATTTAAACTCGAGATCGAACTGGATATAAGCTTTGTTTGAATGAGCTCGAGTTGCTTAGTAAAAGCTTTCATCGTTTGCTACCCTAATTGAAATAGTAGCTACTACTTCTAGTGTGAATACTAATGGGGAAAAAGTATCAAGTATATAAACTTACCCATAGAATTGTTGGATTTTTGTTGAAATTACGCGGAGTAAATACTGTTATTTTTTGGGAGAAAACAAGTACACGTTTTACAAAAATAAATGGTAATTCAGGTTTTCCTATTAATGTCATTCTTGTGTTCACTTTTGTTGCGTTATTTCATCTTAGTAAGCATCAACGTGCAGGGGTATAAATGGGTTGTTTAGGAATGTCGTAGGTGTTGTATTGTGGATGAATAAACCGTGGCAATCAAAGTTGTTGCTACCCACATCAAATGAAAAGTTTAAGCAGTTTAAATAGGTTAAACAATGTGTTAAGTCATTTAAATCTTTTGATAGTGGCATTATAGCTTATAGATGAAAGAGATGTGAAAATATGCCTTTCAGGTGGAGCCCTTCATCAGATGACAAAGATGGTAGAGTACTTGTTTGTAGATTATCTAAATCTTACAAACGGTTATTATTGGATGTTACTTATAAGCTATATAGATATTCCATCTCATAGAAATACCAACGTTTATGATTTTAGATAGTTGGTTATTCATCCAAGTCTGTAAAGATTTTGAAATAATGACAAAATAAAATCTGTCTAGTTAAATCGGTAGCATCTATAAGTTGTACTGTTGTAATCATGAGTAATGAGGCCTCCTGATAACATGAACTGAATTATTAGATGTAATGATGAGGATGTAGCCCATAGTAAGGAATGTAACATTTCAACATCAAAAACTTAGAGAAAGGCATTTAATAAAAGGAGACACCGAAAAAAAAAATGCCTTCAGTGTCCATTGAAACTGGTGGTCTTACTGAGTATTGACTTTAAATGTTAGAGGAACTACTGATTATTTACAATCATATTAACATGGGTCTGTTTACAAGTGTATTTGCCTAATATTGAATGCAGCGTGTAGCTCTATTTACCCCTAGGTGAATCTCAGCCTTGTCAAACGGCCACTCATGTATGATCCTTTTCTTACGGAATCATTTCAAATGTAAAAGGTCTTACATGACACGCTTTTTCCAAGTTGTGGACTTGACTCTTGAGGGGGTGCTAAAGTGTGTGTTCTTAAGGTGATCGTGGGATATTAAACTATCAGAATTGGATAATCATTTGTAAATAAATTGACTGTAGAAATGTTTGGATATGCAAGTTAATGAGTCAGATGACTAAATAGGACTTTTCTTTGGAAAGCAACTGCCCCTTATGAACCGGGACTGAAACACTTATAAACTACGTTTAAGGAAGCAGTAAGTAGTTATCTATTTTGCCCGCAGATTATTAGTTTTGTTGCAACTGTAACGAAACTAGTTATAAAGACTGATTACAGAAACCTAGATAATCATATAATCAGAATTCAGAAGTATAATTGTTTATCCACACGAATAATATTTTTACTGTGTTTTGAACTCACTAATAATAAGATAATCAGTTCCAAAACACAAATCCAAATAACATTCATTATTATAACTTAAATGGAAAATATAATATCAACCCAATTCAAGAACGTTTAGTGAAAATTTATCCAATGTTATCAATTGAGTCTATAAAACAATCTCTACCCTGTGAATAGCCTGTGAAATTATACCTTTTTGATGATGTTGTTGACTGTATTGCTGGATGCAACTTGAATAATGAGGCATTGACTGTAATTACAGGAATGCTTCAGATGTCATGATGGAGCTGGCAATCCTGGCATCTTGTAGTGTCATGAGCTTACGGGTAACTACTTTCTCGTAAAATATACAGATTGATGTATTCACGGCTTTAAACTAAAGTTAAAGAGTTTTCAGAACAAAGACCACTTGAGTTGAAATAGTCCATTGTCATTAATCCATGTTTTATTCTTTTGATGTAAAAGTTTCATAAAATTTACAAGTTTTTGGAATCTTGAACAAAATGTGACCGTAGGCTGTTTTGGTAATTCTATATCCCCAATTATTTAATCGGCCCTACTTGTTTTTGGCTCCATCCATGTTCCCAAAATCTAAATTTTGTAAAACATTCAGACATGATGACCATCCTCATGTGATTCATTCTGATTATTTTTTTTCTGCCATGAATGTGGAACAAGACATCATTTGGGTTGCATGACTCATCAAACTGAAATGCCGTGTTGTAATAGTTTAGTTTAGATTTTGGACAGACCTAACATTTTCTGTTCTATGATGACAAAATTCTTGATTTTTCTTTTCCCGAATTTACCAAGTTCAAAACGTGCCTCTAATTTTGCTATTTGAAGAGTTGGTTTGTAGTAGTGACCCTAAATTTGTGTTTCGTCTTAGTTATTGTCAGTTTGCAAATTGAAATCTTAATTAGTTTCACTTTGTTAAAGTTAGAGATAGGTATATATAGATTCTTGAAAATCAGTTGATGTAAGATCAACAGTTCCAAAATCACAAAACCCAACTATATTAGTTTTACAGAATGAGTGTCAAGTTAATGTGCATGCTAGCTATCTCTTGTTGATTACTCAAAATGCTTTAAACATACAAAAAAGATCTACAAAAGCAAAATGGGATTTTGAGCTTGGGTTGGAAGTGACCGCGAACTGCTTTAGGATGTTGTAGAGTTGAGATAACGTATTGAGAATGACAGGATATCTGGCATGGTTTTATTAACATATGATCTCTGCATTATATCAGCTCTACGCTATCCATGTCTTCTCAGTGATTGAAGGACCCGACCCATTAATTAAATATCTAACATCAACCAACATGGCCATCAAGTATAATTGCCAAAGCTGACTAATCCACATGTCGTTATGCAAGATAAGGGGCCGGAAACTTGTTTGAGTTAAGAATGAGTCAAGTCTATATCGCATTATTAACGGCAGGAATATGTCAAGAATGGGGTATCCTCTTAACTGCCGCAGGTATGTACGACATTTGTCTGCCTCCTTTTCATAACGGGAGATGATGGACCTACTACAAAGTTTGATTCATTTGTAACAGTCATGTATTATTGATTTGTTATATAGGCAGGAATAAAAATTATACCATGTGGTGAACGAATCAAAGTGTTTATCACTCCTTACATGACTAGTATTATACCAAGGCCGATGATTTACTTGCACACAGTTACACATATAGACATAATTTTGGTCTAGTCGACAAACCATGTAGATTGGCACAATATTAGGATAAGAAGATATCTATTTATAGATATTCTTGTTTTATTTCTTTTTAGGTGTTTCCTCTTGGTTCAACAGTAATGGGAATAATATCATGATGCATTATAATTAGTTATGGATGGAGAGTAGGGTTTTTTACACAGATGTGAAGGCAATGTGGTGGCTACAACAACAGTGGTAATGATAACTGCAAATTCAACAAGAGGGGTACATTGACGTGGGGTTTGGGGAATGTAGTCTGTAAGCCAAATTGTGTCGAAGTATGATCTTGTAACGATTTATGAATTAATTTGGTATTGGATCATTTGAACTTTTTTAATAATGTACATTTCATGAGAAAAACTTGTAAGAAACAAAATTAATAGGAGCACAACTTAGGCCCTGTTTATTTTCTACTTATTAAACTTAATAGTTAAGAACTTAATTATTCAGTCAAATTTCATGTTTCTTTTTTGACTTAATAAACAAAAATAACCGTCAATTACCTATATTTTACTTAATACACACAGACATTATTTATGTATTCAGCTACTTAATACACTCAGCACTTAATGACTAAAAAAAGAAACAGACCCTTATTCTTAAATCTTTTTGAATATCACTATCACATATATGGACGGTTTGACAAGTCCCGAGTGTTTAATAATGGCCCCTTTCAGCCCATGAAGCTTTTATGTCAAACATACAAATAAAATACTTTAAATGTATCAATAAATAAAAATGCTTTAACATACGAGTAGGATTTAGATGTGTAATTAATGTATTTTTAATCTCTAGCGCCTTGCTAATTAGTCACTTTGTTTTAATATATAATTTTTGTCGTATAATTATTTGTTTTTTATGCGTATGTAAATATATATATATATATATATATATATATAGGGAAAAGATAAAATGAGTCAAGCTTAATTTGAGTCCAAAAAGGTTCCATGTAACTTACACATGTGTAAGTTACATGGACCCTTTTTGGACTCAAATTAAGCTGGACTCAATTTATCTCACCCCTATATATATATATATATATAGGAGAGAGATCAAATGAGAAGGTTACTTAAGGAGAGAAGGTTGATTTTTAATTTTTTTCTTCTTTATTTTTCATTTTAATTTTTTTTTTTTTTATAGTGAAAACCCATTCCAAAAAAAAATAAAAAAAAATAAAAAATAAATCCCTACACATGTGTAGATTTTTATACCTTACACATGTGTAGATATCTACACATGTGTAAGTTGTATTTTTTTTAATTTTTTTATTTTTTAAAAAAAAATTTGATTTTTTTTTGGAATGGGTTTATGTTAAAAAAAATATAAAAATTAAAAAAAATTAAATATTAAAAAAACAAGCTAAAAAAATCAAAAATGAACCTTCTCTCCTTAAGCTACTTTCTTTCTGAATCTCTACCTATATATATATATGGAAAAGATAATAGTCCATAACTTACACATGTGTAAGTTACATGGACCCTTTTTGGACTCAAATTAAACTGGACTCAATTTATCCCACCCCTATATATATATATAGAGGATATGAGTACCACATTTGTTAACAAATTTATTATACCCAGTTATACAATATGATAAATTAATTAAAAGTTATAATATGATTTTCAAATGGGACTTAAATTAGTTTTTCTAACAATAGAGCAAAACATACATAACAAATTAATGATAAAAATACAAATGAAAAACATATTGTATAAGTTATTTGTCGAACAATAAATAACTTAATTTAAATAAAAATAAAAATAAAAAAGTTAATTTAGCATGCATGTGAATGAAAACATAGATTCCTAGGTGTGAGATTGTCAAAAAGCAATTTAAGTATGGACTTTGATGTACATTGTTTTATTCTGTTGGGTGCTGGGTGTAGTAGAATCAAAGCTTACGAAAATGTTTGTCGATCTTTTTAGTTACACCATAAAGTTTATGGATTGAGATTAGAGCTGACATATCGTGTCCGACACGACACGATAAGACACGAACACGATAAGGTTAAACACGAACACGACACGATAGCTAATCGTGTCAGTTTTTCCAAACACGAACACGACACGAATTTTAACAGGTTACACGATAAGGGACCTGTTAAGAGACATGTTAAGGGACTTGTTAAAAGGTACACGATAAAAGACCTGGTAAGGGACCTGATAAAGTATCTTATCGTGTCTTAACGTGTCTTATCGTGTCTTAACGTGTCTTATCGTGCTTAACGTGTCTTTAACGGGTCTTTAACATGTCTTTAACGTGTCTTAACATGTCCATATATATACTACTTGTCTTATCGTGTCTTATCGTGTTTTAACAGGTCCGGACCTGTTAAGACACGAATAGTATTCGTGTCTTAACAGGTCCGGACCTGTTAAGACACGAAACACGTTAAGGCCAAACACGAAACACGAAAAAACCAGGTCGTGTCGTGTCGTGCTAACATATCCGTGTCAGAAATTGCCAGCTCTAACTGAGATGCTATAAATTTGTTTTTAATTTAACCAGTAAAGTTAAGGATTTTAATATAGATAAATCCTTAACTTTACTATTAAATAAAAAATAAATAGGCGTTATATGTGTTCAATGTAGAAGTATATTCTTTTAAATTTATTTTTACTTACATTTTTTACATTTAAATTTATATATTTAATAATTTATCTTATATTAAAATGTTATAAACAATCCGCGTAATCACATCTCTCGATTTTTCTCAAATTTTCAATTTTGACTTTTCTTGACTTTTTATTATATAAATAAATATAGATTTACACATATAAATATCAATGTCGACTACATGACTAAAGATAAATATTAGCTTATAAGAAAATATTATAAATTGATACCTATAAATGTCGTACATTGGTATCCCAATACAATATTGATAATGTCGTCCAATTTAATAATATATTAGATTAGATTTTTATAAATTATAAATATTAATATTTAATAATTTATCTTATATTAAAATGTTATAAACAATCCGCGTAATCACATCTCTCGATTTTCTCAAATTTTTAATTTTGACTTTTCTTGACTTTTTATTATATAAATAAATATAGAACACATAAAAATAAAATAAAAATAAAAAAAATTAAATATTAAAAAAACAAGCTAAAAAAAATCAAAAATGAACCTTCTCTCCTTAAGCTACCTTCTCTCTGGATCTCTACCTATATATATATATATAGGAAAAAGATAAAATGAGTCCATAATTAGTCAAAGTTACATGGACCA
The DNA here is from genome assembly GCA_034093135.1 of Erigeron breviscapus. Lineage (NCBI taxonomy): Eukaryota > Viridiplantae > Streptophyta > Magnoliopsida > Asterales > Asteraceae > Erigeron > Erigeron breviscapus. The sequence continues at coordinate 64,883,143 of CM067171.1, read as the reverse complement.
TTTTTGGACTCAAATTAACCTGGACTCAATTTATCCCACCCCTATATATATATATAGAGGATATGAGTACCACATTTGTTAACAAATTTATTATACCCAGTTATACAATATGATAAATTAATTAAAAGTTATAATATGATTTTCAAATGGGACTTAAATTAGTTTTTCTAACAATAGAGCAAAACATACATAACAAATTAATGATAAAAATACAAATGAAAAACATATTGTATAAGTTATTTGTCGAACAATAAATAACTTAATTTAAATAAAAATAAAAATAAAAAAGTTAATTTAGCATGCATGTGAATGAAAACATAGATTCCTAGGTGTGAGATTGTCAAAAAGCAATTTAAGTATGGACTTTGATGTACATTGTTTTATTCTGTTGGGTGCTGGGTGTAGTAGAATCAAAGCTTACGAAAATGTTTGTCGATCTTTTTAGTTACACCATAAAGTTTATGGATTGAGATTAGAGCTGACATATCGTGTCCGACACGACACGATAAGACACGAACACGATAAGGTTAAACACGAACACGACACGATAGCTAATCGTGTCAGTTTTTCCAAACACGAACACGACACGAATTTTAACAGGTTACACGATAAGGGACCTGTTAAGAGACATGTTAAGGGACTTGTTAAAAGGTACACGATAAAAGACCTGGTAAGGGACCTGATAAAGTATCTTATCGTGTCTTAACGTGTCTTATCGTGTCTTAACGTGTCCTTAAAGTATCTTATCGTGTCTTAACGTGTCTTATCGTGTCTTAACGTGTCCTTATCGTGTCTTTACCGGGTCTTTAACATGTCTTTAACGTGTCTTAACATGTCCATATAGTGTCTTATCGTGTTTTAACAGGTCCGGATCCTGTTAAGACACGAATAGTACGTATTCGTGTCTTAACGGTCTTATCGTGTCTTATCGTGTTTTAACAGGTCCGGACCTGTTAAGACACGAAACACGTTAAGGCCAAACACGAAACACGAAAAAACCAGGTCGTGTCGTGTCGTGCTAACATATCCGTGTCAGAAATTGCCAGCTCTAACTGAGATGCTATAAATTTGTTTTTAATTTAACCAGTAAAGTTAAGGATTTTAATATAGATAAATCCTTAACTTTACTATTAAATAAAAAGATAAAATACAATATATGTGTTCAATGTTCTAGAAGTATATTCTTTTAAATTTATTTTTACTTACATTTTTTACATTTAAATTTATATATTTAATAATTTATCTTATATTAAAATGTTATAAACAATCCGCGTAATCACATCTCTCGATTTTTCTCAAATTTTTAATTTTTACTTTTATTGACTTTTATTATATAAATAAATATAGAACACATATAAAATGTCGAAATAAACAATAAAAATAAAAAACAAAATAAGAACTAGTTTGACACTACAAACTGACACACAAAAATAAAAAATAAAATAAAATAAAAATAAAAATAAAAATAAAAATAAATTATATGTGTTCAATTTACAAGTATATTCTTTTAAATTTATTTTTACTTACTTTTTTACATTTAAATTTACAAATTTAATAATATATTAGATTAGATTTTTATAAATTATAAATATTAATATTTAATATAAACACAATATGAACTCTAGATACCTATCCCAAACACAATAATAGATGATGATATACAACATCCCTATCCTAAACACAATAAGAATCACAGAACATGAGACGATCACAAAACAAAACACGATTTACAACAAATGATACTAAATTACACTTTTTAGCCCTGAATACTTAATTTATATTTATTTTTAGCCATCAACTTGAGAGAATTTTTAAAATTTTCAATCATTTAATTAATTAAAAAAATTTCAACATATGAAATATTGTCTACAAAAAGTTATTTCAAAACCTAGCACGATTTACAACAGAGGGTTACTTGAATACTAAATCCAAATCAATATGAACTCCATTCAAGATTCATTATATCTATCAATAAAAAAGGTACAAAATTTTCTACCTTTTTATATATTAGTTTTGCGTATTAATGTTTAAAGTTATAATTCTCACTTAAATCAAGAGTCTTAATTGTTATCAAAGAATATGAAAACAATCCTAATTGTTATCTAACTATCATAGGACAGATGATTGAAAATAAACCTATTCGTGTTATGGGTCCGCATCATGATCAAATACATATACTTGAATGTCAAGTACATGATCACAAGTATGTTTATATTTTAATTCTTAATTATCTTTCATAATAATATCACATTATGAGTACAACTGGTTTCAAAAAATTCTATAATAGAGGAATTATTGTAGCATGTGCCTTGTGGAATGACTACGGCAAACAATTCCATCAATATGTCTCAGCTAATAATGACAGTGACGAACCTATGATTATTGTACTACAACTTGCAAAGTATAACACTTGGAACCGTATATCTTCAAAATTATAAGCTTTTATGACTTACATGTATGAAGATCTAATATTGATAATATCGTAAACCCCGTGTCCAGTGTTGGACACGGGTCTAAAATCTAGTTTTAACTATTAAATTATAACCAAAGTCAATATTTATATATAGTTTTAAAATCTTGACTTTTGTTTTTGATTTAAGATGTCTAATAAAATTGAAAATAACTTAAGAAGATTTTCATCCAAAGTATTTCATACCAGAGTACTAATATTTATATTTATAGTTTATATTTATAAAAAAAACTAATCAACTTTTCATATAAAAGTTCCTTGTATGTAGTGAATAAAAATGTATAGTCATTTCTGTATATCTAAGTGATTAAGTAGCATAACGATCAAAGTTACTAATCGTTAACAAGTAAAATAATCAGATAGTTGCTTTCTTTTAAAACCGAAATGGGAATATGTTATTTTTTGCATGTAATTCAAAAAATAATTCAATTGGCAAGTAAAATAATTCAATTGGCAATTCTTTTTATATCTATTATGTAATGTAATTTGTATTAGTGAAGACATACCAACGGTAATTCGATAAAAACTCTGGGAATCTATAAATGATAATTGTATGATATATATATCAGGGTTAAGTATGCCGGAATGTAACTAACTATGTCTGGAAAGTTATAGTGTGCACGAATTCAAGTCGACCTATATTGTATGCACGAACTTAGTAAAAATGTTCAAATCATGTAACTTTTTGTGACCGACCAATCAAAACCTTACACGTGGCATGTTAAAAAAAAAACCTTGCACGTGGCAGCTCATATGGGCTGCCACGAATACCATGTTACATGATTTGAACATTTTTACTAAGTTCGTGCATATAATAAAGGTCGACTTGAATTCGTGCACACTATAACTTTTCAGACATAGTTAGTTACATTTCAACCTACTAAACTCTATATATAATTATCTTGAGCTTTTTTTTCCTGTTAACTTTATGTAGTCTTTTTTTTTGGTAGGTTGTGAAATATAGGTCTTTTTCATACTCTTGAGAATTTCTTTTGTACTATTAGTTAGCATTTTTCTACACATGACTTTATATTATTACGGTAATTGTTGCCCACAATTAGTTCATTTTCTAGGTCCATCTCTGACCATTAATATGCAGCCCGTCTTGAAAATATAGAATTGTGAAAATTTCTTAACTCTTTAAAGAAACACATTGTTGTTACAACAATGTACAAGTCATGTCGAAATATTCATTGAAACTAATTAAGGATGTCGCATGAGGGTGACGGGGAATTAATGATTATTTTTACTATCATTATTATTTTTGATTAATACCAACGTTAATGATTGAATAAAATTAAATTAGATGATGACCTATACGATGAAATATTTAGATCAGATAACGTCTTGTTCTTGATAAAGATCGAAGAACTATTGTTGATTTTGATTCAAATATGACGTATAATTTAGCTATAGTTACGTAGTAATTTAGGGAGCCTTTTTTTTAAATTAATTTCAAAACATTTCAATTTTATAAATAAAAGAAATTTTAAACTTATCTTCAAAGAAAATAATGAAACATTATCCATATTAATCCCATTGATTGGATAATCTTGAAATCAGGTAGTAGCAAGTGAAATCATTTCATCTCAAAGCATTTTTCTCCCGATCACATTGACATTACATTTTTCAAATTGTATAGACAAGAAACCTCGGGAGTTATGTGATGCAGTTTTCATAGCCCCAATCATAATGGTGTATATTATATTTGTCGGCTTCATACATGGTACATGTAAGCATCATTACAATTGGGGAAATTCAAAGAGATTTTGGTGCTACTAAATGCTTTCTTAACTATTAGTTAATATGAATTAATGATAGACAACTGGAGTATATATCATATATCAGTGGTATCATTCGATTATACCATCCAATCATATTCCAATACTAAGTCACCAATTTAAAAGTTACCCGATCTTTCTGTTGGACACAAGACACGCAGGGACAAATCCAATCCCTCATCTGAACTCCCCTATAACTACTATTTTGTGAGATTCAAACCTAAGAATTTAACATAGTATTGAGCCTCATCCCACCATTATGATGCCACTTGATCTAAGAGCAAGGACAAAACTACAAGTGCTTCCACAGGTTGATAGGATTAAATTGTTTGACCGCGTTCAAGGTGGATATGATATGATATACTAAGGATATTACCTAATATTAGCTATTAGTATTTTAGTCATATATATTTCATATTTTTAGTGTTTACTTATTCAATGTTTAGTATTGTTTCTATATTAACGGTTGTACATTGACTATATAAAACCCTTTCATTGTATTGATAATATTAAGAACAATTCATATCATAATAGTTTATCCATTATGAGTTGTGAAAAATAATTTTTAATTAAGTTCTGTTTATTAATAAGATAAAAAAACACAAAACTAATGCACATTAAAAACATACATGAACAGACAATATGTGCTTAATATGCATAATGTTTATTTTCTTTTAGAGCACCATGTATGGCGTTTATGGTTCGGGGTGAGATGTGGGGAGTTCCAGCATTCTCATCAATCCCTTTTCGTTTTTACACAATGCATTTATTTTCTCAAAGCCACATTCTCATATCTTCTAACTTAATGACAACTTCAACGTCAAAAATAGATCCAAGGTTCGAACATATGAGTAGAAATTTGTGTTGTTGGCTAATATAAAACAACAATTCAAGTTTATTGTAACAATGGCGTCCCTCGATCGTTTGTCTAAACAGAAGTTAAAAAATTAAAAGCATAAATCCTTGAATACAAAAGAAATGCAGAAAAAAGTTTGAAGCATTTTAATATATTTGTGTGTGAGAGAGAAAATGGGGGAGAGAGAATACGGCTGGGAACAAGTAAACAACAAAAGAAAACCCAAAGAATATTCATCATCTGCTTAAGCTGACAAAGAAGGTTCGAAAGTAGTGAAGTTTTACATGGCTAATATCCCTGAGGGATGCAAGACCTGGGGAGCTGTTCAATGTGTTGAAGGATTTCAGAGATATTGTTGGGATGTACATCGCGAGAAAAAGGAACGTCGATAGGGTCAGGTTTGGGTTTGCCAGCTTCAAAGGGGTTAAGGATTCGAAGGAGTTGGAGAAGAAGCTGAAGTATGTTAGGATGGGGAAAGAGTATTTCAGATCAATATAGCTTGGTTTGCTGCAGAAAATATAGGGATAGAGAAGGAGAAAGTCTTCAGAAACAAAGAAAACATAAACTTCAATAAAAACAATTTCAAGCCTCCAAAACAGGCCTTCTCCTTTAATGTGGGGAAATCATATAACGATATTGTTAAAAGGGAGCCTGGAAGGAAAAAAGGAAGTGGAGGTAGACATTGACGAATCTGTGTGTGGGTTGGTAGAATGCAAGAGTAGCGCTTTGGTTGGCAGGTGTAAGTCTTTTGACACTTTGGTTGCACTTCATGGGTGGCTTGGAGAGCTTGGGTTAACTGGGCTGAGGGTTAAGTATGTTGGGGGTCTGCCAATGTTCTTACAATTCATTTATGAGGAGGAGGCTCAGGACTTCATCTCCAATGCTGAAAGATGGGAGCCATGGTTCTCAAGGCTGGATGTGTGGATGGGTCAGTCCCTTCCTTTCGAACGATTAGCTTGGGTTGGTGTTTTTGGGATCCCATTACATCTAGCCGACGCTAAGGTGACCAATAAAACTTGTGAGAAAATTGGGAAGGTCATCAGTCCTTCCAATGCTAAGGAGACTGATGATAATAAGTCCGTTGAATGTGTTGGTCTGTTGATTGGGGATGGGAAACCAGTTAGCGAAAGGGTCTTTATTACATGGAGAAAAAAGAAATACAGAGTTCGGATCGAAGAAAGACAGATAGATTGGTGTCCACCCTGTGGTCTTGTTAAGGGTGATGTTCATCATTCTGGTTCGACGAATAGTGACGGAAAGCCTCAAGATTCTGATAACTTGGCCGGAAGTTTGGAGGAAGGTGAATGAACAAGGAATAATATGGAAGAGGAAGGGATGGCACGTGAGCTGCATGGGAACATGAAGACGCATGAAGAGAAATTAAATGATGTTGAAGATAACGAAAAGTTTAATAATAAATTTGTGTTTTCTATGACGGCAGATGGTCCCACTAAAGAGAAACATAAGGCGGGACCTACAAGGAATAAAGAAAGAGTGAAAGTTTCAAGATCGGATAATAACTTGGATTTATTTAATAATATTGGTGCAGTTAATTTAAGACCAAAAAAGAGGCCCAGGCCCTCTGACTTTAATTCGTTGGATGGGTTGTTGGACCAGAACGACGAGCCCAATAGCCCACATGGGATGGAGACTAATAAGGAAAGGAATAACACGGGTGAGAAAAGTGAGACCCAAACCCCCAGGAAGATGAAACTATTCAAGGTTCCAAGGGTGACAAAGAAATCTTGGAGGAGAACCAGGTGGATACAGATATGTTAGAAGAGGAAGTTCAAGATACTATGGATTTTGGAAGAATTGTGGGTGTCAATTTAGAAAAGGCCAAGGAGAAAGTCAAGAAAACCATTGAAATTGAAGGTATGAACTCTGTACATCAATGAATATACTATCAATTAATATCAGGGGGTTACAGGGGTTGGGAAGGCGGAGTGGATTAAAGAAGTTAAAAACAAAGAAAAGGTTTCCTTTATTGCCATCCAAGAAACTCAAAGTGGGGATATCCCCATGGAGTTAGTTCGAAATTATTAGGGGAATGGTGATTGTGAATTCGATTTTGTGGAGGCAAGTGGGAGGTCTGGTGGACTTCTTTGTCTATGGGATCCCAAAGTTTTTAAAAAAAGTGATTGTATTAAGGATGGTAACTATCTCTTGATTAAAGGAAAATTCAAAGGCTATAATGAGACGGTGTTTATTGTAAATGTCTATGCCCCTCAAAGCAACAGGGCAAAAAAAGAATTATGGGATAAGTTAGCCGAAGCAAAAAGGGGTGATGCTGGTTTGTGGTTTTTGGTTGGGGATTTCAACGTTGTTCGTGAGGCTGATGAAAGAAAAGGCCCTGTCTTTAAGTCACATTGTGCTAGAGCCTTTAATACGTTTATCAATATAGCTTACCTTCATGAGTTTGTTATGAAAGGTAGTAAATTCACGTTTATGATGGAAGGCGAGAGGGGGAAGAAACTAAGTAAGATTGGCAGGTTGCTCGTGGGAAGGGAAGTGGTGGATAGTTGGCCTGGTGCTTGTTTTAGAGCACTGCCTAGAAGGTTCTCGATCATAATCCGATATTATTATCATTGATTGATAGAAATTTCGGTCCTAGACCTTTTCGTTTTTTCAATTCATGGATGAGCAAAGATGATTTTGAAGAGACTATTGAAGAGGCGTTCGAGACTTTCCAAGGTGTGGGTCAGCCGGATGTGGTTCTCATGCTTAAATTCAGGTGGCTGAGGGAAAAATTAAAGAAGTGGAGAGAAGAAATTAAGAAAAAAGATGAAGAGGAAGCTGAGTTATGTCGGTTGGAGCTTGAGGAATTGGATTCGAAAATGGAGGAGGAAGAATTATCTGAAGAAGAAATATGGACCAGAATGGAGTGCAAAAAGAAAATGTATGAATTGGAGTTTAACAAGGTTCAAGATTTGAAGCAAAGATCAAGAATCAAGTGGGCGATTGATGGCGACGAAAACTCCAGTTTCTTCCATGGACAGATTAATAACCGAAGGGTATGTAACAACATTCCTGGGTTACTGGTTGATGATAAGTGGGTCACAAAACCCTCTGTCATTAAGTGTAAAGTGTTGGAGTTCTATAGAAACAAGTTCCAGGAAGAATGGCTAGATAGACCAAAAATGTTTTGTGATCTAGGCCCAAAAATTAACGAATCTGAGGCGGATAATTTAGTCGAAAGATTTAGTAGGTTGGAGATTAAAGAAGTTGCAAAAAGAAAATGTATGAATTGGAGTTTAACAAGGTTCAAGATTTGAAGCAAAGATCAAGAATCAAGTGGGCGATTGATGGCGACGAAAACTCCAGTTTCTTCCATGGACAGATTAATAACCGAAGGGTATGTAACAACATTCCTGGGTTACTGGTTGATGATAAGTGGGTCACAAAACCCTCTGTCATTAAGTGTAAAGTGTTGGAGTTCTATAGAAACAAGTTCCAGGAAGAATGGCTAGATAGACCAAAAATGTTTTGTGATCTAGGCCCAAAAATTAACGAATCTGAGGCGGATAATTTAGTCGAAAGATTTAGTAGGTTGGAGATTAAAGAAGTTGTATTCTCTTGCGGTGATGAGAGGGCCCCAGGGCCCGATGGTTTCAATTTCAGATTTATAAAGAAGTATTGGGATAGGTTCGATAATGACTTTTTAAGGATATTTAATAGATTTTTCGACTCTGGTGAAATTAGTAGGGGCTGTGGTTCGGCATTCATTACCCTAATCCCAAAGACTAAGGATCCAGGCTGCCTGGATGATTATAGACCGATAACTTTGGTCGGATGTATTAACAAAGTTATTTCTAAGGTTCTGTGAATCGTCTTAAAAGAGTTCTGGGCAATTTGATTTCAGACACTCAAACGGCTTTCTTGAGTGACAGACTTATTCTTGACGGACCCCTGATCGTGAATGAAGCTATTTCGTGGGCTAAAAAAAAAGAAGAAGATGTTTATATTGAAAGTGGATTTTAATAAAGCATATGATAATGTGATTTGGGGTTTTCTGATCAGCACTATGCGGAATTTGGGCTTCCCAAACCGGTGGTGCAATTGGGTACAAGGTATTCTATCATCGGCTAGAGCGTGTGTTGTGGTGAATGGATCTCCAAAGTTTGAGTTCCATTGCAAAAAAGGGATGAGGCAGGGTGATCCATTATCCCCATTCCTTTTTTTACTTGTTATGGAGGTCCTTTCGGTCATCACAAAAAGAGCTTGTGAGGCTGGGAAGATAAGTGGGATACAACTTCCTAACCAAGGTCCAATTCTTTCTCACTTACTATATGCTGACGATTGTATGTTTATGGGGGAATGGAATGAGGAGAACCTTAAACAGGTGACTTATCTGTTAAGGGTTTTTCACATTGTTTCTGGTTTGAAGATTAACTTAAATAAATCGTTTTTGTTTGTGGCTGGGGTTGAAAACAATGAGGTAAGTAGGCTGGCGGGTCGTTTCAAATGTAAGGAAGGTACTTTCCCTTTTGATCATCTGGGTATAAGGATTGGTGGAAATATGAACCGAATTGCTAGTTGGGACTTTTTGTTCAATATATTTGAATCTAGACTAGCTGTTTGGAAGTCGAGATGTATTTCGATGGCTGGTAGGGTGGTCTTGATCAAAGCTGTTATGGAGAGTCTGCCCACTTATTACTTTTCTTTTTTCAAAGTCCCGGAGAAAGTAATAAATGTGTTAGAGTCAATCATTCGAAGGTTCCTGTGGAATGGTACGGGTGACACCAAGAAGATACTTTGGGTTTCGTGGGAAAAGGTCACTACTCCTATTAAATCGGGGGGTTTAAGACTGAATAAACTAAAGGACGCTAATATAGCGCTGCTTTCTAAATGGATGTGGAGATATAAGAATGAACATGGGGCTCTGTGGAGAAAAGTGATCGACTCTATTCACAACACGAAAAGATGTTGGGAGATTTTGCCCAGTAACAGTGGGGTATCGGGGGTTTGGAGATCAATTGTGAAGTGTATTGGTAAAGTAAAAATGGAAGGTGAGTCTTTGGTAGGGTGTTTCAAAGGTGTTTGTGGGTTAGGGGATCAAGTACGTTTCTGGCTCGACAAATGGGCTGGTGATCAGCCTTTACGATGCTCATTCCCTTTACTGTTCAAACTCAAAAAAGAAAAGGAGTGTCTTGTCAAAGAAAGAGTTGTTGTAACGACAAATGTTTTTGGGTCAGAATGTCTATGGTCACGATCACCATCGACTTATGAGGAGCTTGAGGAATCGGAAGGACTAGGAAGATTGATGAGTGGGGTCGTTCTTAACCAACGGAAAGATAGATGGGTATGGACAGGTAGTAAAGACATCAGCTTCTCAGTTAGGAAAGTCAAAGAATTCCTGAGAAAAGGGAACGGTCAAGATGAGAATCTCGTGTTTAAATGGTCAAGATGGGTGACGAAGAAGTGCAACATCTTTATGTGGCGGGTATCATTGGATAGAGTACCGACTTTGGTTGCCTTGAGAACTAGGAACTGCAACTTTGGCAGTGTGGTTTGTGGTATGTATCAGGAAGGGGAGGAAACCATTGATCATATTTTATGCTCCCGTGAAATCGCCTTGGATATATGGTACAAAGTTGGTATATGGTGCAAGGTTAACCCAATTTTTCTTTTTTTGGTTAAAGACTTATTCTCTATAGAAGAACGTATGGGGTTAGGAAAAAAAGGGAAAAAAGTGTTTAAAGGTGTGGTCTTTGTAGCATGTTGGTGTATTTGGAAGGCGAGGAATGAATTGAAATTCGAAGGCAAGAATATTGATGTGGAGAAGGTCATTCACGAGTTTAAGACTACGAGTTACTTATGGTACAAAAATCGATAGAGTCATTGATCAATTAGTTGGCAAGATTGGAATCTCTTTAATGTATAATTGTAATTATTAGTGCTTGTATACATGTCACTTCACATTTTGTGGTAGTTTGGCGACTTGTGAATAAAAGTTACTTTTCAAAAAAAAAAACTCTTATTATTTTTAGAAATGTTGAAAGTATCTCTATGCAATATGATATAAATACTCCCTTCTATTTTTCTAAATCATCCTCTTCTTTATTCACTATTTTAATTATCTCCACTACTATACCTAAAATACCCTTGATAAAATAAATTACACCATCAGCCTCTCAACACTTAAAATAACTACACTAATCATTATATCAATTACATTTAAATCAATAGCCTACACTACTCGTACATTTACATCAATAGCCTACACTACTCGCCGTCATCATCATCAGTCGCCGCCGCCACACCCGTCACCGCCACATTGCCGCCACCGCCGTCGCATTGCGTGGGTACCATGCTAGTATTTTCTAATCTATATATAAGTTTACACTAGTTTCTTGGAAATCACACACTTTACCCCTTTTACATATTTCTATCATTTAATTTTTTAAAATATCGACATTGCCCCATTTATATCAATAACCTAAATCAGTAGTCAATGCTATCATTATCACCACTAGTCGCTGTCATCATCATACCACCGCCACCGTATTGCACGATTACCCCTCTAATATTTGTACTTAAATTTTTTTGCAATGTTTAATGTTAAATTATAGGTTTACTACACACTTTATTTTTAATTAAAATAAGAAAATGTGTTTTTAATGAAATACAACGAGTGTGTTTCTCTCATAATAGCCCAGGTACGGCGTGTACGTGGTTTAACTCGTTATACTCATGTAACCATTTTATATCCATTTTCTGCCCGTACTAAAAAATTAGATTGAGCAGTGATACAAGATGACACTGGTTACATGTGACCTTTTGGGTCCTCTTGGTTCTTAGGTGTTGCCCTTTATATTTTATTGTAACAACAAATCCTATTCTACTCTATAAACTTCATGAAAACATCATTATATATCAGAATTTCAACTATGGTCATCTTTCCACATAAACTAACATTATGTCACACCCCGACTAAGGCAGAAAACTCGGGGTGCAGGATAAGCACACGCACACATGGATGTTACATAGGAATAACTAAATGAGTTCATAGATTAACCATAAATTGTCTGAATACATAGTTCAAATAAGCAAAACATAAGTCATAACGCATAGGTTCAATAGCATTTAAATAAAGCATAAGATAAGTTCCCACGCAAGGGAAACGACAAGGCATATTGCCAACTAACATAAAGAAGTAAACATGCAACACTCCAAGTCCTAAGCCTGAAGTCTGCTACAAGTCTCATGCTACCATCCTAGCCACGATTTGCTTGATTACCTGAAAGGATACTTAAAAACGTCAACACAATTGTTGGTGTAGCACCCCGAGCTAGGCTCGAAATATTACCGAAAAGATATAGCGTATGCATGGGATTATCGTAGAACAAGACTAAATGAATAAAAGGGATTCGGTGAATCCAAACATCAAATACAAAGTACAAAATCCACAAGGAGCAAGTAACAATCAAACGTTTACAAAAGGATTATCAAAAGATGGCTATCGATCCTAAGCATAAAGCAAAATAGTGGGCAAATGAATCCTGGATCCATCAAAGTCCAAGCCCGAGCTCTAACACAAGCAACAATCAACCATCACGTCTTGGATTCTCTGGAATACCTGAAAAGTGTAGTAAACAAGGTCAACGCTAGGTTGGTGAGTTCGTAGTAATAGCTCGCAAGGAACCATCATCCATTCAATACGTAATAAGAACAAGATAAAGGCAAGTAACAACTTACGAGACGCCCATATACTACACATGAACGCAAATTAGGTTTGCTCAATGCACAACCTAGTCATATACATAAGTATTCGTACAAGGAACTACACAAGATAGTTAGAGAACGTGAAATAAGTGTGCACAAGTAATAGTTCGCCATTAAAAGTATCATATGTAATCCACCACGTCAACAATATAACAAACACTCACAATGTCATCGAGTATATAATACTCGGGTGTACGTCGTACCAAGTCAATTCATCAAGTATATATAATACTTGGGTGTACGTTGTGCCATATCAAATCATCAAGTATAAAATACTTGGGTGTACGTTGTGTAAAATCAAGTCATCAAGTATAAAATACTTGGGTGTACATCGTACCAAATCAAGTCATACATAACCAATCCATTCACAAGTCCTACGTACAACAACTCAACCAAAACCACAATGCACATACACTTCATACGACTTTACATTCAAGGAATCATAGATGCTTATATATAGGGTCACCCGCAACCTTCCCACCACATCTATAACTCTTTGAAGGCATCATCGTCTTCCAAGTATGTACAACTATCCTAATTATAAACATAAGTATAACCGTGTGCAATATAAACCAAACAATCAATCAAACCGGCAATCAAACAATCAAACAAGCATGTGTACACTTTTCAGCCCGAATCTCAATCGAGTAGGGGACTACGGAACTCACCTTTGTCGAGCAACAAGTTATAATTAAGCTACAAATGTCCAACGATCGCCTCGTCTCCGCCACCTATCATTATGTTTAAAATACACATTATTTTACAAAGATTAGTTAACCTTTCATGTTCATATAAACTCTTGGTTTGCACACTCGACTTTGAACAGTCCACATGACTAGTATAGGACTCCATAGGAGCTAAGGAATGACTCGATTGAAAGCTCAACACGGCCCAAGGATTAAGAAAATAAAGCTAGATACAAAACAGAAAATTGAATTATGGAAGGCAGCGTCTGGAACGGTGGTACCACCGTCTTAGACGGTGGTCTGAATAAGTGTCTTTCAACGTCTGAGCATCAAACCAGCGTAAGACAAATCTTGGTGGGCGTAAAGGTGTTCTAGGTGTAACAACCCTACTTTTTAACATTTATATATGTTCTAGTTATGTTGTCTATGATCCCGCAAGCCATAGTTATACTTGAAGCTAGTAGATAATGCCCCTAAATTAGCAATCTAAAGCTATTGTTCAGTTCTAAATTTAATTTATAAAATGCCATTGAACAAAAATTTTATTGATAATTAATCAAGTTATAAATGATAAAGTGAGCCTCACGAGTTGAGATATCGATCAAAAATTCTTGCAAATGTTCAACAAATCAATCACCAAACCAATTTAAGTAAATATGACATGAGAATAAAGATTTCTATCTCAAAGTATATTTACAAATTAATATGTACATAAAAGTGTTTAAATAACAATAAGTATATATATATGCTTAAAAATAAATACAAGTTTATAAATAAAGGTTTATATAACAAATTAAAAGCACAAAAATATATACATACATACATATATACACGACATATATATATATATATACACATGCTAGAATAAAAATTAACTTATACTACAAACTAACACATTTAACCTTACAAAACATATATACACTTACATCTAACATACATATACATTTTATACACAAATTTTATAAATAAAAAAAAAAAAGAGAAAAACCCTTCAAAACCCCTTTGAGGCCGCCCCCCCTTTCCCCCATACACTTTCACCAATCAACCATTAACTAATCTTACACTCCCAACACAAATCACTTACACCATTTTTCACACACACAACTCATTTCTCTCTCAAAAACCTCTTCTCTTCTCCTTTTCTTCTTCTCATTTTCGGCCAACACAAACAAAGAAAACACCAACAAAAATCAAGTTAAACACTTAATAATAATAAGGATTAAGTTAGATTACTAAAGGGTTATATTAAGCAAGGGTTTAAGGATTGTTTTTGGGTTAGATTAAGGGTTGTTGGAGGCTTCAAGAGTCACGAAAATTCTGCCCATTTTTCACCATCAAAACCAAGTTCAAGAGGGTATAATCTTCATCCTTTTTACTAGATCTAATCTTGTTTTTGTTTATATTCAAAGGTTTTATCAAAAACTCATACTTTCTTCTTGTTTTCTTTGTAATATACACTTAATGAGGGCAAAGTTGATAGGATCTTTCTTTCCATGCTCATGCATGTCGAATCTAAGAAGAAAAATCCAAGGATTCAACAAGTTTAAGACCCAAAAGTGTTGTTATAGATTAGTAGCTTTTAAAGTGATTTTCCTTTTGATAGATCTATATGTTTTTGTATGTTTTTGAAAATATATTCTGAGATTTTTCATTAAAAAGATGTTTTTATGTTGTTGAATGTTAGATCTATAAAAGTTGATATTAAAAAGTGTTGATTTGAATGCATGTATGCTAGATTTAAGAAAGTTGGATCTTTTGTTGGATTATGAGATGGATATGGACTTGTTATAAGTGAAAAATATGTTAATATTCTGGAAAAATTTATGAAATAACAAAGAGACAAAGCTTGGACCAAAACTAGTAAAAATAAGCTTGAAATCACAAACCGAAAACATGCAAAAAGCTATTTTGAGCACACACTTGCACCATAATCAAAGGACAAGAAAAATATATTAAACCTACTGGAAATAAGTTGAAATAAAAGTATAAAACTCAAGTCTTTTGGTTCATGACAACAATAAGCTCAAAAATCACCTTTTCGGGTCAAATAATCACTAACCGAAAGCACTAAATTTCACATATCACACCACCACCACTATCACGAATTTGGACACCAAAATATAATGAACTTTCTGTAAATATTGAAATAAGAATGAAAATCCATTTTGAAGTACCTTAATAGCTTAAGAAATGAGGCTAAAATCACTATTTCGGTAAACGATTTTTAATCATAAAATCCTCAAAATGAGCAAGACACAAGAGAGGTTGAATTGATATGATTTTGTATTGATAAAAGTTGCCTAAAAGGCCTGGGATTTTTGGCTAAAATGTTTAGTGATGATTTCTAAGAATTTCCATGAATTATTGAATTTAAATGGTAATTAAAAGACATAAAAAATCAATAAATAAATTATGTAAATCAAGAATGGGGTTAAAACATCATAACCATTGATAAAAATAACTAAAACCTACTGGAAAAAAAATAGTTAAGAGTCAAGAGGCATGTGTTACATAATTTAAAGATAAATAATTAAGTAAAAATAACTAATTAAATATTATTATTAAAATTAATGGAAAATACACAAATAAAAGTATAAAACATGAAATTATAAATTAAGGAGCATTTATATCAGAAGATAACTCAAATGAAATTATTCATAATTTATAAAGGCAATTATGACACTTAAAAGTATTTTTAAGGAATTATTTAGTAAATAAATCAATAAAGTGAATAAATAAGTAATTAAATATTATTAAACTAAATAAGTAATTACAAATCAGAAAATATACATAAATATTAATATTATAAGACCACTAATGTCAAATATTATCACTAATCAAAGTATACAATGGAGACCATATAAATCAAAGCCAAACTACCGAAATTCCAATAAACATACAAAAACGTTTAATGAGAAAACAACTCCTACCACCAAACCTCTTTTAACCAAATAATGAGAGCATCATAATGCACTTAAATTCCACAATTAAGTAACAACCAAAGATGGGCAAGTCTACTAGCAAACATCTCATGATCTAGCACACTAGTTCATGCTACACACTCTTACATTGTGTATATAAATACCATGGTTTAGGCTTGCTTGGGGAGCAACACGACTAGACGAAGACCTCGCATTTGATCAGCCCCTAACACTCTCAAATCAAGTGAGTCATAGCCCTTTCAAACTCTTTTATGTGTTTTACTTTCGGGGTGAAAAGCATGATAAATAAAATTGCTTTATATATATGAATGATTCTTGAAAGAATGATTATGAAATGGGATGTATTGTATGTTCAATGTGTTATATGTTATACGATGAGCTTGAGTTCTGTCAAACTGTATCACTTCGGTACACTACTATTAACTCCGAAAGGGGAGGCCTGTAGTTAGAGGGTTGCGCAACTAGGAATCGTCCACTCACCCACTAAATAGGTAACGGTGGAATGTTTGGTCTGCCTTTGTGGCCACCTTCATTGCCAGTCCGACCCGAGCGGTGCTCTAATCTACTTTATATATTATTGGTCGTCTCCATGGCACGACCCCAATTGTGATTAAAGCACTTGATTGACAGCTTGTGCTATGAAATGAAATATTATGTTGTTTGGGACATGTAAATGGTCTTAGTAGTGGCTCAAGCATATACTCATCGAATTATGCCTTTGGGCTGAACGGAAATATTATTATTAAAATTAATGGAAAATACACAAATAAAAGTATAAAACATGAAATTATAAATTAAGGAGCATTTATATCAGAAGATAACTCAAATGAAATTATTCATAATTTATAAAGGCAATTATGACACTTAAAAGTATTTTTAAGGAATTATTTAGTAAATAAATCAATAAAGTGAATAAATAAGTAATTAAATATTATTAAACTAAATAAGTAATTACAAATCAGAAAATATACATAAATATTAATATTATAAGACCACTAATGTCAAATATTATCACTAATCAAAGTATACAATGGAGACCATATAAATCAAAGCCAAACTACCGAAATTCCAATAAACATACAAAAACGTTTAATGAGAAAACAACTCCTACCACCAAACCTCTTTTAACCAAATAATGAGAGCATCATAATGCACTTAAATTCCACAATTAAGTAACAACCAAAGATGGGCAAGTCTACTAGCAAACATCTCATGATCTAGCACACTAGTTCATGCTACACACTCTTACATTGTGTATATAAATACCATGGTTTAGGCTTGCTTGGGGAGCAACACGACTAGACGAAGACCTCGCATTTGATCAGCCCCTAACACTCTCAAATCAAGTGAGTCATAGCCCCTTTCAAACTCTTTTATGTGTTTTACTTTCGGGGTGAAAAGCATGATAAATAAAATTGCTTTATATATATGAATGGTTCTTGAAAGAATGATTATGAAATGGGATGTATTGTATGTTCAATGTGTTATATGTTATACGATGAGCTTGAGTTCTGTCAAACTGTATCACTTCGGTACACTACTATTAACTCCGAAAGGGGAGGCCTGTAGTTAGAGGGTTGCGCAACTAGGAATCGTCCACTCACCCACTAAATAGGTAACGGTGGAATGTTTGGTCTGCCTTTGTGGCCACCTTCATTGCCAGTCCGACCCGAGCGGTGCTCTAATCTACTTTATATATTATTGGTCGTCTCCATGGCACGACCCCAATTGTGATTAAAGCACTTGATTGACAGCTTGTGCTATGAAATGAAATATTATGTTGTTTGGGACATGTAAATGGTCTTAGTAGTGGCTCAAGCATATACTCATCGAATTATGCCTTTGGGCTGAACGGAAAATTATTATTATTGTGGATGGAAATTTATTGATTGAACATACGGTTTGGGTACGGATATTATGAACGACATTCTTGGAAACTATAAGATTTACTACTTCATAATTTGAATTGGTTGTACGTATATTTGGTAGAATAAACCTATGAACTCACTCAACTCTCGTAGTTGACACTTTTTCTTCATGCTTTTCAGGTCTAGGGCAGTAAGTTAGCTTGGACCGCCTCATGGATGATGTGTTATTTGTTGCATGTTGGACTAGTAATGCGAACATTTGATCTTTTGATAATGAATTTGGTTATGTAATGTTTATTAAACGTCAACTTAAACTTGTAACCTTTTGAATTTGAATGGCATTTGAAACTTTATGGTGATGTTTTATATTTAAATCTTTTGTACCATGTCGTTCTGTGACATCTCGTGTTCCGCCTTAGTCGGGGTGTTACAGAAAAATTGTATCAGAGACAAGGTTATAGAGAATTTTGCTATAACCTACGTATTTTCAAAAACGAGTCGAATATTTCTTAAACAATTGAGTCGATCATAAAGTATTCTTGTTTTACTTATGCATAGCCTGATCAACTATGCCTAACTAAAAATTTAATATGGAATGATCGAAATGGTTGTCTAAGGAATATTCAAAATGAGTCTTTTGAAAATAAGCTTTAAAAACGATTCTTGGTGCAAAAGATACATAACCAAATCCGATGTTTGCATTACCTATTAGAACCCTTAGTTAATACCCCCACTTGGCTAGTACTACTTTGTCCATTTAGATATAATACATGAGAGCTATGCCCAAGTTGAATCCTAGTCATTACTTTAATTATAAATGGATATGTTGGTCGTGCGAGTCGAGTTGGTCGTCGGTTGTGGATGGTCGTGTCGTTGTTTAGTTTGTGAGTCCCTTTAACTTCGAGATGGTTTACCAATGAAAGTGTAAAATATAACAAGTCTAATAATCACTAGATTTGGACTAGTATTACTTGTAAATAAAGATGCAAGATATATAAACAAAGTAATACAAGACTTAAAGCAATAAACAAATAAAGTGGACCATTATGTATGTTTCATGGTATTTCATTTATTGATGTGTAAATAAAATACAAGGTTGTTGCGGAATCAAGATAACACAATTAAGTGTGTATCCTAACAACCTATGAGTTACAATATGATCTATATTTGTCAAATAGCTCTTTAGGATCGAGATACTTAAAGTTGTGAAGTATCCCTGTTTAAGATCGAGAGTATTTGGACAAATTCACTAAATGCAAAAGGAATGCTTAAAAGTATTTTTGTCAAGGAAATGACTTTGTATTTATAGGCAACAAATTCACCAGTGAATTTGTGTCGTACAAATATGGTTGGCATACATTTAATGATCCGACAAGAACATTAAATGTATTGGATAAGGAATAAGGATAAAGTCACATCAAGTGCAAGTGTATCCTTTTATCCAACCACCTTAACACACGTATACTTTTTTAAAGAACAAGTGGATTGTTCTTTGGAAAGTGTGTTAAAGGCAAAAGTCAATCCTCGATATTAGTGTTCAGACTTGTAGGATCTAGAACACTAACAATCCTACAGTGTGCAGATCTGGTAAGACTTTCCAGTGGACTCCGCCATTTGTTAAGTCTTCTTCCTTCAGACTTCAGTCTTTAACTTCAGTCAGAATGTCTTCAGTAGAGTAGATCTGGACTGGGGTGAAGTCTTCAGTGAGCTAATCTGGAGAATGCTCCAGATTACCTATACAAGTAAATGCTCACTAGTCTTCAAATTATTTCTGGACAAATCTTTAGAGGGACTCCAGATTCCAAGTCTGGAGTAGGTCCAGTAGAGAAACGTTTTCTGGTCAGATCTTCAGTGAGGCTCCAGTAGTCGGGTCTGGAGCGAGACCAGCAAAACAAGTTTTCTTAACAAACCTAAATAAGTTCCAGTAGTCCAGTCTGGAGCCAGTCCAGTAAGTCTGGACTAATCTGGACCTAACAAATTCCCCCTATTTGTTTAGAAATAATGCAAGTGTTTTCAGACTTATAGATATACAAATTTGTATGTCTGGAAAACACTTTGGTCGATTTAAGTCTAAAATCTAAGTTACTGGAAAACACTTTATAGATCATGAGTGTTTTCAGTTTCATCTTTTAAGTTCTAACTTAGACTAAATCTGGTCATTTACTTATAAAAATAAAAAATTGCAACTATTATTACTTTCATCAAAAAGGAAAATAATTACAACTTTCATAACACTAAATACAATAAGTACAATGATAAGAGTTTAGGCCCTTCTTCTCGATGAATGTCCTGGTGCATCTTCAGTGGCCTTCCTCTTTGGAGATGGAGATGATGGAACAGACACTGGTGGTCTCAGACCCAACACAGCTTCCATTTGTTGAATTCTCTTTCAGACCTTCTCAATCCTCTTCATAAAGGCCTTCACATCTGGAGAGAGATCAGTCTTACCCTTAAAAGTCAACCCAATCTCCTTAGTTCAGTCCATCCAAAAGCTTGGACTGCAGTATCTTTCCTTTCATCAGTAAAGTTACCCTCTCCTGGTCAACTTCACATTAAATCTGGTCATACCTTGATGATTTTCAGCCAGTTTGATTTCAGCATTTACAATCTTTCTTGCATTGGCCCTGAAATTCATCATTTCATCATATTTAACCCTCTGCTTAGCCAACTGTACCATTTCTTCAGTATCCCTGGATACACCACTCTGTTGTCCTTCAGTGGACTGGTATTCTTGTCTATTGATCTTCAGAGTGGTATCCAGAGGAATAAAGGTGCTAACATCACCATCTTTTATTGCCTTCAGTTGCTTGGCAGTAAGCTTAGGTAGACCAGTCATTCTCTTCCTGTATTCCACTTCCAGAGCAGCAGCATTTTTTCTTTTTTCTTCTGGAGGCTTACCAGCTCCTCCTTTCTTTGTCTGATCAACTCTGGAATGGACACACCATATATCAATGAGTCATATACCTGTTCTTCTTCAGCATAGAACGAGCGTATATGAACATCATTCAGTGCATCAAGACACTGATGAACTCTTGGGTCATCTTTCATCCTTTTGAAAACTTCAATATTTACGCCTAACCTGCCAGCGTTGTAGGAGTCCAGAGTACCCATTGTTGCCATATCCCTATGATGGGCCAGCAGTTCATCTCTTTGATTATTCTTGAATATTTCAATCTTATGCACTGTTGTTGTAACTTCCTAGATGTTTCATTGTCAACATCTTCAGTCTGTTCTTCCTTCTTCACCAGATACAACCTTTTCTTTTCCTTTAACCGCCTTCAGTGTGGTAGGAATATCTGGGAAGCTTTCGAACTGGGGCTCACTGGCTTCAGTACCAGCAGCCTCTTCCAAAGTTCTCTGGGCTAAACGTGCACTGGCATCAGTACCAGTCACATGCCTCTGTTGCACAACACTTTCAGTAGCAACTGCCCTTACAACCTCTTCTTTTCTCTTCCTTGTTAACTCTTGGTCACCAGTTGATGGAACTGACAATTTTCCCCCTTTGGAATGATCTCTAGTCCTGGACTTCAGATCATTCCACAACTCTTCCATCATATGCCTGTCTAGTGAGCCAAATGGTTCTGCCTTGTGTTGTGTTTTTTTTTGGTTTGCCCCCCCCGACCCCCCCCCCCCCCCCCCCCGCCCCCCCCCCCCCCCGCCCCGATTCCCCCGCACCAACCCCCCCCATCCCCCACACCCCCCCCCCCCCCCCCTCCCCCCCCCCCCTCCCCCCCCCACCCCCCCCCCCCGCCCCCCGCCCCCCCGCCCCCAGCCGTAAGAAAAACCCCCCCCCCACCCCCCCCCCCCACCCCCCCCCCCCCCCCCCCCCCCCCCCCGCCACCCGCCCCGCCCCACAGTCCCCCCCCCCCCCCCCACCTCCCCCCCCCCCCCCCCACCGGAACCCCCCCCCCCCCCGCCCCCCCCCGCCCCCCACGCCGACCACCCCCCCCTCCCCGCCCAGAGGGACACCCTCGAACACGGGCCCACCGCCCCCCCCCCCCCCCCAGCTCCGCGCTCTCCCCGCCCCAACCACCGCCCCCCCCACCCCCCCCCCACCCCCCCCGCCCCCCACCCCACCCCCCCCCACGCCCCGAAGAGAATACCCCCTGTAAATCGCCGGCCCCCCCCACCCCCCCCCCGATAGCCGCCCCCCCCCCCCCACCCCGCGGCCCCGCCCCCCCCCCTCGCCCCCCCCCCCCCCCCCCCCCCCCCCCCCGCAGTGTTCCCCCCTCACCCCCCCACCCCACCCCCGCCCACCCCCCCCCACTGCCAACCCCCCCCCCCCCCCCACCCCCCCCCACAAGACCCCCCCCACCCCCCCCCCCCCCCCCCCCCCCAGTCCCGCACCCCGCGCGCCCCAACCCCCCCCCCCCCCCCCCCGCCCCCCCCCCCCGCCACCCCCGCCCCCCCGCCCCCCCCACACCCCCCCCCCAAACGCACCCCCCGCCCCGCCCCCCCCACCCCCGCATCCCCCCCGCCCCCCCCCCCCCCCCGCCCCACCCCCCCCCCCGCCCCCACCGGCCTCTCCCCCCCACCCCCCACCCCCGCCCCACCCCCCTCCCCCCCCAACCCCCCCTCCCCCCCCCGCCGCCCCCCACCCCCCCCACCGCCACCCGCCCACCGTCCCCCACAGCCCACCCCACCCCCCCCCCCCCCGCGTACCGCCCCCCCCCCTCCCCCACACCAACCCCCTCCCACCCCCCCCCCCGCGCCCCCGCGCCCCACACACTACGACCCCACCCCCGCCCGCGCCCCAACCAGGAGCAGCCCCCAACCCCCCCCGGCCACCCCCCCCCCCCCCCCCCGCCCCGCCCCCCCCACTCCACCCCCCCCCCGCGCCCCCGCCCCCCCCCCCCCCCCCCCCCCCCGAAGGCCCCCGCCAACCACACCCACGGAATCTCCCACCCCCCCCGCCCGGACAACCAGAACACCCCCCCCCCCCCCCAACCCCCGCCCCCCCCCCGACCCCGCCCACACCCCCACCGCCCACCCCCCCCCACACCCGACCCCAAAGGCGCCCCCACCCACACCCCCCCCCCCCCCACCCGCAACCACCCACCCGTGCCCCCCCCCACCGGGCCCCCGCACCCCCCAACCCGCACCCCCCCCCCCCCCCCCCCCCCCCCCCCACCACCGCACCCCCGCCCCCCCCCCCCCGCCCCGCCCCGAGGGTGCCCCCCCGGGCCCCCCCCCCCCCCCAGCCCCACCCCACCCACCCCCCCTCCGCCCCCCCCCCCCGCCCCCCCCCCCCTCCACCCCCCCCGACCACCCCCCAACAACCCCACCCCCGCCCAAACCCCCCCCGCCCACACCCCCCCCCCCCCCCCAGGTGGATGAAAAAGACGAAGGAAATAAAACCCCCCCTCCCCCCCCCCCCCCCCCCACCCGCCCCGACCCCCCCCACCCCAATGCATGCGCCCCCCCCCCCCCCCCAACCCGGCCCCCACCCCCCCCCCCCGCCCCCCCACCCAAAACCCCCCCTCACTCCAAACACCCCCCCCCCCCGCCCCCTTAACCCACCCGCCCCCCGCCCCAGTCCCCACCGCCCCCCCACCACCCCCCCCACCCCCCCCCCCCACCCCCACACCCCCACCCATGAACCCCCGCCCCCCCCCCACCCGCCCCCGCCCCAACCCCCCCCCCCCCCCACCACCCCCACCCACCCCCCCCCCCCCGCCCCCCCCCCCCCCCCCCCCCCCCGACGACCCCCACCCACCCCCCCCCCCCCCACCCCCCCCCCCCACCCCCCCCACCCCCCCCCCCCACCCCCCCCCCCCCCACCCCCACCCCCCCCCCCCCCCACCCCCACCCCCCCCCCCCCGCCCCCCCCCCCCCCCCCCCCCCCCACCCCCACCCCCCCCACCCCCACCCCCCCCCCCCACCCACCCCCCCCCCCCCCCCCCCCCCCCCCCACCCCCCCCCCCCCCGCCCCCCCCCCCCCCCCCCCCCCCCCCCCCACCCACCCCCCCCACCCCCCCCCCCCCCATCTCTAGTCCTGGACTTCTCATTCTTCCATCATATGCCTGTCTAGTGAACCAAAAGTTCTTCCTTGTTCTGGCAAGGAAGCAGTCATACCAGTCTTGAGTGCCTGGACCCTTTTAATATTTTCAATTGCTTCTGGCAAGTCCTTTGGCAGCTCAACCTCAATCATCTTCACAACTTCTGGCAACATCACATCCTGAAATGATCTAAGGATAGATCCAGATATTTCTTCAGTGATCTCTTTCAGCATATCACCCCTAATCTTTCTAACAACTTCATCACTAAGGGTGTTGACCAGATCATTCTGATCAAATGTTGGCCTGTTCTCCAGTGTACCAACTCTTGTAACCAGTTTCTCCATCTCATCTTTAAGACCTTCCAGTGGTTGTACAACCTTACTTTCCACTGCAGTCTCAACAGAACTAACAATCTTCTCTTCCAACCCTTGTACTGCCACCCTTATATTTTGAGAATTGAGATTTGTGGCCAGTACCAGCTCATCCAGTTTATCAAAAACCAACTTCTCATTCCCAGCAAAAAGGTTCATTTCTGACGCTAAATTGTTTGACAGTATTGATTTGAAGTCAGAAATAACCTGGGAAGATGACTGGAGTGATCTCTCCAGGTCCGCCACCTTACTAAGAAGGCCTTGGACCTCGGTTGAAGAGGAAGTGGAGAGACCAGAGGGTTGTTCCAGATGAGAAGTCAATCTGGTCATCATAGGTACTTGTGCCCAGTCCTCTTCAGTTTCAACATTTGAGACTGGCACACTTTGTTCGGTTGGGTTTACTGGGGCTTCAACTGTTGGTGATTGAGTTTGTGTTGGTTGAATGAATGGTGTGAAGTATGGAGTTGATTGAGGAATTGATGGTGGTGGTGGTGGTGGCATTCTAGGTTCTGGTGGTGGCATTTCTGGTGTAGGAGTTGGTATTTCTGGTGGAGGTGTTGGCATTTCGGTTTTTGGAGGAGGTGGTGGCATTTCTGGTGAACTTTCAACTTGTACATTTTCTTCACCCAAAAAGTCCATATTTACATCAAAATTCTGACCTCCAGACATAGGAGAGTCAGCCTCATCCCAAAACGATGCACCAGCAATATCAACTTGTTCACCAACATCAACATTGAGATCAATCTGGGCTTCTTGTTCGCCAGATGCTTGTTCTTCAGTCTGAACAACTTGCTCACCAGCTTGAGCCACATCCTGTACAACAGCCTGGACTTCAGTGTCCACTCTCTGTTCAGATTGTACAGTAGAATCAATATTCTCCTCTTCAAAAATAGGAGACCCATCTATATTCATTATATCACCAGGATGGGTTGATGGATTTACCTGGACTCCTCTCCTCATCAGACGCCTATGAGATCTTGGTCGTCTGGAAAGCTCAACAGTTTCTGGTCCACCAACTGGAGCCACTTGTTGAATAGGTTGAACCAATTCAACAATTTCAACATCTTCGCTACCAGCAGGTACTTCAACAACTTGGACCCTGCCTGGTGCCACATTCTCTTCTATTCTTTGAAGTGACAACATTGCTTGAGGAATATCCACCTCACCATCTCTGGACCTTAAGTTGGTCAGATCTCTCATGTACTCACTCATAGAAAAATGAGTGGTTTCAAAGTCGTACTGGGCTCCAAGAACGTTCTTAAATATGATTGAAAGAAAACGAATGTATGGTACAAAGGGCTTTCTACCTTTTACCTTTAAACGCTCTACCAGATCGTCAAATAATATCTGGGCAAAATCAACCCTTAGCCCAAACCACAAACAGTAGGCAATCTGGAGGTGGGTTTGATTGATCTGGTCTAACCCTCCAGAACTACCTCCAAGGCACTCGACAATGTGTGTGAAGAAATATCTCCACGAATCCGTCAGTCTGCTCATATATATTGTTCCCTTCCTTAGTAACTGACCATGCTCATCCACTATCTCTGTATGCCCCATCAATCTGCATACCTCTCTGAAGTTGATACCAGTAGGGAGTGGTATTGCCAACTCATTCTCATCCAGATAGCCTAATTGAAGAGCTGCTCTGAGAGAATCTACTGTAAAAGCCAAGGGTCTGGTCCCTTGCTCAAGAGAATATTCAATAGATGAATTCGCCTCATTATATTCGGCTGTGTACCAGAATTCACACAAATAATCGTGATACATCTTTTCTGGATTTATTGTTAAAGCACCATATAGTGGACATGAGAGAAAAAAGGTATTTAATCTCCCAATGATTGATTGTGGATCATGGACACTGGATAGCGAGAGTTTTGCCATCCAGTTATTCATATTCATCCTTATAGCCTTTGCTTCAAGGGTGATATGAGGTGCTTTAACGACATCTGCAGCCGGAGCATATTCAGCAGATAGAAGATTTCTTGGTGAGTTTGATTGTCTAGGTGCCATTTGATTATAGATGAAAGATGAAATTGAATGAATATTTAAGGTTTTATGAAGAATTTAATGAATGAAGTTAATATGAGAGTATTATGATTGGAAAATGAATGAAGAAAGAAATTAATGAAGGAATTTTAAGATTTGGGAGTAAATGTTCGAAGTAAATGAAATTGAAAGTGAAAGTGGGTATATATAGGATTGAGAATGTGGAACTCAAACGATTAATTTGAAATTATCAAATACAATTTTTTGATCGTGTTCTGAGATCCGCATTAATTACATCACATCACACATAAATGCATGACGGTTTACAGCCCACAAAACAGTAACAACTTGTACTTTTTGTTTTCCCAAAGTAAAAAGACCATCATTGCGTTTGAAAATTTACATGCCACGTAGGATTTATAAGATAAATATCTTTGAAAAAGTTTGCTTACGTGGCACATACAAAGATCAAGTATTTTGAAAATATTATGACATATTTCAGTGCATCTGGAGGTTGACAGGACCGTCCAGTATCACTGGTGGATTAGTCCAGTGAACATGTACTGATGGTACACTGGAGGGACACTCCAGTAAAGTACCAGTGAAAACCAATTTTGAAAGACTGGAAACCTTAAACTTGCACGTCAACTAATACAGACAAATGAGAGGGACATATTTACAAAGCACCAGTAATATTTTCTGAAGAATTTGTCCAGTGAGAAAATTAATTCCCCCTGAACTTAAACATTTTTAAGAGAAAATATTTTTCAAGTCTTCCCTGGAATGTTGATCCAGAAATAAATTTTTGAATCTTTAAATCAAAGATCCTTAGTAGTACACAATGGCGTTCAATACCAAGGTTCCAGATTTAAGGGTTTAACATTCCCAACTCACCAACAAGATATTCAAAAGTTTTTACATCCAGTGGTTTAGTAAAAATGTCAGCGAGTTGTTTGTCAGTGGGAATAAAATGGAGTTCAATGTTGTTTTTCATAATATGATCGCGAATAAAATGATACCTTAGATCAATGTGTTTGGTTCTGGAGTGCATGACTGGATTGTTGGAGATAGCGATGGCACTGGTATTATCACAAAAGATTGGAGTTTTTGAATATTTAATACCATAATCAAGCAACTGGTTCTTCATCCAGAGTATCTGAGCACAACAACTGGCTGCAGACACGTATTCAGCTTCAGCAGTGGATAATGAAACTGAAGTTTGCTTCTTACTGGTCCAGCTGACCAGTTTGCCACCTAGGAAATGACATCCACCAGTTGTGGATTTCCTATCTATCTTACAACCTGCATGATCTGAATCTGAATAACCCATTAGATCCATGCCTGAGCCTTTGGGGTACCAAAGACCTAGACTGGGGACACCTTTAAGGTACTTCAGTATGCGCTTTACAGCAAGCATATGAGATTCCTTTGGATTAGACTGATATCTGGCACATAAACATGTTGAAAACATAATATCTGGTCTACTGGCCGTTAAATACATCAGTGAACCAACCATGCCTCTATAGACAGTGGTGTTCACTGGTTTGCCATCTGGATCCGAGTCCAGTGTCAGTGGTGCAGAAATTGGAGTTGGTTTAGATGGTGAAGAATTCATATCGAATTTCTTTAAAAGATCTCTAACATATTTTTCCTGATTAATAAAAATTCCATCTTTGTTTTGTTTAATCTGGAGTCCAAGAAAATATGTTAATTCACCCATCAAACTCATTTCATATTCAGTGGACATGATTTTAGAAAATTTCTTGCACATGTTTTCATCAGTAGACCCAAAAATTATATCATCAACATAAATTTGTACCATTAACAGATTACCTTTCTCATGAAGAATGAACAAGGTATTGTCAATTGCACCTCGTTTAAAACCATTTTTCAACAAATGTTTAGTCAGAGTATCATACCAGGCACGTGGGGCTTGTCTGAGGCCATATAGCGCTTTGTCCAGACGATATACCCAATGTGGATGCTTGTCATCAACGAAACCTGGAGGTTGTCTGACGTAAACTTCTTCTTCAAGCTTCCCATTCAAGAAAGCACTCTTTACGTCCATCTGGTAGACCTTGAACTGATGATTAGCAGCGAATGCTAAGAAAATTCTGATCGCTTCAAGTCTAGCCACTGGAGCAAATGATTCATCAAAGTCGACATCTGACTGGCAGTAGCCTTGTGCTACCAGTCTGGCCTTGTTTCTTATTACGTGGCCATCTTCATCTACTTTGTTTCTGAAGACCCATCTTGTTCCAATTGGTTCTTTCTTTCCAACTGGGAAAGGAACCAGATACCATACTTTGTTCCTTTCAAACTGGTGAAGCTCTTCTTGCATAGCAGTCACCCAGTTTGGATCTTCCAGAGCCTCGTCAATCTTCTTAGGTTCTATCAAAGATAGAAAACTGACGTATAAGCATTGATTACTGGAGGCTCTTCTGGTCTGAACACCACGACTGGAGTCACCTAAGATCTGATCAATAGGGTGAGCTTTTGTCCATCTGGAGTACTGACCAGGATTGTTACTGACAACAATATCAGTGCAAGAATTCAGTTGAGTCTCCTCTGAAGTTGCTTCAGGAGGAGGTTCTTCATAGACTACTTCAACATCTTCATCTGATTCATTTAAATCACGATTTGCATCATGAAATTCTTCATATGAAGGTATTTCTTGTAGTACTGGTTCAGTTTGGTCACCAGAAGACATTTCTGGTACATTCTCAACTGATACTGATACTGGAGGAGTAGTACGCACATCTGAACCAATATTAATTTCAGAGGGTAGTTTGAAAATAATAGAGGGATAGAATGGAGTACTACTGGAGAGTTTCTTTTTCTGAACAGGTTCCAGATCAGGATGACTGGAAACTGTGTCTGGTGAATCTTCAAATTTGTCGTTTATAGGATCAGATTCACAAAAGACAATTGGTGTTACTGGGGAGTGTCAGGGACTGGCTTCTTGTTGATTGAGGCATTTGATTCATCAAATGTTACATGAATTGACTCATGGACCTTCTCCAGTCTCTTGTTGTAGACTCTGAAGGCCTTGCGAATGGCTGAATAGCCTAAGAAATACCCTTCATCAGCTTTGGCATCAAATTTGCCTAGCTGACTGGAGTCGTTCAGGATGTAAACTGGACATCCAAAAACGTGAAAATAACCAATATTTGGTTTTCTATTTCTTAAGACTTCATAGGCTGTCTTTTTGTGTCTTTTGATGTACACTGATCGATTCTGGGTGTGGCAAGCAGTTGCAATTGCTTCCGCCCAGAAACTGGTAGACAGTCCAGATTCAGCAAGCATACTCCTGGCAGCTTCTATCAGCGTTCTATTTTTCCTTTCCACAACTCCATTTTGCTCTGGAGAGCGGGCTGATGAGAAATTCTGGGAGATGCCAGTGTCAGTACAGAATGACTCCAGAGTTGCATTCTGGAATTCTGTTCCATTGTCACTTCTTAACTGACACACTTTTCGACTGTACTTGAGCTCAATTTGCTTGATAAGACTGATGATTTCAGCAGCAGCTTCACTTTTGGACCTCAGAAAGATCACCCAACAATATCTGGAGAACTCATCTATGATCACCAGGGTGTATCTTTTACCAGCACGAGTCTGAACGTTCACTGGACCAAAAAGGTCCATATGAAGCATGTGAAGAGGTTCAGTAATGCTGAAATTCTGTCTGGTCTTGAAACTGGTACGCTTTTGCTTACCCATCTCACATCCTGGACATGGTCTTTCCTTTTTGAAGGAGACTGAAGGTATCCCATCTGCAAGTTGTTTTCTGGACAACTTGTTAATGTTTTTGAAGTTTAAATGGGATAACCTTTTGTGCCATAACCAGTTTGTGTCTTCATCAGCTTGAGTATAGAAACACTGCTCTGAAGGAGAGCTTTCCATATCCATCACGTACACATTCCCTTTTCTGGGAGCAATCAACACTACCTTCCAGTCCTTGTTGAATACGATGCCCTGAGCAACATTGAATAAGACTTGATAGCCATCGTCACACAGTTGACTTACACTGATCAAGTTATATTTCAAACCATTCACAAATGCAACTCGTCTGAACTTGACTTGTCCATTGTTCAGAACACCATATCCCTCAGTCTTCCCACAACCATCATTTCCAAACGTGATGGAGGGTCCATCAGAAATGGTGAACTCCTCCAGTAGGGTCTTACATCCGGTCATCGTCCTGCCAGCTGCACTGTCAAGATACCAGATAAGCTTCTTTCGATCGCCCTACACATACACCAGATATTGATCAGTTAGATTTGGGAACCCATCGACTGATGGGTTCACTGGACCCTCCCTTATAGGTCCCTGGGGCAATCTGGTCTAGTTCACTTTGTTCAATAGTGGTCTTAGAAGAGAAGACCACTGGGGTTGATGGTTTAAAAACCTTTTTCATTTTCTCAACTGGAGAAATAAGTTTGTCTGTCTTAGCAAAAGGTTTTATATTTTGTCTAGGGCCAGATGAAGTACCCTCAAGAAAGTTTAATCTTGCATTAAAACTTTGTGATTGACGAGTCAGAATTTGAATCTGGCTCTCTATCCTGGACAAAATATTTTCTTCAGATGATACCTTAGCCTTTCCAGTCAAAGGCTTTGGTAAGGGATTGGTCTGAGGTAAAGGTCTATTCTGCTTCACCTTTTTAACTGGAGCAGTCATCTGGACAGCTCCAGTCTTAACCTCTGGGGATTGAACTGGGTCTAAATTGGTCTTGGGTGTTACAGGCATATCATAAACAGTTGTGGGCCTTAACACCTCTGGTAACCGATCGATTACTGGTATTAATGATGCAACATTAGTATTTCCATCTAAATATGCACGTTTTTGAGCAGGAAATTGTTTAACTGAAGCATCATATGGCTTTTTGGTTTCTAGCCATGACTTTATTACCAGTTTTTCTTTCTCTAAAATGATCTCAAGATCTTGCTTTTCTTGAATCAATTGTTCAGTTACCAGAACCTGGGCTTGAAATGCCAGTTCAATGTCTTGAAGCTCTTTTAATTTTGATTTTAAAGCATTTATTTCAGAAGAATCTGTTTCTAGACCATTTACACAATCAGATCTAACAGTTTCTACAAAAATCAAATCAGAATTTAAAGCTTCAGCAATGTCCAATTTTAGTTCTTGGTCAGTTGCATTATCATAATCACTAACCTTTTTAATAACTATGTCCACCCATCGTCCAGATGTGACATCTTCCTTCACCAGGTGCTCATCAACTTCCAGAGCCATGTAACAGCAATCTCTTTCCTCTTCTTCATCAGCAGATGATTCATCAGAAGGAACCCACTTCTCTTCAGTTGTTGCAATCATGCACTTATTATTGGTTTCAATTTGTTGTGCCATGAGAGCAATTTGGGCCTTAAGCTTTTTATATTTTAATTTATAGCTATCATCAGGCTTATTATTTGAAGAGAAAGGACCAGGCTTGGATACAAACTGGTTGGACCTGCACTCTTTCATGAAATGACCCTTTTTGCCACACTTAAAGCATGTCAAATTGGTCTTGTCAGTGGAAGAACTGATGCAAATTGTCCAGATGGCTTATTTGCTCTTGCTTTGAAACGGTTAAACGTTTTAGCAATCATTGCAATAAGGTCATCATCTTCAGTTTCATCACAACAGTCTGGAGAGACTTGACTGGACTCTCCAGAATCCATAAGTTCAGACACCATCTTCTTCATAGAAAATACATTCTCAGAAGATATCAGTGCTGTATTTTGTGGTTCAGAATAACTGACCACTTTAGGAGTACTGGAGGCATGGTTAAAAGCATCTTGTTCTGCAACCACTCTCTGAGCTTGATTTTCTTCAGTGTACCTGAAGGCTCCATATAGAGTTGAGAGAGTGTGTGTGTGCAGAGTTTTACCTTGTCGTAAGACAAGTATCATGTGAGACCATTTGGTGGGTAGAATGTCACAAAATTTCTCCAGAAGTATATCCTTGTCCTTCTCAACCCCAAGACCTCTCAATTGGTTTATGATACTCATAAATCTGGTGTAAGTACCAGTGAGAGACTCGTTAGGTTGAGCAAAAATGACTCATACCTCTTGTTTAAGGAGACCTTTCTGGTGACAATGGTGTCATCTCCTCCTTCATGTTGGTTAAGAAGCTCATCCCACATGGTTTTGGCACTAGGAAAAAGAACTAGTGTGGGAATTAGGGTTTCTGGAACGGCCCCGAGGATCATGTTTTTAAGGAGGGTGTCTAGATTCACCAATCTCCTCTCCTCTTCTGACCAATGTTCCTCCCTCTTTTCCCTTCCCCTTCTAGATCCAGAAGGATCAAGAAGTGGATTGAGAGGTGATGTAGGTACATAAGGACCTTCGTTTAAAATCTTCATCATGTTCCTCTCAATACCAGTGACATGCAAAACCATCCTAGCCTTCCACGTACCAAATTCATCACTGTTCCCACTGAATTTAGGAACAGGATTATTTGAGTAGTGCACATGCACGTGTGGAGAAGCAGGAGTAGGAGGAGGAGGTGGATTAGTGTTATTAACATTTTGTGGTTCATTTTGATCATGAATATTTACATTAGGATCGGGACCAAGACTAAAACCTTGTGTATTTTCTTGGTTAGCCATCAAGAACAGATCTAGGCAATGATTAGCCTTCTGCTCTGATACCAAATGTGAGTCCCTTTAACTTCGAGATGGTTTACCAATGAAAGTGTAAAATACAACAAGTCTAATAATCACTAGATTTGGACTAGTATTACTTGTAAATAAAGATGCAAGATATATAAACAAAGTAATACAAGACTTAAAGCAATAAACAAATAAAGTGGACCATTATGTATGTTTCATGGGTATTTCATTTATTGATGTGTAAATAAAATACAAGGTTGTTGCGGAATCAAGATAACACAGTTAAGTGTGTATCCTAACAACCTATGAGTTACAATATGATCTATATTTGTCAAATAGCTCTTTAGGATCGAGATACTTAAAGTTGTGAAGTATCCCTGTTTAAGATCGAGAGTATTTGGACAAATTCACTTAAATGCAAAAGGAATGCTTAAAAGTATTTTTGTCAAGGAAATGACTTTGTATTTATAGGCAACAAATTCACCAGTGAATTTGTGCCGTACAAATATGGTTGGCATACATTTAATGATCCGACAAGAACATTAAATGTATTGGATAAGGAATAAGGATAAAGTCACATCAAGTGCAAGTGTATCCTTTTATCCAACCACCTTAACACACGTATACTTTGTTAAAGAACAAGTGGATTGTTCTTTGGAAAGTGTGTTAAAGGCAAAAGTCAATCCTCGATATTAGTGTTCAGACTTGCAGGATCTAGAACACTAACAATCCTCCAGTGTGCAGATCTGGTAAGACTTTTCAGTGGACTCCGCCATTTGTTAAGTCTTCTTCCTTCAGACTTCAGTCTTTGACTTCAGTCAGAATGTCTTCAGTAGAGTAGATCTGGACTGGGGTGAAGTCTTCAGTGAGCTAATCTGGAGAATGCTCCAGATTACCTATACAAGTAAATGCTCACTAGTCTTCAATTATTTCTGGACAAATCTTTAGAGGGACTCCAGATTCCAAGTCTGGAGTAGGTCCAGTAGAGAAACGTTTTCTGGTCAGATCTTCAGCGAGGCTCCAGTAGTCGGGTCTGGAGCGAGACCAGCAAAACAAGTTTTCTTAACAAACCTAAATAAGGTTCCAGTAGTCCAGTCTGGAGCCAGTCCAGTAAGTCTGGACTAAATCTGGACCTAACATAGTTGTTAAGCTTGTGAGTCGTTGGTCGAGTTGGTTGGTTGCCTGTCAAATGGTTAAGGTCGTCTCATGGTCCGTCGAGTCGTCTTGCTGTCCGTAAGTTGCCACATGGGCGTCAATGGTCAAGTCGGTCGTCCATGGTCGTTTAAGCGTCGAGTCAAGTCGTCATCTCACGCCTTGTGAAACTTGTGTAGGAACATCATGTCGCAAGCAAGTGGAACTTCCGGATCAGCCCCTAGGCCAAGGAACTTGTATGGATTCGTGGACCACATGGAAGAGGAAGAAAGGAGACGCCTAGAGCAAGAGCAACCTCCCCAACCACTCCAAGAAGAAGAAGAAGAAGAAAGGAGACGCCTAGAGCAAGAGCAACCTCCCCAACCACTCCAAGAAGAAGAAGAGGAAGAAAGGAGACGCCTAGAGCAAGAGCAACCTCCCCAACCACTCCAAGAAGAAGAAGAGGAAGAGACCGAGCCAATGGAAGATCCATCGGAAGACGATAATGCTAGAAGTGTTGCCTCTAGCCAACCTGGACGCCGCTCACCCTCGCCACCACCATCACCACCAGCCCCTAGAGCACCCACTCTGCCAAGGCAAGATGCACCCATGAACCTAAGTGACGGGCGATTCCCAGCCCAAGACCCATACTTTCAGCCGCGCCTTCCTCGCGATCATCCCTGGTACCATCTCGGCCATAGGCGTCAAGAAGAAGAACCACATCGCCCAGTCTATGGGGTACCCCCTCCACCTCCCATTGGTATGACTCGTGAAGAAAGGGAGAGGGTGTAGGGAATAGCAAATGGATTAAGGGATGCTAGACTAAGGGTAAGGACTCAAGAGGTGATGATGGAAAGAGCCTTGGGAGTTAT
This sequence comes from Erigeron breviscapus, assembly GCA_034093135.1. NCBI lineage: Eukaryota > Viridiplantae > Streptophyta > Magnoliopsida > Asterales > Asteraceae > Erigeron > Erigeron breviscapus. The sequence continues at coordinate 64,847,845 of CM067171.1, read as the reverse complement.
GGATCGAACGGGGGATTATGCGAGGTTGGCGATATCGGAAGTTCGTCGAGTTAATGAGGTGGTATTTATGATGGGATGTGTGCTCACGGCCGTATGCACTCTCGTGGTAGCTCTCATGCTTAGGAAGTGAACCTAAGGGCTTCTTTAATTATGAACTTATTCGATGTATGAACGTTGTACTTGTTTCAATTTCTTGAACTTTCTAGCTTATATGTGACGATGATCGCATCGTATTTGGCATGTAGCAATTTTGTAAACTTATCTTGAATGATATATATGTATGCTTAATGCCTCTCTATGGTTACATGATGTGCTATCCTTATTGTGTTATAGTTATCCCTATTATAAAGGTTATAGTTACAGCAGGAAATCAGTTCTGACCACTTTTGGTAGAACGGCCATATCTGGAGTTCTATTTCGTCTTTTGACCTGATTCCATTTGGAGGTGAAACCTAACTCATAGGGCTACGTTTTATATTTTATGAGTTTTTCCCAGATCGTCCATCTTAAGCCACTTTTACGTGCTTCAAGTTCGTACACAGAATCTGTAATTCTCTTAACTAACCTTGAAAGCATGGTTGATAAATTTCAGAATTTTACCTAGCCATTTATTTGCTCATAATGCCAAGTGTGTCGTAATTAAGGAAAAGAATATGAATATACATATGGGTGCGAACGAGCCCCCTATGCACTAAATAACTTTAGACATACTCGTGTGAGATCAAGAAGTCGTGAGTCGAGCTTATGTCATATGATTCAATACATGAATGACTAAACTATATTATCCTTTGTGATGATCGTTGTCGTTGGACCGATCAAAAATATAAACTAATTACCAATAACTAGTATGGATAAGTCGAGTATCGTATCCTCAGGGAATCATGGGAAAGTGTTGAACAATTTACAAACTTGATTAAACTAGGCATAAACTTAAAATTGATTGTTGGATTGATTTGATTAAAACTAAAAAATGATTTAAACTTAACAATAGAATTCAATAATAAAAAGGGTAGACCGTTCTCACGATCCCAATTATGCTTTCAAAAGTATAACCTAACTTATATTCGTTGGAAATCACATAGACATGATTCGTTATAAAACTTGGAATGAATGAACGTTAAGGACTAATTGATTAGGTGGTGATGATTCACAATAATGAAAACCGAGTAATTGACACAACTAAATTATTTATCCATTAACAAGATTACAATTTCATAAGAGATTATTCCAAGAATTAATGATTAACAAGAAATTGAAATCAAAAGATAGATGGAATTCATTCAAAGTTATAAACAAATAATCATTCATTCAAACCAAATAACATTAGATGCAAAACACTAATGAAGAATTAAACATCTAATCCAACTTGAATATAAGAAAGGTTGAATACAATTGTCTTACATAATTGTTCACATGAGAATGATCTAAAGAGAATTAGCCTTCCATATTCATCAATGAATCTTCAATTTGGATTGTCATCTCCATGGATTTGTGATTGAATGATGATTTGATGATGATTTTGGGGCTTGGGAGAAGTGGTTTGCTGCTCTAGATCTCAGAGATTAGGGTGTGTTTTTGTCTCTAATCGTCTATGAAAAGTATAACTCAAGTTTACAATTAAAACCCTTAAAATTCGAATTCTGCACAGAGCCTGGCGTAACCTACGGTCAAACTGGGCGTAACCTACGCCCCTTGTATCTTCAATCTGTAACTACACTTCAACTGGCGTAAGGTACGGCCAAGACTGGCGTAACCTACGCCCTTTATAAGTTCCAGATTTCCAGATTTTGGTTCTTGAATCACTTGACTTGTTTCTTGACTTTGCTTGACCCGTTTATGCTCCATTTAACGCCAAATTATCACCAAAGACCTGAAACACTTAAACAAACATAAAAACGCCCTACTCGTCTATTAACAAGCACAAAGTGATCCAATTTTATCCATTAAGATCATGCGTTTTAGGCGTTTATCACATTCCCCAACTTAACCCTTTTTCGTCCCGAAAAAGACATTCATCATGTGACAAGCCAATTTACAATCCTATAATACTTCCTATCACCAAAGAAACACTATATAAGAGTTATATCAATTATACATGCATGTAAAACTCAACCCTCAAGTAATCTTCAAAGTACACTTGGGCGAAACCAAACAATGCAAACCAAATCACATAACACATCCAACTCATAAGACTTACAACTATCAAAAGATTTACGACTAACAAATAGAAATATATAAAGGTGCAATTAAACCTAATAAACCTCAAGTTTGCCACAACACTTGTATCACATTTCTCACAATTTGCACTCCCCTCGGTTCATATTTTGAGTGATTTAGCAAAAGATGTGCTAATATGTATATTTGAAGCTCACAACCTATTATTGCAACACTAAAAGTCATAGGCTAGTGCACAAATCGAACCAAAACCTCATAACACCAAATTATCACTTCGGCATTCATACAAGATTGGTGGAAATATGGAATGAAACACAGTAATGATTCTCTTTTGGGTGATTTACTAGAATGATTTTGGAACATTTCACTTTGGTTCTCTTTTTGGTCAATTTACATGGATTTTCACTTTTGACCATATACTTTGACTTTTCAACCGGATATTGCAATTTTGACTTTGATTTTTGTTCTTTCTTTCAATTCATCATAAACAACACAACTTTGAACAATACTTGAATTTCATGGTGAAGTGAGGTGGAATATGGATTGAATTGTATGATTGTTTTCATCATTTTAAGCACATAATCCGGGTTAAAGGTCTCGACACGGTAAGTGCACTAGTTCTAACCTAATGTACAATAATGGTTCACACAATATGATCATCACGAGAATTCAAGCTACGCTAACAATCTAACCAATCATTGACGAGGCTTTTTTTCTCTCATAAAATTGAAGGATATAACGGATATATAAAGTGTGATACATGCATTGGAGCTCACAATTGGCATATTACCCATATTTGCACATTTGTATGTTTTTACTTGCTAGCAACTCTATCAAGACGCTCATAAGTCAAGCATGTCATGCAATCTAATCTACACTACCTAGCCCCACTTACATGTACAAATCCAATCACCAGAAAATCTCCTTTTACAAACATGTATAGCTAATATAACTCGAATATTTTGTCCCTAAGGGTCAATTTCATATCACAAGAAAGTAAATCAACATCTAAACTAGAAACATTATTGAAATTAACAAACAAATTAAATCTACCTATGAAATTGAAAATGCCAAAACACCAAATAAACACATAGTCACATAGTCACACAATAAGAACAGAAAGATAAATGGAAGGTACCAATCACCGCCGTCCAAAGATCGACTCCATTAGGCCCGATATAGAGATTGGGCCTCAAATGGATCAGAGGCTGCTGGTGGTGGATCATTCGAGCTCCCCTCAACCCGTCCAACACAAGAATGTCTCAGGAACCACTCAGAATCGTGGCTCTGAGGATAATATGGATGGGCGGTGGAAACATAAGGCTGCCTGTAATCATATGCAGGAGGAGTCTCCACATAATCAAGTCCTGCAATGTGGTCCTGGTGGTGGCGCACTTGCTCGAAATACTCAAACTGTTGTCTCCTATCCTGTTCATGAGCATATGCCATACCCAACTCATAGCTCCTCCGCTGCACACCCTGCTGAGCAGTCATATCCCACATGCTCCTCTCATAGGATGTCCACTGATTATAATCACTAGGCTGCTCATAACCAAAACTCGGCCCAGAACCTCCTATCCCAGCTCCTAACAAACCATCTCTTCTTCCTTCAAAACCCTCTCTAGCTGCACTAGACTCAGCCCTCTCATTAGCACGCATTTCTTCCATCTGTGCTATCGCCTCCTCCCTAGTAACCCCAGCCTTAGGAGCTATCAAATACCCATTGGTTTTCAAATCCTTAAGGAGTTTAAACTGCGGATAATCCTGAAACTCCCACTCATTCCCTTTCAACAACCTCTTCATGGAATAAGGAGCATTACTCAAATACTCCATATTGGTCTCCTTTGGGACTACCTTGTGAATTTGGAGGAGACGGGCAATGAGTTTCGGGTGAGGAATGACAAGTTTGTTTCTTTTGTTTCTTGCATCCCAAATGTTAGACATTACAATTTGTCTAAACGATAAGGCTAGATTTCCCGTGACCAAGGCATATAACACAATAACATCATGGTGCCTAACCATGCTCTTGTCACTAGTTCGGGGGCACACATTCCAACTCAAAATTGACATAATTAACCGGGGCAGTGGTTTCAACAATGCACGCTCCATCCTAAAGGTTGTACTCAAATTGTCTCTTGTAACATCAAAAACCTCAACAAGCATATCAATCCAATTATTAGGTGTTTCTACCCCTGTTAAATACTTCTCAGCCACATAATCAAAAGCCCTCCCCGAAGTAGCACCCGTGTCAAATTTGGCTATCTTATCCAAGGTAGCAAAAGACATTGTTACCTTTTTCCCATTAACCGTGCCTACTAACTTAGAAGTCACCGGGGGGTTATTACCGGGAGTCAATTCTAAAGTACCCAACCAATTAATGATGCCATCTAAATAAATCTCAGCATGATCACCATTACTCCAAGTTAACACTTGTTTCCATCCCATTTGTTCAAATGCTTCAACCATCCCAAACCCCCTAAATTCCGACAAGACAAGTGTTCTTTCACCCAACAATTGATCCATCAAATTCTTGGCCTCAGCCATCTTTTCTTTAAACAAAATTAATTGCCATTCATCGGGTAAAGTATGTAAAGGTATACCTTGTCTCCATTCGGGTTTTTCGACGTCAACCTCCATCTCTTCACTTGCCTGTGGTGAGTTTTCTTCTTCTGATGATGATTCCTCTTGAACCATTGGCCTTTTCTTCTTGCTTGGTTGTTGACTTGATGAAGAATCACCTTTCTTGCCTAGACTCTTTATAAATTTCCCTGCTGCTTTCTTCATCTTATCAACAAAACTAACAACAAGTAACAAACTTTAGCAAAGATTAGTGAATTAAAGCAAAATTAAGAAGAAAATTGAAAAAATTCGAAATTAAACTCACTTATATCTTGAGAAATAGGCTGAAATTAAACAAACAATTATGGGGGTTTTGTAGCCCTTGAAAAGTTATGCAATTTAGCCTAAAAAATTATTGAATTTGGTGGAGAATTGAAGGAGATATGGTTGATTGAAAGTTAGGGTTTTGAAAGAAAATAAATTGGGGGTGAAGAAGATAGAGAGAAAGTCGACTGAGATAAGTGGGAATGAAAAACAATTCAGTTTTTGTGGTTATAATTAAAAGGATTTTCAATTTTTGGATTTTATTAAAATAAAATAAAAAAAAACGATCCTGGGCCTGCCGTACCTTACGCTGAAATCCAGCGTAACCTACGCCTCCTTATGTTTGACCTACCGTAACCTACGCCTGAAGTGACCGTACCCTACGCCCGATCAGAATCCTATGCTGCCTTTATTTGAGTTGCCGTAAGTTACGCTGAATATGACCGTAACCTACGCCTTCCTGAATACAACAGGCGTAACCTACGCCTAGGTTAGCCGTACCTTACGCCTCTCTAGAAATAGCAATTTTGGCGTCTGGTGGGCCGTAAACAGTAAGATTTTGGCGTAATGTCCATTTGACACTTCCAGATGACCGTAAGGTACGCCCAAGGGGCCGTAACCTACGCCCAGGTTGACTTTTGTTGACTTTTTTTTTTTTTTAACTACAGCCACAAAACAATTTTTAAGAACTTGCAATTATATCAAAATTAAACTCCCTTCCCCAACTTAGAGGTACATTGTCCCCAATGTACACCCGAAATTAGAAATGAGTTAATCGGCTCGAAAAAATTGCAAAAATGACTCACTTTTTCACCCAAACCGACCTTCCCCAACTTAATTCTCAAGCATAGGTGCTGAGAATTAAGTTCCTTGTGTGATTATGTAATAAAAAACTACCAAAACAACTAAACAAAAGTACACGAAAAGAAAACATACCGAAATTGAAGCTATAAACAAACAAACAAACAAACAACGGGTTGCCTCCCGTTTAGCGCTAAGTTTATTGTCCTCAGCCCGACATTACCTCAATTGATTCAAGCAACCTCATAAGATGGTGGACTTGAGATGAAGTTCACCATTTCCTTTGTAGCTCCATTTATGTCGGTTGCATCGTAAGGCTTCAAGGTGTTTATTTCTTATTTCTTTTTTGTTTTTCCCTTTTTTTTGCTTGTTATTTCATTCCTTTTTTCTTGCATTTTCATTTAGGTTTAGCTTTGTGATTTGTTTCTTTGTCCTTCTCATTCCGCTATTTTTTCTTATGTTTTATGCATTCTCTTCCTTTTTATATTTGGGTATAATTTGTCTATTTCCTCTCTTTTAGTTTGCGAACTACCGTGGCTGATTATTTTATAGTGTGATTTGAATCCCTTTATTTGGGGATTATCGCGTGTCATCCCCGCTGCTTTACCTCTTTTTATTTTATGTTAAAGTTTTTCCCTATTCATTTAAGTAGTAAACGGTTTCTATGCTCCATTTTCCTCTTTAGTTTTGTTAATTTGTTCCATGGTAGTCGTTGTCCAAACTTTATTTTTTTTTTGCCCATTGGGGTCCACTTGTGTTTTACGATCTGTTTCTTGGCCAACTTGTACAATCCTTCCAATTAGTATTAGAATTATTAATGAATTTCCAATTGCTCACTTACAGCCAGGTTTTATCGTAGCCACAGTTTTGCTTTAAAAAATATGTGCCCTCTCCGCTATATCCTTGTTAAGCGCTCTTTATATTTTCTTGTGCACAAGTATTTCATTGTTTCCCTATATGATGTCTCAGTTTTCTGGCGGACAAGCCGCCTTTTATATCCAGGCTTTTTTGTGCTCTTCCGTTACTACTTGTTTTTCAGGTCTATGACACCGCCTGGCACGTCTTTTACACCTCGAGGCGTTATGTTTGTGGTGGACGATTCGTTAGAAATATGGGGCTAGGTCCTTGGCACTCCTGGTTCTCCTCCCATTTTCGTGATTGTGCTTTGTTAAGGGAATTCTTTGCAAATCCTTCTTTTTTGTTCGGGGGGCTCTATATAAGGGGTTAGAGCTAATCCCTTATCTATTTATAATTTATTAGGGGGGGTAACGGAGAGGAGTAGAAGGAGAGAAGGGGCTGAAGTGACCGAGGCGAAAGGAAACGTGGGAGGGTGGGGGCAGGGAAGGCACGGTCGAAAAATAAGTCGCACGTCAGTAAGCGCGGAACTCACAAAGCATTGTAGGAGGGTTGTTATGTACTGTGTGTATACATCAGCTCACTTTGTCACTTTTTAATATTGCAACGTCCCATGCGTTAGATTAAACCTCTAAGGGGCACCCGTTTTTCGGGCGTTCGGCTTTCTGTCCTTGTATGACGGCTTTACTTAACGTGATGCCATTTCCGGTGATAAATATGCCCATGGTGTATAGTTGTTTCCTTCCCTCATACGCATATTTCGTACTATTATCTTATTTATGTAAATTTTATTTCTGCTTTTTACTTTTCTCCACTGCTTTTTTTGGTCGTAGACTTATGAATAGACGTATTAAGTAAGATGGTTGAATTTGCCCACTTACTCTACGAACGTTTTTTAATTTCTTTGGAGTTTTTCCGTTTGTATCCTGACTTCCCTGTTTCACTTACTAGGATAAATCTAGCTGTGTTCTCCCTCTTTCCTTTTTCTCCCCAAAAAAAAAAAAAAAAAAAACATAGGGGGAGGCTCCATTGATGTCGGTTGCATCCAAATACGGCTTCAAACGGTGTCCATTGACCATTTGCTTCACTCCATCTTCGGATCTTCAATCTCAATCTCTCCAAACTTTCCAACTCTTGTGACAACATATGGACCCATCCACTTGCTCTTGAGTTTTCCCAGAAAGAATTTGAGTCTTGAATTGTAAAGCCAAACCTTTTGGCCAACTTCGAACACCTTTTTCTTCAATTTGGCATCATGAACCGCTTTCATCTTGTCTTTGTAAGTTGATGCACATTCATAAGCCTCATTCCTTAACTCTTCCAATTCACATAGTTGCAACTTCCTTTCTTTGCCTGCATTCTCAAAATCCATGTTAACGGTCTTAACGGCCCACAATGCCCTATGTGCTAGTTCCATTGGAAGATGACAACCCTTCCCATAAACCAACCGGTAAGGAGTAGTGCCAATAGGTGTCTTAAAAGCGGTTCGGTAAGCCCATAAAGCATCATTGAGTTTGGTTGACCAATCTTTTCTATCGGTCTTACCGTCTTTTGCAAAATTTCTTTAATTTGCCTATTGGACACTTCAACTTGCCCACTTGTTTGTGGGTGATATGGAGTGGCAATCCGGTGGTTTATGCCATACCGTTTGAGAAGTTTTCCAAACTGAAACTTTTTGAAATGAGATCCCCCATCACTTATAATCACACGAGGGATTCCAAATCTTGAGAAAATGTTACTTTGGACAAACTTGCACACAACGGTATGGTCATTGGTCTTGGTGGCTATGGCTTCTACCCATTTCGACACATAATCTACCGCCACCAAAATATAGTAATTACCAAAAGAATTAGGGAAAGGACCCATAAAATCAATGCCCCAAACATCGAATATATTAACAACTAAAATGGGTTGCATGGGCATTTCGTTTCTCTTAGTAATACTACCTAGTTGTTGACACCTAACACATTTTTTAACAAATTCAGCGGCATCCTTAAAAATGCTAGGCCAAAACAAACCACACATAAGAACCTTATAACCTGTCTTTTGGCCGCTGAAATGACCTCCACATGCAAATGAGTGTGCATGAGTCAACACCTCTTGAATCTCCTCATCCGGAACACATCTTCTCACCAATTGATCCGGGCCAACTTTGAACAAATCCGGTTCATCCCAAATGTATTGCTTGGCTTGTGCAAGGAATTGTTGCTTCTTTTTCTTGGCCCAATGCTCCGGTAGCTTACCTGCGGACAGAAAATTCACAATATTTGCATACCAAGGAACAACAGAAACGGTTAGTAAATATTCATCCGAAAATGTCTCGTTGATCTCCTTGGTTGAATCATCATCCATAACTTGAATTCTTGACAAGTGGTCCGCCACCACATTCTCACTCCCTTTCTTATCTCGGATCTCCAAATCAAACTCTTGTAGTAGCAAGACCCATCTAATTAGCCTTGGCTTTGCATCCTTCTTTTCCATCAAATGCTTAACCGCGCTATGATCTGTGTACACTATAACTTTGCTACCACAAATATAAGAACGAAACTTGTCAAGAGAATAAACAACCGCAAGCAATTCCTTTTCGGTGGTGGTATAATTCAATTGGCATCCGATAAAGTCTTGCTTGCATAATAAATCACAACGGGTTTCTTGTCCACCCGTTGTCCCAAAACAGCCCCAATGGCAAAGTCACTTGCATCACACATGATTTCAAATGGCATGGACCAATTAGGTGATTGCAAAATGAGGGCTTCAACCAATTTCTCTTTCAAGGTTTCAAAAGCTTTTAAACATTCATTATCAAACACAAATGGCATCTTTCAACAACAAATTACACAATGGTTTGGTAATGACACTAAATCCTTTTATAAACCTTCTATAAAATCCGGCATGTCCAAGAAAAGAACGGACACCCTTGACATTGGTTGGAGGGGATAAAGTAGAAATGACTTTGATTTTGGCCCGGTCAACTTCCATGCCTTTACTTGAAATCACATGACCCAAAACCGTCCCCTCTTGAACCATGAAGTGGCTCTTTTCCCAACTTAAGACCAGTTTGTTTCAACACATCTTTTCAAAACTTTGGTTAGCTCATTAAGACAATTATCAAAGGTTTGGCCAAAAATTGAAAAGTCATCCATAAAGATCTCTAAAGAATCACCGACCATATCTGAAAAGATACTCATCATGCACCTTTGGAAGGTGGCTGGAGCATTACATAACCTGAATGGCATTCGCCTAAAGGCAAAAGTTCCATAGGGACATGTAAATGTGGTCTTATGTTGGTCATCGGGATGAATAGCAATTTGGTTGTAACCTGAATAACCATCTAGAAAACAATAAAATTGCTGACCTGCAAGCTTTTCAATGATTTGATCAATGAATGGCAATGGGAAATGATCTTTTGAAGTAGCGGTGTTCAACTTTCGATAGTCAATGCATACCCTCCACCCGGTGATGGGTCGGGTCGCAATTTGCTCACCACTATCTCCTTTAACCACTTGAATTCCCGCTTTCTTAGGTACCGTTTGTGTTGGACTTACCCATGTACTATCCGAAATTGGGTAAATAATTCCAGCATCCAACCACTTTAGCACCTCTTTCTTAACCACTTCACGCATATGAGGATTCAATCTCCTTTGAGCATCACGTGAAGGCTTTGCTTCAGAATCGGTGATTATCTTATGCATCACAATTGATGGACTAATGCCTTTCAAATCGGCAATTGTCCATCCAATGGCCGCCTTATATTCCTTGAGCACCTTAAGTAATGCTCTTTCTTGCATTTCTTCCAAATTTGATGCAATGATCACCGGCAAAGTTTGTTTATCTCCCAAAAATGCATACTTCAAATGAGATGGGAGCTCTTTCAACTCAACTTGTGGTGGACTTTCAATGGATTGCTTGAGATGAGTATCAATATGATCCGGTAGACTTTCCACTAAATGAGTCCATGGTGGTCTACCTTCTTGAATTGCCATAATCTCCCAATCCTTTTCCTCCTTCTTCAATGTTTCACTATGCTCCAAGATTAACCTGTCAACCAAAGCACAATTCTCCCGTGTGTCTTCCTCATTTTCATGAGGAATGCACTCATCAATGACGTCCGCCATAAAGCATTCGTCACTAACTACGGGGTTAGGAACACTAGCAAAAACATTCAATCTTATCTTACGGTTGCCAAAAGTCATTTCAACCGTACCCCTTCTACAATCAATTAATGCATTAGCGGTGGCCAAAAAGGGTCTACCCATGATGACATTGGGTTGCCTAACATTACCGCTTGGTGCAAAATCAAGTACCAAAAAGTCTACGGGGTAATAGAAGTCCTCCACCTTAACAATCACATCTCGGACAATTCCTCTAGGAAATTTAAGGGACAAATCAGCCATCACCAAGGTGGTGTCGACTTTTTCTAAAGGTCCAAAGTCATATTGGTCATACAAACTTCCCGGAAGAATGCTCACACCCGCCCCCATATCCAAAAGTGCCTTGTTCATTTTGAAATCACCAACTTGAATAGTAATTAAAGGCGCTCCCGGATCTTGGAGTTTAGGTGGGAGTATACCCATCACAACGGCACTAACTTCCTCATTTAAAACAATTTTATTTGGAAGCTTATGATGCCGTTTTTGGGTACACAAATCCTTAAGATACTTAGCATAAGCCGGAACTTGCTTGATTATGTCAATAAGAGGTATATTGATTTTCACTTGTTTAAAAATTTCCCACATTTCTTCCTCATGGGGACCTCTTTTCTTAAGTGTAGGCCTAAGTTTTGGATCAATCAAAGCCAAAGGAAAAGGAATGGTATTACCCTCCATATCCTTTCCTTGTTTTTCAGAAAATTTTCACTAGACCCTTATTTTCTACCTCTTTAAAAGATACTTTTTTATTTGATTTAAGTAGAACAAGTTCCGGTTCATGCTCACTATCTTCATTCTCATCAACATCCTCCACCACACCATCAACAAGTGATGATGGAGGCACAACTTTATTATCATAAACTTTACCACTACGAAGAATACTTACATTGTTGATTTCCACATTTTTGACATTCTTGGAACCGCCACTTTGATGTTGTGGGTTGATCTTCGTATCACTTGGTAGCTTCCCCGGATTCTTCCTCAATTCTGATACATCCTCCGCCAATTGCCCAACTTGCTTTTGCAAACTCTCAACCGTTTTATCCCGAATCTCATTCTTCCTATCCATCTCTTTCAAGTAATCCATAATCTCCCGGGTTGACACATCATTACCTCCCGAAGGCCCACCTTGGTTAGTACCTTGTTGATAGTTCCTTGGGTAGCCTCTATTGAATCCTCCCTGATTTTGACCACCTTGGTTCATTACTGCTTCATTTTCCCACGTTAAACTTTCTCCATGGTTATGCTTCCACTTTATCAACACAAGGTCAATCACTTTTCGGCGTAACTTCTTTTGCTTCCTTCCAAGTATCGCTACCGGTTCATCTACCATTCTCTTCATTGGGTCAATACTGACATCTTCAATGGGAATCACACTTGACTCATCGGCTAAGCATTTCCTCAAGTAGGATACATGAAAGGTGTTGTGAATTCCATCCAATTCTGGAGGTAATTCCAACTGATATGCCACATCTTTAATGCGTTTCAG
>CM067171.1:64811386-64834494 GCA_034093135.1 Erigeron breviscapus | reverse complement strand
AATAAACTTACTATATTGCTCTTTGATTTTCTCCTTCCTCAAGCGTTGAGGGTATGGTATCTTCGGTTTGTAAGCCTTCACTTCGGGCTCAACAACCGCCGGTTTTTCAACCGGTGCAAGTGGAACAACCGGTGGCTTCACGGCTTGGTTGACTCCACTTCAATCTCCTCATCAACTTGCTCCTCATCTTCTTCAACCTGCACAAATGGAGAAGAATCATTAGGTAAAGTATTAGCGGAATCATAAGTCTTACCTGCCCTCGTTGTGATTGCATTCATGTGCTCGTTTCTGGCATTAGGCGGGGTATACTTCTGCCCTGATCCTTGATTGCTTGACTGAGGCTTGGGATTATGCTAAGTATTACTCGGTAAAGTACCGGGTTGTCTATTAGAGTTTCCTAGCCTTTCAATCCTTCCTTCTAAATCTTTAATAGTGGCTTGTTGATTCTTTGCTCCTTGATCCAACTTATGCCCGAGCCCATCCAATCGAGTAGTCAAAGCGTCCAACACAGAAATCACCTTCTTGGACTCTTCTGCAACATGTTCATTAGTTGCTTTCTGGGCACTAATGAAATCCTTCACTATATCTCTTAGTTCTGAATCCGAGCCTCGTTGATTGTTGAACCTACTAAACCTGTTACCACCATAACCAGAACTGTTAGTATTAAAAGAAGAAGAAGTAGGGTAAGAACTACCTGATGGCCGGTTTTGATAACCGGTATTTTGGTTGAAATTCCCTTGATTCTGAACGTAACTAACATCTTGAACTGGTTTATCCGGGCAATCCTCCATATAATGCAAGTCCCCACAATGATCACAACCATCAGCCATAACCTTAACATCTCTTTCAAGGTTCTTGAATCTGCTATCTTGATTATCAAACCTCTCATTCATTTGCTTCGAGAGAGCCTTGACTTCAGTAACAAGTTTTGAGTCTTCACTACTTTCCACCTTAGCCACAGTGCTTCTACTGGATCTCTTGTCTCGGTCCTCATCTCTGGTTGAATACTCCTTCGCCATATCTTCAAGAATCTTGTATCCTTCATTCGGGGAAATGTTGTTTAGACTACCCCCAAATGCATAACCGAGCTCCCTTTTAGTCTTTCTATCCAGTCCATCATAGAAAATCTCAAAACTTTCTTCAGTACCCATACTATGTTCGGGGCAATTCCTTAGCATTTCCTTGAACCGTTTCCATGCATCAACAACATCCTCACCACTGTCTTGAGTATACCCTCTGATTTTATTTTCCAGTTGCCTTTGAGTTCTTAATGAATAGAACTCATCAATAAATCCTTCACGAAGTTCGGCCCAAGTGGTGAATGAGTTATCGGGTAACTCTTTAAACCAAGCAGCTGCATCTCCAATGAGAGTTAATGGAAATAGCTCAAGTTTAACAGCTTCAGTTTGCCCTTGACCATACTGATATAACCTGCAAATCTTCTCAAACCTCTCAAGATGTGCATAGGGGTCAGTTCTTCGAATCCCATCAAACTTGTCCTCTTCAACACTCTTGAGGTGATTTCCTTTCAAGGAGAAATCGACTGAAATAGCCGGAGGGCGGATAGCTGTGCCCCGGTTATTCGGTATGTTTCTTCTTCGTTCCCCGTAAGGACGGGCGTTCGGATCTACCGGTTGTTCATCACCCATTCCGTTTCTCCTTGGTTGTTGATTAATATTAAGGTTGGTTCGAGGTATGACAATACTGCTCGGTTCAGGTGTTTGAATTTTCTCTTCTGTATCTGAGTCTTATCTTGTTCTAAAGATCCAAGCTGCTTCTTTCGCACTATTAACCACTTTCTCTTTCAAGGCTCTTGAATCTGCTATCTTGATTATCAAACCTCTCATTCATTTGCTTCGAGAGAGCCTTGACTTCAGTAACAAGTTTTGAGTCTTCACTACTTTCCACCTTAGCCACAGTGCTTCTACTGGATCTCTTGTCTCGGTCCTCATCTCTGGTTGAATACTCCTTCGCCATATCTTCAAGAATCTTGTATCCTTCATTCGGGGAAATGTTGTTTAGACTACCCCCAAATGCATAACCGAGCTCCCTTTTAGTCTTTCTATCCAGTCCATCATAGAAAATCTCAAAACTTTCTTCAGTACCCATACTATGTCCGGGGCAATTCCTTAGCATTTCCTTGAACCGTTTCCATGCATCAACAACATCCTCACCACTGTCTTGAGTATACCCTCTGATTTTATTTTCCAGTTGCCTTTGAGTTCTTAATGAATAGAACTCATCAATAAATCCTTCACGAAGTTCAGCCCAAGTGGTGAATGAGTTATCGGGTAACTCCTTAAACCAAGCAGCTGCATCTCCAATGAGAGTTAATGGAAATAGCTCAAGTTTAACAGCTTCAGTTTGCCCTTGACCATACTGATATAACCTGCAAATCTTCTCAAACCTCTCAAGATGTGCATAGGGGTCAGTTCTTCGAATCCCATCAAACTTGTCCTCTTCAACACTCTTGAGGTGATTTCCTTTCAAGGAGAAATCGACTGAAATAGCCGGAGGGCGGATAGCTGTGCCCCGGTTATTCGGTATGTTTCTTCTTCGTTCCCCGTAAGGACGGACGTTCGGATCTAACGGTTGTTCATCACCCATTCCGTTTCTCCTCGGTTGTTGATTAATATTAAGGTTGGTTCGAGGTATGACAATACTGCTCGGTTCAGGTGTTTGAATTTTCTCTTCTGTATCTGAGTCTTCTCTTGTTCTAAAGATCCAAGCTGCTTCTTCCGCACTATTAACCACTTTCTCTTTCAAGGCTCTTGAATCTGCTATCTTGATTATCAAACCTCTCATTCATTTGCTTCGAGAGAGCCTTGACTTCAGTAACAAGTTTTGAGTCTTCACTACTTTCCACCTTAGCCACAGTGCTTCTACTGGATCTCTTGTCTCGGTCCTCATCTCTGGTTGAATACTCCTTCGCCATATCTTCAAGAATCTTGTATCCTTCATTCGGGGAAATGTTGTTTAGACTACCCCCAAATGCATAACCGAGCTCCCTTTTAGTCTTTCTATCCAGTCCATCATAGAAAATCTCAAAACTTTCTTCAGTACCCATACTATGTCTGGGGCAATTCCTTAGCATTTCCTTGAACCGTTTCCATGTATCAACAACATCCTCACCACTGTCTTGAGTATACCCTCTGATTTTATTTTCCAGTTGCCTTTGAGTTCTTAATGAATAGAACTCATCAATAAATCCTTCACGAAGTTCGGCCCAAGTGGTGAATGAGTTATCGGGTAACTCTTTAAACCAAGCAGCTGCATCTCCAATGAGAGTTAATGGAAATAGCTCAAGTTTAACAGCTTCAGTTTGCCCTTGACCATACTGATATAACCTGCAAATCTTCTCAAACCTCTCAAGATGTGCATAGGGGTCAGTTCTTCGAATCCCATCAAACTTGTCCTCTTCAACACTCTTGAGGTGATTTCCTTTCAAGGAGAAATCGACTGAAATAGCCGGAGGGCGGATAGCTGTGCCCCGGTTATTCGGTATGTTTCTTCTTCGTTCCCCGTAAGGACGGGCGTTCGGATCTACCGGTTGTTCATCACCCATTCCGTTTCTCCTTGGTTGTTGATTAATATTAAGGTTGGTTCGAGGTATGACAATACTGCTCGGTTCAGGTGTTTGAATTTTCTCTTCTGTATCTGAGTCTTCTCTTGTTCTAAAGATCCAAGCTGCTTCTTCCGCACTATTAACCACTTTCTCTTTCAAGGCTTGGTCCGGTGGAGCTTGATTTGCGGTTTCTGAATCTATTTTGACTGGTGTGGATGGTTCTTGGTTATCTCTTGACACAAACAAACCACAAACACCACAAACAAACCGTCAACCGCACCTGTGGTATAATTAAAAGAAAATAAAATACGATCTATCTAGTAAAACAATAACTTTCTCACAAATGAATGTGAAAAAGGATCGAACTACAAAATAAAACAACTACTTAAACAAAAGTCCCCGGCAGCGGCGCCAAAAACTTGATGTGTAATATCGAGTTTATAAATTTTTAAACAAGTAATACCAAATAACGACTACCACACACTATTGGGCAGTGGACCCAATCGTATATAGTATAGCTAAGTGGTAAGACCAGGTCGATCTCAGGGACTAAGTTAAGCAATTGTAGACATAAAGTAATCCAAGTAAAAAAAAAATGTTTTGTGACCGAATTGTCACTTTGCAAAAAGAAAAGCAAAAGTAAATAATTAAATCCGGTGTTACCGGGGCAGGGATCGTTTTAAAACGATAGTAAAAATTGATTTAAAACAATAATTTAAAGGATCATCTACCTCGACTCCATGACACATTTCATTTTGGTTGCATTAAGTTAATACCAATTCAAATATGTTGATTTTAATAACCAAGTTTAGACAAAGAACTCACTAGTTGGCCACCTAGCTTATTACCCAATCCAAACCCATTAACCAATTGATTCAATCCTAAAGATCCGGCTACCACCTTCTCTATTAAGATCTACCTAACTGACTAATTTGTTTTGTTATTGTTAAACAATTCCATCTATCGATTCTACCAAACCGTTAACACGTTGAATTCTCTTACCTATTGTTGTTTATCAACTCGCTACCACGAATTAACACCTATTGATTCTACCAAATCAACTAGAACAATGAATTCCTGGACTTAGCTACCACTAAAACCATTCATACATCATCAACAAACAATAGAATAAATAATAAGAATTCAATATATTAAGATCTCGATGAAACGTTTAATTATCAACTTGAATTCAAAATAATATGCAACCAATATTCATTGTGTCACTTCATCTCAGTAGATGATGAAGTGTTTAGCCACTCATAATCATAATCATATCACAACGAGTAAAAGAAATAGAAAACATCTTGTACCAAAGTGACGAAAACAATCGAAAAGCTAAGAAATACGATGTTTGAATGCCTTGGATCTCACGAGCAATCCTATGATCTTCAAAGATGTAAACACTGCTTGAAAAGTCTCCAAATAACCCTAAATTCGTCTGGGGTAAAAGTCTCTCGAATAAGAGGAGTTTGGCTTTGTATTTATAGTGTTATCCAAAAGGGTTTTCTGCCGACCTAATTTGTGCGCCGCATGGACATTCTGTGCGCCGCACAAAATCAAGTTTCCAAAATTAAGCACCCGATATGCGCCGCACAAAATCCCTGTGCGCCGCATAAACTTGAATTTCAGATTTGTCTTTGCCCGTTATGCGCCGCACGCCAAGTCTGTGCACCGCATAAACACTTTGGTTCGATTTTTCCAAACTTTCTGCCCAAAATTCTTTCTTGATATGCGTCGCATATCCTTGCCATGCGCCGCACAAACCATCAGTTTCCACAAAACTTGTATTTTTCATTCGGTCTTCACACGAACTCGTTCACGAACCATCTTAATGCATCTTTTAACCTTCCAAATGCCATTTCTAACCATTGTACCTGTTCTAAGCCTGAAATCACTAACAATACCATCAAAGCATCGAATATGTATGTAATTTACACATAATTAAGCTTAAAATGACTTAGAAACGATATAGGAATGTATATATAAATGGACACATCATATATCATTTATAAAGAAAGAATCAAGAAACCCAATTAGCAACGAAAATAGTAATTTTGTTCCGGATTCTCGGGGTATTCACATTCAAAATCAATCACATCCTAAAATTTTGCATGTGATCGCATGGAAGGTATTGAAGCCCGAAATTATTGGGATTGAGAGTTTGATATTTAATGATGAAGATGAATTTGAATATTAAAAATAGAATGGAGATAATACATTATTAAATATGACCTTTGGTATCTTCTTTTGTGCTGACAAGAATGAAAAAATCCAAAATGGAATTAATATTCCAATGGATGATTTGATTTTTGCTAAAGTCATGGGTGAAAAATATAGTAATCCACGTGGGCAGCATGCACTTTTGGTAATTGGAAAAGATAATTCCAAAGAGAGAAAAATTGGAAAAAATAAGTCGGTTAACGACAAATCAAATGGTGGGCATGAGCTGTGTAGTCCTTCAAGGATGATTTTATGTGTTAGCCCATTGATGTTTGCTAACCCATTACAAATGCTATCCAATGCTGCTACTTCTACAAATATGAGCACCCTCTTCGACCCAGGTGGTATATGTTCAAAGCCACATGGGATGGTTTGTGAAGTTAAATTGGATGGATAACTCGAGATGTTCCATTGATGTTACGTTTAACAATAAATAGGAGTCGGGTTGATGTTCCTTTTGTCAAGTTGGTTTTGGTTTGAAGACAAAACTCGATGACGAGTTTTTTTTCAAGAGCGGGAGTATGATGCAGGAGCATCCGACCCATTTAGCCGGCCCGACCCAAATGCTTTATTTTATAAATAGGGTTGTTAAGTCTTTTGTTTAGTTAGGTTTTTATGTTTAATAAGAGTTAATTGTAAGCGTGAAGCTTGCCAGCCGAATATTTCGGTTCGAGTTATTTTGATTATGATCAATTGTTTCTTGAGCCATTTGAGTGCGCTTCTAACTGCATCAGGTGGTATCAGAGCTTTGGTTGTTCAAATGGCTCGTTGTGGAAGTGGGTATCTTAATCGTAGAATCGCCGAGAGAGGCAACGGTAAAGGTGCTTTAGATCTGTTTGATTGTGAGGATGAGCAGATCCAACAATTTTCATGGCTTACCTATGGATTCAGAGCGGCTGTGCGGATTGGACAACTACAACACCTGCTAATGTTGGAGGAAACAGAACCAGAAGAACCCGTCTGGGACGAGTCGGCTGGGGATGAGGAACATCCTTCAAGTAGCGGTTTGTCGGCATTGGAGGAAACGAAACCGGTTAAACCTGTCTGGGACGAGTCCACCAGGGACGAGGAGTATCCTACCGATGGCAATACTATCTGTGAATCTTCTCCTGTGTATGATGTATATGAGGACGAGGAGTGGTATTTTTGGTTAAATGGTGTTGTTGGTGATGTTCGAGTCACAAATTATAGCCCGTATGTTTCGTGTTTCAAGGGATTTGGTGAGGGTAATGTGCTGGTTTCTAGTAGTGCAGCGGTGTTCAAGAGCTGTAGTATCATGGCTAAATGGGAGGCTGACCGTATGGTGTTTACTTATGTTGAGATGTGCTTCATGGGTGAGTTAAATGGTTATTCAATAAATATAAGAAAAGACCTACATGGTTTATTTCAATGGGTTTATAGTGGACCCAAAAAAATATTAAAAAAGTATATGGGTGGGAGTGAGACAGAATTTAGTGTGAATATACAGAATGGTGTGAGGCCAAATAATTTAAATGATCTTGTTGATTGGCTATGGGTTTCGAGAGGAAAAATTAATGGTCTGAATACCGTCAGCAAACATGTAATATTTGGCTACATCCCTATGAATTGCGAAGTTCCTTTTCATAATACTCAAAAGACCAGAAAAGGTCTCGAGTCAGGCTTGCAAACCTACAAGGCACAACCTACTAATGATAAACAGACCCACACGAAACCAGGTATACAATCTGGTTCCTTTTCTGCTTCTGCCCAACAGCAAAGTGCATCGGCTTTTGTGCTTGATTATGATAAGTACATAAATCTGGATAATAATGATGAGTGCAAGATGGTTCCATTCGATCCTGGTGGTTTAATGGGAGAGACAAAAACTCGAGGACGAGTTTTTTCCGAAGAAGGATAGAATGATGCAATTGCACACCTGGATAGTTCACTTGGCCCATCAGTAGGCCCAGCTCGTGAGATTAGAAGGGACGTTTTATTTCTTGGTGTGCAAACTCCTAGAATTATTTAAGTTTTTATCTGTTTTAGGTTTATCTATTTTTTAGCCTTTATTTTCTGATTTAGGTTTCCTAGTTTATCTAGGATTGTTTTCCTTTAAATACTTGAGAGTTTTCTATTGTAGGATAGTTTTGGGTTTTTATAAAATTAAAGAACGTGTGTTCTTAGAGCCTTTGGGTTCATTCTATGTCTTTGGTTCATCTTTAGTTCTCGAACCATTTGATTGCATAAGAAACTGCATCACTCATCTTTTTACAAATTCAAATATTTTAAAAAACTCAAACAATGTCATTTTTCATAGGAACTTTTCTATTTAAACGGTACACAATTAGTCGTTACAACTTTCAACACGGACTAATCACAATGGCATAATAGCTGTATCTAGTGTAAAAACCATTCAAGTTAAACAAAAAAAAGAACGAACACCAACCATAGCAATAATAATATTTTGATATTATTTTCTTATAATCATGCTGCATTAAACTGAATAAAAGGCGTGCAACTACAACATGTGACACCGTCAAAAGAAGGACAACACTCTGGAACTACGGCTAGTAAAAGTTGCGGAAACCCGAGCTAAAAACATACATGATAATGATTTTCAAGAGTAGCAGGTAGAAATCTACTCATCAATATTTCCTGGGTGGTTGTTGGGTCGGCAGTAATCCAAAACGCTTCTTCAAGAGAACTCTTTGTCTAGAGAACTTGTCATCTGGTGAAAAACGAGCTGCAAACGAAACAAAAAGTTGCATCACATAAGGGGTGTTTGGATATACACTTCGGAAATTATAACGTGACTACAAAATAACCAGATGAAATATAAGCATATAACAAGTTACATGAGATAGTATTTAAATATATAACTTTGACATTGTGAGATTCTGATAATACGCTGTTCGTTTAAAACACCTTAAACTTAGATTGATTCATACTATTACAAAATCAACTAATGTTAGCATGGATCTTATAACTTTAGATTTAGAGTTGTTGATTGTTGAAGTCTATCTTATATTACGCAAACAGAACTTACCTGGATGAGCAGATTGTGTGGCCAACCCAAGTGGTGATTCTTTCTGTAAATCAAACAGAAAGCATAGTAAATCAATTCCTTGTGTTAAGAGTCTCTATTTATGTATAAACATAGATATGGTTATGTACAACCAATCCAGTAAGCAGAATAGGTAGGTTAACTTAGTATATCTGGGTAGAGATACTGTGAAAGTGTAAATCTTAATAGCCAAATAAAATGTGAATAATAGTTCACATGGACACAAAAAGTACCAACCATGTTCCGACCACCGCAACTAAACAATACCACCTTCGTAACCACCAAGAGTCACACACAAAAAGTGAAACATAGAGCAAAGTACCAAACAATTTCAGAGATGCAACTAAGGCATATGCTAGTAAGCTATCCCCTTAGGTACATATGCTGTTTTTTTTAATTACAATTTGGGTAATAATAAGCTTCAATGATAGCTTGGTAGTTGCAAAATGTTTTCGGCAGTCCCAAATCGTTAGAGACGAATGATTTAGTTGCCATAAAGGCAATTGGGAGGTGGTGGTTGTCACACCCCGTTGTAGCGGAAATACAGGGTTAACAAATAATTGCGTACTAATCAGAAGGTAAATAGAGATTACATCCATTAATGCCAATACAAGTTTAATACAAGTACAATCGTTCAAATGTGGACCCCAAAATACGGATACAAGTCATCCTCATTTGGAACTGGGCCCATTGAATACGAGTTCAATAAATTGGACAGTCTAATACAATTAAAGCTAATAACACGAGAGTCCTCAAATGTCTGATGCTAATTGTACATCCAATGTCAAAAGAATGGTCCTATAATGCCATAGATGATCCAAGACTTACTGTTGGTTACCTGAAAAGCATGAAATTTGAGAGGATCAACTATCGAAATAGTTGGTGAGTTTACAGTGTGTTTGACTAAAAGATCAGTCGTCATTGGGAGCACCCAATGACATGTAGTTGTTTAAGACAAGACAGTCCAGACCGAAGTCCGACCATAATATATATTTAAGACAAGACAGTCCAGACCGGAGTCCGACCATAATATAATTGACAAGACAGTCCAGACCGAAGTCCGACCATAATATAATGACAAGACAGTCCAGACCGAAGTCCGACCATAATATAATGACAGTCAGATACGAAAACTGACAAGACTACCATTAAAATCTCATAATGGTAAAACTACATAAGGGGGGATCATTTTAGTTCGTCAAACACAAGGAACAGTTTAGTCAGCCGACAACATGGCAAGTCAAGACATATAGATCAATTTTCATAAGACATGTATACACATTTTCAGACAGCCGTCAACATGGCAAGACATAAGACAAATGATTTCATTTACCAAATCTCATGGCATAGACAAAGACAAATCATTTATAAAGTAGTCGTGTATACGGTACATGCTTTTCAGGCCCAAAGTAAAAGGTAAAAGGGCGCCATAAACTTTCCTTAGCGATCAAAGAGCTAAAAGGGCGAGCAAACTTGAGAATAAGCAAGTCTAGTCTCCACGTCTATCCAAAACCTAGGATATGAGTACCAATGGTGAGGATCAAATCTCACGACGACAAGTATCCTATGTAGAACTACTTAGCTATAGACTCTAGAATGCCATAACCGAGAATGTGATTTAAACTTTCATTTTACTTAACTTTAGTTGGTAATATCAATGACATTGTCATTATAAGGTAGCCTAAAGTACCATTCGATATTCACCAAGTTCAAACGTTCGAGTTATCGAAAACTGAAAATGTTAAACAGACCAAAAACTCGCGGCGCGATCCTGGACCATCGCGGCGCGATTCAAGATTTACACTATATCGCGGCGCGACCCTGAAGGCTCGCGGCGCGATATTTGACCTGAACGAGCAAAATGCAGTTTTTCGACCATTTTCGCCAAACCAAATCATTTTCTACTCAACTCTTTTCATTTCAACAAGTGATAATAGGTTCCATAACCTGGAAACAATTCATTTCGCTTACCATTTCACAATTCCAACATTTTGATTTCAAAGACCTAATCAAATTCAAGTTTCTTTAATTAACAAATCTAAAACCCATTTCATATTCATAGTCCAATAATCTAATTAACCAAACTAAAACAAACCCTTTCATTGAATCAATTCAGAATCAAAGTTTAATTTAAAAGGAGGTTACTTACCAAATCAAAGTTCTTGGTGAATTTGAAGAAAAAGGAGATGAAGATGATGATGATGATCCTCAAATTATTATAGAAATAAATTATTTCCTTTGATAAATCCTTGCCCAAAACTGATTCTTGATGATGACTTGCTAGAGAGATTGAGAGATTTGAGTGATTTGTGTGTGTTGTGTGGGTGTTGGGTCGACACAAAGGAAGAAGAGGGGGGGTCTGGGTGTTTGATTTCCCTCCTTTCCTTTCTAAACCGGCCCAGGTGGCTTATTTGGGTATAATTTGGTACCCCTAATTTGGTAAAATGCTTAAGATTAAATACCGTTTGACTAAAAGATAAATATGTAAAGTAAAGGTATTTTTCCTCGTCTTATTTAAATCAAGACAAGTCAATAAAGTTTCGTCAAAGTGAATGATGTGTGAAATCTAGTTTATAATTTATAACAAGATCTACGGCTAACTGACTACAACACACTTGCGGGCAGTGTACCCATTCGTATGTAATATAGCTAACTAGTAAGACCAGGATCGAACACAAGGACTGATTGTTGTACTAAAGGTTGTAAAAATGTGAAACACGTAAAAAGTTTGGTGTGACCGAATTGTCACTTTGCGATTCTGAAAACTATGTAAACGACAAGTAAAATAAAGTACTCAACCGGTGTCAATCGAGAGCACGCTAAAAGAGTTTGAGTTGTGAACAAATAATTAAAAAGCCATCTATGTCGAATCCGCTACGCAAAAAGTCTAGGTTGCATATAGGTTAAGCTCAAAATTCATATGTGTTAGTGATAATAATCGTGATAAGACAAAAACACAACCGGGTGCACTCCGTTTGTAAAATCGACTCAATCACCTATTCAATCCAATTTCTTGCAACAAGTGGTACCACCAACCCTATTACAATTCCTCGAACTAACTAGTTTGTTTGATTATTTAAATAACAATTTTTATCTTTGTGAAAGAAACGTGGTACCACCAACCGTTAAATCCACTTAACAAAGTAATTTCTATTAGACTTGTATTCTTTACTATCATACCATGACCTAGCAAGAGTTATTCATAGCCAAACAACTAAAATAATACTTGCATTCAACTAGTACCACTAACGAAGAACACAAATATCACCAAGAACACAAGTTTAAGCAGAAGAAATCACTTCATTAAGATCTTGACAAAATGTTAAGTAAAACCAACATGAATTCAAAATATTATGCAACCATAACTAATTATTTCACTTCATCTTCATAGATGTATAGAGATTTAGCTACTCATAATGAAAATAACTAGAGATTCAAATAAAAAGGAGAACATAGTGTACCAAATATGAAGTAATAATCCAAATCGAGGTTACAACCAAGCTACAATCAATAATCAAGAGCCAAAATTAATCTTCAAGTCTTCACAATAGTTTTGATGATGAAAAACCTTTAAAATCGGCTGGAGAGAGAGAGTGGAGGCTGGAGTGTCCAAGATTAGGTTTAGGGTTGAATGGGGTTTGGTATTTATACCCCAGGAGAGAGAAATCTGTCAGACCAGCGCAGAGTCGCGCCGTGAGTCCCCTTGGTCGCGCCGCGAGGTGTGCCAAAGTTGGAGCATTTCAATCCAGGGACTTTTGTCGCGTCGCGAGATGCCATGATCGCGCCGCGAATGAAGTTTTGTGCTGTATCGCGCCGCGAGGCTACCTGGTCGCGCCGCGAATTCTGTCAGATTTTGGAATTTCAGCTTCGTTCTTCATCGTTAGTGCATATGGACCATTCTTAAGCTATTTTCTACCAATTATGAGCGATGTACCTGCTGTAGACCTGAAATCACTAGCAAATACCATAAAGCACCACAAAACATGTATAAACGGCTATCAAACGTGTCTAAAATGTCCAAATGATGTGGGAAATATGTATATATTGAGACACATCAAACCTCCCCACACTTAAACCTTGCTTGCCCTCAAGCAAGTATGCACTTAAATCAATTCTCAATAACCCAACAATTCACGATTTCATAAAACAAAACATAGTTATAAGAGAAGTTTCCTACCAAGCGGTGTCGAATACCAAAAGCAAATGCATTTAAAAACTAATGAGCAAGTTTAAGACGAAATCAGAAAATTCGACTAATCTAGAGCAAAACCATCTTTCGGTTACAATTAGAATCCTCCCTATGCTTGTGTTAACACCTCTTGAACATTTCTATCATTCCAATTGACCTTAGGCTCGTTCTTACTAAGCTACAATCTACTAGCAAGCATCAACATTATTATTGTCAACATAAGCAATATTCCACAATGATTATCGGTATAATTGTCCACTTAAACACTCACGCCATTGGTTTTCCATAAGGTTTTCATTACGTTATACTTATGAGTCCCTTGACAAAACATACTCCTACGGTCTAGCATTGCAACTCTATCCACACATCAGGTGATTATACGAAAGTGTACTTTAAGCGTCCGGCCAGCGGTTCGCTACGGATACGTGAGTATCGTTAAGAGACATACGCCAGAACTCAAGGTTGGGTTGCATATCCAGAGACCATGCTCTAAACACAAACACATGCGAGAATAAAAAGTTTTATAATTTAACACCCGTGATTTTCGATGAGACCCGTGTAACAAACTTTCTGACAACCCATCCCAAGTTGGAAGCTTTAGGTGAGCTAGGTAAAACGAAGTTACCCCAAGGACTTACTTGTTCGAATCTCAAAGACCACATTAGCATTAGACTATTAGAAAAAGATTATGCGCATTCCCACATGTGCCACCCGTTTGATGCCGAAGCACCCCAGACACCCCGATATAAAGACCAAACATAATGACTAGAACTACAACCTATAACATAAGAATTAAGGACCGGACATCCGGTGTGCAACCATATGTTAAGTCAAATTACCACAAGCATATTTAATACATTTCGAGCTTTTATGCACACAAGTTGCAAAATTCAAATGGAAAACCTCAAGCGGTGCCTACCAATACATCATCTAGTGAAGCCTATTATTCACATTAGATTCATCATTAAGGTACAATTTGCAAGCAACCTAGATTATTCGAAGTTCGGAACAAGCCTATGAACCCTTGGAACGATGAAATGCCACAAGCACTAGGAAAGGAAAGCTAAAGGTAAACAATCTCAAGTTTTATCCTAGATTAGCAAAATTCAAAGTCCTCATTTCTCGTCTTTGTACAAAACCTATAGCCTCAAAAATTTAAAACATAACCAAAATGCTAGTAAAGGAAAGAAACTTCAAAAATTTCATTTTTCCAGTTTACCATCCCCCTCCCCACACTTAAGTTGTACATTGTCCTCAATGGACGAATAACTAAGGCAAACAATGGGAAAAGGGAAAAATGCAAAATGTAGAAAGGAACAATGAAAAACCTCCGGGTGAAAGCAAGAATTCACCAATGCAAAGTTGAAGCCAAAATTTAAGTGGGTGTTGAACTGACTGCCTACCATCGCGCCGCGAGTGAGATTGATCGCGCCGCGATCGCGTTGAAACTGTCCCTCGCGTCGCGAGATACCTGGTTCGCGCCGCGAGAAAATCCCCTGGACAATTTTGCTTCAAATCTTGCCAATCTCGCGCCGCGAGGAGGTCTGTTCGCGTCGCGAGTTGCTGCAGTTTTCCAGATTTTTGGCTTGTCAACACACTTTTGCACATACCGGTTCACCCAAAATCATTTCTCACCTGTGAATCTCAACGAAAAACATAAAAATAGAACAAAACTACTGAAAACAACTAAAAATAATAAAAACACACGGGTTGCCTCCCGAGAAGCGCTTTATTATTAGCTTGACTCGATCAAACCTCAATGATTAACCAAGTTGGGGCCTTTAACCCCCTTCCCCACACTTAAGTTGTTGGGAGTTCCATCCTTAATAGGTGGGAAGCAATCATCTTTCATTTTCGTCCGAATCCAATCATTTGCTCTACCAAAAGCATCCACCTCCAACATTAACTCCTCTTTCTCTTTGTTTGACAAATTCGAACATAGTTCTTTTGACAACTTCGCATTGCAATGAGAAACCGCGGACTTGACACGATCGTACAATTTACGGATCTTGGCACTTCGGCTACTTGTCGGGCGAGAATTAATCACTAGTGTTATCTTCCCCTCATTTCCCTTTTTCTCCACTTCATCTTCCGACCATTCATCATTCTGAGAATCACTAGAACTAACACAAACAGTCTCAATAGAATTAACAACGTTAGGTGAAGAAAAAGAAGTAGTGTTCAAGAATTCTACCGATTCATCCCCCGTTCTCAATGTAAGCTTACCACGCCCGACCTCAATGGTAGCATCGGCCGTAGCAAGAAATGGTCTTCCTAGAATAAGCGGTACGTTTAATGCTTCACCCACATCAATAATGACAAAATCCACAGGAAAGACCAAACCACCCACTTTGACCAACACGTCTTCTAAAATTCCCATAGGTCTTATAACGGATTTATCGGCCAATTGAATTCTCATGTTGATGGGTTTAGGTTTTCCTAAGTTCAGTTTAGCATAAATAGATGAAGGCATTAAATCAATACTAGCACCTGAATCTGTCAATGCCTTACTCACAGTCAAATCACCAATCTTGCAAGAAACAGTAAAACTACCTGGATCCTTACGCTTTTCGGGCAACTTACCCGCCACTGCCGCCGAGCAAACATTTTCCAAAACTTTAGTCTCCACCTCAGCCAACTTTTTCTTGTTCATCAAAATTTGCTTCAAACATTTTGCATATCCTGGCATCTGCACAATTGCATCTAAAAACGGAATATTGATATGCAACTTCCTTAGATCACTTACAAACTTATCCATTCGCTCCTTCATCTTTTCCTTCATCAACGGTTGGTAGGGTTTCAGCACGGGTTCCTTGATTGGTGTAGCTTTAGGAACCGAAGTGGTCACCACCGGCGGTGACTCCATCTCTACCTCTTCATCAACATCTTCTTCAAACTGCCCAACTCGAGGAGAAACATTAGAAATACAAGAATTATCAATAGGAGGAACAATTACCTTGCCGGATCGCGTAGTTATGGCATTGACGGTTTCGTTCCGATGTTGGGGACCTTTGTATTTGTCATCCCCATTCCTCCATGAGCCTTTTTCTTGATTCGGGTTTTGTTGGGTATTGCTTGGAAGAGTACCCGGTTGCCTTTGTTGAGTGCCCATTCTATCAATTCTCTTTTCCAAATTGGAAATCAAGGCATGGGTGTTGCGATTGTTTATATCAATCTTGTCATGCAAGCCCCGATCTTGTCATTCAAAAGCTTGGAATAATTCTCCATTGAGATATTCCTTTTCTCTTGGGCCTCTTCCCTCTTGTCTTGTTTATCGAGAAACTTGGCCATCATGGCCATGAGCGGTGATCCTTCGCCCTCGTCTTCTTCTCGCCTTGGAGGTGATGGTGGTTGTTGTTGGTTAGGCGCGCCATGATGGTCATCTTTCTGCCACCTATTTTGAAAATTTCCACCCGTCATTTTAAAATCTGGATTTTCAAAAACTTTTGCCTAATGGCGTTTAGAAATGCGGAATACAGAATCCTTAAAACATAACTAACCCTTAATGGATAGTTCATTTATAAAAGTGGTGTTACAACATTCATATCATTAAAATAGTGTAAGATAATCCAAATGTGGCACCAACATAAATGCCAATATAAACAATACATAAGTCATATTAAAAGTAGCCAATCATCAAGGCTAACATAAATGACTAAGCGGGAAACTAGATGTCTTCTTCATAGAAACTACCCGCCTCACCAAGCTAAGTCTTTCACTAGCTCAACCTGCTTAACCTGAGGGAACAACGTTTTTCAAAAGAGCAAGTGTTAGCTTTAAAAGCTAAGTAAGATAACATGAGTTTAAGAAAACATTGCCAATTCTTTATATATTAACAAAAACCTTTCATAATCGTTAATATCACATATTAGGCATAGCACGTTAAGATCACCACAATACTATGGTGTCTATCATATCACACGTCAACAAGAACATATCGTCAACATTAAAGCAACATGCATAAATTAACACATTAGGAATTCATCGTAATCCTAAATGTGCCTAACATCATAGATCCTTACGTTTCATCTTTCTTTTCTTACATTTCTTTACTTTCTTTTCTTTTCTTATCTTTCTTATCTTTCTTATCTTTTGCCTAGACGTAGGCTATGTGACATAAGCCACACATACTTAGGGATGTGGGGTTGTGTGTAGGCGGTCATAAGACCTTACATGGAGTCCTCACACCGACTTGATGGGTAGACCTTACGGTGGTCCATCGTCGTCGTTAAGGAAAGACAAAGTCAATCCAACTGAGCATACCGTTTGAACTTTGCGCGTGTAGTGGTTAGTTACTCCACCCGAATACACTCATACATAACTATGCCACGGGGAGGTATCTAGATTCCCACACCACGTGACCACGTACACACTAGCTCTGAAGAACTAGCATGGGTTAAGCTTAACACAAGACTTTACATATGCTCGAGACTTCTATATTATATTAGTTTAGGCTACACTTTCACCTAAACTAATCACGTGTATCTTTCTTTACTTTTTATTAGCTTAGGCTACACTTTCACCTAAACTAATCACATACATCCTTCTTTACTTTAGGGCCCTTAATCGTGCACGTGTCATGGCAAACCTATAGAAGTCTAGTGACTAGGTGTTCAAGCCATGCAATCAATCATATGACATATATGCATCAACATATCGTCATCGCATATTAACATCACATCATCATATCATAAAAGATCCATGTCAACGTATCATTATAGCATCGTATCATCATGTCATATAAGCATCATATCATCTTAAAGTGATAGCAACGTATCGTCATATCATTTCATAAGCATAACGTCATAACAATGCGTCATCATATCATTTCATAAGCATAGCATCATAACAATGTGTCATCATGTCATATATCGCATCATAGCATCATACGTTTATATCATCATAGCATCTTATCGTATTAACAACTTATACATTTTAGTTTATCATTTCCCTTATTTCATCATAACATCATTTTATAACATAAACATATCATCATTTCATCGTAGCATGCATAAGCTTACCGTTCATCATCAATGGTAACGTAATCATTCCCATAGTAACCTCCCATTCATTCCCGAATACATATAAACATACAAACATTCATTTGGGGAAGTTAACTTATGAAAACTTTATATTTTGTTGTCCCTCATGTGGTTAAAGATGTTATCTTACCTGGGTACAGCTAAACAATGAGTTACGTAGGTCTTACAGTGCTTGCTAAGTGCTCCCGACAACCTAGAACGAGTATAAGATCGAAATATAAGCTAAACGAAACATTTTGTGCAACCTGGGCATCAGGTGCGTCGCACCTCCCAAGTGGTGCGTCGCACCAAGCATGCAGAAAACTCAGATCAGATACAGGTGCGCCGCACCAGCCCCTTGGTGCGTCGCATATCGGGCTCCCATCGAAAATCCAAAATCCCAAACTGACCAGTGGTGCGCCGCACCTCCCACTTGGTGCGCCGCACCTGGGGTGCCGACCAGCAAACCCAATTTCGAAATTGCTCTAAACGATTCCCATTCAATCTCAAACCCTAACCCCGACCTGGAGACATCAAATTGACCTCTTTGACAACACTTTTGATGACTTTAATCCATCAATCAAACCTTTAATCTTTTGCTAACATAAATCAATCGTTTAATCACCCGAATACATGAAATCGGTGATCAATCAACTAATTAACCCAACCCAAACCCCATGGCCTGGATTGAATTCACATATAAGACTCATATGATCAGATTTCAAAGGGAATTTACCTATAATACCTGTAGATAACTTTGAGGATTCAAGATCTAAACAAAACTTGATCAAAACGGCACGAAACGATTGGATCTTTGCTTGGAGAGGGGAGGAGATCGGTTAGGGCTCACACACACACGTATGATCAGAATATCACAATTAGGGATACCTAATTGCACCTTAACCCCTGGCCATCAACCCCTAGTCTTACACTTAGGGCCCCAACTTCTAAACTTGACTTTCTTAGCTTAATTCGCCTACCGGGAGACTTAACGATCTAACAAGCACTTAACTTTCATAACGTTGCTTCAATTACTTTCATTATACATCATATTAATCGTTTCACATAAAACACATAAGCATTTAATCACATAATCACATATAGGGCATATGACTTAACGAACCTAACGTTGACTAACGGTCAAGTCCATAAGTCAAACTCGAAAAGTTTGGGATGTACAATTACCTCCCCCTTAAGGAGGATTCTGTCCTCAGAATCATTTCGCCACTCATACATGAATAACTTGTCCGTATCCTTAACTTTATCATATCATTTCGGGATTTCCTTGGGTTGTTCTTTAACTTAGCATAGCCAAACTCATTCGGCTTTTTACATAGTCTTTTCCACCTTTACTTTTCCATTTCAACCGTTTCGTCATTTCTTGGTTCAATCTTTAAATCAAACCAAGTAATCAACTCATTTCTTCAACCTTCATAAGTAGTACCCACATTACATTTGGCGAAGGCTATTCATTTGGCGTTTAAGCCCTTCATACAGGTATCCTTATTAACTTGCTACCATAATTCACATAATTCATTTGAACAACGGGTCGACTCGCCATGGCTTTCGATGCATAACATATCCCTCCATAGAGTCTTATGGTTAAACCATTATACTCACTTGTTCAATATAAGCTTTCTTTGCTCACCACAAAACCTTCAGTCCATCTTGAGCTAAACAAAACACTCATTCAATAATTTTTAACTTTATGAGCCGCTATTTTCATGTCATTTGACTCTACAACCTTCCTTTCCTTAACAGGTCACATCATGAAGTAACATACACACTTACATCGTAGTTGCCATCATATGTGAACTCAACAATGGTATATGAAAATCTCAACGCACTATCGCACGATCATATGACTTTCTCAAGTTTCTAAATCATCATTTCTCTTTCCCATCAATCTAAGGGTGATAGGCATCACTTGAGTTCTCCATTTCCTTCATATTTTGCCAAACATCTTTAAGAATTAATTACCTTACGGCCGTCTCGATTCGAAACATTCAACAATTAACTTCCACACTTTAAGAGCACTTCTCTATTATCCATCTTTCCTTTCATGTCCAATGAAACGGTGTAATAGCTCACCAAGAAATAAATATCCTTGGGCAACCTTTCTACTAATGGCTCATATCATTACCTTTAGCTTCCCACGCAGCCTTGTCTCTTAGTCCCTGACAACAAGACTTCACACTTCCGTTAAAGGATCATTAAATAATTATTATATAACACAACTTTCGGTGTCTAGTCTTGGCTTTTAACCCTAACACACGTCAAAATAAGATTTATTACACCTCGTATCATAATTGGTCGTATCACATTTCATGCGGCATCCAAATGAGCATGTCACCATGGCTCATAAGCCTCCTTAAGTACAACTTTTGGGTCACAAGATGACCGAATGAGACAAAACTCAGTTCTTACCAAATGTATCAAACTCAAAGACCTTTTCAAAATTTCAAGGTTTGACTCTTGAAGAGCTCTAATGAATAAGATATGACGTTTGCAAGACAAGTCTGCAGAATTCATCCGAAACCTGACCACTTCTGGAGATCTACATTTTTCGCATATTTCTGGGCAAAATCACCAGAAACTTTGTTCATACAGAATTTAGGGGACACATAGAGGTTTTCAGAAATGTAAGATTCATCTCCTAAATCGTTCATATGAGAAAGATATGATTTTTGCAAGATGACTGAATTTTCAGACCTAATAAACTCTTTGTTTTGCAAACAATTTTCCTCCATCAAACATCCATGTCAAGCCACCACGACCTCTACAGCTTATACACATCAAATTATGACATAGTTATCATTATGAAATCTTCATTTGATTCGTAGATTCCTTATACTCATTTTACAATCGGTTTGACACCCGAATGACCTTAATCGACTCACAAACGCAATCGAATCCATATCAAACTTCAAGACCAGATGTGAACCCTTTATTGGTTCTATTTGAACATTAAAATGACACTAGAAACAACTTCATACCTGTAGGAAATCTCATGACACACATCGATTGCAATAACATTCGTCGAATGACCCGAAATCGCTAATTTAACAACAAAACGTTTATTATCCATCATTACCCAACAAGTCCAGGTATGGGCAAAATATATGGATGGATATGACTCATATTCTGCAAAGATTTCGTTCTTTACCTTGGAGGATGGTAAACGGATCATTTACGTGCACCGATTGATCTTTAATCCACCCAAAAACGCAAGAAATCGCACGAGGATCATTCCAGAAAAGAAAGCGGTTTAGGGTTCTTAGGAGGAATGAATAATCTGATTTAGGGGATAATAATCTTACCTAATTACTCCCAATATGTGTTGGTGATAATAATCGTGATAAGACAAAAACACAACCGGGTGCACTCCGTTTGTAAAATCGACTCAATCACCTATTCAATCCAATTTCTTGAAACAAGTGGTACCACCAACCCTATTACAATTCCTCGAACTAACTAGTTTGTTTGATTATTTAAATAACAATTTTTATCTTTGTGAAAGAAACGTGGTACCACCAACCGTTAAATCCACTTAACAAAGTAATTTCTATTAGACTTGTATTCTTTACTATCATACCATGACCTAGCACGAGTTATTCATAGACAAACAACTAAAATAATACTTGCATTCAACTAGTACCACTATCGAAGAACACAAATATCACCAAGAACACAAGTTTAAGTAGAAGAAATCACTTCATTAAGATCTTGACAAAATGTTAAGTAAAACCAACATGAATTCAAAATATTATGCAACCATAACTAATTGTTTCACTTCATCTTCATAGATGTATAGAGATTTAGCTACTCATAATGAAAATAACTAGAGATTCAAATAAAAGGAGAACATAGTTACCAAATATGAAGTAATAATCCAAATCGAGGTTACAACCAAGCTACAATCAATAATCAAGAGCCAAAATTAATCTTCAAGTCTTCACAATAGTTTTGATGATGAAAAACCCTTAAAATCGGCTGGAGAGAGAGAGTGGAGGCTGGAGTGTCCAAGATTAGGTTTAGGGTTGAATGGGGTTTGGTATTTATACCCCAGGAGAGAGAAATCTGTCAGACCAGCGCAGAGTCGCGCCGTGAGTCCCCTTGGTCGCGCCGCGAGGTGTGCCAAAGTTGGAGCATTTCAATCCAGGGACTTTTGTCACGTCGCGAGATGCCATGATCGCGCCGCGAATGAAGTTTTGTGCTGTATCGCGCCGCGAGGCTACCTGGTCGCGCCGCGAATTCTGTCAGATTTTGGAATTTCAGCTTCGTTCTTCATCGTTAGTGCATATGGACCATTCTTAAGCTATTTTCTACCAATTATGAGCGATGTACCTGCTGTAGACCTGAAATCACTAGCAAATACCATAAAGCACCACAAAACATGTATAAACGGCTATCAAACGTGTCTAAAACGTCCAAATAAGATGTGGAAATATGTATATATTGAGACACATCAAACCTCCCCACACTTAAACCTTGCTTGCCCTCAAGCAAGTATGCACTTTAATCAATTCTCAATAACACAATTCACGATTTCATAAAACAAAACATAGTTGTAAGAGAAGTTTCCTACCAAGCGGTGTCGAATACCAAAAGCAAATGCATTTAAAAACTAATGAGCAAAGTTTAAGACGAAATCAGAAAATTCGACTAATCTAGAGCAAAACCATCTTTCGGTTACAATTAGAATCCTCCCTATGCTTGTGTTAACACCTCTTGAACATTTCTATCATTCCAATTGACCTTAGGCTCGTTCTTACTAAGCTACAATCTACTAGCAAGCATCAACATTATTATTGGCAACATAAGCAATATTCCACAATGATTATCGGTATATTTGTCCACTTAAACACTCACGCCATTGGTTTTCCATAAGGTTTTCATTACGTTATACTTATGATTCCCTTGACAAAACATACTCCTACGGTCTAGAATTGCAACTCTATCCACACATCAGGTGATCATACGAAAGTGTACTTTAAGCATCCGGCCAACGGTTCGCTACGGATACGTGAGTATCGTTAAGAGACATACGCCAGAACTCAAGGTTGGGTTGCATATCCAGAGACCATG
>CM067171.1:64772227-64810386 GCA_034093135.1 Erigeron breviscapus | reverse complement strand
TCTCAAAATATATCAATCAAAGCTAAAAAATTGGAATTCAAGTATATTAAATAGATACTGATGTGTCTCAATTATACATATTTCCCACATCTTATTTGGACGTTTTATACACGATTGATAGCCGTTTATGCATGTTTTGTGGTGCGTTATGGTATTTGCTAGTGGTTTCAGGTCTACAGTAGGTACATCGCTCATAAATGGTAGGAAATAGCTCAGAAATGGTCCATATGCACTAACGGATGAAGAATGAAGCTGAAATGCCAAAACTTGACAGAAATCGCGGCGCGACCAGGAACCCTCGCGGCGCGACCCTGGTATCTCGCGACGCGACATAAAGTTCTGATTTGAAGGGCTCCAGTTTTGACAACCCTCGCGGCGCGATAGTAGGGGCTCGCGGCGCGATGCTGCACTGGTCTGACAGATTTCTCTCTCCTGGGGTATAAATACCAAACCCCATTCAACCCTAAACCTAATCTTGGACACTCCAGCCTCCATACCTTTTCTCCAGCCGATTTTAAGGGTTTTTCAAGGGTTTTTCATCATCCAAACTATTGTGAAGATTTGAAGATTAATTTTGGCTCTTGATTAGTGATTGTAGCTCGGTTGTAACCTTTTGAGTAATAGATGAGTGTTGTGCAATACGGGAGAAATTTTCAATAAATTCTATAGTAACCCGCCAATCCAAGAATTGGCGGATTTCGGATGGCGTTTCGGGTCTTCTCCAATTCTTGACCGCTTCAATCTTGCTTGGGTCCACATGAATACCATCCTTGCTCACTACGTGACCAAGGAAGTGGACTCTTCCAACCAAAACTCACTTTGAAAATTTTGCTTACAATTTCTCCTTCCTTAGTAATTCAAGCACTTCACGCAAGTGCTCAACATGCTCCTCCTTCGTCTTCGAGTATACAAGTATGTAATCAATGAATACAATGACAGACTTGTCCAAGTATGGTTGACACACCCGGTTCATCAAGTCCATGAACACCGCCGGTGCATTAGTCAACCCAAAAGGCATTACGGTGAATTCAAAATGGCCATACCTTGTGCGAAAGGCCGTCTTGGGGATGTCATCTTCATGTACCCGGAGTTGATGATAACCCGAGCGAAGATCGATTTTTGAGAAGTGCTTAGCTCCTTGAAGTTGATCAAACAAGTCATCAATTCTGGGAGAGGATACCGGTTCTTCACTGTGAGCTTGTTTAATTCCCGGTAGTCGATACACATTCTGAAGGACCCATCTTTCTTTTTGACGAAGAGAACAGGAGCACCCCAAGGAGATTGACTAGGGCGAATGAAACCCTTCTCTTGGAGTTCCTTGAGTTGAGTTTGTAATTCGTGCATTTCGGTTAAGGCTAGTCTATACGGAGCTTTTGCTACGGGCGCGGCTTCGGGGATAAGATTAATACGAAAGTCAAGTTCACGAGTTGGAGGTAATCCCGGTAAGTCATCCGGAAAAACATCGGGGAAATCACAAACAATAGGAACGGTCTTCAATTCTACCTTTGAGATGGTAGCACTAAAGACTTTAGAATTTGAGTAATCGGAGATTTCGCCTTGAACTCTAAGAATTTTACCGTTAGCCAAAGGTACCTTAACAACTCTCTCGCCACAATCAATCGTCGCATTAACCGCCGCTAACCAATCCATACCCACTATAATATCAAAACTACCAATGTCAAGAGGCATAAGGTCAATGGAGAAGTCGACATCTTCTAAAGTCAAGACACAGTCGCGAAGTATTTGGCTAATTCTAGTTAGTGACCCATTACCATTTCAATGTCAAGCACATAGTTTAGAGCACACGGATGCACATCAATCAAAGGAACAAAGTTAGAAGACACGAGGCTATAATCGGCCCCGGAATCAAATAGGACGGTTGCATAGAGACCATTTAAGAGAAAAGTACCTGCTACTACGTTGGGGTCATTGCGAGCTTCATTTACATTGGCCGCAAAGGCTCGGCCGCGTGGTTGCACTTGATGGCCTTGTTGTCCCCGGTTTTGGTTAGGCCCGACCATTTGGAGTTGATTGGGGTGAACGGCTACTTG
The DNA here is from genome assembly GCA_034093135.1 of Erigeron breviscapus. NCBI lineage: Eukaryota > Viridiplantae > Streptophyta > Magnoliopsida > Asterales > Asteraceae > Erigeron > Erigeron breviscapus. The sequence goes on along the minus strand of CM067171.1, from coordinate 64,808,335 downwards.
AACTTGTTGTCCCACCCACCGAGGACAATTATTACGGTAGTGGTCACGGCTACCACATTCAAAACATTCGCCTCTTCTTTGGTTACCTTGAGGAGGAACGGCCCGAATAGGAGCCGCATTCATTGGGCCGGCTCTTGGAGCTCTACAATTCTTGGAGGCGTGCCCACTCGGTTACAATTATAGCATGCTTTGCATTGGGCATTGGCGGGGTGATGTTGGTTGCATCTCCCACAGAAAGGATGAGGGCCCGGGAAAGCTTTCCTAGTTGGCTCCACCGCCGCCATTATTCTACCCCTATAAGCATTCTTGGGGTCAAACCTTCCTGCTTTCTTTACCCCACTTGACTCACCCACTTCTTTCCTCTTGCTTGATGAGGATTTTCTCAAAACACCACATCTCAATAAATCCTCGGTCACACTCCCGGCTTGGTTGACCGCATTAGCCAAAGAAGTAGGCATGTTGGAGTTTACATAAGATCGGACTTGAGGATTCAAGCCCAATACAAACTTCTGGATGGCCTGAGACTCGGAACCCACCAAGTGAGGAATGAGGGTAGACAACTCTTGAAATCGTCTAACATAGCTCTTGTAATCGGCTCCCTCCATGTTGAGATTTGCAAATTCAATGGTTAAGTTTTGTAGTTCATACGGAGGACAAAACTTTACTTTGTTTTTGAAGTCAATCCACTCCAAATTTTGAGTCTGCCCCAACGTTATCTCCTGGTTCCACCAACTCAGGGCGTCATGCCTAAACATGCCGGATGCATAGGAAATCCGGTCATCATAGGTGCAATGACTCCTTTCAATCACCGCCTCTATCGCCTCAAACCACCTTATACATTCCGTGGGACCCCCTTCCCATCGAACTCCGGTGCCCCACAACTTTTAAAATCTTTAAATATGCACCCTTGACGGTATCCCCCATATTGATTATTCATGGGCATTCCGACATTAACACCCACTGGTCGCTCTTCTTCATTTTCTACATCATGAGGTTGAGCATTTTCATTATTCACATTTTCTGGGGCTTCATTGTTTTGAGCCACATTATTTTGCCCAAGACTTGCCGTGACTTGAGCAATGATGGTTGGCATGATGCCGGCAACCGTTTGAGCGATTACCTCAGCCAAGTTTGGCTCAGGAGCTCCACCACGACCCCTACCACGGCCCCTACCACGACCTCTACCACGGCCCCTACCACGGCCCCTACCTCCTTGCACTTCCGGTTGAGCTTCCGGTTGCGGTTCTTCCTCTTCGGCCCTATAATTCGTTCCGACTCTCCTTGGTCTCGCCATTTCTATAAAACAAGTGACACGTTGACCCGAGAGTTAGTCTCAAATGCTCACATGTTAGTCACACAAGTAGTCAATGCTCTCATACCGATACCACATACTAATTTCATATCATTAAGCTAAGGCAAAGTGTTAGAATCATAAGGGATTTCCACATATCATATCATCACGTTGCATTTATTACAATACCTCACCATTAATTTAAGTAATCATGCTCAAAATATCATGCAGTTAAACAACTAACACAAATGATTCAAAGTATAATCCGAATTCGATATGCTTACTAGTTATTGACCTGGTATGTATACAGGGTGTACCAACGGCTAACCCTCCACCTAATCAACTTCCATTAAGCATATCGGTCCTTATTATACTTTAAGCCACGCGTGCGCAATCCACGATGTCATGAACTTGCTATAATATCGGGTAACCATAAAAGAGTTTATCGGGTTCTTTTAGGGTTGCCACAATATTATACTAAGTTAATGGCATCCTTTCATTTTGCCCTAAATCATCACATTAGCTCCAACCAATAACAACAGCAAATCATAATAACCACATTCATCACATTGAATTCAAGCTAACTACGAACTCACACGGGGATTCACATAATTCACATTGCACACGAATTTCCTAACCATGCATGCTATATGAAGAGTTTTAACTTAAGCCGTAGTCTAGGTCAAACCGCCTAATTCTCTACGACCACGCATGGGCCACCATTCTGTAACACCCCAAGCAGAGGCTCGAAATATCACGGAAATCATATAGCACAAGGTGGGATTACAATAGAACAAGCTAAATGCAATTAAGATTCAGTGAATCCAATACTAAACGAAACAAGTAACAAAATACACCAAGAGCAAATAACCATCAAAGTTAACAAGATAACATCCAAAGATGGCAAACGATCCTAAGTATAATGCAAAAGGGAGGCCAATGAATCCTTGATTCATAAAGTCCATGGTCCGGGTTCACAGCAAGCAAAGCAACTAAACTCCACGCCCTGGAAGAACCTGATTACCTGAAAAGTGTACTAAGCATAGTCAACACAAGGTTGGTGAGTTCGTAGTAATGGTTCATAAGGATCCAACGTCAAATATCACAATATACAAGTAGAGGCTAGACATGACTTACAGCGAGCCTCTAAGCAACACAATATCGTCCAACAACAAGATTACACAAGACTAGTAAATGTGTGATGAGAATGCACAAATGATATATGAATCAAAGTAAGTGCCAATGCATGAATAAGCCAACATGCCTATCCTATGCGTGAACTCCGTCACCTATGCAACGATACCCTTCTGTCATTACAATGAACAAGGCTGTATCTCAAAATCATCGAGATATATATGTCTATATACTCGGGGTCACGTTCTACATCCAAAATGGGTGCATACATCTATGCACCAGGATGTCGGCAATCCCCTGCCGAGGGTTCATCAATGATGTATGCAATGCTTACAATCAAATGTAAATGCATAAATCATAAACCAACAATCAATATTCGATGAACCTGTGCCAACAATCAATATTCGTCAAACATAAGCCAACGATCAATAATCAACAAACATAAGCCACTAATCACGATTTAAACCAACTATACGTACATATACTTCAGAGGATTCTACTTTCTTCAAGTCCCAGATGCTTATATATAGGGTCACCCGCAGCCTTCCCACCACATCTAAAACCCAATGAAGGCATAACCGACTTCCATGTATGTACGTCTATCCTAATATAAAAGTAGTACCTAACTAAAACATAACCCAAGTCAATCATATGAAAAGAAAACGTCACATCAATCTAACAATCAAGTCAACAATCAATAAATGCAAGTAAACACGCCAGGTTTACACTTTTCAGCCCGAATCCCAAGCGAGTAGGGAGATACGAAACTTACCTTGTCTGGCAATGAAGCTAGTATAAGATTACACACAAGTAATGGGGTCCACACGTCCACAACCTATATTTATACATCATAATACCGTAATGTCAACTATACGATCTCACACAAGTTGATTTAGCACAATTAGGTCAAGTACAACAACAACAACAACAACAGTACCCAATCCCTGTGCGGGGTATGGGGAGGTGAAACTGTAGACAGTCTTGCCTCTACCCAAAGGTAGAGAGACTGCTTCCAAAAGGACCTCCGGCCACAAAAGCGGTAAAAGTCGGGAAGAGTAAAGGGTTTAGAAGTCCCATACCTGACTGACAACGAAAATGCTTAGCAAGACATACCTGGGTCTGTTGGGGCCGACCACCTTGAGAGTAGGGGAGAGTGGCAAACATGCAACCTAGCAAAAAACCTTAACACCGAAAGACAAACAAAACATATAAACAAAAAGGAAAATGACTAAGAAATTCCAAGAGAGTAAAGGATTCCTGCTCAACCTACGAAGTAGGAAACTAGCGCCGCCTAAGAAAACTAAACTCCTAGTCCTCCACGAAACTTACAAAACCCCTAAAGTAAGCCTAAACCCTAGTCCTATAGACAACCTATCATTGGTCATGTCCTCCTACCTTGCCTTCCTTGTTCAGATCCTCCGCTCGACCTACCTCTTCTCCTATCAGGTCTAAGTCCCCTGTAGCGTTGAGTCACCTTGGGCCCATTACTCCAAGCCACCCATCAATAGCCAGCCTTAGGCAAGGCAATATGGGTAAAAAAGTCGATCAAAAAGTCCTACCCTAACCTAATCCTCTGCTCTAATCCTAGTCCTCCAAGCCGTCCTATCTGACATCATGTTCTCCGACAAGCCAAGCTCTAATAGGTCCTTCGTTACTCGATCCTCCCACCTCATCTTAGGCCTTCCCCTTCTTCGTATGCCGTCAACGTGAATAGCCTCCGCTCTCCTTAGTGGTGCCGTCAGATCCCTTCTCCTAACGTGGCCAAACCATCTCAAGCGCCCTTCTCTTAGCTTGTTAATGATGCTCCCTACTTCAAGTTCGGCTCTAAAAACTCCCGTGGGGATCCTGTCTGATAGGGTCTTCCCGCAAGTCCACCTTAGCATCCTCATCTCAGCCACCTCTACTCGAGCCGCTTGGGCTTTCTTCATCGGCCAACATTCTGACCCGTATAACATAGCCGGTCTAATCGCCACTCTGTAGAACTTGCCTTTCAGTTTTAGTGGGATCCTTTTATCGCACATGACTCCAGTAGCTGCTCTCCACTTCATCCATCCAGCTTGGATTCGACGTGTCACGTCGTCTATCCCCCCGATTTGTGTATCACCGATCCCAGGTATCTAAAAGACTCCTTCGGACCCAATATCCGCTCCCCAATGCGAATATCTTCGTCCCCTTGTTGTCTTATATCATGCTTATCGAAGTCCCATCTTAGGTATTCCGTCTTCTCTCGGCTCACGCATAAACCATGGTCTTCAAGTGCTTCTCTCCATTTCTCTAGCCTATGGTTTAGCTCCTCCGTCGATTTCGCGATAAGCGCGATGTCATCAGCAAAAATCATGCACCATGGTAGTTCCTCCTGTAGGCCACTGGACAACTCGTCTAAGATCAAGGTAAAAAGGTATGGGCTAAGTGCCGAACCCTGGTGTAGGCCCATATCTACCGAGAAGAGCTCTGTACTCCCCACGGGGGTTCGAACACTCGTCCTCACCCTATCATACATATCCCTGATAACACTAATGTATCTCCCCGTAGCTCCTTTCGCTTGAAGCGTCCTCCAAATCAACTCACGTGGTACACTATCGTATGCCTTTTCCAAATCTAGGAAGGCACAGTAGTGATTTTTGTCTTTCCCTAAACTTCTCCATAAGGCTTCTGATGATGTGAATAGCCTCCATCGTCGACCTCCCTGGCATAAATCCGAATTGATTCTCTGCCACCTTCGTAACCCTCCTAAGCCTCATTTCGATCACTCTCTCCCATAGCTTCATGGTATGACTTAGGAGTTTTATGCCCCTATAGTTGCTACAACTCTGCACGTCCCCCTTGTTCTTATAGATAGGTATAACCTCACTAAGTCTCCATTCTTTTGGCATTTTTGCACTTGTCCAAATCTTGTTGAAGAGGCTTGTCAACAAGCCTATCCCAGCTTCCCCCAGGCATCTCCATGCCTCGATAGGGATTTGATCTGGGCCTACTGCTTTGTTCCTCCCCATCTTCTTTAGAGCGAGCCTTACTTCCTCTTGGCTGATTCTCGTAGCATCGTCGTCGTCGTAGCGTGTAGGAACAAAACGCATTCGACTCGACCTTTTTAGAAATGACAAAAGATTCATACAAAAAGAGTGTCACTACTAGAAACTAGACTCTCTTACGATTCCAATGACAGGTCATACGACTTATTTGGACTTACGGATCAAAAGTTATTAACGTTTGAAAATCGACGTGCGTACTTTCCCAGTAACTATCCACTGCGTCGCAGTGAGCCAAAACCAAGCTCACTGCGCCGCAGTGGCTAAGTCAGACCAGGACCAGAAGTATGGCACTGCGCCGCAGTGGCCACAACCTGCAGCCAGCACCTGCAGTTTATGCAGGAACACGAACCAAAAACCCCCAATTCCAACCCAAACCTTACCAAAACGACTTGTGAAGACTTTTAACTTGTTTTGAAGCATAAACAAACATCATTAACCATTAATACACATAACCCAACCACAAATTCGACCAAAATCATAATCACTCAAATCCTTCAAACCCTAACCCTAACCCTAATTTGACCCAAAATTAGGTTTAAGCCGATTTAGGACTTGTAAATGTTCAAGATGACTAGAAATGCATAAACAAACATAAATAGGTATAAATGGGATGAAATAGACTTACCAAAACTTCTCTTTGAGCTCAACCCAAAATTTGACCTAAATGGGTAAAAATGGTAGAACTTGACTTTGATTCTTCGATAAGGCGAAAGTGAGATAAAGGTGACTATGATTTCTATGTTATAATCGATCCAACACTAATGAAATGCAAGAAATGGTGAAGAAGATTGAAAGGGGTCTTTTACTTGAGAGCATAAGAAGGAAGATAGATAGATAGATAAGAAGTGAGAGGGGAGAAAGAGATATGGGGGGGGGAAATGGGTCATGGGTGGCTGGTGGGTCTTGGACTACCCACGGGCCGACCCGTTTCTCCCACAAGCCATAAAACAATCAGTTACACAACTAAATACCAACAAACTAAATAACGACTCGACTAACACACATTGTCATTTAATTCACCAAACGACCCACTTATTTCATTAAACAAGATTGTTAATCAAATTACACATAAAGTCAACAGGTCAAAATTTACGGATGTTACAGATTGTTTTAGCAAAAAACAAATTCTCAAGTTCTCAATTTATTTCAAATTCTCAATTCTCAAGATCTCCTTCTCACACACCTCATTTTCCACCACTTCCGATAATACAAAATAGATTTGCTCCATTAACTCCAGGCCCAAGACCTAGACCTCCATTTTCATCTATTATACAAACCTTAGAATCAAAACCTATTATTCAAAAACCAACCCCATCTGCTTCATCATCCAATTCTCCAGCTACCATTCCTTATCTTACAAACCCCAATACTAAGATTATAAAAATTTTAGAATCAATTGAAGTTGAAAAGGTGCAAAAAAGTTTTTTCACCTTAATAGATTTTCTATATCCCAAAGGTTGTCATTTCTATAATGGAGAATATAAAACCAGAGAATATTATCAAGCTATTCTCGTTGATTCAGAATCTGCAATAATTCGACACAATTTTAATAAAGAAGATCCCTCTAAAATAGGTTATAGTCAAGTTAAGATTTTAAGAGTCCTTACTTTAGAAGATTGGAATTCAAAGCCTTATATTTCAAAAACTCTCTCAAATTTTCCTTCTTATCCTCAGTATAATTATTATGATTATCAAGAAGCTTGGGAAAAAACATTTTTATTAAGAAATTATGATCATTCTTGGTTTTTCCAATTTGATGACGATTTCTCAAATATTTATCCTACATGGTTTATCAAATGGTTTAAATATATGGGAATTCGACCTGAAGCTTTTCCCAAAGATATATCCGAAGCATTCTCAAAGTTTACAAATTATTTTCAACAAGATGGAACCCCTATTTTCGAATACACTTTACAATTTATGAGTACATTTAGAATCCCATGGATCTCTTCATGGACTTATATTTTCGAAGAAGAAAAAACTACAGAACTCTCTCCACCATTACTCTATAGACAATATAAATTCAAATGGTGGAATAAGTTTTCCATAGAAAAAGCAAATGTTCAAGTTGTCAACAGATATTACAAGGAATTAACAAATCAATATGAAAAAAGTCTCAAGTCTCCAGTTCAAGATTCCAAAGTTCACAAAGAAGATCAAGAGTATATTCAAAGGATTCAAGCTTGCAGTTCTCAAGAAGAAATGTTAAAAAATTTTAATGAAATTCGGCATTCACCATCTCCTTCAAGAAAATCATCTCCAGACACAGAATTATTTCAAGATTCTCAAGACCCTTATGATATGATGTAATAATAATAATAATAAAGTATTTTAAGATCAATTATTCAAGAAATTGCGATACTAAGAAGAAAAATAATGAGTTAAATATTTCAAAAGAATTAAAAGAACAAATTAATAAAATACTTATTGATGACAGTACAAGTGATGAAAGTATTACTGATTATGAAGATAATGATTTAAATTGTTTAAACAATAGTTCAAGTTCTAGTTCAGAAAATGAAGTATGTGAATGTATTGGTCCTTGTATTTGTGAAATAAATGGAGAAATAAATGTTATAACCAAAGATAATAAAGAATTATTAGATTTAATAGAAGGAATTAGTGATAAAGATATAAAAGAAGTATATTTAAAACAATTAAAAGAAAAATATAATTTATCTACTAAAGAAGAAGAAACATCATATAATTTTAAAGATATTTGTCAAAAATTCCAAAATAATCAAATAATAAAAACTCCTGTTACTATAACAGAATTACAAACAGAAGTAAAAGTTATTAAAGAAGAAATTAGAGAAATAAAAACTAAAATAAAAGAACTAGATAAACAAAAAGGTATAAAAAATGAATCAAGTAATGAAGAAGAAAATAAAGGAGAAATTATAATTAATCGTATAAAAGAAATCAATTCTCAAAGATGGTATACTAAATTAAATATTATTGTTAATAACGAATTTAGAATATTGTTATTAAGAAACTAGAGCTTAATTGAAGCTTTAATGGTGGATTTAAGGTAGTGTGTGAAATGTGTGTAAGTGTGTGAATGGGAGGTTGAAGATGATCTTAGAGAGAGAAAGTAAATTAGAGAGAAGTAAGTGTGGGATTATGTGAAGGCTTAGTTACAAATGATTAAGGAAGGGGTATTTATACCTATCATCTAATTAACACTAATACCCCTTATATAACTAGAAATATTACAATTTAACACCATTTATATTTCTAACAATCTCCCCCTTGGTGTTGAATTGTAAATGTTGCATCGTCTTCGGTCTTTAAATAACATGATGAGCCCATTTGTTGAAAATCTTCAATGTTGATTGGACTTTGAAGTTTTCTCATTGTCTTCAATGTCTTGTATCAACCTTGACTTTGAATCTTCTCAACAAACAAATATTTGACGATGACTTATTAAATCTTGATCTTCTCTTGCAACTTTGAATACTTTGGAAGCATCTTTGAAATCTTTGTAGCATTTGAGCTTTCACAACTTGAACTTTTGAATGTTGATTTCAACTTGATGTTGCTTGGAGAAGTAACTTGAATCTTTGAGTAGCATGCGGAAGCTTGGATTTGACTTTGAATTCTTTTGGATTCTTTTGGTATTGCGGAAGCTTGATTTAACTTTGAATTCTTTTGGCTTTGCGGAAGCTTGGTTTTGACCTTGAAATCTCTTGGCATTATGGAAGCTTGGTTTTGGAATGCGGAAATTTCATTTCTTTGTCTAACTTGTCTCTAAATCAACAAACATCTTGGAGCACTTGATTCTTTGATCAATTATCATTTGCTCCCCCTCAATCAAACATTTCTTTCTTGGAGCAACTTATCAACCAAACGAATTATCTTCAAATTTCTTGCTCCCCCTCAAACAAAAAATCATTTCGGAGCATATTTAACGACTCATGAGTTTATCTCTTGCTCCCCCTCAAATTAACAATTTCTTCAAACTATGAATCTTCTCAAGACATTAAACAAACTTAGCTATCACAAGTATCAACAAACGAACAATCTCCATTCAATCTCAAACTCTTCTAATCATCAACCATTGGTCAAATATTCAATAAAACTTTCAATTATCGACCATGTACATCATCTTGAATATACTCGATCTCGAATCAATCTTTCTTTAACTTTCTCAAAACAATCTTTCAACTTAGCACAATAATTATTCATTCTCTTCACCTAAACTAACGATCCTTTGAACATCCAAACACAACAATCATCCTTGAACTCTATCTATCAATCATATAATCATTTCTCCCCCTTATGATGAAAATGTGAAACGGTTTCATCATACAATAATGATTGATAGCATAAATGGTAGATGCCAACAAACAACAAGCATGCAAATTAACCCAACCCAAATCCCAATTCCCAATGAACCTATTGGTGAACTAGAATGTGAGGTTGCGTTTTTGGAAAAAGATTTTAATAATGGTGTTTGTGTTCTTTGTGTTTGTGTGAAGAGAAATGAAAACCGGATAAAAATGATCCGTTAACACAACCAAAAATCGAAAGGATTAATGGTGTGGCCTAAAAATACGATTACTATTTTAGGACTTCCCATTATCATCGAGAAATGCACAGAGCTTATCTCTAAATGGTTCGGTCTATGGCTTTTCAACCGATAGATTGCTTTAAAGAATGTAATTCATGGTCAGTGTCACAAAGGCGTTCGATGACCATGTCTTACTATCCTCAAAGACTTTTGGGAAAATAAATCCGAGGTCACATAGACTTCTCGTTTACTCAGCAAATTCATAAAATGAAAATGTGAGACCTACGTTCAACGTTGGAAAAGATGTTAGCATTGGTAGGATTTCCATTCGATCATCATGGAATATCAATAATATGATATCACTACGAATGTTCCGGCAATATCACAAAGATATGCGATGTCACAAAGACATATAACTACTCATTGTGTCCTAGTCGAATGAAAGAATATTTCAAGTACGCTCTAGACTCAATAAGTGATCAAATGAAGTCGGGGACCAGAGCAGAGTGTCTCCCTTTTTCAATATCAACATCTTCCAAAAGAAGAGTCAATAGAAATGTGAAAATCTCCGTGAGAATAAAACAAGTATTTGTTAAGAAACACTTGAGTGGTTAGGTAAAGATGTGCATTGCTTCACTGGGTCCATGAAGTCTTTTTCAATATCGAGAAATCAACATATGAAATCCGATAGAAACGTGTTGACCCGGCGTTTAGAGAATTTTGGGAGGGCTTTCATTTCTTTTAGCCCTTTCTCACATCATCTTTTCACCGTAACCTCTCACTTTTCGACTACTCCCTCATGGCCTATTTGCACAAACAACATCACCACGCTCATAAACCCTCACAATCTAAATTGAGATTAACTCCGGGGTTAGATCTCATCGGCGATGACAAGATCATGGAGTATTTATGAGTGGCCTAAACTCTCATGTGCAAATCTAACACCGAACTTCTATGAATTGATCGAAAATGGTTTGAAAATCTTCCAAAGTGTTTTAAAATGGAAAATGAGTTTAAACACTTGAAAGTTTTGGTTTTATAAACAAACTCCCCCTAAATATATGCATGATATAAACAAAGGTTTTGCATATAAAGGGTGAGTAAAAGTTTGAAAGTTGCTCACAAACATTAAAATGAGACAACAAAGGCAGTACACAAAGGCGTTCGATGCCTTGCATCTCATCCAAAACATTGTGAGAAACTCAAAGACAAAGTAAATAAACAAAATGATTAAAAGAGAAAATCTTTTTGGATTTTTCTAAAGTAATGAAATTACGAAAACGGTTTTAGCACGGGTTATACACTGATGTGTGCATAAGCCACTATTCATCAAATCACTTGGAAATCACTTTTGGAACCATTTGAGATTGGGTCCAATGGTTTTTGAATTCTTGAAAGTCCAAACGTAAGTCTCATCGATTTGATGAATAGATGTTGCATTCCACGGAGAACTAAAACCCGGTGGTTTAGTTGAAAAGAGTTTTCGTGGAACCAACGGTGAAAAATCATTTGATTTCTTTGGAAAGCTTCCAATCTTGGTAGATTGAGTTGAAGAATGATTTTTCGAAGCAAAATCATTCACTTTTTGCACAACTGTTTTCACAGGTTTTGGTGCAAGATCAAAAAGTTCCGAAAATGAATATTTGAATGATTTTGACTCAACTGACTTATCTTTTGAAATCGGTTTCCATTTAGATTTAGTCAATTGAGATTTTGCTTGAAAAATGTGTTCAGAATTATCCTCGAATGATAGAAAAGAGACAAAAGTAGTTGTTCCATCTAAAATAGGTTTCTTAGAAAACTTCTTACCCTTTTGTAAGGAGTAATTAGTAAACTGAGACACCTTTCTTCCAAAAGGTTTAGAAAATTTACCCGTGTAAACCTTCTTTGGAACATCAGGATCAGTCTGAATAGAAGTTTCAACAGTCTCAACCTTATCACAATCAGTCTGCACATAAGAGTTCACAAAAATAGGACAATTAGTTTGAGTACAAACACAATCAACATCAGTCTTAGTTGAGTTCTCAACGATCTTAACAACATCACATTCACTTGTTACAGAAGAATCCACAACTTCACATACAGGACAACCAGGTTCAGTGCAACCTTCAACAACTTCTTTAGGAAGTTCAAGAGAGACAGAACAATGAGTTTGATGCTGAAAAGATTTGGTTTGTGTTTGGAATTCAATCTCAAGGTCGGAAATTTTCTTTGTCAAAGATGCTTCGTTTGACTGAAGTTGCAAACACTTGTCTTCAAGACACTTGATTTGAGCACAAAACTTTGTTCTTCCTTCTTCAACTTTGCTCTCAAAAATGGTGTACTTGTTTCGCAACTCATGGTTAAGCTCAGAAATCTTTTGTTGCAAAACAAGTTCTTTTGATTGATTGTCCAAAACAATTTATTGAGCTTTTTGGAAGAATTGTCCAACTCATTTGTGAATTTGAAAAACTTGGATTGCAAATGAACATTTTCTTTTTGAAGACTTTCCATGTTGGACAAAATAAGATCATTTGCAGATTTGAGTTCTTTGTTCTCTGACATGAGTTGGTCAATTTCAAGTTGAAGATTTTTGTTTTGTTCCATGAGTTTTTGACTCGTGTCATACATGTATCGTTTTTCTTGAAAACGAATGACAGCACATGGAACATGTTTGTTGTTGAAAGTCTTGGGATGTAAATTACATGTACAACGACAATTTTTATGATCCCAAATTTCATCCCCTGTGGGTTCTTGAATGAACATAGTCATCAGTTTATCTGGCACATTGAACTTTATTGACTCATGTTGAGTCATGGATTCGCTGAAGATTACTTGCTGAGTCAAGTAGTCGCTGACAGACTCAGCGAGAGGTTTCATCAGCGAGCCTTCAGCGAGAGGTTTCATCAGCGAGTCTTCAGCGATCACTTTTATCTTCAAGTTAAAGGATAAGTTCAATGACTCACCGCCATGTGTTGTAAGTCAAATATGGGCGGGAAAATGAAGATAAGAAGACTGGTCCCCAAGGACACGTGTTGAAAGATCAGATTGAAGACAAGTGACCTTGTACCGTTTGGTACTAAGCAGTTTCTCTTTCATGCCGCTTTGGGAAACAAACAAGATGAAGAAAAGAGATCTCTGCCGACCAGTCTTACACACCAATAGAAAGTTGACAACCTTAATGTGTCAACATCTATTGGGTTGTCATGTGATGTCTCTTCTCTCCTATATAAGACATCACTTGACCTAGCCGCAATTCTGTTGGTTCATTCTACAATAGTCACTTAGTGTGTTTTCTCTCATTGTAGAATTATATCATTGTTAAGCTTTTGTGTGTGCAAAAACTTAACAATATTTTCTTTCTTCTTTTATTGTAAACCAACCATGTATTCACCGTTTAATTAATACTACTTATGATTAAACGTGCTTACCTTATTGTCTTACATTCTTAGTGTAATTTACATTAGTTGTTTAATTACATAATCGTTGCAAACTTGGGACTTTCAGTTGGTATCAGAGCGGTGGTTCGACACACCGAATCTGATCTGAGTAAAAGTTTGCAAGATTATCTTTCTTTCTTTCCTTCTGTACTTTAAATTTCTGCATCTAAAATCTTTTCTTTAAACCTCTGTTTATCTTTCTTTTCTTGTTATTATGTCTTCTGTACCTTCTCTGGTCAATACCAGAGATTTTGGGTATGTCTCCATCCCACCAAGATTCGATTCACATGACTTCGGATCTTGGAAGGAGAGAATGCTTCTACACATCGTAGGAGTTGAACCCTACCTCATGACCATCTTAACCAGAGGGCCATATGTACCGGTTCTGGTTACCAGGACACCAGGAGCCACTGCTGATGCTCCTGAAGTTGTCACTGAGCTCATAAAACCAGAAGGACAATGGACAGATGACGAGCGTAGGCTTGTCAATCTGGATGCTCGGTTGAGAAATCTTCTCATTACTACCCTTCCTGATGACATAATGAAATCTGTCATCAAACTTTCTTCGTCTAAATTGGTGTGGGACAATCTGTGTATCAGATTCGATGGTACAGCAGATGTTCTTGCCACCAAGAAAATAGATCTCAAACGTGCCTATGAAGGATTCTTCTCTCTCCCTAATGAGAGTCTGGATGGCACGTATAATCGCTTTAAGTGCCTTTTGAATGATATGACAATGTGGGCATAGAGCATAACACTCTTGAAATATGCTACAAGTTCATTGACATCTTGCCTATCAAATGGCAAGGTTTGAGGCAAATCCTTCGAACCACCAAGCAGTTGAAAGAGCATGACTTAGAGTCACTCTATGGCACTCTTCAATTTGAAGAGAGAGCCCTCGCTCAAACTCTGAGAGCTGAGGCTGAGTCTAGAAGACATGCTGGTTCATATGCTTCAACTTCTTCTTCTTCTGTATCAAATGTCTCAAATGTTCATGACCCTCTTGCCCTGGTCTCTGCTGAGGTCAGTCCTGTCCATCTTGACATGGACATCAGCAATTCTACTCCCTCCAACGTCCAAGATCTTGTCAATGACCTCGATTTCGAGGAGAGACAAGAAATGTTCTCGGACTTCATGAACTTCGCTCTCATCGCTGGTAAACGTTACTCTAGAAAATGGAGTGGTCGTAGGTCGACCAGTTTCCAAAAACCAGTGGTAGACAAGTCTCAGGAAGAATGTTGGAGGTGTGGTCGAAAAGGCCACTACCAAAAAGATTGCAAAGTATCTGTTCCTTCTTTGCAGGCAGCGAAGCCTTCTTCATCATCAGCGAGGCCCTCTTTAGTTAAGCCTGCTGATGAATACAAAAAGAAGTACTATGAGCTTCGTGCCAAGATGGCCGATGTTGAAGAAGCCAAAACTCCCGCCAAAGGTCTTGTTGCTGAAGAACATGACTGGGCTGACTCCGATGCCTCTGACAGCGAGGACTTTGTTGATGCCATCTGCTTTATGGCACTCGCTGATGACCAGGCGCTGACAAAGGACCAAGTGTGCTCCAGTCAGTGGGTCAATGCCACAATTAAGAAGGTATGCACTTTCTCCTCTGCCTCTGAAGAGGACAAACCTACCATTCTTGAATCTCTTACTTGTGACATTCAGTATGTCGAGTCGATTCGTGCTGACCTTCAGTCCAAACTTAACTCAGTAAGTGCTGAGTTAAGTGATAAAGCTGACAAGCTCAAGGACCTTAGAAACGTCCATATTGAGCTTGAATCTCAAAAGCTCCTCAACCAAAATCTTCTAATCTCTAACGAGGAGCTGAAGAATAGGGTCGCTGACCTTGAAAGAATCGTTACCTCTTGGTCTAAAGCCTCCAAGCTTCATGACCAAATCTTCAGCTACAAGTCCCAGCTCAAATGAAAGCCATAATTGGTGGTGACTATGAGACGGCCGCTGTCATTGCAAATATGTTCAGTGACTGTCCCACAGCTGAAGAGAGGATTCCTCCCAAATCTCTTGAATCTCGTGAAGAGTTGCTAAAACATTATTTTGTTAAAGGCATGAATGACTATCATTCTGAACTAAATAATGAAGCAACCCCAACCAGCACTTCTACTTCTTCTTCACAAGCTGAAACTAGCTCAGCTCCTAGTTTTGCAAAAACCATCTTTCCAAACCACCCAATTATTGATATGATGCCCCATGAAGGCAGAATTCAATATTCTTCTCCAGAAACATTTGAAGGAAATCCTTCAAATGATGGTTATAAACCTATTGCTCCTCAGCTCTTGACTGTTCAGTCCACAGCTTTGAACCTTTCAAAAGGAGCAAGGTCGCTGTTCCATATGACTACAGCACTCCTCAGCGAGCTGTGCCTACTAGTCACCCTGCTGAGAGTTCTGTTTCCCCAGTAGTCGCTGAACGCCCTGCGTCTCAGCCCTCGTCTTCCTCAAATAACTCTCATGCTGGCAGAAAGGCTGTTATGCATGAAAACTTAATGAATAGACGAGCTAAGTTTGCTGATGCTCGTTATCAGCAACCTAATTCTATCTATGTCCCAAAAGGAACTCTTGTCCCTCGCCATCCAAAACCTGTTCAGCAGGTCAGACCTCCTCAGCAAGGAGGTCAGCGAGTTGCTAAGATTCTTCATAGTTCTCAGCAACCCCTACCTGTTCAGCAAGTCAGACCTCCTCAGCAAGGAGGTCAGCGAGTTGTGGTGAACAATCATGGCCCCTTTTCTTCAATTGCTCATTCTAAGGGCAAATCTGTTCTTGGCCCTGTCCCCAAGACTCTTCCTGTTCAGTTCAGGAAGAAAAAGGCCTCTTCTGTAGCATCATCCTCTTCTTCAAATCATGAGATTTGTGAGCTAAGCAGGCGAGTCAACGACTTGACCTCTCAACTCAAGGAACTTCTGACTCAAAATCAGAAGGCTGGAAGAAAATGCTACCTATGTGGCGAAAGAGGACACATAGCTGCTGACTGTAATGACAAAGACTCCAGGAATCCTCCTGAAGTAGTCATTCAGCCAAATCTACCCTCAGCTTCCGCTGCTCATACCTCCTCTGAAATCTCTGAGCGAGCTCTCTCAGCTGAATCCAATATCAGCTTGGGTGATGATGTTGTTCTTACTAACGACAACATTGCTGAGTACATTGCCGCTCAGCGAATCTTTCTTTCCCAGGCTCATGAAATCATTACCAATGGTAATGATAGTGTGCTAGCTGAATATGGGGAAAATAATCAAATCAGCAACATGGTTGTCCTCAACACTGGAAGTTCTATCACTTTCACTTCTGAAGATCAGTTCTTCACTGGTGAGGTGGCTCGTGATATGCCTCCTGCTCATCAGCTGGCTGAGCCAAATGTTGATCCAAGAGCTCCTCTTCCCCCAGTGTCAAATGATGATGACGTTGCTCATCTTCATCTCACATCCTCTACTGATGATATTATCAGCGAGGATGCTCATAACTCTTCCTAAATCCTTCTTATGTTATCCTGCAGGCCTCGCTAGGAAAAGAAGTGTGGTATTTGGACAGCGGCTGTTCAAAACACATGACTGGATCTAAGGACCTGCTGGATAACTTCGTGGAGACTGACGGTCCCACGGTTGTGTTTGGTGACAACTCTACTGGCCAAACTGAAGGATATGGGTCTCTCTCAAATGGGCTGATCAAGTTCACAAAGGTTGCCTATGTGAATGGATTGAAGCACAATCTGATCAGCATAAGTCAACTGTGCGATGCTGACTACAAGGTTATCCTTGATAAGCATCAAGGCACAGTGATTGAATGTCAATAAAGAAGTGGTCTTGGTCGCTCCAAGAAAAAGAGATATCTACTTGGTAGATTTCACTCCTGTCAAAACTGACAGCGAGACCTGCTTCTTCTCAAAATCTGCTTCTCAAATCAACTGGTTATGGCACAAGCGTATGTCGCATGTGAATTTCAAAACCATCAACTCTTTGGCCAAGAAAAATCTAGTTCGAGGCCTTCCTCCTCTCTCTTATGAGAAGGATCGGCTTTGTGGTGCTTGTGAAAAAGGTAAAAGCCACCGAGCCACCTTCAAGACCAAACAGGCCAACTCTATCAGTGGCTGTTTCCATCTCCTTCACATGGACCTCTTTGGTCCAGTGAATGTTCAAAGTCTAAGGGGTAGCAGATACACCTTAGTTATTGTGGATGAATATTCACGATATACTTGGACAATCTTTCTTCATTCTAAGAGTGATGCTGCTGAGGAAATAATCAATTTCATTAAAAAGATGGAAAACCTCAACAGCATACGTGTTAAAGAACTCAGAAGCGATCATGGCACTGAGTTCAGAAACCACACTCTTGAGACTTTTTGTACTGATCAAGGGATCAGACAAAATTTCTCTTCTGTTCGTACTCCTGAGCAAAATGGGGTAGCTGAAAGGAGAAATAGAACTCTCATTGAAGCTGCTAGAACCATGCTCAGTGAGTCCTCTCTTCCTAGTAAATTCTGGGCTGAAGCAGTTAGTACTGCGTGCCATACTCAAAATAGGTGTCTTATTGTCAAGCGACATGATAAGACTGCCTATGAAATTCTCAAGGGCAAGAAACCCCAAATTGGATATTTCCATATTTTTGGGTGCCCAGTTTTCATCCTAAATGACAAGGACCATTTAGGTAAGTTTGATCCCAAAGCTGACGATGGCTACTTTCTGGGATATTCTTCTATAAGCAAAGCTTTCAGAGTTTACAATACTCGCACTCAAAAGGTAGATGAATCAATTCATGTTACTTTTGATGAAAGCTGTTCTGCTTTAGGTGATCTTTCAAATGAGTCATCCGCTGAAGTAATTCTCAGCGATCTATCTGACTTGTCTGAAGTACCAGCGACACATCATGATGTTGCTGAACCACCTATCGCTGAGTCTTCAAAATCTTCACCAAATGATGAGTACATCGCTGCTCACATTTATTCTATGGATCCAGTTGAGCCTATTCTTCGAACAATTAATGCCACTTCCATTAATGTTCCTCCCTCAACTGAAACTCAAGAAGCTGAATGTGTCGCTGAGGAAACTTTTCATGATGCCTCAGCGAATCCTCTTTTAGGAGACGCTGAGGATGAAACTCTTCAGCAAGAGGTACCCACTGTCCTCAGTGACCCTCCTGTCAGCAACTCTGAGCCCTTACTAACCATCGATCTCTCATCTTATCTTCCCACTCCTAGTGGTACTACCACCACAGTATCCGCTGTGAATCATTCTTCTATTCACACACCAGCACTCAAATGGACTGCTGATCACCCTCTTGACCATGTGATTGGTAATCCACACAATGGTGTCCAAACTCGTTCAGCGACAAGTAATACTTGTCTCTATGTTAACTTTCTTTCTCAAATTGTGCCTGCCAATATTGGTGAAGCCATGGCTGATCCCTCATGGGTTTAAGCCATGCAAGAAGAACTGACACAATTTAAAAGACAACACGTTTGGTTCCTTGTTCCTCCTCCCTATAAAGAACCCATTGGCACTCGATGGGTTTATAGGAATAAGATGGATGAAGCTGGTGTGGTCATCAGAAACAAGGCAAGACTAGTTGCTCAAGGTTACACTCAAGCTGAAGGCATTGATTATGATGAGACCTTTGCTCCAGTCGCTCGCCTTGAAGCTATTCGTCTCTTTCTCGCTCATGCTGCTTACAAAGGCTTTATTGTCTATCAAATGGACGTCAAGAGTGCCTTCTTAAATGGTGCTCTTGATGAAGAAGTCTATGTTAAGCAGCCTCCTGGCTTTGAGGATCCAAAGCATCCTCACTATGTCTACAAGCTTAATAAAGCTTTATACGGCCTTAAACAAGCTCCTAGAGCGTGGTATGACACTTTGTCTACCTTCCTTCTTGACCATGGTTTTCGTAGGGGAACCATTGACAGCACCCTATTTATCTATAAGCATAAGGGTGACGTTCTGTATGTGCAGATTTATGTCGATGACATCATCTTTGGTTCCTTATCCACAAACCTTTGTCGAAAGTTCAGCTCTCTTATGTCTAGCACTTTCGAAATGAGTATGATGGGTGAACTCACCTTCTTCTTGGGGTTACAAATCAAGCAGCTTCCCTCTGGAATATTTCTCAATCAGGAGAAATATATTCGAGATATGTTGCTTAAGTTTGACTTCACCCATGTCACTCCCAAACGAACTCCAATGTCCCCTCCTAATAATCTTCACGCTGACCCTGATGGTAAGTATGTGAATCCTACTTACTATCGTGGCATGATTGGGTCACTTATGTATCTCACAGCGAGTCGCCCAGACATCATGTTTGCAACATGTCTCTGTGCTCGCTATCAAGCTTCTCCTAGAGAATCTCATCTCCTCGCTGTGAAGCGTATCTTCAAATACCTCAAGGGTACACCACACTGGGTCTTTGGTACCCTAAGGACTCCAACTTTGAGTTAGTTGGATATTCTGACTCCGACTATGCTGGTTGCATGCTTGATCGCAAAAGCACCAGTGGAGGATGTCAACTGTTGGGGGGGAAGCTGACTAGCTGGTCTAGTAAAAAGCAACACACAGTTTCCATCTCCACAGCTGAGGCAGAATATGTCTCTGCAGCGAGATGTTGTGCCCAAATGCTATGGATGAAACATCAGCTTGCTGACTATGATTTGGAATACTCTAAAATTCCAATCATGTGTGATAATACAAGTGCCATTGCTATTACACACAACCCAGTTCAACATTCCAAAACTAAGCATATTGATATTCGATATCACTTTATTAGGGATCATGTCATGAAAGGTGATATTGAGATCTACTTCATTCCAACTGATGATCAACTCGCTGACATCTTTACTAAACCGTTGGATGAAACTAGATTCAAATTACTTGTTAGCAAGTTAGGAATGTTAAATGGGGAATCAGCGACATGACTTGTCATGTATGCTAATTCAGCGAGCTTAAGTCAGTCTTACTCGCTGATCTCAAAGCAATGAAGAGCTAAAAGTCTTCATCTAGTCCAATAGCGAACGGCTATTGGTAAAGACTAATCAAATCCGTTTATCCCTGTTGCTTTGGGAAAAAGCAAACAAAAGCAATGAAGAGCTAAAAGTCTTCATCTAGTCCAATAGCGAACGGCTATTGGTAAAGACTAATCAAATCCGTTTATCCCTGTTGCTTTGGGAAAAAGCAAACAAAAGCAATGAAGAGCTAAAAGTCTTCATCTAGTCCAATAGCGAACGGCTATTGGTAAAGACTAATCAAATCCGTTTATCCCTGTTGCTTTGGGAAAAAGCAAACAATAGCAATGAAGAGCTAAAAGTCTTCATCTAGTCCACCAGCAAACGGCTAGTGGTAAAGACTTATCAAATCCGTTGATGGCTGACAGTTTGCCAAAAACTGTAGTCAGCGACCAACGTTAGTTGTGAAGTCGCTGACAAAAAGTCTTAAGCATGCTGAGCATCTTTCAGCATGTTGTATTTCAAAATAATACATAGGATATTTTCAAAACTAAGTGTTTTCAAAGTAACTATGAGGGTGACGTGGCAAATTTCTGGACCACATGTTTTATACATTCAAATTAAAAGGTCACCTCGATTTTTGATCTTGATCACGTCATTTGTCTGTTGTGACAGTCTGACTGACAGGTTATGACTGCACAATACGGCGCGCACTCATGAATTTTTTGGATAAAGTTTCCTTTTATTTTCAAAACGTTACTCTCAAACCTTTTTATATTTAAAAGTACAAAAACAGTTGTTGTTCACAACTGTTCATCAATACAAAAAGAAGGAGAGAGAAGTTGTGACCCACAACCATACCATATATATATAACCTCACCTCATAACTCTACTTTCACGCTTCCTATTCACTCTCTCTCTAAATCAAAAACTCTTTCTCTCCATCTGTTCATCTTTTCTCTCAAGCATTTCTTCAAACACCTTCTACTTATTTCATCTTCATCTTTACATAAAATCTATGGCTTCTTCTTCAGATATTCCTCCATCTTCCTCTACCGCCGCCGTACAAAACCCACCGGCTCCTGAACAACAAGTTCAGGAACAAGTTTCCACCACATATCTTCATTCATCTGTCTTCATTCCCTCTAACATCACAAAATCTTCTAAAGTAAGTTTTTCTGCCTCCCAGATTGTTGTGAAACCTAACAATCATATTGGCACCTCTGTGTTGCCAAAAGATTCCGAAGGATACAAGCCCATGCTGGACTTTATCCATGCTTCTCCTGCCAAATATTGCATCATGGCAGATCCGGGGAAGATATTTGTTCATCTTCTCCGTGAGTTTTGGTGGACTTGTGAGTACGATGATGTATCCAAGTCCATCAGTGGTACTGTTCGTCAAGGGTCAAAGACGATTACAATCACTCCGGCGTCTCTTCGCCAAACACTTCGATTTCCACAAGCTACTGCAGAAAATGCTTTTGTGGAGGCAGCAACTGATGTTGAGTGGAAGGATTGGTTGCCTTCCATTGGATACAATTATAACTTAAGGAACCCCCCAGCAATCCCAAGCAATCCATTGAAACAAAATCTCCCTGGGGTCTGGAGAGTTCTTTTCACCCACGTAATACAGTGTATGGGTGGAAATTCAGGGTCATATAATCAAGCATCAACAACTTCGATGCCAATGATTCATGCACTCGCTGAGGGGCGGTTTGTTGATTACGCCCAGCTGATCTTCAATGACATGAAGAATAAGGTCAGCATCAACAATAGGTCACACACTGTGCCTTTTGTTAGAATCTTTTCCCTCATCTTCAAGGAGGCATTGGGAAACGAATATGAGCTGCCCAACGCCTCAACGATTCCAACAGCGAGAGTTGGTAACAATATCTACAAGCAACCAGCTGATCTCTTGGTTGCTCGCCTCACTACTCATATAAAAGAGGTACTCTTCTCCTTAATCCTTCTTTATACCCCAAAGACAGCGACTGGGAGGCAGCACTTCTTTCTGATGAAGTGGCTGATACGGTCGCTGTGGACGCTGAAATGCCTTCTGAGGCTGGTTCGCTGGTAAACCCCCCAGCAACCTCCAAAGCCTCTAAAAAGACCAAAGATAAATCTAAGGCAGCGTCCTCAATTCAAACTTCTCAATCTTCACCCTCCGCTGACGTCCCAAAACGTAAGCGGAGTGTACCAAAGGGCAAACCAAAGGTTAGGAAGTCCTCACTGCCCAAGGACGATAGTACCCAAGCCACCCCATCAGCAGCCTCCCAACAGGCTGTTGACGAGTTAAATGGGAGCAGCAGGCAGCCACCTCAAATTTCTGTAGGAGAGGTTGGTGAAGTTATTGGGTCACCCCAGCCCACTAGAGGTCAAAGTCCAACTCCACCCCCAATAATTCCCCTTCTTCTTCATTACCTTCTGAGTCGTTGACAGCAGCCAGATCACAGGTGATGCTAGAGTCAACCCATTCTACGGCCGATGATGTCTTGGTGCAACAACACACTGAGATTGAGGCACCAGGTTCCCTTACCCAAAATATTGCTGTCCAAGTCTCGGAAACTGTTAGTGCAGGGACCGAGACAAATTTTCTGTTCACTGAAATGGAGATTGATGATGAAGATCTGGGCAGCGAGTTTGATCTCCAAGATCATGATGCTGAAATTAGACTCGCTGCCGCAGAAGAAAGTGAAGATGAAATGTTTGTTAGTGCTTTCTTGGATGACGACTTGGGCTATGTGCTAATCTCTTCTCCTCCAAATGATTTTGAGGATATCCCAGAGTCGCTGAATGATATGCCGCCTCCTCCTTGTTCTTCTTATTTGCCCACAGAGTCTCATGAACAAGTTGGGTTCTATGGTGATTATGTGTCTGCACTAAATGAGGCTGAGCTTCAGCAAAGGGTGGAATTGTGTAGGCTTCAAAGAATAAGACCAGGTGTGTATGTTGAAGTTGAAGAAATTGATGATGAAATCATCATGGAGGTGCCCCCATTGCACCATCCAGATTTCTTTAGAGTTCCCTGTTCCAAGTATCCAGTCTCTCTTAAAGATCTTAAGGTTCCTACTGCTGATGAAGAACTTCAAACTGCCTTCACTGCTGTAAATGTACCAGGTCTTGACTATGTTGAGACCTGTCAATTGCAAGAGTTGTTGAGAAGAGTGCAAGTGTGCCAGAGCCAAGGCAATAGACAAGGATATTTGTATGCTTGGCTAGTGGATCAAGTTGCTAAGGTTCATGTGGAGGCTCATGAAAACTTTCAGAAATTGATAGCTGGAAAGGATGTGGTGATTGATGAGCTGGCTGAGCTCAAAGGTATGGTGTTTGGAATCACCAAAAATCAAGTCACCCAAACCAAGTCGAATGAGAACTTATTTAGAAGGAATCAAGCCTTGCTAAATGAAAGCATGAAAAAGGTCAGCACCTCCAACTCTGCCATCTCCGCCTCGCTGGACAAATTAAAAGATGAAATCCGTTCAGCGAAGGTAACCGAAGAGCCTGTTCTCTTATCATCACTTCAACAACTTTCCCAATCTAACATACTCTTCACTGCTCAACTCAACAAACTAGATCAAACCATCTCTTCCTTCTCCAAACATCAAGATAATTTTCACACCACCCTTACCAAAGAAATTTCCTCCCTCAAAACTCATATCCTCTCTAGTACCCCATTTCAAGTCGCTGCTGACAAAATATTGTTGAAAGAATCTGTCAGCAGGACGAAGAATCTTGAACAAGAGGTCGCTGATCTTAAGGGCATGATGAGTGAGATGCTGGGTCTCTTCAAGAAAAACAATGTGGAAGCAGCAAGTCCCTCAGCTGCTTCCAAGGGGGAGAAAACTGCTGAAGAGGGCCCAGCAAGTCAAATAAATGAAGATGCTCCCTTCGCTGAAAATGAAAACGCTGAGATGGTTAATGAACCGGCAGCAAGTGTTCAGGGGGAGCAAGCTGATAAGGTTAGTGAACCGGCAGCTAATGTTGAGGGGGAGCAAGTCAAAGAAGCTGAGAAGGTTGGTGAACCGGCAGCAAGGCCTATCAATGTTTCTACTTTCAAGCCAACTGCTGAATTCCACGCTGCCCTGGAAAAGAGATACGCTGACAAGGGTAAAGCAGCAGTGGTTACTTCAAGCAAACCACCAAAGGCTCCCACTTCAGCAAGGGAAAAACAAGAAAAACTTATGGTTGGAGCCTTTCCAAAATCCACAACTGCCACTACTGAACAGTCTCCTGAAGAAGTTGTTCGACAACATGAAAGGTTAAGTAAGAAGAAAGAAGAGGAGCTGTCACAGAAATTCATAAGTGAGCAGATTGTCAATGAAGAGTTAAGGGATGCTGATGATGAAACAAAAAGACTAGCTCAGCAATCTGGTGGCTTGGCTGCATTGAAAAAGAATGAAGAACAATTCTTTGCCAAGCGTGTTAAAACATTTGAAGAAGGACAAGCAACCTATCTCGAATCGAGAGAGAGGTTAGGCAAAGGAAAGAGGAGATCCTGTCAGTCAAACAGGTCACTCTCACACAACAAGGAATGAATTTGAGCTTGCAAAGGAAAGGAGTGCCCAAGCTATACACCTTGAAAAATGTCAAATCAAACACACTTGGGCCAACTGAATGGATTGAAGTGTACAAATTGATCAAGGATAAGAAGGCTGTGGGGTTTGAACCCTTGATCAAAATGGCAGGTGAGCAAATAAAGCACATACATCAAATGGAGAAGAAATACAAAATCAAAGACTCCTTGCTCAGCGCTGCCAGACATCCATATCCTCCTCCTCCTCCTCAGCAACCAAGAAGTGGCGTAAAAAGAACAGCGTCTGGTCAAGCGGTTTCTCAGCGCCCGTTTGTTCTCAGAGCTGTTCCAAACACTGACAAATAGATGAGGAGCACTGCTGAACCTAAGAATGCCTTCTAGGACTCTCTTTGTAGATGGAGTTTATGATGACAAGCTAGGAGGGTTCTGTTTTTGCAACATCCATGGTCATGAACTCTTCTTCAGGACCAATGAGATCGGAATTGCTCCCTCTGACTTTCTGCTGAAGATGAGAAAGTATTGTGTACAGTCTTCCAATGATCCCAAGTTCTTAAAGCTGATTGATCAAGAGCTGCTGAAGCCTGAAAGACAACAAGACAAAGCTTTCATAGAGGCCAAGCAAGAGTCGCAGTGGGATTAAGAAAACTTGTAATCTTTGTAATGCTATCTTTTTTTGTAAAGTTGTTTGTCAAGTAAATAAGATCAGCATTCCCTCATATCTAACTATTGTACTTCTAAAAAGTAACTCATACTCAGCTAAGTCTCCTCAGCGAATAGGGGGAGATTGTTGAGTCATGGATTCGCTGAAGATTACTTGCTGAGTCAAGTAGTCGCTGACAGACTCAGCGAGAGGTTTCATCAGCGAGCCTTCAGCGAGAGGTTTCATCAGCGAGTCTTCAGCGATCACTTTTATCTTCAAGTTAAAGGATAAGTTCAATGACTCACCGCCATGTGTTGTAAGTCAAATATGGGCGGGAAAATGAAGATAAGAAGACTGGTCCCCAAGGACACGTGTTGGAAGATCAGATTGAAGACAAGTGACCTTGTACCGTTTTGGTACTAAGCAGTTTCTCTTTCATGCCGCTTTGGGAAACAAACAAGATGAAGAAAAGAGATCTCTGCCGACCAGTCTTACACACCAATAGAAAGTTGACAACCTTAATGTGTCAACATCTATTGGGTTGTCATGTGATGTCTCTTCTCTCCTATATAAGACATCACTTGACCTAGCCGCAATTCTGTTGGTTCATTCTACAATAGTCACTTAGTGTGTTTTTCTCTCATTGTAGAATTATATCATTGTTAAGCTTTTTGTGTGTGCAAAAACTTAACAATATTTTCTTTCTTCTTTTATTGTAAACCAACCATGTATTCACCGTTTAATTAATATTACTTATGATTAAACGTGCTTACCTTATTGTCTTACATTCTTAGTGTAATTTACATTAGTTGTTTAATTACATAATCGTTGCAAACTTGGGACTTTCAACTCATAATTTTCTGAAGTCTGGTACGAAGAAATAATCGATTTCAAGTCTTTAATGTCAGACACAAAACACACACGTTCCTCACAAAGAGCTTTGAATCTCTTGGACACATCCTCAAACTCTTGATACACTCGAACAACACAAGCATGATTATTTCCTTGAAAACATGAACACTTTTGACTATTATGAAAACCATATGAACCCATGTTTGGTTCAAATTTGATCGTTTTGGTTGACATTTTGACTCGAAAGAAACTTTGACGACAACTCAATGAAAGATCAACTCAAGACAAGAACAAAAAAAAATTTAGCCTAACAATTAATCACAAAGATCAGCCCAAAGTTTAGTCAAAAACTAGTCCAATTAAAAAAAATTTAAATCCCAACAAACAAGTTTAGCCCAAAGAAAAAAAAATTAGACCAACAAACCTTGGATTAAAAATTGATCCAATCTCACTTTTAGCCCAAATGAAAAGAACGATTAACTTTAAAGCTCAAACAACTAAATCAAACAACAAAGTATTAAATTCTAGTACCAAAAATGTCGAGATAATGCTGTCACTAAGTTCAAGACAAAACAAAAATTAACACTTTTTTTTTTTCACGTGAAGAAAAATAAAATTACACACTTTTGAATTTGAAAAAACAACACAACCTCACACGCAATACAGCTCACGTTTGACACTGTACACTTTTGTTTGAAAGCTTACACGATTCCTTTGTCAGAATAAACCCACAATATTAAAAGAAAATTCAATTCAAAGAACTTTGAATATCACCTACACCACATTCACGTGATTAATACTCACACATGTATTGCCAGCTAATTTGAGACCCATCTAGACATTGACAACTCTCTTTCAAACAGTCAAGTGTACGTTTTCTCCACTAAAAAAAAATTACGCGTCTTTTCTCCTTGAACCCCACACCAAAAAAAATTTAGACCAAACACCCTTTCAAACAACCATCATAAAAATTGAATACAAGCTCTCTGTTTAACTCTCACTCTCTCTCTTATCTCTCTTACACACTCAAATTCTTTCTTTCTTGATTTCAAATGCAATCTCGATAAAAAAGACTTCACAGATTACTCTTGTTCAAAAATTAACTCTTTCTCACTTTCTTTTATTTCTTTGTTATCCTCACAAAACAAACAAACAACACTCAAGAAATGCACGCATGCACACCAAACAACACTGCCCGAGTTCAAGATTTGAAGAATGGAAATGGCTATTTGCCGAGCTCTTTGCTCGGCAAATGGGGTTTTCAAAACAATTTTTTTCACAAATTGCACACCAAGAATGGTACAAAGGTAAAACTCGATTAGAAAAAGGTTTGAATAATTTTGGTCTATTTGCCGAGATGGGAGCTCGGCAAATGGGGTGTTGGGATGGAAAATTGATTAAGGCTGTGAGTTGTATGTGATGCCGAGATAATAGCTCGGCAACTGGTATTGTTCGACTTGGTCAAGTTGTATGGTTTGCAGAGCAATGAGCTCGGCAAACACGGGTATTGAAATTTTGGCTAAGTCCAACTCGGCAAATGCGGAGTTTAGATGTTTTGGTCGTGAATTTGATCTCGGCAATTGGTAGGTTTGGTTTGGGTGGTTTGGCAAAGAGGTTGATCGGTTAGCTCGGCAAACACTGGTATTGGTCACGGGGTTGAGCTCGGCAAACACTAGAACAAAGATACTGGTCGTGTAGCGAGCTCGGCAAATGGTAGTTTTGTGATCTACTTCGGCAAACAAGGGTATTAAGAAGCTGGTCGTGAGTCTATCTCTGCAAATGAGGTTTTCAGAAACAATGATGAACAGTAACCACTTCGCCTGAAACTTCAACTACCTCGCCGGAAAACTTCAAACCTTAATTACTCCTTCGATACACCGAATTAGAACACGAAATTATCACCAAAATGCTCAAAATCTCAATCCGCACAAACCCTCACCAACAAAAATCAGTTTTGAACCTCGCCGGAAAAATCAAATCCTCGCCGGAAATTGTAACCGTCACCAAAACTCAACGAATCGCGAGATTGAAAATATCATCATGCTCAGAATGAATTCGCGAACAAAACCTTGTGATTTTCAGATTCAATCGATCAACAACGAAGATTAATTCGAAGAGAGAAGTTGTGAAAGTATTTTTGTTGATTTCTTTTTCTTTTCTGCTTTTCTATTTTCTTTTTCTTTTTAATTAATGTAAAAATTGATATTAACAATGTAATAAGGACAGTACAATCACGTGTAATACTGTAGCTCCAGCAGAAAACGAGACACTTTTTGATTTTTTTTCAATGACTTCTTAAAAATTTGAAAGTGTCATTTGCCGAGCTAACAATTGAACTCACGAAATCAATAGATTTTGATCTGATATATCGAAATTGAACATGAATCTACCAATTCTAACACAAATCCACTTCTAATCTGTGATTAGAAAACACAAAACAGCCTTAACATCAACACGAACAGAATTTCCAGAAAATTAAGCTCAAAATCTCTAAAAATTTGAACAAAATCGGTTATGAATTTGTTTGTGGATCGTTCGGATACACCGATTATGCTCTGATACCAATTGTTAGATACAAACTTGAGCTTAATTGAAGCTTTAATGGTGGATTTAAGGTAGTGTGTGAAATGTGTGTAAGTGTGTGAATGGGAGGTTGAAGATGATAGGGAGGAGAGAGAAAGTAAATTAGAGAGAGAAGGATGTATGGATTATGTCAAAAGCTTATTACAAATGATTAAGGAAGGGGTATTTATACCTATCATCTAATTAACACTAATACCCCTTATATAACTAGAAATATTACAATTTAACACCATTTATATTTCTAACAAATATCTTTAGTTGCTATGTTAGATAGTGGTGCAGATATGAATTGTATACAAGAAGGTTTAATACCTACAAAATATTATGAAAAAACTTCATATAGATTATCTAGTGCCAATGGATCTAGACTAAATGTTAATTACAAATTATCAAATGTACATATTTGCAAAGAAAACTATTGTTATAAAACTCAATTAATTCTAGTAAAAGATTTAACTTCTCAAATATTATTAGGATCACCATTTATAAGTCAATTATATCCTTTTATGGTAACTGAAAATGGAATTATTACCAAAGTTTTAGGAAAAGATATTTGTTTCGAATTTACTCAACCTATTATTACAAGACAAATAAATATATTAAATTTAAAAGAAAAACAAAAACATTTTTTAATAAATGAAATAGATTATATCAGAATAAAGAATCAATTACAAGATAATATAATTAAACAAAGAATTCAAGATATAGAAGAAAAATTTAAAAATAATGTTTGTGCTAATATTCCAAATGCTTTCTGGGAAAGAAAACAACATATAGTCAACTTACCTTATATTAAGGAATTTAATGAAAAAGATATCCCAACAAAATCTAAAGCAATACATATGTCTCAAGAATTAGAAGCTTATTGTAAAAAGAAATACAAGAATTATTAGATAAGAAATTAATTAGACCATCCAAGTCCCCTTGGTCTTGCTCAGCTTTCTATGTTCAAAATAGTGCTGAAATTGAAAGAGGAGCACCCAGATTAGTAATCAATTATAAATCTTTAAACAAAGTATTAGAATGGATTAGATATGTAACACCCCAAGCCGAGGCTCAAAATATCACGGAAATCATATAGCGCAAGGTGGAATTACAATAGAACAAGAACTAAATGCAAATAAAGATTCAGTGAATCCATTACAATACGAAACAAGTACCAAAATACATAAGGAGCAAATAGCCATCAAAGTTTACAAAAGAACATCCCAAAGATGGCAAAACGATCCTAAGTATAATGCAAAAGAGAAGGTCGATGAATCCTTGATTCATAAAGTCCAAGCCCGGGTTTAACAGCAAGCAAGCAACTAAACTCCACGTCGGGGATAACCTGATTACCTGAAAAGTGTACTAAGCATAGTCAACACAAGGTTGGTGAGTTCGTAGTAATGGTCCATAAAGAACCAGCGTCAATAATCACAATGTACGAGTAGAGGCTAGACATGACTTACAGCGAGCCTCTAAGTAACACAATAACGTCCGACAACAAGATTACACAAGGCAAGTAAGTGTGAAATATGAATGCACAAATGATATATGAGTCAATGTAAGTACCGAATGCATGAATAAGCCAACATGCCTATCCTATGCGTGAACTCAAGTCACCTATGCAACGATACTCGCATGTCATCACAATGAACAAGGCGGCATCTCAAAATCATCGGCGTATATATGTCTATATACCCGGATGTCATGTCACCAACATCTCACAGGACAAGTGTATACATCTATACACTAGGATGTTTGAGTCCTCAACCGAGGGATTATGTACTATGTATGCATGCTTACCATCAATCGTATATGCATCAATCACAATCGTCTGTCATGAACCAACAATCAATACTCGTCAATCTTAAACCAATAATCACAATACGATGAACATGAACCAACAATCAATTTTAACACCAATTCTATACGTACATACACTTAAGAGGATTCTACTTTCTTCAAGTCCCAGAGGCTTATATATAGGGTCACCCGCAGCCTTCCCACCACATCTAACACCCATTGAAGGCATAACTGACTTCCATGTATGTACGTCTATCCTAATATTAATGAAATACTTAACAAACATGAACCAAGTCAATCAATACGATAAACCGTCTCATCAATCCAACATTTAAATCAAATCAATCGATCAATCAACAACATAAGTAAACACGCAAGTTTACACTTTTCAGCCCGAATCTCAAGCGAGTAGGGAGGTACGAAACTCACCTCGATTGGTTATGAAAAGCTAAGATTGATATAAAGTTAAGTTATTGTCGTACAATGTTCTCCTCGCGTCCAACACCTAAATATCGATCATATACATTCACATCAACATACATAAACACATATACGTAACTTAACAATTCTCGACAAAACCCTAATTAGGTTCTCAAAGTGCTTCTCGACGTTAAATGACTTTTAAGACTCTTAATCAATGTTACATAAGATAAGAAGTGAATTAGATCAAAGCTCGACGCGTAAAAAGGGTCCAGAAAGTCAATTTAGGTCAAACAAGAATTTCTGGAAAGTACAACTGGCGTAACCTACGCCCCATACTGGCGTAGGTTACGCCCCTTATAAAATTTTAGTAAAGGGGGCGTAAGGTACGGTGCTCTCTAAAGTGCAATTCTTTAGGCGTCTGGAGTGGCGTAAACAGTAGGTTTTGGCGTAAGATGGAGCATTCGGCGTAAGCTACGCCCCAAAGGGCCGTAACCTTACGCCCAGTCAGAATAGAACTAGCGTAACCTACGCCCCATACTGGCGTAGGTTACGCCCCTTATAAAATTTTAGGGTAAAGGGGGCGTAAGGTACGGTGCTCTCTAAAGTGCAATTCTTTAGGCGTCTGGAGTGGCGTAAACAGTAGGTTTTGGCGTAAGATGGAGCATTCGGCGTAAGCTACGCCCCAAAGGGCCGTAACTTACGCCCAGCCAGAATAGAACTAGCGTAACCTACGCCCCATAGGGCCGTAAGTTACGCCCCATACTGGGCAGCAAATCGACCAGGAACCATTTGTGCAGAAAAACAAGAACCAAAACCTATTTCTCTTGAACCAAAACCCTAAATCGACATCTAAGGTTACAAGACTCGTTTTGAAGCTACATTTGACATTCCAATGCATAAATACACTTACCCAAACCCATATTTCCATCCATAACATCATCAAATTCACCAAATCGATCCAACCCTAATAAAACCCTAATTCGACCCAAAACTCATTTTAGGCGATTTAGAACTTGTAAATGTACGAGATGACTAGAAACGAGTAAACTAACATAAATAGAAGTAAATGGGATGATTAGACTTACCAAAACTTCCTTTCCGAGCTAGAACCCAATTTAGGTCAAATGGGTTAAAATGCAAGAACTTCCACCTTTGATTCTTCAATATGACGATAATGTGGTATAGATGGCGATGATTCTAGTGTTATATCAGTTTCAAAACACCAATCGATGCTAGAGAGGTGAAGGAATGAAATGAAATGGTTTCCTTGCCTTTTTACTTGAGAGAAAGAGAGAAAAGATAGATAGATAAGAAATGAAAGGGGGAGAAAGAGATATGGGGAGAAATGGGTCAATGGTGGCTGGTGGGTTGTGGACTACCCACGGGCCGACCCGTTTCTCTTCTCAAGCCAAATTACAATCGTTACACATTTAAACACCGATCAAAACATATTATCGACCCGAATATAACACATTGTCATTTAATTCACAAAACGACTCAAATAATTCATTAACTTAAATTGTTAGTCATATTACACGAAAAGTCAACGGGTCAAAACTCACGGATGTTACATTATTCCCCCCGTTGAAAGAATTTCGTCCCGAAATTCAACAAAACACTAATTACTAAAATAAATGCGGATACTTAGACTTCATATGATCCTCTCGCTCCCAAGTGAACTCGGCTCCACGTCTAGCATTCCATCTAACCTTAACAATCGTGTAGCGTTTACTCTTGAGTTTCTTGTCTTGACGATCCAAGATCTCTACCGGCTCTTCAACAAAATTTAGGTTCGAATCCACCCTAATCTCGTCCATGGGCACATGATGTGTAGGGTCTGCCAAACACTTGCGTAGGTTACAAATATGAAACACATCATGCACACCGCTAAGCTCTTGTGGTAATTCTAATCGGTAGGCAACCTTTCCAACCCGTTCAAGAATCTTGAAAGGACCAATATACCTTGGCGCAAGTTTTCCCCGCTTTACAAAACGTACAACACCTTTCCAAGGTGACACTTTCAAAAGTACATAATCACCAATTTCAAACTCCAACGGTCTCCGCCTCACATCGGCATACTTCTTTTGACGTTCACGGGCCAATTGCAACTTCTCCTTAATTTGAGATATTACCTTAGTCGTTTCAACCACAATTTCTGGCCCGATAAGTTGACTCTCTCCAATTTCCGCCCAAGCTAGAGGAGAACGACATATCCTACCATACAATGCTTTAAAGGGCGTCATTTGAATGGTAGCATGATAACTATTGTTGTATGAAAACTCAACTAGCGGCAAATGGTCTTCCCAACTTCCACCAAAATCAATTGCACAAGCCCTCAACATATCTTCAAGTGTTTGAATGGTTCTCTCGGTTTGCCCATCCGTTTGAGGGTGAAACGCCGTGCTCATGTCAAGTCGAGTACCCATTGCTTTTTGGAAAGCTTCCCAAAAGTTTGATTTGAAGCGGGCATCTCTATCCGAAATGATAGAAATCGGACTCCATGCTTAGATATTACTTCCTTGATGTACAAACGAGCCAAAGTGTCAAATTTATCGGTTTCACGAATGGCTAAAAAGTGAGCCGACTTCGTTAACCGATCTACTATCACCCAAATCGTGTCACGACCGCTTCTCGTCTTCGGTAGTTTAGTAATGAAGTCCATTGAAATATGTTCCCACTTCCATTCGGGCATCACCGGTTGCACCAACAATCCGGGTGGCTTCTTGTGATCGGCTTTGACTTGTAAGCAAGTAAGACACTCACTCACATACTTAGCCACATCACGCTTCATGCCCGGCCACCAATACAAGTTTTTCAAATCAAAGTACATCTTATCCGACCCGGGATGGACCGAATAAGGCAATTGATGAGCTTCATTCATAATAAGTGTTCTTAAGTCACCGAATAGGAACCCAAAGTCTTTCAACCATGTATAGCCCATTATCACTCTTTCAGTCGAATTGTTGTTCCATGCCATCTAGGTTCTCCTCTCCAAAGTTTTCCGGTAGGGTGGCTTGAATTTGGGCTTCAATGATCCGGTCACGAATATTTGGCCCCACCGTGAGGCTCATAGCTCTAGCCCGTCTTGGCTTCACTCTCTCCTTTCTACTCAAGTCATCGGCTACTACATTTGCCTTGCCCGGATGATAACGGATGTCACAGTCATAATCACTAAATAGCTCAAGCCAACGCCTTTGCCTCATATTCAATTCACTTTGGTTAAAGATGTGTTGAAGACTTTTGTGATCGGTATAAATCACACATTTGGTGCCATAGAGTAATGTCTCCAACACTTCAAAGCAAACACAACCGCTCCCAATTCCAAATCATGTGTCGGGTAGTTCTTCTCATGCACCTTCAATTGACGGGAGGCATAAGCAATGACTTTACCCCTTTGCATAAGAACACAACCCAACCCTTGCCCCGAGGCATCACAATAAACGATAAAATCTTCAATTCCATCCGGTAGTGTCAAAATAGGAGCATCACATAGCATATCTTTAAGAGTTTGGAAGGCGTTCTCTTGTCTTTCGCCCCATTCAAAATTTCTCTCCTTTTGAGTCAAGAGAGTGAGTGGTTGTGCAATACGGGAGAAATTTTCAATAAATCTTCTATAGTAACCCGCCAATCCAAGGAATTGGCGGATCTCGGATGGCGTTTCGGGTCTTCTCCAATTCTTGACCGCTTCAATTTGCTTGGGTCCACGTGAATACCATCCTTGCTCACTACGTGACCAAGGAAGTGGACCTCTTCCAACCAAAATTCACACTTGGAGAATTTAGCATATAACTTCTCCTTCCTTAGTAACTCAAGCACCTCACGCAAGTGCCCAACATGCTCCTCCTTCGTCTTCGAGTATACAAGTATGTCATCAATGAACACAATGACAGCCTTGTCTAAGTATGGTTGACACACCCGGTTCATCAAGTCCATGAACACCGCCGGTGCATTAGTCAACCCAAAAGGCATTACGGTGAATTCAAAGTGACCATACCTTGTGCGAAAAGCCGTCTTGGGGATATCATCTTCATGTACCCGGAGTTGATGATAACCCGAGCGAAGATCGATTTTTGAGAAGTGCTTAGCACCTTGAAGTTGATCAAATAGGTCATCGATTCTAGGGAGGGGGTATCGGTTCTTCACAGTGAGCTTGTTTAATTCCCGGTAATCAATGCACATTCTGAAGGATCCATCTTTCTTTTTGACGAAGAGAACAGGAGCACCCCAAGGAGATTGACTAGGGCGAATGAAACCCTTTTCTTGGAGCTCCTTGAGTTGAGTTTGTAATTCTTGCATTTCGGTTAAGGCTAGTCTATACGGAGCTTTTGCTACGGGCGCGGCTTCGGGGATAAGATTAATACGAAAGTCAAGTTCACGAGTTGGAGGTAATCCCGGTAAGTCATCCGAAAAAACATCGGGAAATTCACAAACAATAGGAACGGTCTTCAATTCTACCTTTGTGATGGTAGCACTAAAGACTTTAGAATTAGAGGAATCGGAGATTTCGCCTTGAACCCTAAGAATTCTACCGTTAGTCAAAGGTATCTTAACAACTCTCTCACCACAATCAATCGTCGCATTTACCGCTGCTAACCAATCCATACCCACTATAATGTCAAAACTACCAATGTCAAGAGGCATGAGGTCAATGAAGAAGTCGACATCTTCTAAAGTCAAGACACAGTCGCGAAGTATTTGACTAAGTCTATTTAGTGACCCGTTTACCATTTCAATGTCAAGCACATAGTTTAGAGCACAAGGATGCACATCAATCAAAGGAACAAAGTTAGAGGACACGAGGCTATAATCGGCCCCGGAATCAAATAGAACGGTTGCATAGTGACCATTAAGGAGAAAGGTACCTGCTACTACGTTGGAATCGTTGCGGGCTTCATTTACATTGGCCGCAAAGGCTCGGCCGCGTGGTTGCACTTGATGGCCTTGTTGTCCCCGGTTTTGGTTAGGCCCGACCATT
>CM067171.1:64719608-64771227 GCA_034093135.1 Erigeron breviscapus | reverse complement strand
GCTCTCTTCCACACTAGTCCTTGTCAGCTGCACATACACTAGCCCACCACTAATCTTTTCCAACATCTCTAATGCCGCCACTAGTCTAGGTCTCACTTAGTTTCTATTCTATGTTGTGGCCACCACCACAATAGCCTCCACCTTGAGTAACTCGTGGTGGCATTAGGAGTCCTCTTAGGTGAGTTGTGAAAAAAAATAAGAGTTAGCTAAATACACATACAAGACATTCCCTAATCTGTTCAAGTTGGAAAAGGCGAAAAAGTGTAAGGTTAGTGATCTTTTTAATTTCTCTAATACTTCTTTTGGGAGACTGCAGAATTGGGCTAGAAGTTTCAGTGGGGATAAGGAAAAGAAGGAATGGGAGAAGCTTGCTGTTTGTTGGCTCCCATTACTCTCTCTATCAGAAGAGATAAATGGAAATGGATGGGTGGCTCTAGTGGTGAATTTTCAGTACAGGAAGTTAAAAATTTTCTCATGAGCGATAAAGACTTAAGTAATAGATATGTCATAAAATGGTCAAGATAGGTTCCGAGGAAATGCAATATTTCTATGCGGAGGGCTGTTATGGACAGGGCTCAAGCCATGCTTGTCTTAAAGGCGCATAACGGTTGTTTGGGGATATATTATGCGGGCTATACAAGGAAGAACCCGACTCTGTTGAGCACCTGTTAGGGGGCATGCGACATCGCCATGATGGTGTGGCATCATATTAGCGTTTGGGGTAAGGTCGCTCCTATATATGCATTTTCTATTAAGGATTTAGCCAAGATTCATAACCACGTCGGGTTAGGCAAGCGGGCCTAAAAGATTCATAACCAAATTACACGTACGTTTTCAAAGTTGAATACACACGATGGCAAAACAATCAAAGTTTATTACCAGTTCATCAATGTAAAACTGGAGTTTGCTTAAAGTGTTACATCGCCACTTACATGGCGACAGGAAATTATTTTTACAGTACGGTTATTAAAAATAATACTAGAATTTTAAATTCCTACCAAGATTTTAGGACAAAGAACGAGGAATTGAAAGTTGAATATCCAAATCCAAATAAATATAATATATATCTATACTATATTATAAAGCAAATAAGGTTTCAACTTTCAACTTTCAATTTCAACAATGTACACATGATAATGCATGATGTACCATACATCAATGCCCCACAACTTTCAACTTTCATTTTCATCTCTCTCCTTAAATCTCAACCACTCATTTTTTCTCTCTCCTCCATAAATCATTTTATTCCTCTAATTCATTCAAAATCTTTTATCTCAAAAACCGTACATCGATAAATTATAAAAATTATATGGGTATTCTTAAAATTTCATGCTCTTTCATTAGAGATGTCATTCGATATAATTTCGACGAATTTTTAAATCCGAGGACGGAGCCCGTACGGCTAAGACATTTGGCTATCACACTCTATGACCTATCACACTTTATGACCTAATCACCCCCACCATCTCACCGCCGCAACGCGCGGGTACTTACTCTCGTATATATATAATACACACCTTCCTTGTAGAGATGATCGAGAGCCAAAATCGAGTAGCGATCACATATTCACATCAAAAGCAGTAAAGAAGTGTAAAGAAAAGAAAACCGACGTTTCTTCTTCACTCTTTACAGTTTCTTTTTAGAGTTAATTACACTTTTTGTCCCTGTCGAGGGTTAAAAATTACTGTTTTCATCCCTACCTTTCATATATTATCGTTTTGGTCCAAAAAACTTTGTCTCGTCAACACTTTTGGTCCAATTTACGAAACGGACGTTAAACACCCATCACGTGATCTGCACGTGATGGGTATTTTAGTCTTTTTCTCACCAAAGGACTAAAAGTGTAATTAACTCTAAACTCTTTAATAATAAAAATATCTTTAACTCAATTCAAAATTAAAAATCCCTAATAGATACATATGGATCATTTCAAGAAATAAAATGTACATATGGAAAAAATCAATAACACTGGAGTTACACGTACCCATTAATATTCCAAATCAACCTCATAGTTTCCTCCGCCCCTAATAATTATAATACTATACATTTTCTATAGGCTTTTTTCTATTCTTCCAGCCTTCAGTTTTTTTCACCCTTTTTATGTTTTAATTTCAATATTGGGAACCGAGAGAAATTGTGGGTATGTGGGTGATGTTTAAAAGAAGGCAGAAAAGAAGGAAGCAATGAGCTATTTATAATTGTGAATTGTAAAGCTATTCTTTATTCAAATTAAAAGTTTAACTCCATGTAAGTTTCCATTTTTAAGGATTTTATTATTAAAAGGAGGATTTTGAGTAAAAGTATCTAAGAAATTTATTACATACACATCTTTGGTGATGGGGTGATCGGACTAACTGGTGGTGACGGAGTGATCGGGTTTTTGTGGTGGTGATGACCGGATCTTTGTGACGGTAGTGGTGATGGGGTCGCCGGATGTTTGGTGGTGGTGGTGATTGAGTGGCCAGACCTCTCTCATACACACACACACACACACACACACACTTTCGATCGCACTGCTGCCAGATCTCACACACACTACCGTGTACCGTGTTGTTGATTATCGTCTAATTATTGTACAGTTTTCTACTTTTCTTCTTATTTATTTATTGTGCAGTTTTTTTTTGTTGTTTGAATCCATTAGAAATTGATGAAGAATGTGAATATGGGTTTTATTGTACAATGAATGTTGATTTTAGTTTGTTGTGAGTGTGATGAAGGAAGTTTTGTGCAGGGGAAGAAAGTTTTATGGCAGATTTGAATCCACTAAAAGTTGATGAAACAATTTAATTAGTTGATTTAGGAATTTGAAATAAAATGTAATTAATTTGTTTTAGATGCCCATATTGCTCCCGTTTCGATTTTGTTTTAGATTTATTAAAAAGTTTAAAGATATTGATTATTGATGGTTGAAGATAAAATTTAGAATAAAAAAATGTAATTAATTTCATCTTTTTTGGTTAATGTAATATATTTTTTATTTATTTTTGGATGATGATGATGATGATTGATGATTGGTAGTTCTTCTAATTGAAGATTTGGAAGGATGTGTCTTTTTTGGTGATGATGAAATCTGGTAGTGTTTCTTGTGAAGAAAATGGTGATAATTACACTTTTGGTCCATGTGAGAATGAAAAGACAAAATTACCCATCATGTGCAGGTCACATGGTGGATAAGTTAACATCCGTTTGAAGTTTGGACCAAAAGCGTTGACGGGACAAAGTTTTTGGACCAAAACGGTAATATATGAAAGGTAGGATGAAAACGGTAATTTTTAACCCTCGACAGGGACCAAAAGTATAATTAACTCTTCTTTTTATTAAAACTTTTGGGGCAATTAATTATTTTTTAATTTTGTAGAAACTAAAGTCGGTTTGTGAGTTGTAATTACTGTAGCTAATAATACTAGATTTGATGCTTGCGGTGTAAGTGTATAACTTTGCAATGCTTAAAGCCATGAATTCATGAAATAGTAAACTTGCTTTAACAATTCCATACGAGTGGACATATCTAAATATTTAATTGGACCTGTTCGAATATCTAAATATATTAATCGGACCTATTTATGGATTGGCAATAATCTTTCAATCCCTAACTAGCACATCATAAAAATGTTACAAAATAAATTGTTAGACGTAAAACACACTTAAACATGTTATGAGTCGAGTTCCAGCTAGTAGAAACATCCCAATTAGGAATTCAAAAAATCGGATTCGTTTTTTTACACCATATCATAAAATTTATTTGCAACATTTTCCTAAAATCACCTTTGACACCATCTATTTCATTAACATTCAACCCGCTTTGCACAATCAAGTTTAAAATGTGTGCGACACATCATCCTAAGTTGGACAAAACTGTAGGGGGTGTTTGGTACAATGGAATGAAAAAGGAGAAAGAGAATGCGAAATACTTCCTTTCTTGTGCTACACCCCTTTTCTCAATAAGTAGTATTTTACCCGATAGCCACTGAAGTTTCAACCAACATATTTCAAATTTAAATATTAGGAAATTATTTTAAAGTCAAGACTATAATAAAAGTTAATCGATTTACCTTTTAAAATATTGTGATGTTACATAACGATGTAACTGTTCATTATCCTATTCGTTTCCTTTTGATTGTTTATATAACTATTTTTGGTAGTCTAACAATTATTCTCTACTTTAGCGAAAAGAAATTAATTGTTTATCCATTTTTATCTATTGGGTCGTTAATTAGTTTTCCTTAATACCATTTTTTGATTCAAATCTACTTTTACCATAGAAGAGTGAAATTTACATCTTATAGATTAAAGCCTTCGTTATTTTTTTTTTTAAATAGCTAGACTTGAATCAAGTGAAAAAGTTGAGTGCTTTGTATACAAATTAGTCGAGTTAGACCACTACTACGTCGAGTTGGGTCCGACCCGGTCCATGTTTAAGCCTATATATTGGTGTTAAGTTTATGTTTCGGAATGTTTTAGTTGCAACTTGAAAACCTTTAAGTCATTATTTTCGTATTAGAGTACTTGGTGTATTGTTTGTAATTGCATTTACTAGAAGTAATATATTCGTGTTTTTGCTTATTGTTGAATGCTAGTGTTTAAGAGTTTTTGCACTTCGAACATTAGTGATTTAACCTCGTAGATCTGGTGGTTAGAGAGACTTTGTGAGTCCCAAATATAGATGGTTTAATACCCGACTGGCAAGTAGTTCTAACTGGAAGAAGACCAGTTCAGAATACGATCCAGATATGGATGAACAATACAATAAAGATACTGAAAGTAAATGCAAGAAACAATAAGGGCTGAAACTATATAAATAATATGTATAGATCAAGTATATAGCATTGAGACACAATGTATTTTTCAAGGTATTTGATTTATTGATATATAAACAAATACAAAGGTTGTTGCGGAACAAAGATAAACACCCAAGTGTAAATATCTAAACAACCTAGAAATACAAGTGATCTAATAACTTGGAAATACTCGTAAGGATTACTTAGAGTATATCTCACAAGTTGCAATGCAAAGGTTTCAAGCCATTTGCAAGTTGTGAGAAGACTTATA
The DNA here is from genome assembly GCA_034093135.1 of Erigeron breviscapus. Taxonomy (NCBI): domain Eukaryota; kingdom Viridiplantae; phylum Streptophyta; class Magnoliopsida; order Asterales; family Asteraceae; genus Erigeron; species Erigeron breviscapus. Next base: position 64,766,178 of record CM067171.1, on the reverse strand, counting down.
TTTATAGACCAAGTCCATGATGACGTGGACCAGATCGTACAAATATGGTTGGGAGTATTTAAGGAATTAAAGCTAATTCCTTACATGTTTACTTTTAAGGTTTAGGTATATAAGTCGTTGATGTGACTTATCAAACCTTATTCCCAACCTTTACTTTACCTTGTACTTTAATTTAGTTTTTTTTTTTTTTTTTTTTTTTTTTTTTTTTTTTTTTTTTTTTTTTTTTTTTTTTTTTTTTTTTTTTTTTTTTTTTTTTTTTTTTTTTTTTTTTTTTTTTTTTTTTTTTTTTTTTTTTTTTTTTTTTTTTTTTTTTTTTTTTTTTTTTTTTTTTTTTTTTTTTTTTTTTTTTTTTTTTTTTTTTTTTTTTTTTTTTTTTTTTTTTTTTTTTTTTTTTTTTTTTTTTTTTTTTTTTTTTTTTTTTTTTTTTTTTTTTTTTTTTTTTTTTTTTTTTTTTTTTTTTTTTTTTTTTTTTTTTTTTTTTTTTTTTTTTTTTTTTTTTTTTTTTTTTTTTTTTTTTTTTTTTTTTTTTTTTTTTTTTTTTTTTTTTTTTTTTTTTTTTTTTTTTTTTTTTTTTTTTTTTTTTTTTTTTTTTTTTTTTTTTTTTTTTTTTTTTTTTTTTTTTTTTTTTTTTTTTTTTTTTTTTTTTTTTTTTTTTTTTTTTTTTTTTTTTTTTTTTTTTTTTTTTTTTTTTTTTTTTTTTTTTTTTTTTTTTTTTTTTTTTTTTTTTTTTTTTTTTTTTTTTTTTTTTTTTTTTTTTTTTTTTTTTTTTTTTTTTTTTTTTTTTTTTTTTTTTTTTTTTTTTTTTTTTTTTTTTTTTTTTTTTTTTTTTTTTTTTTTTTTTTTTTTTTTTTTTTTTTTTTTTTTTTTTTTTTTTTTTTTTTTTTTTTTTTTTTTTTTTTTTTTTTTTTTTTTTTTTTTTTTTTTTTTTTTTTTTTTTTTTTTTTTTTTTTTTTTTTTTTTTTTTTTTTTTTTTTTTTTTTTTTTTTTTTTTTTTTTTTTTTTTTTTTTTTTTTTTTTTTTTTTTTTTTTTTTTTTTTTTTTTTTTTTTTTTTTTTTTTTTTTTTTTTTTTTTTTTTTTTTTTTTTTTTTTTTTTTTTTTTTTTTTTTTTTTTTTTTTTTTTTTTTTTTTTTTTTTTTTTTTTTTTTTTTTTTTTTTTTTTTTTTTTTTTTTTTTTTTTTTTTTTTTTTTTTTTTTTTTTTTTTTTTTTTTTTTTTTTTTTTTTTTTTTTTTTTTTTTTTTTTTTTTTTTTTTTTTTTTTTTTTTTTTTTTTTTTTTTTTTTTTTTTTTTTTTTTTTTTTTTTTTTTTTTTTTTTTTTTTTTTTTTTTTTTTTTTTTTTTTTTTTTTTTTTTTTTTTTTTTTTTTTTTTTTTTTTTTTTTTTTTTTTTTTTTTTTTTTTTTTTTTTTTTTTTTTTTTTTTTTTTTTTTTTTTTTTTTTTTTTTTTTTTTTTTTTTTTTTTTTTTTTTTTTTTTTTTTTTTTTTTTTTTTTTTTTTTTTTTTTTTTTTTTTTTTTTTTTTTTTTTTTTTTTTTTTTTTTTTTTTTTTTTTTTTTTTTTTTTTTTTTTTTTTTTTTTTTTTTTTTTTTTTTTTTTTTTTTTTTTTTTTTTTTTTTTTTTTTTTTTTTTTTTTTTTTTTTTTTTTTTTTTTTTTTTTTTTTTTTTTTTTTTTTTTTTTTTTTTTTTTTTTTTTTTTTTTTTTTTTTTTTTTTTTTTTTTTTTTTTTTTTTTTTTTTTTTTTTTTTTTTTTTTTTTTTTTTTTTTTTTTTTTTTTTTTTTTTTTTTTTTTTGTTTTTTTTTCATAGATATCCTTTGCCATTTAAGCTTGTCCAAAATTAAAGATTTTTTATGTATGTCATTACCTAACGATATGACCTTAGGCTATCTCCAATATTATTTTTTTGTTTATAAATAAATGTAAGGATATGTAAGAATGTTTGTATGGTTAGAGGTAAAATTAAAGGATTTATAAAAATGTGTAAGAATTTTAAGTATTTGTAAGAATATGATTTAACAGCGACGTTTAAGAGCATCTTTAGCATTGGAGAAAGTTTACTTGTTTACGTATCTAGTGGGATGTATAATAGGTAAAAACTAAAAAGCATTGCTTTTTCTTGACCCCGTCACAAAACCACCATCTCTATCTCTTCCGAAACTCAATTTGTCTTTACAGATACATACATATATACATAGATCGATTCAAAAAAATCCTCCAAATTATTATAACTTCTTAATAATCACCCCCTCCTAAAATTGTTGGATCTATTATTATACTTCCCCATAATTATAATTAGTTGATTCATCTATCATCAGGTTTCTCGTAATCAGTGTAAAAGTGTGTAAGTACTTTTACACTGAGATGCTTCAGTCTTCGATCATGTAGAATCAGTTTCTGAGCTCCACATCTGAACTGATTCTCATTCTTCAGACTTCAGTCTTTGACTTCATTCTGAACGGTATTCTGATACGTTGATCTGAACTGAAGTGAAGCTTCAGTGAACTAATTCTGAGCGACCTCAGAATTCTATACAAGTATTCTTCACTGAGCTTCAGCTATTTCTGAACAAATTATACTTGGTCGATTTTCGACCTAACAAATTCCCCCTATTTGTTCTGAAATAGTGCATGCATCTCAGACTTCTACCTATACATGTTTGTAAGTCTGAAATGCAAGTTTTTGTTTAAGTTGTAAAAATTTTCTAAGTACATCTTATAGATCATTGATGTCTCAGAATTTTACTTGTGGTTTTTCTAACTTAAACCTATCATCTACTTATAAGCTACAAAATGTAACATATATATACAAACTGAAGTGTTTGTTACATTTGAAAGTATTTATACAAGTACATGATAAACTGAAAAAGAAACTACTTCTTAGCAGGCCTTGAACCAGAAGGTGCTTCAGTAGGTTTCCTCTTCAGTGGAGAATGATCCTTCTTTCCAAACAATCTGCCTTCAATCTCTACCTTGGTCTGCATCTTTTGTTGTATTCTTGATAACCATGCACCAATCAAAGCAGATTTCGGCTTCCCCCTCAGTATTTGGATCATCTCCCTATGCTCAGAAATCCCAAACTCGTGCACTGAAACTTGATTATACTCTTCAGCTGCTCTACTTCTCTTTTTATAATCAAATCAAAAAGCTTCAATCCATCAGCTTTTGTTACCTCCATATCAACTATTTTAGCTGGATGAGATCGATGCTTCAGATAATGCTCATATTGATCCTTCTCATGCTTTCTTTGGAGCTCAATAGCATCATCAGACATTGGTTTGAAGGTGGAGAGATCAGCATCACGAATATTTTTTCTTGATGATCTTGGTCCAGTCACTTTGGGCTTAATGGGTGGCCTTGACAATTCTTTTTCCACCTTCAGAACTCCAGCCAGAATTTCCTTCTTTTAAATTGCCATCTCTTTCTCTCTGTTTTTCACCAAGTCCTCAATGGACATTTTGAATGTGAGATGGTCCAGCTTTTGTTCTAAGGGAGAATAATTCACCCCATATTCATACTCGAGCATATCAACAACAGCCTTCTGCACTCTTGGATCATTTTTAATTTTCAGATATCTTTCAAGTGAGAGACCAAGAGCTGCAGCATCAATGTGATCAAGGGTTCCCATTTTCTGATGTTCAACCCTTTCTCTTTCCTTATTTTCACCCCACATAATAAATTGATTAGAAACTTGCTTCTGCAAAGCTTCTAATTTCTTGCTATCAGCATTAGGATCATGAATGGGATAACCTTGTTCATCAACATTTTCACCAACCACCAAACCAGAACCCTTTGAATCTTTCTTTGAAGGTTCATCCACCACTTGGGCTTTGCCTTTATCTTTCTTAGTTGGTTCAGAAGTTTGCACTTCAGATCTCTGAACATGTTCCCCCTGAACTGAGGCACTACCAGATGGTACCTCAGCTTGCTTCTTGGTTGCTTCTATCAATTCCTGAGTACTTGAAAGTAGACCAATAGGCACATTTCCCCCTTTGGGGACCTCAGAAGGCATTTTTGCATAAACATCAATCGCCGTCTGAATGGCCTTCAGAGGTTCCCAACTCTGCTGCAGAAGGCAATCAGAAATGCCTTTTGCCATGGTAGAGAACTGAGCCCTTAACCTGAATGATGAGTTAAGGTTCAGATTCTCTTTTTCAGTTAGTTCTTTCAGCAATTTCCTATCTTCTTCAGAGAATGAAGGAGGAGGAGGAGCAGCAACAACATTTTCCTTCTTAAGTAGGGTCAGAATTTCTTCTAACTGCTTGGACTGGCCTTTAACAACTTCTTCGAGAGTAGACACAGATTTCTGAACTTCTTCAACAACTTTGTCTACCTTCTCCGAAGTGTCTTGAGTGAGTTCTAAGACCATCCTTCTGACCCCTTCCTCAACCTTTTCAGCCACAGAAGCTGAAATCTGATCAACAAGAGTCTAAGAGATTTCAGACTTCAGCTTCTCAATCACATTACTACCAACAGCAGACCCAAGTTCTTTCTCATTGACACTTGGTCTTTTTACCAACTCATTCACCTCCTTCCCGACTGCCAGAACTTCTTGTTTTAACAATTCAATACCAGATGTCAAGTTCGCAACAACTGAAGCTTGCACATCTCTTTTGGCCAGTCTGAAGGCTTCCCTGATAGCTATACTTATCTTATTGCATGAATGTACCAGCTCATTTAGTTTCCCACCTACCAGTCCCTCATTTCCAGCAACCTTGGTGAACTCAGTTCCAAGAAACATCTGAGCACCCTTCATTTCAGCGATGGAACTGGTATTGGCAGTTAGATATTTAGTTAAGTCCTCCACCTTGATAAGTAGGCTTTGGACTTCGGCATTTTGTTTCTCTAACTGTGCTTCTACACTCAAAGGAGGAGGTGGTTGTGCAGAAACAGAAGCAACAAAGGGAATTCTACCAAGCCCATCCAATGCCTTTTCCAACTGCATTTCAGTTGGACTCTCAGATTCAGTATCAGAGTCCAACTCTTTCTCAATTTCAATATCATAATTGATGGGCCTTGGTACTTGGTGAATTTGTGGGTGTAAGTGTTGGAGTTGTGGTTGAAAACGTGGTGATGAAACATAGGCAGGTGTAGAGCCGGGTGGAAAATATGGGTGTTCATGTGAAGTTTCTGGTTGGCGATATGGTTGTTCAACATTTTGGATTTCTGGGGGAGGTTGGACGTTTGTGAGGTTGAAGGTTGGCTCAGAATCAGAAGACTGATTCTCCTCCAGTAAGTCCTCATCAAACTCAAAGTCAGCAAAGGAATCGAGATTCCCTTGAGGTGGCTCATCTTCATCCCAGAGGTCAGTTAAAACTGCAGTCTGATCAGATATGCCCTGGTTCAGATCATTGGTACCTGAACCAGCTTCTGGTTCAACAACTGCTACTGCAGATGCATCGTCACCAGATTTATTGGTTGGCTCAGCCATAGCTTCATCGCCAGAGACAGTAGACACGGGGATTGCCTTAATGATTCTCGTACCGTCATCAAGAATCACTTCATCGGCCGTAGAGTCTGGAATCTCAGTCTCAGGTGGTGTCACACCAAAGACTTCATCAATTCGTGCTGCAGAAGAGTGTGAGATTTGTGAAGTTTCAGGGGGTGCGCGTGCAGACACGGACTCTATTGTGTACTGGGCGGACACACTAATATTTTCTTCACCATCTCCTCCTAAAGAAGTTTTGGAGATGGCTGCTTGTGGGTTTCCCTTTAGACTCGATTCCTCTGGTTCTTGTTTGGGAAGATCCAGAGGGGTTTGCTTCGGTACTAGTGTCCTTGGGCTGTGAGGACTTCTTAAATTTACGTCGTTTTAAAACGCCCTTTGGAGATCCTGAGGGATCTTTTGGGAGATCCTCAGGTTGGTCAATGGATGAGGGAGGTGGTGGTTGGGTAGAAGAAGTTGATGGGGTTTTGAACAACTTCAACATTTGACCACCAGGTGCACCAATGGGTCTCGCATTCTTTTGCGACCCGCTCGGTGACCTTTCTGAGCCAGCCGGTCGTGTTGTTTCAGTTTTATTTATTACCTGAAGCATTGCAGCGGAGAGTTCTGGTTCTGGATCTGAAGTAGAAAGCTTTGATAGATCCCTGCAGAACTCCGTCGCTGAAGATTCAAGCCCCTCAAAATGATACGCATCTCCAAGCATATTTCTGAAGCAAACGCTCAGAAATCTAGGGAATGAGATATGTGGACTTCTTTTCCCTTTCAATTTTGCTACCAGCTGAGAGAAAAGTATCTCAGCAAAGTCCACCTCAATCCCATGCCACAAGTAATACCCAATTTCTACTTGTGTCAAGGAAATCTGGTCCAAGCCACCATAATTTCCTCCAAGGCACTCGACAATCTGAGTCCAAAAATATCTCCAACAATTACCAAATCCAGACAAAAAGATGTGTCCAGATGTCTTCAGATTGCCGTCTGCATCAACCATGTCATTATGACCAGTGGCCAGCAGAACTTCCCTGAAATTAATTCCTTTAAGCCTTTTTGTATAGGCTGAAGAGGAGGGAAGGTAGTTCAAATGAAGGGCCTCCCGAAACCCATCAAGTGAAAGGATATACTGCTTTGTGCCTTCATGTAAATAAAAAGCAATGGACTTTTCATCCTTGCTAAGAGTAGCAGTATACCAGAATTCAAGTAAGTATCGATGATACATTACCTGAGGATCAGCAGTCAAGGCGTAATGGAGAGGGGATTGTTCAAGGAATTTATTTATCCTCCCCATTAGAGTTTTGCCTTTGGCATTCAGTGCGGCCATGAAATTATTCATATTAAATCTGAGGGTCGACGCATCGAACCCCTTTGGCCATTGAGCACTGGCCTTGACTACCTTAGATGGTTTATATTCGAAAGCTATAAGAGATTTGGCTTGGGAAACTTTAGCCATAATTTCTACAAGGGAAAACTGAAAGTGAAAGATGAATTTAGGGTTTTGAAGTTATGAAGGAATAAGAAGTATAGAGAGAGAATGATGATTGGGAGTAAATGTAGGCGCCGTCCCTGCCCGCCTTGTTTTGGCCGCCGTCTTTCTATTTCTGCCTGGCCTCCCAGCCCGGTTTTTCCCCCCTCCCTCCCCTCCCCCGCTTTTGCCCTTCCCCCCCCCCACTGCCCTCTTCTTCCCCTAGCACCTTCCGTTTTGCTCGTGTTTCCTTCCGCCCCTCCCTTTTGGGTCTCCGTCCGCCTTTCCTTCCACTCCGGTTTTTCTCCCCCCCCTTTTGCCCCCCGCCTTTCCCTTTCAAGGTGATCTTACTTTCCTTTTACGGCGCAACTTGGGTGCCACGTCAGCCAAAACATCATTATTTAAACGTTAAACAGTAACCTTCACGTGTTCACACAACTACCAAGTATCCAAAATACATTATAAAGGACAGACTTATTTCAGAAATGGTATATAGAATCTGAGCATGATCAGAATCAAGAGATCTGAGTCATCTCAGTTTACACAATTATTCTGAGAACATTTCAGAAATTCTGAAGCATTTCAGACAAAATATTTTTCTGAGAGCAAAGTTCCCCCTTAGAGAAAAACTCTTTAAACATAAAAATATTTGACACTTCCCCCTGAGGTGATGCTATACAGGATTTAGCATACCTAACTCACTGATGAGATGTTTAAACGTTTTGACATCCAAGGTTTTGTAAAAACATCAGCGAGTTGTTTATCAGTGGGAATGAAATGAAGTTCAATGTTACCTTTAATAATGTGATCTCTGATAAAATGATACCTGAGGTCGATGTGCTTGGTTTTGGAGTGCATGACAGATTGTGAGAGATGGCAATGGCACTGGTGTTATCACAAAATATTGGAGTCTTTGTATACTTAACACCATAATCAGTTAGTTGGTTCTTCATCCACAAAATCTGAGCGCAGCAACTAGCTGCAGAAATGTATTCAGCTTCAGCTGTGGAGAGTGATACTGCAGTCTGCTTCTTACTTGTCCAACTAACCAATTTGCCACCTAGGAAATGACAACCACCTGTGGTACTTTTCCTATCTATCTTACAACCTGCATGATCAGAATCTGAATAACCCATTAGATCTAGACTTGAGCCTTTGGGATACCAAAGACCAAGTCTGGGGACACCTTTAAGGTATCTGAAAATCCTTTTCACAGCATTTGCGTGTGCATCTCTGGGATCAGACTGAAATCTTGCACAAAGGCATGTTGCAAACATTATGTCAGGTCTACTAGCAGTTAAGTACATGAGGGATCCCACCATACCACGATATATTGTGGGATCCACCGGTTTTCCATTAGGATCTGAGTCCAAAGTTAATGGTGCAGAAATAGGAGTATCTTTTGATGAGACTGAATCAAATTGATATTTCTTTAACAAGTCTCTGACATATTTTTCTTGATTTATAAAAATACCATCACTTGTTTGTTTCACTTGAAGACCTAGAAAATATGTCAGTTCGCCCATCATACTCATTTCATACTCAGATGACATTATTTTAGAAAACTGTTCACACATTTTGTTATTTGTAGACCCAAACACAATATCATCAACATAAACTTATACAAGTAAGATATCATTTTTATCATGCAATATGAATAAAGTGTTATCTATTGCACCCCTTTTAAAACCATTTTTCAGAAGATGTTTAGTAAGAGTATCATACCAGGCTCTAGGTGCTTGTCTCAGACCATATAAAGCTTTATTCAGTCTGTACACCCAATGAGGTCTTTCTTTATTTATGAACCCTGGTGGTTGATGGACATACACAACTTCTTCCAATTCACCATTCAAGAATGCACTTTTAACATCCATCTGATAGACTTTGAACTCATGATGAGCTGCAAAAGCTAAGAAAATTCTGATAGCTTCTAGTCTAGCAACTGGTGCAAAGTTTCATCAAAGTCTACTCCTTCTTCTTGTGAGTAGCCCTTTGCAACAAGTCTTGCCTTGTTTCGAATCACGTGACCATCTTCGTCCATCTTGTTTCTGAAGACCCATCTTGTCCCAATTGGTTCTTTCTTTAGATTACTGGGACAAGGAACAAGTTCCCAAACATCATTCCTCTTAAACTGATTGAGCTCATCTTGCATGGCTTCAATCCAGCTAGGGTCGTTCATAGCCTCGTCAATCTTCTTTGGTTCTATTAGAGATAAGAAGCTGACATTTAAGCATTGATCGCTTGTGGCTCTTCTGGTTTGAACCCCACTAGTGGAATTCCCAATGATTTGCTCGATAGGATGTGCTTTAGTCCACTTAGTGTATTGACCAGGATGAACTATGATATCAGTGCAAGAACTCCTCTGAGATACTTCAGGAGGTGCTTCAGAAAAGACTACCTCAGTCTCATCATCTTCCTCCTGCAGATCATGATTTGCATCATGAAACTATTCAGATTGGGGTACTTCAGTTGAGCCTGATATCTGAGGTGAAGCAGCATGTACATCTGATCCAATAGTCAGTTCAGAAGGTAGTTTAAAACTGACTGAAGGATAAAATGGAATGTTGCTTGACTTGATTATTCTTGGTTCCGAACTGAGATGTTCAGAAACAGGTTCAGGTGACTGATCAATTTCAGCAATAGGATCAGAATCACCAAAACTTATTGGACTTTCTGAGGGTGGTACAGGAATAGAATTCTTAAAGATTGCAGAATTAGATTCATCAAAGGTAACATGAATTGACTCATCAACCTTTTCAAGTCTCTTGTTAAAGACTCTAAAGGCCTTGCGATTTGATGAATATCCTAGGAAGTACCCTTCATCAGCTTTTGCATCAAATTTTCCAAGCTGACTGGAATCATTCAGAATGTATACTGGACATCCAAATACATGGAAATATCCAATATTAGGCTTTCTATTTCTGAGTACTTCATAGGCTGTCTTCTTGTGTCTTTTGACATAGACAGATATGTTCTGAGTGTAGCAAGCAGTTGCAACAGCTTCAGCCCAGAAATTCTTGGGAAGACCAGATTCATTCAGCATACTTCTAGCAGCTTCAATCAGCGTACGATTCTTTCTTTCTACAACACCATTCTGCTCTGGTATGTGGGCTGAGGAGAAGTTCTGAGATATGCCAGTTTCAATGCAGAAGGACTCCAGAGTGGCATTTCTGAATTCAGTGCCATTGTCACTTCTGAGCTGACAAACTTTTCGCTTATGCTTGAGTTCAATTTGTTTGATGAGAGCAATGATTTCAGCAGCAGCCTCACTCTTAGATCTGAGGAAAATTACCCAGCAATATCTTGAATATTCATCAACAACAACAAGGGTATACTTCTTTCCTGCTCTTTGTCTGAACATTCACTGGTCCAAAGAGGTCCATGTGAAGCATGTGAAGAGGTTCAGTTATACTAAAGCTTTGCTTTGGTCTTGAATGAAGCTCTTTTCTGCTTACCCATTTCACAACCTGGACATGGCTTGTCTTTGTTGAAAGACATTGAGGGTATCCCATCAACAAGTTGTTTTCTTGACAACTTATTAATATTCTTGAAGTTCAGATGGGATAATCTCTTGTGCCACAACCAATTTGTGTCTTCATCTGCCTTTGTGTAGAAACATTGTTCAGTGGATGAACTATTCATATCAATGATATAAATGTTTCCTTTTCTGGTGCAATCAAAACTACCTTTCCATCCCTGTTGAATATGGTGCCTTGTGAAATATCAAATAATACCTTGAAGCCATCATCACATAGTTTACTGACACTGATCAGGTTATATTTCAAACCGTTCACATATGCAACACGTGTGAATTTGACTTGTCCATTATTCACAACACCATATCCCTCAGTTTTTCCATTTTCATCATTTCCAAATGTTATTGAGGGCCCCTCTTGCACCCTGTATTCCTCCAGCAGGGTCTGATAACCAGTCATGGTTCTGCCAGCAGCGCTATCAAGATACCATATATTCTTCTTTCGGTCTCCCTGCACAAACACAAAGATTAGTTCTTTTTGGGAACCCATCTGGTGATGGGTTCGCTAGACTCTCCCTTAGCAGTCTCAGATTTCTTTGGTTCAAAAGGAACAGAAGGATCAAAGGGGATCTCAGTCATAATTTCAGATGACACAAAAACAGTTGGTTTGATGGGGGGCTCAACCTTTTTCTTCTCAGATTTTTGCTTGATTTGTTTGGAAAAAGGTTTTGCATTTTGTTTAGGTTGAAGAAGAGTGGTTTCAACATTTTTTAAACGTGCATTACAACTCTGCACTTGTCTAGCCAATAACTGAAATTGACTCTCTAACCTCAACAAAATAGATTCTTCATTAGACACCTGAGCCTTACCTGAATCTGAGGTAGAGGGCTCAGTGGGGGAGATATTTTTCTTCTTCTTTGGGCCTTTTGGAACCTTAGATGAAGTCTGAGGGGATGGCTTTTTGGTTTTAGCCTTCCTGTCTGAAACAGTTGTCTGAGCTGTTTAGATTTACCCTCAGATTGTTCCTGGGCCTTATCAGTTACAGTTTTCTGCTTGCCAACTTTAGGAAAAATGATTTCAGGTTTTATTTCCTTTGGAAGTGCATCTAAATCAGTGATTATAGATGCCAAATGAAGATCACCAGATTCATATGCTGTTCTTTGAGTTGCAAAAGTATTTTTAATTGCAGCATCTGGCCTTGGTGCTTTCATCCAAGATTTAATTATTGCTTGTTCTTTTCAAGGATGGTTTTCAATTCTTCTTTTTCCAGCTCTAAAGTGGCAACCATAGACTGATAACTTTTTAAAGCCAAATGAACATCTTTCAGCTCTTTTAGTCTGGCCTGACTGGCATTCAGTTCAGAAGTATTATTTTCAAACATTTTTAAGCTTTCTGAACGCACAGTTTCGACAAATGAAATGTCAGCCTCTAAAAGAACCAAAAGGTCCAGTTTTTGTTCCTCATTACTTTCAAAGCCAAAGTCACTAACCTTTTTCATGACAATATCCACCCAACGACCAGATTCAACATCAGATTTGACCAAATGACCTTGATCTTCACGTGCCATGAAACACATATCCCTTACTTCTTCTTCATCATCAGATGATTCATCATATTCCTCCCATTTTTCAGTCTTGGCAATCATACAACTATTATTGCTTGAGTTGTTTTGAGCCATGAGAGCTATTTGGGCTTTCAGCTTCTTGTACTTAGCCTTATAGCTGTCATCATGTTTCTGAAAAATAGAATGATTAGGGGCAGATTGTGATGATGAAGGCTGACTAGATCTGCATTCCTTCATGAAATGTCCTTTCTTGCCACACTTAAAGCATTCAAGATTAAGTGTGACTGTGCAAGGTTTTTCCTTGTCTCAAAACCAAGATCAAGTTTTCCCATTTAGAAGGTAAGATGTCACAAAACTTTTCCAACAAAATTTCTTTATCTTTAGTTACACCCAGGGCTTTCAATTGATTTACCAGATTCGTGAATCTGATGTATGTTTGTGTTAAAGTTTCACCAGGGATAGCAAAAAAAGACTCATATCTTTTATTCAAAGCAACTTTTCTGTGACAATTGTCTCATTGGTGCCTTCAAATTGTGTCATGAGTTCCTCCCACATTAATTTTGAATTTTCAAGTAAAACAAGGGTGGGCATAAGAGTTTCAGGAACAGCATACAAGATCATATTTTGCAGCTTGGTATCAAGGTCTACCAGCCTATGATCTTCTTCAGACCAATGATCCTTCTCCTTGGGTGAAACCCTAGGAGTCCCATCGGCATTTCTGACAACAGTGGAGGCATTTAAGGGGACAAAGGGTCCTTCTTTTAGAATATCGGTCAAATGTCTTTCAACACCAGCAATATATTTTAGCATGCATGCTTTCCATGTTTGAAAGTTTTCACTGTTCCCATCAAACTTGGGAACAGGATTATTTGGAAAGTGTACATGCACATTATGCGATGGTATATTGTTGTTGATGATAGGGGGTGGAGTAGTGTTAGCAGTTGCATTGGCATTAGTATTAGCATTAGGGTCAGGGCCTGTATTGAACATTTGGTCAACCATCTTTGCAGATCAAAGGTTAATGAATTGATATAATTCAACCTGTCTCTGATACCAATTGTGAGTCCCAAATATAGATGGTTTAATACCCGACTGGCAAGTAGTTCTAACTGGACGAAGACCAGTTCAGAATACGATCCAGATATGGATGAACAATACAATAAAGATACTGAAAGTAAATGCAAGAAACAATAAGGGCTGAAACTATATAAATAATATGTATAGATCAAGTATATAGCATTGAGACACAATGTATTTTTCAAGGTATTTGATTTATTGATATATAAACAAATACAAAGGTTGTTGCGGAACAAAGATAAACACCCAAGTGTAATTATCTAAACAACCTAGAAATACAAGTGATCTAATAACTTGGAAATACTCGTAAGGATTACTTAGAGTATATCTCACAAGTTGCAATGCAAAGGTTTCAAGCCATTTGCAAGTTGTGAGAAGACTTATATTTATAGACCAAGTCCATGATGACGTGGACCAGATCGTACAAATATGGTTGGGAGTATTTAAGGAATTAAAGCTAATTCCTTACATGTGTACTTTTAAGGTTTAGGTATATAAGTCGTTGATGTGACTTATCAAACCTTATTCCCAACCTTTACTTTACCTTGTACTTTAATTAATAGTTAGATCTATTAACCGGGTAAAGATATGTAAAGTAAAAAGCCTTCCTCGTAATCAGTGTGTAAGTACTTTTACACTGAGATGCTTCAGTCTTCGATCAGGTAGAATCAGTTTCTGAGCTCCACATCTGAACTGATTCTCATTCTTCAGACTTCAGTCTTTGACTTCATTCTGAACGGTATTCTGATACGTTGATCTGAACTGAAGTGAAGCTTCAGTGAACTAATTCTGAGCGACCTCAGAATTCTATACAAGTATTCTTCACTGAGCTTCAGATATTTCTGAACAAATTATACTTGGTCGATTTTCGACCTAACAAATTCCCCCTATTTGTTCTGAAATAGTGCATGTTATTATTACTTCTTGCAGGTCATATATTCTAATATGAAAATAATCTCTTTAGCTTAAACAAACAAAAGCTTGTCTCACTTCTCCTTATACAGTCAAAAAAGGTATCGGACATGTAAAACGATTTATTGGGTCTCATAATATATATAGAAGATAAAATTACTAAATAGCAATAAAATCCCAATGTAACACCCCAGAGATTTAAGGTAAAAAAGAATTTAACCCTTTTTATAGTTTCGACATTAAATTAATTTCCTAGTATTTTATTTTTGGAAATGGGGTTAATTTAGTTGGAACTTTAGCGGATAGCGGGTATTTTATTACCCAAAAAGTGAATGGGGCGTGGCAGCCCCATAGTGTGCCAGCCACTTTTTGTTGGTGATTCACCATTTCCACAACCTCCACCTATTCTTCTCAATTCTTCTTCATTCTTTCCATTATCAATTCATGCATTCCTTCACACATTTCTTCAAAAACAAAGAGTAACCCTCTCAAGTTCAAGAATTGAAATCATAATAATAATAACAATCACCACCAAGTAATCTTCATTCAAGAAATTAAAGTTAGGAATTGTAAGTGGGGTGGTGGTGGCCGTTTTTAAGAGAAAGGGAGAAAGAAGGATTCTCAAACTAAAAGTCTTGCATTGGATTGTTGTTGTTGAGGTATTGAATTCCCCTAATTTAGTTTTTATCCTTCTTTCAAAATTAGGGTTCATGGATGAACCAAATTTGGGGGTTTTGCTAGAAATTGATTTATGGCTAATTTTCCCAATTCCTTAGTTAACCTAGTTGTCATTGAGTTATGTGTTGAGTTTGATTATGAAATTGATAAGCTTATGTGATAATGTTGGTTTATGAGAAAAGATGAGTTTTTACAAGTAATTGAAATGTTGATGAAAATGGTAGGTTGAACTACCTATGATAGGGTGGAAGTAAAATGGAGACTCAATGACAAATGGGTTGGGTTTTGGGTTTAGAAAGGCTAGTGATTGAGTATGGCTAGGTTAAGCTAGTCAAGTTGTGATTTTAAGCTTATGCATTTTATGACATGATTATAGGTTGAAGCTTGTTTGTGCTTAATCGTTTTAGCTTTGTTGATCTATTTGCGGAGGTGAGTATATTTGCATACCTTTATGTATACGTTGGGTCAATTACCATGAGACGTGGATATTCCGAGCATGGTAATTGATTTGGCTAGACCCGGGTGGGGTCAATTGTTATGAGGCCTAAGAACCTCCGGGGCCTAAGAACCCTATTGTTGTTGAGAAAAGGCCTAAGAACCTCTCGGGGCCTAAGAACCCCGATATTCTCTAATGGATCCATATATGTTGTTTATTGTGCAAAGGTGAGCATGTAGGTATGGCACGACGGTGTCATGGGTTACATGTAATAGTCCTTTGTGCGTTGCCTTCCTTCGTATTCGTAAATGTATGCAAGTATATTCACTAAGCCTTTGCTTATATTTTAGTTGTTTACCATTTTATAGGTAGTTCCGAAGAAGGAACTAGTGTTGTTGAATTGAAAGCCTTGGTTTAGAGCTTGAAGTGTTTTTGGAAGACTTGAAGGTATTAGGTCATTCGTGGAAGAATGACACTTTTTGGTTAGAGGCTTAGAAATCCCCTCCTCATGGCTCTTGGTACATTTTGATTTGATGGTCATACTTTTGTTAAAAATTATGTAAACGATCAGGTGTAAAGCTTTTGGGAAAGTTTGTGAATTTGCATATTCGGTCGAAAATAGTGTCAAAATGGGTAAATGACCCATTTGATGGTGTTCATGGGTTTTGAAACAAGTGATGTTGTATTATATGTTTAAAAGGTGTCCATGAAGTTGATGTCAATCTCTGGAATGTGTTTTAAGATGTTGTTTTGAAATTTGAAGGTTACAAGTTTGTTCAAGTGTTGAAATGGTCTTAGGTTTGCTGTTCAGCTGCTCACTGCGACGCAGTGGGGGTGGTTTTGCCCACTGCGGCGCAGTGGAATCCCACGGCCTTAATAGTTTTTCCTCCCACTGCGGCGCAGTGGGAGAGTGTCAAACCCACTGCGGCGCAGTGGGGCTTTTCTGGACTTGAGTCCGAGATTTCCCACTGCGGCGCAGTGGGAGAGTTCTCCACCCACTGCGGCGCAGTGGGGTATATATATAAAAAAAAAAAAAAAAAAAAAAATCTTGTGTTTTCGATTTATCGAGTTCAGTTCTTTCACAATGGAGGTATCCATGCGTGCCTTTAAGTGCCCTTAGTTGTCCATGGATATCCTTGTCGTTTAAGCTTGTCCAAAACTAAAGATTTTTTATGTACGTCATTACCTAACGATATGACCTTAGGCTATCTCCAATATTATTTTTTTGTTTATAAATAAATGTAAGGATATGTAAGAATGTTTGTATGGTTAGAGGTAAAATTAAAGGATTTATAAAAATGTGTAAGAATTTTAAGTATTTGTAAGAATATGATTTAACAGCGACGTTTAAGAGCATCTTTAGCATTGGAGAAAGTTTACTTGTTTACGTATCTAGTGGGATGTATAATAGGTAAAAACTAAAAAGCATTGCTTTTTCTTGACCCCGTCACAAAACCACCATCTCTATCTCTTCCGAAACTCAATTTGTCTTTACAGATACATACATATATACATAGATCGATTCAAAAAAATCCTCCAAATTATTATAACTTCTTAATAATCACCCCCTCCTAAAATTGTTGGATCTATTATTATACTTCCCCATAATTATAATTATTTGATTCATCTATCATCAGGTTTGATCTTCTCGTTTTTATTTCTAAATCTATTTATTTATTTCATTCCATCCAGTTCTATAAATAATTTGTTTATTTTTTACAAAGTCTTCCTTTATAATTTATATTTTGTATATATATATGTATATATGATGGGTGTGTATGTATGCTATTAATATGTAGGTAGGGGTTTTTAAAAGAGAAAAAGGAGCATATTAATTATGGGGGGAGTCATGTCAAGATTCTGGTTCATGTTATTTCCTGCTAAGGAATACAAGATTGTTGTTGTCGGGTTGGATAATGCCGGAAAAACGACTACCCTTTATAAGTTGCATCTTGGTGAGGTCGTGACGACTCACCCTACTGTCGGTAGCAACGTTGAGGAGCTCGTCTATAAGAATATACGATTTGAGGTATCAGCTTGTTATTTTTAAAGTGTTTTAAGTTACGTTGTTTTTTCTACGATCGTTTAATTTGCAAATCATCTTAGGATTGTAGTCATATGAGTATAAAGATACTAGGATTAGTGAATGATATGGCCGTTTTAAGGACATTTGGTTTGTCTTGTGTAATATATTGGTCAATTTAGAGGCAAGATAGTGCTCAGCGTGCGGTGCTCTCTATGAACACAAACTAACTTTCTTTCCACATCCTCATAAGATGATTTAGGTTATGATGGAAACAAACCGCTTCTTTCTTGAGACGGGATAATTTAGTCTAGAAAAAGGGGAGGAGACTTCATTTACTGATCAAATGACATGGTGGATAATTGTGTGTGCTAAAGTGTGAGTGTGAATATGCATATGTAAAGTGTATGACAAAAATGACTAGCATGTAAAGCATACAAGTATAATAAGCATACAAGGATACTCACAAACATACATATTGACAATCCTCACAAGAGTGCTCAGGTTCGAGTCTTAACTCCTACCCTAGGCATATTTGGGGGTGGCACAGGTATTTACCTTTCACCTATGGTGGGCCTGGGTGAGTTTTCCCTTCGAGATCTCTGGGTGATAGGTGTTTCTCATCGGGGGGTCTAAATTGGGATCTATTCTGCGAGGGTGCTCTCTAGCGTGGACCCAGTTAAGACAACGTATGCTTGACCTCCCATCATTTGCAAGTAATTCACACCTTTAAAAAAACATACATATATGAACATATTAACATATATAAATAGTCTATGTAGGTCTATGTAATAGGGCTGTTATAATGTCTATGCTAGAGGTGTATTTGTATATCTAATACTAGATCATAAATTCATAATCGATTATGTACTAACGGGAGCCTAAGTCTCTTAGGCTGGCACATTTGGGCTATCCCTCGAG
Organism: Erigeron breviscapus; assembly: GCA_034093135.1. Taxonomy (NCBI): domain Eukaryota; kingdom Viridiplantae; phylum Streptophyta; class Magnoliopsida; order Asterales; family Asteraceae; genus Erigeron; species Erigeron breviscapus. The sequence continues at coordinate 64,748,200 of CM067171.1, read as the reverse complement.
GTGAACGCCCATCCTATTCATCTGCTGTATAAGTAAATCTGAGCCTAGGAGCAATGGCAAGTAACCCCTTATGGTAACCTAAGTCTCATAGGCAACCTACATAAAGCTACCCCTAAAGAGTGAGACTCCAAGTATTCCTGTGTTCTTATTAGAGGTCTTTTCCTTTATGTTTCCACTAATTTGTCTTGGCTATCATATCTTGTTCGTTTTTTAAGGTCATTCAAAAATTATATTATAGAGCTGGTTTGGCTTTATCCCTGCGGAGAAATCGGAGATTACCACGCAGTTAGATTTTTCTACCATGTGCTCACTTGGTAGAAATATCAGTACTGTCTTAAATTTCCTTCTGTTTATAGAAATTGTATGGAAACTATGATTTTAGTTTTTCAAAACTATAAATACTTTGGAGCTAAATTGTGAAACCAAAATCTTGCAACACCTTTCAACATGATCCAATGACACTTATGCGGCATGAGCCAGACTGCAAAGTTATCTATCCTCTAAATAATGATTGACTTAAGGAATGAGCAATAGGCCAGACCAGCCTATTCTTACTTTAAAAGGATGTTTCTTCTAAAGAATTCGCCATGATTTATCTGATCCATGCATGAATATGGTAAGCGATAAAATACTCCGGGGAGATGAAAATAAGCATAGATCCGGCTCTTCCTTTGCGGGTGGATCTTATGTCAACGGGAACTTGATGAGTTGATCAATATACACGTCTTGCCTGATGTACTATTGTACATTTCCACATCAACGTTATATTCAGCTTTTCTGTGGTAAGGAATTTCGCATTTAAAGCTTTCAAGGGTATCATGAGCATGATTGAGTCTTCTTCTGATACATTTTCCATGAAAGAGTAGGCTCGGGTAAGCAGTTATCAATTATAAATGCTCCCATGTCTTAGAAGGCATGGCTGAGTTGCTTTTCTGCTGGAGTTGCATAAAGTTAAGGCACTTGTGGTCTAGATGTTAAGAACACATCGCAATGTATGACATGTCTAAGAACTAGTTGTCTTGAGACCTCGGATGTACTGTTGGGCCAACCATTTCTACAGTTTCAGTAGCGATAATGGAGGCTAGATGTGTTGAACTCTATTTGTGCCACCAAACTCTACAACTATGGAATCAATAATTGTATTGTTTGGCCAAGGTATGATGATGCAACTACTGTTGCATAGGAACCAAGGGATTGGAAACTTACCTACTCCAGAATATGACGGAATTGCTATAGAACACTCCGTGAATGTACAGATTTTGTGTTTATTGACATCTGTACACTAAGTTATTTCACCCAAGTATGTCATGACCTAATCCATGTTCAAAGGTGGTATACTTTTTTCACCATATAAGATGATAGTTTTTAAATATAAGTTTGAAATCCCGAATAACAGCACAGTTAGCAAAGGTGTTGGATAGTCTCAAGAAGCTTTTTTGTTTTTAGGTTTTTATTTTCATTTTGTTTTATTATTATATTTTGACTTCCATGCACAATTTATTGTTATCTTTGCCCTGTTTCTGCTACTAACATCCATCATCAGAGATACGATGATATATACTTAGTTAGATGCACGGGCCACTAAGAAAAACACACAAAGAGCAAACGCGTAGGGATATAGCTTCACACACTTAGGGATCAAATACGGCAGCAGAAAGTAAAAAAGGAGTATGAAAATAAACACCACACGAATATACATGGTCTGGTAAAATAGGAATGACACCCATTCCCATTGGCTAACATGTCTATTTTGAAGTCCCAAGGCACATCCCATCACCCACGTTTAGTATGCCTTTGTCACAATCAGGACTTGAACCCACAACCTCTTGATTGTTGGTCCACTTTCATACTGGTTAGGTCTTTTGATACTACCAAGTCGTAACAATTTTGGATTAGGGCTCACGGCTACATTGGATAGTGTAGTCCACGTGGACCACATGTGTGATGATCATTGGTCAATAGTACGTCGTTTAAGCTAGTTATTAGTCTATAGATACTTGTCCCAATCCTGTAAATCATTTTAACCGTTTCTATAATCACATAAATCACACAGTTACTAAAAGAGGGTGGTCGCTCCTCAATTAGATATACAAGCTCTTTGTATATTTATAGCTTCATGGCTTGTGAATCACAAGCTGTTCTTGTAATCTCACCTCTTATCCACCATTGGTGAGCTCCGATAAGCTTGGAGCTTATCATACGAGTGTGGCCTGTAATTCTAAATTTTCTCCTCCCTCTGAGGCGCTCGGGTGTCCTCATACTTCTGCTCTGTATCGGCTGTTTGATTGTGAAGCAGTAATCAGACCTCACAACTCAACTCAAGTATAATTGCATTTTTTTTTTCTTTTTACTTTATTATGCCTGGCTGTCATAGTCAATTTTTTAACACCTACTACATTGCATCTTGGTAGAAGTATATAGCAGCTCTTTGATAGGAATAGGAGTAATATGTATAATACATGCTATCTTGTTTTATAACATTACAATGTCGATTGTGTCATGGCATGAGGTGGCATAGCTATTATTTTGTCTTTAAGTATCATGTGCTATCATGGGCAAAGACTAGTTACCACATGTTATACATATAATCCCATCAACATACTCTAGCTCCTGGTTTGAGATAAATCTAACTAAATGATGAACAGGTGTGGGATCTAGGTGGGCAAGAAAGATTACGGACATCATGGGCTACTTATTATCGTGGAACCCATGCTGTGATTGCAGTTATAGACAGTACAGACAGGGCTAGGATTTCGATCATGAAAGATGAACTGTTCAGATTGCTCCCAAATGAGGATCTTCAAAATGCAGTACTTCTGGTATTTGCAAACAAGCAGGACTTGAAGGATGCAATGACCCCAGCTGAAATAACAGATGCTCTTTCCCTTCACAGTATCAAGAACCATGATTGGCACATTCAAGCATGTTCTGCCCTTACAGGTGACGGGCTCTACGATGGTTTGGGTTGGATTGCTCAAAGAGTTACAGGAAAAGCAACATGAAGGAAAAAAAATCACATTTTGTTAAAAGTTTTATTGTTAAAATACACGCGGAACTTGTGTACAATCTGATTCCAGGCTTTTTATCCATTTCGTTTTGAGATTCATGACGCTGTAACATAATTTGTCACCTGGTTATCCAAGGTATCATAGTGCTTTACTTTATCTTCTTTTGTTAATAATTCAAGACTCGACATCTGTTCAGCGAGCGGTGTGAATATTAAGGCAAATCCCTCCCATATAGATGACCTTTATAGTTCCTAAGACTTCTCTCAACACCTTAAGTACAAGTAACGATTCTAAAAGAGACCCCCTCTGCTGTCGATACATGTATCATTATCTCCCAAAACTAGTATTTTGACAACCATTCTAATGTAGTTATTGAAGATCTGAGAGTTAAATGACCATTGACCAAGGTGTTCAATGTATGTTTTAAGAACACTTTGGTTTACTGAACGCTTAAAACTGGATGATGAATGGTAATGAGAAGTGTAGTCTAGTGATCGAAGATGTTTCTAAAATAAGGACATCATGGGCTACTTATTATCGTGGAACCCATGCTGTGATTGCAGTTATAGACAGTACAGACAGGGCTAGGATTTCGATCATGAAAGATGAACTGTTCAGATTGCTCCCAAATGAGGATCTTCAAAATGCAGTACTTCTGGTATTTGCAAACAAGCAGGACTTGAAGGATGCAATGACCCCAGCTGAAATAACAGATGCTCTTTCCCTTCACAGTATCAAGAACCATGATTGGCACATTCAAGCATGTTCTGCCCTTACAGGTGACGGGCTCTACGATGGTTTGGGTTGGATTGCTCAAAGAGTTACAGGAAAAGCAACATGAAGGGAAAAAAATCACATTTTGTTAAAAGTTTTATTGTTAAAATACACGCGGAACTTGTGTACAATCTGATTCCAGGCTTTTTATCCATTTCGTTTTGAGATTCATGACGCTGTAACATAATTTGTCACCTGGTTATCCAAGGTATCATAGTGCTTTACTTTATCTTCTTTTGTTAATAATTCAAGACTCGACATCTGTTCAGCGAGCGGTGTGAATATTAAGGCAAATCCCTCCCATATAGATGACCTTTATAGTTCCTAAGACTTCTCTCAACACCTTAAGTACAAGTAACGATTCTAAAAGAGACCCCCTCTGCTGTCGATACATGTATCATTATCTCCCAAAACTAGTATTTTGACAACCATTCTAATGTAGTTATTGAAGATCTGAGAGTTAAATGACCATTGACCAAGGTGTTCAATGTATGTTTTAAGAACACTTTGGTTTACTGAACGCTTAAAACTGGATGATGAATGGTAATGAGAAGTGTAGTCTAGTGATCGAAGATGTTTCTAAAATGAGACAATTTACTGTTCAAGACACTCTAAATCCGACAGAAAAACACATCCTTATATTTTAACTCGACACTTATATTAGAACGGCGAGGAAAACACTTTTCTATACGCTTTAAGTAGACATCTACTTTGGTTCCGTTAAACACCTCATGTGCATTGCACATGAGGGTATTTTTGTATTTTTAACATCTTCATCTATCTTCTTCTTTTATCTCCCTAAATAGATCAAAACTCTTCCCCTTCAAACTATTTCCTTTCCCTAACCTCTATCAATCATTATTTTCATCATCAACAACCCAGATTTTAGAAAGAAAAAAAAATCAAAAATTCAAAATCAAACATCTTCAGTTCCATATTCATTTTGAACTTTGGTTGGATGAACCAAACACAACAGCCCCACATACATGCCCCTTTCTAGAATCATCGATCTCCTCCCACATTTTCATATTATTAAATCTCATGTCAAACTATATCACATTTCTTTAGTTCCAGCTAATTAACTACCATCTATTTCCTTGAAACCAAACTCAACCGCCACAATCCCATCTATCTATGTAATATGCAATTTTCTTTCATCTTTTAGCAAAAAACAAACAAACAAACAAACTGTTACATTTAGAACACGAGTGGAAGTGTGTCAAACCCGTTGAGAGTTTATGGATCTGCCGGATAAAGTGTTACGCGAACAGTATGGTGGCTGGAAAAATGAAATAGATAAACATACTCTAGATCCGCGTTTAGATCTGAATCGTTTGAAAAAAGTTTAGAATCTACCAACACAAGGACTGGTGGTCTTATTCGCATCAACGGGGATACCGCCACCACCAGTCGACGACATAGTGGCGGCCGATGGTGGTTGAGTGGTAGTATACACAGATGTTCAATATATTTGTTTGTTGATAGTTATAAAGAAAATGAGAGATGAGAAAGAAACCAAATCCTTAGATCTCAAAATTGAAAGAAACCCACAACACAACTAATCTGGGAATGATTATATATATATGTATGAAGATGATGTGGGTTTTTTGTTAAAGGATTCATTGTGTGTTTTTGGAAATTAATTCATATGTATATCAGTATATGTATGCATTGAAAATGAAACATGGTTGCTTTCTGGACTTTAGGATTTAGTAATATATTTATATTTATATTATAATAAATAAACATATAAATAAATAGAGGTGATATGGATGCGTGTGGACATAAATACCCTCACGTGGAACACACGTGAGGGGGTTGACGGCTGGGTACAAACGGACGTTTGAGGCAGGGGTATGTAATGACACAAAAATTCACCATATGGGTATCTAATGATAAGAAAAAACAAGAGGGGTGAAACTTGATAATATGACAAACCACAGGGGTATGTAATGAAATTTTCTCAAAAAGTTAAGTTATATAATTGAAGACTTGAAGCAATTCGTAAAGTTTTCCCCCTCATAAAATCTGTTTTCCAGCTCTGTGAAAAGCATATCTGAATAATCCCTAAATGAATTTGTAGTCATACACAAAAATTCACCATATGGGTATCTAATGATAAGAAAAAACAAGAGAGGTGAAACTTGATAATATGACAAACCACAGGGGTATGTAATGAAATTTTCTCAAAAAGTTAAGTTAAATAATTGAAGACTTGAAGCAATTCGTAAAGTTTTCCCCCTCATAAAATCTGTTTTCCAGCTCTGTGAAAAGCATATCTGAATAATCCCTAAATGAATTTGTAGTCATACACCAAAAACCACAAAATGCATTTTGGGATTAATCTGGAGAGGGTAATGAGAACTCGTAGAACTAACGTTAAAAAAAGGAACAGGCTATATTACATTGGAAGTAGCGGATCAGGTCTTGATTCAACGTCGCTGAGGATTCTGGTGAACATAATAAAATAGGGGTTATAAAGTTGTGAATACTGAGGTCAATTTTGTTCACATAGTATTCATACTTACCCCTTACATACAATTGAAGCTGCTTCCATATTCTCAAGTAGTTCTAGCTCTTTCTGCACAATATCACACGCAGAAAACATTACATGTCATCAAGAGGTCAGAACACCTGAGATCAATCATCATCTATTATTGTAGCTGTATAAGCACAATATGAATCAGAAAATGGTGCAATTTCATTCAATATACCCAAGCCTCGTGTCCTATGTTCTTATTGCTTCCTATTTTCCTTGTGCTTTCTTAACATCAAGTTATGCTACCTCAAAAGACGTCTTGTTATATAAAGGAATTTTATTTAAGCTGAACAAAATGTCAAACTACTATAGATGCATCCAACCTACCCGCTAAAAACTCAAGCATTTCAACAATCAAGCTTGCGTAACCCGTCCTTATAAGAATATACCATCAGATAGGGCATATAATAAGCACAAACGCACAACCTTTTTCTCTCTATTATAAAAACCATGGGCAACATGAGCTTGGTGCACAACATTCTCTCTTGCATATTAGAAAGGATTGCCAAAAGTCAAATACAAAGACACTGAGATAACGAAATCCCGCCTAGTGTCCCTTTAGCCATAGTGTTACGTGATTTACCATCTCTCATGTTGGCGATGGGACTGGTTGGTGAGTGCCTGACGCTGCATCGGTTATCCATTGAGATAACTTCTCATATATCTCTATACTAATGATTATACTTATACGAATGAAACTGAAATGAGCTATTGATGGCTTGAGCAATCACATTTCTTTGTTGCAAACTACACATATGTTAGGTCCAGATTTACTGGACTCGCTCCAGACTCGACTACTGGAGCATTACTGAAGATCTGTCCAGAAACGTATTTTACTGGACCTACTCCAGACTTGGAATCTGGAGTCCCTCTGAAGATTTGTTCAGAAATAATGGAAGACCAGTGAGCAAAATACTTGTATAGGAATCTGGAGTATTCTCCAGATTCGCTCACTGGACTTCACCCCAGTCCAGATCTACTCTACTGAAGACGTTCTCACTGAAATCAAAGACTGAAGTCAGAATAAAGAAGACTGACAAATGGCGGAGTCCACTGGAAGTTTTACCAGATCTGTACACTAGAGGATTGTCAGTGTTCTAGACCTTACAAGTCTGAACACTGATATCGAGGAATTGACTTTTGCCTTTACACACTTTCCAAAGAACATTCAACTTGTTCTTTACTAAAGTACCTACGTGTGTGAAGGTGGTTGGTTAAAAGAATAAAGTCATATTGATGTGACTTTATCCTTGTACCTTAACCATGATCTTGTCGGTTCATTAAATGCATGCAACCATATTTGTACGGCACAATTTCACTGGTGAAATTGTTTGCCTATAAATACAAAGTCATTTCTTTGAGAAAATTACTTTTAGCATAAAAGGTGAATTTGTCTAAATACTCTCGATCTTAAACAAGGATACTTCACAACTTTAAGTATCTCGATCCAAAGAGTTTATTTGGCAAATATAGATCACTTGTAATTCATAGGTTGTTAGGATACTTACATATTTGTATTATCTTGATTCCGCACAACCTTGTATTTTATTTAACATCATAAATAACATACACTTGAAAATATTACATTGTGTTCCACCTTTATTTTACTGCTTAGTCTTGTATTACTTTGTTTATATACTTGCATTTATATTCAAGTAATACTAGTCCATTCTAGTGATTATTAGACTTGTTGTATTTTACACTTCTAGGTTTAACCATCTCGTATTGGGACCTCACAATTGGTATCAGAGCAGAAGGCTAAACATTGCCTAAATCTGTTTCTTTGATGGCCAACTCAGAAAATACTCAAGGAAATTTTAATTTTGGTCCTGATCCTAATGCTAATGCTAATGATCAAAATAATCAAAATAATGAACCAGCTGTTAACACTAATCCACCACCTCCTCCTCCTACTCCTGCTTCTCCAACATGTGCATGTGCACTATTCAAATAATCCTGTTCCTAAATTCAGTGGGAATAGCGATGAATTTGGTACATGGAAAGCTAGGATGATATTACATATCACTGGTATTGAGAGGAACATGATGAAAATTTTAAATGAAGGACCTTATGTTCCCACATCACCTCTCAATACTCTTCTTGATCCTACTGGTTCTAGAAGAGGTCGGGAAAAGAGGGAGTAACATTGGTCAGAAGAAGAGAGGAGATTGGTAAATCTAGATACCCTTCTCAAAAACATGATCCTCGGGGCCGTTCCAGAAACCCTAATTCTCACACTAGTTCTTTTTCCTAGTGCTAAAACCATGTGGGATGAACTTTTAAACCAACATGAAGGAGGAGATGACACCATTGTCACCAGAAACGTCTCCTTAAACAAGAGGTATGAGTCATTTTTTGCTCAACCTAACGAGTCTCTCACTGGTACTTACACCAGATTTATGAGTATCATAAACCAGTTGAGAGGTCTCGGGGTTGAAAAAGACAAGGATATACTTCTGGAGAAATTTTGTGATATTCTGCCCACCAAATGGTCTCACATGATCCTGGTCTTACGACAAGGTAAAACTCTGCACACACATACTCTTTCAACTTTATATGGAGCCTTCAGGTACACTGAAGAAAATCAGGCTCAAAGAGTTGTGGCAGAACAAGATGCTTATAACCATGCCTCCAGTAGTCCTATTGTGGTTAGTCATACTGAACCACAAAGTACAGCACTGATATCTTCCGAGAATGTATTTTCTATGAAGAAGATGGTGTCTGAACTCATGGATTCCAGAGAATCCAGTCAAATCTCTCCAGACTGTTGTGATAAAACTGATGATGATGACCTTGTTGCAATGATTGCTAAAACGTTTAACCGTTTCAAAGCAAGAGCAAATAGGCCATCTGGACAATTTGCATCCAGTTCTTCAACTGATAAGACCAATCTGACATGCTTTAAGTGTGGCAGAAAAGGTCATTTCATGAAAGAGTGCAAGTCCAGCCAGTTTGTATCCAAGCCTGGTCCATTCTCTTCAAATAATAAGCCTGATGATAGCTATAAATCTAAATACAAAAAGCTTAAGGCTCAAATTGCTCTCATGGCACAAAATATGGAAAATAATAATAAGTGCATGATTGCAACAACTGAAGAAAATCAGGCTCAAAGAGTTGTGGCAGAACAAGATGCTTATAACCATGCCTCCAGTAGTCCTATTGTGGTTAGTCATACTGAACCACAAAGTACAGCACTGATATCTTCCGAGAATGTATTTTCTATGAAGAAGATGGTGTCTGAACTCATGGATTCCAGAGAATCCAGTCAAATCTCTCCAGACTGTTGTGATAAAACTGATGATGATGACCTTGTTGCAATGATTGCTAAAACGTTTAACCGTTTCAAAGCAAGAGCAAATAGGCCATCTGGACAATTTGCATCCAGTTCTTCAACTGATAAGACCAATCTGACATGCTTTAAGTGTGGCAGAAAAGGTCATTTCATGAAAGAGTGCAAGTCCAGCCAGTTTGTATCCAAGCCTGGTCCATTCTCTTCAAATAATAAGCCTGATGATAGCTATAAATCTAAATACAAAAAGCTTAAGGCTCAAATTGCTCTCATGGCACAAAATATGGAAAATAATAATAAGTGCATGATTGCAACAACTGAAGAAAAATGGGTTCCTTCTGATGACTCATCTGCTGATGAAGAAGAAGAAAGAGATTGTTGTTACATGGCTCTGGCAGACGAAGAGCACCTGGTGAAGGAAGATGTCACATCTGGACGATGGGTGGACATTGTTATAAAAAAGGTTAGTGATTATGATACTGCAACTGACCAAGAATTAAAACTGGACATCGCTGAAGCTCTTAATTCTGATTTAATATTTGTTGAAACTGTTAGATCTGACTGTGTAAATGGTCTAAAAACAGATTTTCTGAAATAACTGTTTTAAAATCAAAATTAAAAGAACTTCAAGACATTGAACTGGCATTTCAAGCCCAGGTTCTGGTAACTGAACAATTGATTCAAGAAAAACAAGATCTTGAAGTCATTTTAGAGAAAGAAAAACTGGTGATTAAATCATGGCTTGAAACCAGAAAGCCATATGATGCTGGAGTAAATCAATTTCCCACACAAAAACGTGCATATTTGGATGGAAATACTCATGTAGCATCATTAATACCAGTACTTGATCGTTTACCAGAGGGGTTCAGGCCCACCACTGTTTATGATGAGCCTGTAACTCCCAAGGCCAATATTTTCCCAGTTCAATCCCCAGAGGTTAAGACTGGAGTATTCCAGATGACTGCTCCAGTTCAAAAGGTCAATCTGAAGAAACCTTTGCCTCAGACCAATCCCCTACCTAAGCCTAGAACTGGAAAGGCTAAAGTATCATCTGATGAAAATGTTTTGTCAAGGTTAGAGAGCCAGATTAAACTACTGACTCGTCAATTTCAAAGTTTTAATGCAAGATTAAACTTTATTGAGGGTACTTCATCTGGCCCTAGACAAAATACAAAACCTTTTGCAAAGAAAGATAAATCTATTTCTCCAGTTGAGAAAAAGAAAAAGGTTTCAAAACTATCAACCCCAGTGGTCTTTTCAACTAAGACCACTGTTGAAGAAAGTGAACTGAACCAGATTGCCCCAGGGACCTATAAGGAGGTCCAGTGAACCCATCAATCGATGGGTTCCCAAATCTAACTGATAATATCTGGTGGATGTGCAGGGCGATCGTAAGAAATATATCTGGTATCTTGACAGTGCAGCTGGCAGGACGATGACCGGATGTAAGACCCTGCTGGAGGAGTTCACCATTTCTGATGGACCCTCCATTACTTTTGGAAATGATGGTTGTGGAAAGACTGAGGGATACGGTGTTCTGAACAATGGACAAGTCAAGTTCAGACGTGTTGCATTTGTGAATGGTTTGAAATATAACCTGATCAGTGTAAGCCAACTGTGTGATGATGGATATCAAGTTCTATTCAATATTGCTCAGGGTATCGTATTCAACAAGGACTGGAAGGTAGTGTTGATTGCTCCCAGAAAAGGGAATGTGTACGTGCTGGATATGGAAAGCTCTCCTTCTGAGCAGTGTTTCTATACTCAAGTTGATGAAGACACAAACTGGTTATGGCATAAAAGGTTATCCCATTTAAATTTCAAGAATATTAATAAGTTGTCCAGAAAACAACTTGCAGATGGGATACCTTCAGTTTCCTTCAAAAAGGAAAGGTCATGTCCAGGATGTGAGATGGGAAAGCAAAAACGTACCAGTTTCAAGACCAGACAGAATTTCAGCATATCTGAACCTCTTCATATGCTTCATATGGACCTCTTTGGTCCAGTGAATGTTCAGACTCGTGCTGGTAAAAGATACACCCTGGTTATAGTAGATGAATTTTCCAGATATTGTTGGGTTATCTTTATCAGGTCTAAAAGTGAAGCTGCTGCTGAAATCATCAGTCTTATCAAGCAAATTGAGCTCAAGTACAGTCGAAAGGTGTGTCAGTTAAGAAGTGACAATGGAACAGAATTCCAGAATGCAACTCTGGAGTCATTCTGTACTGACACTGGCATCTCCCAGAATTTCTCATCAGCCCGCTCTCCAGAACAGAATGGAGTGGTGGAAAGGAAGAATCGAACGCTGATAGAAGCTGCCAGGAGTATGCTTGTTGAATCTGGTCTGTCTACCAGTTTCTGGGCTGAAGCAATTGCTACTGCTTGCCACACCCAGAACCGGTCAGTGTATGTGAAGCGACACAAAAAGACAGCCTACGAAGTCTTAAGAAATAGAAAACCAAATATTGGTTATTTTCACGTTTTTGGATGTCCAGTTTACATCCTGAACGACTCCAGTCAGCTAGGCAAATTTGATGCCAAAGCTGATGAAGGGTATTTCTTAGGCTATTCAGCCATTCGCAAGGCCTTCAGAGTCTACAACAAGAGACTGGAGAAGGTCCATGAGTCAATTCATGTCACATTTGATGAATCAAATGCTGCAATCAGGGATCCTTGATTTAAAGATTTATAAATTTATGACTGCTTAGATATCGAACGCCATTGTGTACTATCTTTGCATTAATAAATTTCTGGATCAACATTCCAGGGGGAAAGACTTTGAAAGATATAATTTTGTTCTTAAAAATGTTTTACTTTTCAGGGGGAAAGACTTTGAAAGATATAATTTTGTTCTTAAAAATGTTTTACTTTTCAGGGGGAATTTATTAATTTATTTTCTCACTGGACAAATTCTTCAGAAAATATTACTGGTACTTTGTAAATGTGTCCCTCTCACTGGTTAGATACGTTGAAGTGCATGTTTGAGGTGACTTTTTGTCTCCTTGTAAATATGTCCCTCTCATCTGTCTGTATTAGTTGACGTGCATGTTTGAGGTGACTTTTTGTCTCCTTGTAAATATGTCCCTCTCATCTGTCTGTATTAGTTGACGTGCATGTTTGAGGTTACCAGTCTCTTTCAAAATGGTTTTCACTGGTACTTTACTGGAGTGTCCCTCCAATGTACCATCAGTGCATGCTTCACTGGACTAATCCACCAGTAATACTGGAGTGTCCAGTCAACCTCCAGATGCATTGATATGTCAGTCATAATATTTTTAATACTTGGTCATTGTGCGTGCCACGTATGCAAAATCTTTTTGAAAAGATATTTATCTTGATATTTATCTTGATATTTATCTTATTATCCTACGTGACATGTAAATTTTTCAAAGAAATGATGGTATTTTTACCTTGGGAAGACAAAAAGTGCAACTTGATACTGTTTGTGGGCTGTAAACTGTCACACATTTATGTGTGATGTGATGAAATTAATGCGGATCTCAGAACCCGATCAAAATTTTATTTGATAATTTCAAATTAACCGTTTGAGTTCCACATTCTCTCTCCTATATATACCCACTTTCAATTTCATTTGCATTTACTTCGAACATATTTACTCCCAAATCCTTTCAAATTCCTTCATTTAATTTCTTCATTCAATTCCAATCATAATCATCTCTCATATTTACTCCATTTCCATTCAATTCTTCATCAAATCTTCATCAAAACCCTAAATATTCAATTTCATCTTCATCTATTCATCATAAAATGGCACCAAGACAATCTAACTCTCCTAAAAATCTGCTTGCTGCAGAATATGCTCCGGTTGCCAATGTTGAAAAGGAACATATTTACTCCCAAATCCTTTCAAATTCCTTCATTTAATTTCTTCATTCAATTCCAATCATAATCATCTCTCATATTTACTCCATTTCCATTCAATTCTTCATCAAATCTTCATCAAAACCCTAAATATTCAATTTCATCTTCATCTATTCATCATAAAATGGCACCAAGACAATCTAACTCTCCTAAAAATCTGCTTGCTGCAGAATATGCTCCGGTTGCCAATGTTGAAAAGGCAAGCCATATTACTCTTGAGGCTAAGGTATGAGACCACCAGTGTCTGTTCCATCCTCTCCATCACCAAAGAGAAAGGCTTCTGAAGATGCTCCAGGACAGACATCGAAGAGAAGGGCCTAACTCTTATATCATTTACTTGTTGTTTGTATTTAATTTCTCAAAATTGTAATTTATTTTATGTTGATGGCTGTAAATATAGTTGCATATTTTGATTCATAAAGTAAATGATCAGATTTAGTCTAAGTTAGTATTAAAAGATGAAACTGAAAACACTGATGATCTATAAAGTGTTTTCCAGTAACCTAATTTTTTAGACTAAGTCAAAACTTGTGTTTTTCAAGCATACAAAGTTGTATAGATATAAGCTTGAAAACACTTGCATTATTTCTAAACAAATAGGGGGAATTTGTTAGGTCCAGATTTACTGGACTCGCTCCAGACTCGACTACTGGAGCATTACTGAAGATCTGTCCAGAAACGTATTTTACTGGACCTACTCCAGACTTGGAATCTGGAGTCCCTCTGAAGATTTGTTCAGAAATAATGGAAGACCAGTGAGCAAAATACTTGTATAGGAATCTGGAGTATTCTCCAGATTCGCTCACTGGACTTCACCCCAGTCCAGATCTACTCTACTGAAGACATTCTCACTGAAGTCAAAGACTGAAGTCACAATAAAGAAGACTAACAAATGACGGAGTCCACTGGAAGTCTTACCATATCTGTACACTGGAGGATTGTCAGTGTTCTAGACCTTACAAGTCTGAACACTGATATCGAGGAATTGACTTTTGCCTTTACACACTTTCCAAAGAACATTCCACTTGTTCTTTACTAAAGTACCTACGTGTGTGAAGGTGGTTGGTTAAAAGAATAAAGTCATATTGATGTGACTTTATCCTTGTACCTTAACCAATGCATTTAATGATCTTGTCGGTTCATTAAATGCATGCAACCATATTTGTACGGCACAATTTCACTGGTGAAATTGTTTGCCTATAAATACAAAGTCATTTCTTTGAGAAAATTACTTTTAGCATAAAAGGTGAATTTGTCTAAATACTCTCGATCTTAAACAGGGATACTTCACAACTTTAAGTATCTCGATCCAAAGAGTTTATTTGGCAAATATAGATCACTTGGGTTGTTAGGATACTTACATATTTGTATTATCTTGATTCCGCACAACCTTGTATTTTATTTAACATCATAAATAAAATACACTTGAAAATATTACATTGTGTTCCACCTTTATTTTACTGCTTTTAGTCTTGTATTACTTTGTTTATATACTTGCATTTATATTCAAGTAATACTAGTCCATTCTAGTGATTATTAGATTTGTTGTATTTTACACTTCTGGGTTTAACCATCTCGTATTGGGACCTCACAACATATAAATTTAAAAGAACCATATATTCCTTACAAAAAGGTCTATAAATAGATCTAAAGAAAAAAACATACCATTTTGAAGTTTAGACACTTCAAATTCAAAAGCTTATCTGCTTGTGAATAAATGAATAATGTACTTCTTTCAGTGAAAATCGCAGCAAATAATACAACACACTTCCATTTCCAAAACAATTACCAAAACCAGCCCATTCTCAAAAATCTTTACAAAATTACAGCCAACTTTGAAAAGCACTAGCCCGTGTTCAGAAAATCAGGTGAAAGTAGTTTTTTATTTATTGTCGTAATGTAATTAGCAAAAAAATCAATGTTTGATGAATCAACATAACCAAGAAAAACAATTCCACATAATCTAAAACTGTTGACAATTAGCTAAAAACCTGAAAGCAATCATCATTCCATACAATAACATAGATATATCTGGTTAACCTAGGTATACAACTCTCTGTGCCACTTGCATTGCAAGTAGCCCAGACTCGTCGATAGGCCATAATCAACTTGCATTTGAACTTAAAACTCCCGAATATTTTGACCACTGTTAGAGACCAAACTTTTACCACTAGGCCACCACCGTTGTGGTTAAATATATATCATATTGCACACACATACACACTCACAAAACAAACCCACATATAAGATTTTGAATTATGTTCAAGATGACATCTTTAAGATATAATTGCAATTAAAAGGCAAAACCCACAAAAACCCATATAGTAAAATCATTAAAATACAAAAAATAATTAAAAAAATCTTTAAAAAATATAAACAACCTGTAAAGATTGAGTATCTTGATGAAGTCTGTTCAATGCAGCAGAAATTCTATGTTTCCCTGCTGCTGCTGCCACTGATCTTACCTGCTCTGATTCTTCTACTTTTTGCATCTCTCTTTTTATTATTATTAATTATTATCTAATGAAAAAATATGAAAAGGAAAATGGCGTAAAACCCTAACACATCAACCGTTGCAAGATATGAGAAAAAGGAGAATAGACAAGGAAGACCTTTGGGTTGGTTTGATTTGATGTGTAAAATTCAATGGTGATTTTGGTTGGAATAATGACAGACAAAAAGGTTTTGCTTTTTTGGGAATATTATTTTCCTATTCCTTTCTCAGATCTTTCCATTATGAAATAATATGACAAAAATATTAGGGTTAAGTGCAAAAATCGTCCATGTAGTTTGTCAGTTTTACAGTTTTTCATCTCTCCGTTAACTTTTTGGCCAAAATCATCCCTGTGGTTTGCACTTCGTCCCTACTTCTGTTAAGTCCCCTCATGTGCAAGTCAAGTGAGGGACATTTTCGTCATTTCACTCTACTCTTCCCACTCTTCTTTAGAATCATCTCTGTGGTTTGTTCGTTTTGCAATTTTCATCCCTGCTATTTTTTTTTAATTCGGACTTTTAATCAAACACATTGTCTGTATAATATTTTATTTATATACATATACAGTTGTAAATGTTATGACATGTATAAACAACAAGTCTCATTTAAGGAAGGCTTGTTAACATCAAATTTCAAGTTCTCATCGGCTCTGAAAGTATCTAATGAGTACGGGTCAAAACCCGGCCCAACCCGTGCAAACCCGAAACCCGACAGTGCAACAAAATCGAACTCGTGACCCGGCCCGTTACCTCGGGCGGTTCGGTTCGGGTTTGGACGGGGTCGGTTCGATTCACGGATTTAAGGGACATTTGTTCATCACGTGTCAAAACCCGACCCGACCTGGCCCAACCCGAAACCCGGCAATGCAACAAAATCGAACCAGTGATCCCGCCCGTTACCTTATCGGGCGGTTCGGGAGGGTCTGGGTCGGGTCTCGGGTTTTCGGGTCATATGCTCATCCCTAGGTTGATGTTGTAGGACAAACAAAGTATCAGAAACGGGTGGTTGATAAAAGATGTTTTCTGATACTTTTCCTGACTTAAAAAAAAAATTGTCGACCACTCTCGTTTCTGATACTTTGTTAATTAGGTACTTTCAATACCGATGTTAACAAGCCTTATTATCCTGTAGAGCGAACCATGACTCTGCTTCTTTAAATGAGATTTGTTGTTTATACATATCATAACATTCACAAATGTATATGTATATAAATAAACGATTATGCAGACAATGTGATTGATTAAATATCTGAATTTAAAAAAAAAATTAACTACAAGGATGAAATTGTAAAAAGAACAAACCACAAAGATGATTTTAAAGAAGTGGGGGAAAAAGTGAAGAGAAATGACGAAAATGCCCCTCACGTGACTTGCACGTGGGGGACTTAACAGAAGTAGGAACGAAGTGCAAACCACAGGATGATTTTGGCCAAAAAGTTAACGGAAGGATGAAAACTGCAAAACTGAACAAACCACAAGGACGATTTTTGCACTTAACCCAAAATATTATTACCATAGTTTTTTATATATATATATAGAACGGCGCGTTAGTTTGTTAGTGGTCCGAACACTAACAGTGACATCCAAGCGGACAGTATGCTAGCGGTTGGAACCCGAAGGCACCCCTGGAGACCAAGGGTGCGATAACACGCTCGCACGCGTCCGAATAGGTAAATGTCCAAACCATGGAATTGAGATTCGATCTCGGTATTGATACTTTACAAGTCACGTATCATCCTTTGAATTTTAACATAATAAAATATTAATTTAAATACATCCAAATCGTTTATATCAACAACCCTTAAAGTTGTATTAATAAAACCTTTTTCTCAAACAATGTCTTTAAAGCAATCGATAAGGCGATAAGTCTAGTTTATAAAATAAGTAAATAACACTCATTATTATTTTTCTTATTTTACTAGTTATATGAGTCTTAATAAGGAATGAACTTTAAAATATTGTCTTCAAAAACAAAAATATTAACTATTTGATTCAAATCTTGCTTAATAAGTTTTATGATTAATAGATAGTGAAAAAAAGGTAATTGGATGGGAACCCCCTGATCCCATGTACCATTTGTTACCCATTAATCCCCCAACCAGGCTAGTGTCCAGGTGATTCTCAACCACTTAATAATCCTGATTATCTTAAGTTTGCCTTTGGCAAGACTCGAACTCAGGATCCCCTAAAAAATGACGGCTGGTGGCCACTGGGCTATTACCCAGTGGTTATGATTTATTAGATAGTGATAATTAATTAAACATCAACATTTGTATATAGGGTAAGTCACCAATATGGGTAGAAATCCCCACAAGTTAGGAATAACTCGAGGGATAAAGTTGGGATGATCTCAACTGACATGACTCGACCCGAAATAAGAGACAATTTTTTATTTTATTTTTTAAATGAAAAGAAAAGAAAAACATTTTAGTTAATTTATACTTAGAAAAATATGGGCAATTTTCGTCAAAAATCAAAGTCATCAAATTTGAAAAACAACAAATGGAATCTTCTTAATATGTTAATATAAGACTACGGTACAAGTTTCGGGTCTCGGAAAGGTCAAACGAAGTCCCGACAAAAATTTGGAAAAGTCAGAGGGTTTGACGGTCGATGTTCCAGCATCGGCCGTCAACATCGACCATCAAAGCCACAACGGCCGTCAGATTCAGTTTCGTACATTTTGACACTTAAAACATCATGCAACCTTTCCAAACTCAATTCAAAGCTTCATGACACAATATTTCTAATTCAAACAAGTTATAAACACTGTAGCAAACATAACAAAAGTATCCATTTGATCAAACGTTCATTTTACAACCAAACGGGTCACATTACCCAAGTTGTCATCGACTAAGGTTTTTCAATATATTAAGATACAAAATACCATGACTCTAAACCAAATTTTTGTAGAAATTTACATACCAAAACTTTACCAAAAACACTTCACATGTACCAAGAGTCATTAGGTTTGAGAGCCCAACTAGGTTTCTACCAAAACTCATCATTTCTCCACAAAATGGCTAACTACCTTCAAAATGCATAACATTACTTCAAGCACTACTAATTAATCGCTTACTCCCACTATTGAGACCTATAAAAAGGTAAACAACTAAAAGAATAAGCTTTACGCTTAGTGAGTACGTTTATATAAAAACCCCAAATCAACTTGGATTCTAAGAACCCTAATTAAAAAAATCAACATAACTAAAAATACCTTTAACTTGACATGGAAATCAGCTAGATGATAACATGCAATCCCAAACTCCAATATTTCTTCCTTGTGTGTGTCGACACACACACACCCTCATAAAACCTAAATCCACAAATTCAATTGTAAGCCACTTGAATGTTATTATTAATTGGAAGATTTATTGAGTTAGGTGGTGGAAGATTTACAAAGTGATGAAAGAATTAGAAGAATAAGATAGAAGAAATGGTGTGAAAATGGATGAAGTGGAAAGATGACTTGCTCAAAAGAATGGGATGATATCTCCCTCCACCTGCCACCTTTTTCTTTAAAATAAAAAGGGGTATTATACCCGCTAGTCACTAAGGTTCCAACTAAAATCAACCCCTTATTTTCGTCAAAAATCAAAGTCATCAAATTTGAAAAACAACAAATGGAATCTTCTTAATATGTTAATATAAGACTACGGTACAAGTTTCGGGTCTCGGAAAGGTCAAACGAAGACCCGAGACAAAAATTTGGAAAAGTCAGAGGGTTTGACGGTCGATGTTCCAGCATCGGCCGTCAACATCGACCATCAAAGCCACAACGGCCGTCAGATTCAGTTTCGTACATTTTGACACTTAAAACATCATGCAACCTTTCCAAACTCAATTCAAAGCTTCATGACACAATATTTCTAATTCAAACAAGTTATAAACACTGTAGCAAACATAACAAAAGTATCCATTTGATCAAACGTTCATTTTACAACCAAACGGGTCACATTACCCAAGTTGTCATCGACTAAGGTTTTTCAATATATTAAGATACAAAATACCATGACTCTAAACCAAATTTTTGTAGAAATTTACATACCAAAACTTTACCCTCAAAATACTCATGCAACTTAACAACAATATAATCATCTCACTAAACTCCCATATTTGATTAACTTTCATGTACCCTAACTTGTATTAAATCAAAATAGCTCATTTATATAAAAACCCCAAATCAACTTGGATTCTAAGAACCCTAATTAAAAAAATCAACATAACTAAAAATACCTTTAACTTGACATGGAAATCAGCTAGATGATAACATGCAATCCCAAACTCCAATATTTCTTCCTTGTGTGTGTCGACACACACACACCCTCATAAAACCTAAATCCACAAATTCAATTGTAAGCCACTTGAATGTTATTATTAATTGGAAGATTTATTGAGTTAGGTGGTGGAAGATTTACAAAGTGATGAAAGAATTAGAAGAATAAGATAGAAGAAATGGTGTGAAAATGGATGAAGTGGAAAGATGACTTGCTCAAAAGAATGGGATGATATCTCCCTCCACCTGCCACCTTTTTCTTAAAAATAAAAAGGGGTATTATACCCGCTAGTCACTAAGGTTCCAACTAAAATCAACCCCTTATCTAAAAAGAAATAATAGAAAATTATTTTAAAGGCAAAACTATAATAAAATTACTAAATTTATATTTTAAAATATTTGGGGTGTTACATCAACCCTTGGATTGAAATCACTGGTCAAAATTCAAAAATAATAATTGAATCTACCATTAATTTTAATCAAAGTGTCAATATCTTTCAACTTTACTCCTCAAGTTACTTTTAACTTGAGGGAATCCTTGCCCCACCAAAATATAGGCCTCGTTTGTTTTTCTCAAAAGATTTATGTCTAATTCGAATACCACTTCTGAATGTTAAGATGTGGTTTAAAAGTCTGAACTCTGAATAAAAATAACCATTTGTTTTTATAAAACATCTGAATGCTTATACATACCAATTTCGTTAATTAAATAACTATAGCAAAATAAAAAATAAAGCAAAACCAACTAAAACAAAAATTAGTAACCTGAACTAAAACAATGGAAACTAAACAAAATTAATAAAAAATGATCTGATGCACACAACTACACAAGTGTGTATTTCTTGTTTTTTCTATTAAAACTTTTGTTTACAAAATTTATTTCCATTATCCGTTAAATATACCCCACCCACGTGTTCTCGATTTTCATTTCTTCTTTTCTTTGACCTCTTCATATTATTATCGATTCTTCTTCATTTCTATCTACTGCAACTACTTTCTAGACTGAAGGTGCACACCAGGTGTGTGTGAAATGTAAACACTAAACATGAAGAAGAATTAATTTTTACTTGATTCATTAAATCACAAAATTTCTGTCAATCGGTAACGACAAAGAAGCACTAAATGATACTGATGAATGAGGCTTGCAAAAGGCAAATAAAAGGGTATAATGTTGTTGGGTTTTATGTTCTTGCTTTGTTTTAGAAAATTACAAACTAATTGTTACAACATAATGACAAACAAATTACAAACTAATTGTTACACATAGAGGTGATTTAATTGATGGAAGTTGAGTTTGTAAAAATTTGTTTGTAAAAGGTTTGTAAACCTAGAATTACTCTTTCATAAAATAGTTACTTTGTAAATTGTATATATATATATATAGGGGTTGGTTATTGTAAAACAAGTATTAAAGTAAAACAAATAGGACAAGATCTTGACCCTTAAATCATGATAAAATTGATGCACGAAGATTCACGAAGCACATGATGCATGATGATTTTCATGATGCACGATGATTTTCAATAAAGTGAAACCTATTGTTTTATCTGTTTTACTTTAATACTTGTTTTATTTTACCTAGAACCTATATATATTATCATTTAGGTCATTGTACTATTTAAATTTAACATAAAGTACATACTTTCAGAAAAATGATCATTTTGTATAATCTACTTTTTATGGTTACTTAGCTCACTACTAGATTTTTATCCCTCGAAAAACGCGGGTAAGTTTAAAAAAATGTTTTTTACTAAATTAGGTAATAATTAGTTAATAGAAGATCACTAAAATTAAAATTTAAATATTGGCAATTACACTTTTTGAAAGAAATTAATGAGTTAAATTGTGTGATATATATACTTAAGCCACAAATAGCACATTGATACATCAAGCCTTTCATATATCCTGTATGTTTCATTCAATTTGTTCAAAGTTTAAATTTATGTATTTTTCATTATTTTCTATGGTTTAAGAATTATTTTCCAATACAATATGAATGCTTTGTTTATTTAGGGTATGTTTACTTAAATACCAATGGTAATACTATTTTATAATCATCATCATCATCAGTTAATGGTCGGATAAGAGTACAAAAGAAATACGATAACATCCTATTTTAATTATCGATTACAACTATCAATACTAACGGTCATTGAATAACCATTATCAAAAGAAATAGTTTAAGATTACCATGTTTTACAGTCAAACATCCATTTTTTTTGCAAAATGGTGTCATCGGCTTCTCTGCAATCACACCTTTCTATTGCTTAAAAAACTCCAAGGTTTCATAGTTGGATATTGATCTTCACAAACATTGAAGCACTTCTTTGTAGACGACATTTGTTGTTGTGTTCTTCACTTTCAAGTCTTCATCTTGTATAAGAATTTTCAATCCTTTCTTGCTTTTGACTCTCGAGACCGCTACATACAATTGCCCATGACTAAAAACTGGTCGTGGAAGATACAAACCAACACGATCTAGTGATTGTCCTTGGCTCTTGTTTATCGTCATAGCAAAGTGATGTGACCAATTTATATAGATCGCCCACATCATTATTGGCCTTTTTCGTATGTGTTTTGAGTCGATTTTGTATGCATTTGGCGCGTTTATGGTGTTTGTTAGTGCTTTCAGGTTCTTAGCAGGTTGCGCGTCCATTTGGTACATTTTCTGACGATTTTTGGCCAAGAAGTTGACCCGAGTGTTCGAGTGATGTTGATAATGAAGAACAAAGATTTCAGCAGATATGCATTGCGCCGCAGTGGGAGGGTTATTGCCCCACTGCGCCGCAGTCGTTGGGTACCAAAGATACAAGATTCCAGTGAATTATCATTGCGCCGCAGTGGGAGCATTCACACCCCACTGCGCCGCAGTCAACAACGAATAAACAATTCCAGGGACTTCTCACTGCGCCGCAGTGGGAAGTGCACAAGGCCACTGCGCCGCAGTGAGTGCACGGGAGAATCAGGGTTGCAGCCTTTTGCTGCAGATTTTGGGGGAGGTATATAAAGGAAAAAAACCCTATTTTCCCAAGTATCCAAATTCTTTCTAAGAGCTGCTCTCCAAGGGATTCCTTCAAGGATCAAGGGTAGATTTCTTCGTCCGATTCATTAAAGATTCACGGGCACCCACTTAGATCGTATCTATTTTATTGTCTTGCAATTTCAATTTCAAGAACGATTGGTACATCATGTTCTTCTTTTATTTTGATTGTTATTTTAAATTAATCATGAGTGGCTAAACATTCACTCATCCACCTTGAGGAAACTAGATGAATGATGTGATTGCTATATGTTTTAATCCTAAGAGTTGATTTCAATTATCGTTGTGTCGAGATCTTGATGATTTAATTCCTTTTTATATATTATTATGATATTGGTGGCATGTGTGTTCTTCGTTAGTGGTACTAGTTGGATGCATATGTGATTTTCAAATGGTTGTTTGTCTATGAGCAATTATCACTAGTTCATGGTATGATAGTGAATATCATTTTAATAAAAGGAGTCATTTTGTCAACGTGTTTTGTAACGGTTGGTGGTACCACGTTATCTTCACATAGGCACAATTGTTAATTCGATAGTCAAGCAAACTAATTGTTGGTAAGGTTGTCTAGACATTGGTGGTACCGGCTTGGGTAATTGAACTAGCAACTTAGGTGATTGGGTAATTTGCTCACGGTTGGTGGTACCACGTGAGCACCTTAATCCTTTTACGATTATCTTTTCAACTCAATGAATTTGGTCTTAATTGAATGCAATCATGTTTGAAGTCTAGCGAATTCAAGGTGGATGATCTTTATTAATATTGTCTGAAGCTTTACTTTACTTTTATGCGTTTTGTCTTTTAAATTTATTTTAATTTAATTGTCAAAGAGAGAATCGAAGCAACACCCTGTTTTCCAAACCATTTTATTAAACAACTAGTTCAAACCAATCCCCGAGAACGAACACGGACTTACCTCTTAACTATATTGCATATGAACGGGTCCACTGCCCGATAGTGTGTAGTAGTGAGTTTCTAGGTATTTCTAGTTTATAATTTTTAAACTCGATTTAGCACATCAAGTTTTTGGCGCCGTTGCCGGGGATTGTGTGCCGATTTAGTTGTTAATTTAGTGGTTTGATCCTTTCTCACGCGTGAGGAAGTTACTTGTTTATTAGTTTAGTTTTCTTTTCTTATCACAGGTGCATTTGACGTGTTTGTGTTAGTTGTGTGTTTGCAGGCATATTTCTTTAGTTGATGAACTTGCGCTCTTCGGGTCTCCCTTTGAATAGTCCTTTGTCTACTCCGAGAAGACTAAGAGGGCGTAGGTTTAACTTCACTGAACCCACAACACCAATACCGACACCATTTTCACCTATAGCTTAAACCCACTCCTGATTCGGACGAGGAAGGGTTCTTTTTGGACGAGTTTTTCAATTTAGAAGTAAAGCAAGAGGAAATGGGGGACGAACAACCAAGGGGTCCAAATGACACTCGCTATGGCGAGAGGGTCCGTACGATCCCAACTGGCCGTGGTTCCGCCATTAGACCTCCAACCATTGATCACACTTTCGCTTTGAAAGGAAACCATCTAAAGAGCATAGAAGAGCATCAATTTGATGGGAAACAGAAATGGGATCCTTACCAACACTTGGATAGGTTCGAAAAGTTGGCTCGGCTATATCAATATGGGCAAAACCAAATGAATGCCGTGAAACTTGAGACATTTCCCATGTCAATCACCGGAAAAGCACTTGATTGGTTCAATGATCATCCAGAAAATTCTATTACTACTTGGAACCAACTCAAGGAGGCTTTCATTGGTGAGTTTTATTCACTTAGAACTCAAAGAAGGTTGGAGAACATGATTAGATCTTTTAAACAAGATAATGGAGAAGATGTTGTTGAGGCTTGGATTCGTTTCAAGGAAATGTTGAGAAATTGTCCAGGTCACGATTTGACTAGGGAAAAATATGTGGAGCTTTTCTTTGATGGGTTAGATAAAAAGTCTAAATGAGAATTGGGATATGCTTTCGGGGGTAGTTTCAATAACATTACACCCAATGAAGGTTATCAAATCTTGGAAGACATGGCGAAGGATAGCTCAACTTTGGATGATGAAAGGTTTTTGAAGAATGAGAGAAAGATGAAGAGAGGTACTAACCAAGGGAGAGTGCTAAGGTTGAAGCTAGCAATGACCCAGGGGTTATTGGAGAGATTAGGGCGCTATCTGAGCGCATGGAAAAGGGGTTTGCTACTTAAGAGAATAGGTTTGGAGCAATTGAGAGGGATGTTAAGGTAGTAGCCGATGGGTGTGATCATTGTGGTGATATACTATTCTGATGAGTGTCCAAATCGGGCACCCGAAGATGTGAGTTATGTTCAAAATCAACCCCAAGGGAATTTCTACCGCAACACCGGTTTCCAGAACCGGCCTTCAGGTAATACTTCTTATAACTCTTTTTTTCAGTCTAATAATTCTCGTTTTTCAGGTAATAGGTGGCAAAGAGATAATTATCAGAATCAGCCACAACAGCAGACTCAGCAAGGACAAGGATCAGGTTCTCTTCTTCTAATGCCGATCCTAATGCCGAGTTGAGAGAGATGATGAAGCAGTTGGCTAGTAATCAGGTTGAAACAAATACTAGCATTCAAATGATCAGGGAAGACACTAAGACTTTGAGTGAGAGGTTGATCAGTTAAGTGGAAAGGTGGAGATCAACATGAAAAATCAGGGAGTTAATTTCAAGGATCTCGAAAGTAGGATGGCCGCTCTTGCTAGGCCCACGGGGACTCTTCCTAGCAACACGCAGCAGAATCCTAGACCTCAGTTTAGTCTTGGACAGAATCAAGGACAGAATCAGGGACAGAAATACACTTCACCTCTAGTCCGCAATGAGCAAGCCAACGCCATCACCACTCGCACTGGTAGGTCTTATAACTCACCTCCTATGCCTAATGTTGTTGTTTCAGATGTGCAGGATAAAGGGAGTGATGATGATGAGGTTGATGAAGAGATTGAAATGGAGGAAGATTCAACCGTGAAGACTCCGGTCACTCCACCAAAACCGGATGTGGTTCCAGAGGTTAAACCATACAAGCCAAAGATACCATTTCCACAAAGGTTCAAAAAGGCAAAGCTGAAGGAGCAATATAACAAGTTTATGGAGATGATTACAAATGTTCACATTAATGTGCCTTTAGTTGATCTTATTCAGGGGATGCCCCATTATGCCAAGTTCATTAAGGAGCTTGTGACTGACAAAGGAAAGATGGATGAGGTGAAAGCTACTTATCTTAATGCCGAGTGTTCTGCTATCTTGCAGAACCGCATCCCACCTAAGCTTGAAGATCCAGGGAGTTTCCTTATTACTTGTTCTATTCGTACTCTACTTGTAAGGCACTTGCTGATTTAGGTGCTAGCATTAATTTGATGCCTTACTCGGTTTGGAGTAAGTTGGCTCTAGGAGTTTTGAGACCTACCCGCATGAGTATTAGATTAGCTGACCATTCTTTTCAGTATCCCATTGGGATTGCTGAAAACATGACTGTCCGGGTAGGCCATATTGTGTTTCTAGTCGACTTTGTTATCCTCTAGATGGAGGAAGATACGAAGGTACCCCTTATTATTGGTCGACCATTCCTTAATACCGCGGATGCTATCATCCGTGTGAAGGATAAGGAAATTTCTTTGGGTGTGGGTACGGATAAATTGTGTTTAATGTTGAAAAGTCTATCAAGCATTCATATTCTAATGATGAGTCTTGTTTCAGGATTGACGTTATTGATGATGCTTTAGACCGAGAGTTCCAGGAACTAATGGAGACCGACACTGGAGATGAGGAGATTGCTAATTTAGGATCGGGAGATATATCTGATGATGATTGTTTGCAGAGGTTATGGCGCTTAGCTTGGATGAGACACCTCCCGAGGATGAGAGTTTTGAGGAGGTTGTTGCTGATGGAAGTTCGAGGTACCGAATTCTGTTGATGTACCACCCACTGATTTGGAGCTTAAGCCATTACCTTCCCATTTGGAGTATGCTTATTTGTCATGTGAATCTTCTTTACCCGTGGTTATCTCGTCCTCACTCTCGAGTGACGAGAAGGATTGTCTTTTGTCTGTGCTTCGAGCCCATAAGCGGGCTTTTGCTTGGAAGACCACCGATATTCCAGGTATTGGTCCTAACTTTTGCCAGCATAAAATAGATTTTGTTGATGATGTTAAGCCCGTTGTCCAGAGACAAAGGAGGCTTAATCCGAACATGAAAGAAGTTGTTAAGAAATAGGTCATTAAGTTGTTAGATGCTGGGATCATTTTTCCTATTGCTGATAGTCCTTGGGTTAGTCCTGTTCATTGTGTGCCCAAAAAGGGGGGCATGACAGTTGTTGAGAATGAGAATAAGGAACTCTTGGCCACTAGGACTATAACGGGTTGGCGGGTTTGTATTGATTACCGTAAGCTTAATGATGCCACCCGTAAGGATCACTTTCCCCTTCCTTTCATTGATCAGATGTTAGAAAGACTTGCAGGTAATGAATATTTTTGTTTCTTAGATGGGTTTTTCCGGGTACTTTCAAATACCCATTGATCCCAAGGACCAAGAAAAGACCACCTTCACATGCTCATTTGGTACTTTTGCTTATCGGCGAATGTCGTTTGGTTTGTGTAATGCCCCAGGCACCTTTCAAAGGTGCATGATAGCTATCTCCATGGAGGTTTCATGGATGATTTCTCGGTTTTTGGGGACTCTTTTCATACTTGCTGCATAATTTGGAAAGGATGTTAGAACGGTGTGAGAGGGCACACCTTGTTTTGAATTGGGAAAAGTGCCATTTTATGGTGACCGAGGGAATTGTTTTAGGGCATAAAGTGTCTAAGGCCGGATTGAAGTTGATAGGGCTAAGATAGATGTTATAGCCAAATTACCCCCGCCTTCCAATGTGAAAGGGGTAAGGAGTTTTCTTGGACATGCCGGTTTTTACCGTCGTTTTATTAAGGATTTTTCTAAGATTACTCGTCCTATGACCCACTTGTTGGAGAAGGACGTCCCTTTTGTGTTTGATGATGCTTGTTTGAATGCATTTCAGGTTTTAAAAGAGAAGTTGACTAATTCTCCTATCATGGTTGGACCGGATTGGGAATTGCCATTTGAATTGATGTGTGATGCAAGTGACTATGCTGTGGGAGCCATGCTTGGGCAAAGGGTTGATAAGCATTTCAAGCCAATTTACTTTGCTAGTAAGACCTTGAACCCCGCTCAGCAAAATTACACCACTACTGAGAAGGAGTTGCTTTCCGTGGTCTTTGTCTTTGATAAGTTTAGATCTTATTTGGTGTTGAGTAAGACA
>CM067171.1:64665673-64718608 GCA_034093135.1 Erigeron breviscapus | reverse complement strand
TTTGAAATATAATATATGAAGTAAGATGTTTTTTGTTGATTGTTGGAACCCACCAAAATTGTAACTAACATGTTTATTCTTGTTTGTTTGAAACCACTTAAAAATTTGTCCATAGATTACTTTCCAAGCTCTTGTTCACATCGACAATAAGGAGACATTGTCAGAATGCTTTGTAAGTTTGATTAAACATTTCATTGGACATATGACATATGGCATAAAATAAATTTGGATTTTAAGTTTATAATTATTGGTTTGCAACAATAAATGTAAAAATCCATCACTTGTTATTTTAGGTACTACCAAAAAATTTTAAGAACAAACTGACACCAGGTTCCCGGTCAGTTAGACTTCTTGATTTCAACGGAAATGCGTACAATGTACGTGTTGTTACATTTTCGGATTCTAGAATCATGCTCACTGGTGCGGGCTGGAGAGATTTAATGGTGTTGGTATAATTTGACACTGCTTAACAATTTCTTTTTACAAAATATATGATACAAAACATATATACTAACCAATGTTCAGGGTGTCTTTATCTCTAGCTTTGGTCACAGTAATCTCATTAAAAGGCAAGAATGAGAAGCCATAACCAGTGTATGTGAAAGGGACACCATGTTGCACTTCTGTACTTTTGTAAAAGTTGCACTTTAGCTTATGTTTGACGACAGGGAAGGGGTCATCATTCACACCAACACCAAATCTCTTGATTATCACAGCAGCATCCTCTTTGATCTGTGCATCAAAGATAGGAACCAACTCTTTTTTTACAGTACATTGAATTTTTGCACCCTACAAAGCAACATCGATTAAGAGCATAAACGATTTATATATGTGATGGATTTGTATATTATACATCTTATTTAACAATTAGACATAAAAATAGGTTACCTTTTCGTCAACGAACACCATCTCAAGCCTGCTAATTTGATTAATCCATCGGCGGATTATCCTCACCTTCATGTTCAAGAAATCCTTTGAAGCATCTAGTTCTTCCACAAGAGTTATCTTATTGGTTGCCATTGATACTGGCTTTCAAAAGCTGAGAGAGAGAAGACTATGGATTTGGTGTTTGTGATTGGAATTGGCTTTGGTTCTCAAGTTTATGTCTTTATCTTTCTTGAATTGGTGAATTGTAGATCTCAAGGGTGTAAAGGTAGAGATTGAACAGTGCTGTCAAATCTCCCTTCAGATTTCCCATGCTTAATTGTACTTGGTGTATATACATATATAATATATATGTGTATGATGTATATCTATAAAACAGAGCATACGGCTGCTTTGTATGGGAAACAATATGCATTTAATGTTTGAGAGACAACCACTAAACTTAAACCGTACCACCCCCACAATTTTCTGATTTATGATATATCTTTTAATTTAATTTAATCCAAAATTAAAGCCAAAATCATAATATACACACACACACACCAGGCTATACATACAGCAACACAAACTCTGTCACCTTGCAGCCCTCCTCCCGCCCAAACACCAATTTGAAAATCTGGCATTAAGCCCGCCCAAAGTAGCTTATACACACACTTGTACACCTTATAAAACACACCGAATTCATCACTCCATGCGTCATACTTCCAATGTGGCAGTGCTAACAGCTTGACAACACATCTTTGTGACATAGCTTCTTGACCCTTCTTTAGTATGTAAAGGGAGATACTATTTAATCTATTACTAAAAGTATAAAATACTTTCAAAAAGGGAAATGATGAATTTACAACAACTTTTGTTCATCCATAACAATACATGTATTATCTAATTGTTAATGTGTACATTAAAAGATACATATTTGTTGTGGATAACTAATTGTTGTTATATATATATATATCAGTACCCTTCAAAAGAATGGTATGGGCATTTAGCTTAATTAAACTAAAATAGACAAGTCATGAATATTAAACGGTAATACCTTAATTTCTATTTTTTATTTTTTTGCAAAATATGAACAAATGAGGTCAATGAGTTAATGACCTGTTAATAAGGTCTTTGACATTGAAAATTTCATCTGAGTTCGAGCCCCAATTTTCATATTTGTGGTAGTGGATTTTTGGGCTTGCGGGTTCGGAACTCAAGAGTTCCTTCACAAATATTCGTGTAATTTAGGATCACGAATATGATAGTATGACGTAAAAAAATAAATAAAAAACGAAACATTCTCGATTATTTGTATAAAATATAACCGTGTTTGGTTAATATATCAATGTATGTATCGAGTTGGAATAATTAGAACAAGTTTTTTGACCCCGGGCGTTGCCCGGGATCGACGTTGCGTCATGCAAACATATATACATACAACATTACCTAAAAGTTTGGACACTTAAAGTTTACTATAAGGGGTAGAAACTTAAAAAATTGGTGGTCAAAGCCAAGAGTTTGATGGTAAAAGTTAGAAGCCTTAAAATAAGATATAGAAAGTAAAAAAAAAAAAATTGATGATTAAAGTTAGAACTATAATTAAGTTTGTATACAAAAAGTTGGACTAAAGTTAAAAAATCCAAAAGTTAAGTGGTAAAAATAAGTTTGAAGCGTTAAAATAAGAGAAAGAAAGTAAAAAAAAAAAAAAAGATTTGATGATTAAAGTTAAAATCCAAAGTTAATTGATAAAAATTAAAGACTTTAAAAGTAAATTATACTTGTATACAAAAAGTTAGACTAAAGTGATAAAACCTAAAAGTTAAGTGGTAAAAATAAGAAACTCTAAAAGTATACAATCGTTAAAAAAATAAAATAATGAAAAAGACAAAATAGGAATAAAACAAAATTGTTGATGTCATGCTGACGTCAGCACCGGGTTAGCCTCTATATAATTGTTATATATATAATGCACAAAAGTGATGTCCAATTTAATTTTGAAGATAATGTATGTACCAAATATTAGCCAATAGCCGGTTGAGATTCCTCCATTAAAAACCTATATTTGAAGTTGCATAAATTCATCAATATATAACATGGTATATAAAATCAAAACAACTTTTTGGATAAATTCATAAATTTGATTTCATGATGCTAAAGTCTTATAATATTGACTTAAAACATGATCCCCAATTTATTCAAATCAAGTTTTGCCTTAGACGTTTGTGGAATTTAAATACTCCTCGAACCCTGTCTTTGCCGTAGGATCCTAAATGGTGTACTTGAATCCTTTGAAAGTGTCATGTTGTCATTGAATATGTGAACCAGGGCAGGGGACAAGTGATTCCCTTCGAGCCTATATAACTTACTGAATCGTCGGTTTGCCGCCGCATGATCTTGTCAAGGTGTTTGGTACTTTGGTATATCGATCCAAGGATGCATTGGTATAGGTTCTCCCAAATCAAAATAGTCGAAATTATTTAACTCATCCTTTAAAGATAAGTATGGTTGAATTAGTTGAAAATATTTTTATTTTTGGAAATAAGAGTCAACTCTTATTCCATGTAAAATTGACCGGAAGTCGTATGAAAACAGGCTCTTTAGGGTTCTAAACTCTCCAAATCTACGGAATTGGATAAACTTTGTTTACTTTCTTAACATTTGACAAAGGTCAAAGTGAGAATGATCTGTGCATCCTTTCTTTACATAAAAGCTACGTGTATATCGAAATGTTAACACCATTCTCTTGCATGCTTTCCATGTGTCCATTAATCAAAACTGGTTACTCTACTACATATCTATCCATATCACTTCACTACAAAATCTATTTCATCTTCACTCTAAATATTTTCACCACAATCAAAACTAACAAAAATAGAAAAATGTCTCTAATTTCAACATATAATCTCATCAGAAAATGCAACCCATTTCCTGCAATTTATTCACTCAACATAATCCCCAAAACAACCACCACCTTTGTACCACCTCTTGCTGCCATAAAACTAGCAAATAATCCACCCAACATCTATTTCAAAACCCCAACCCAACACGAGTTTAGCATGCCGCAGGTGCCGAGAACACCTAACGTCCCAGACTTCGATCCAATTCCACCTGAAAAACCTTATGATCCTCCTCCTTTGGCACCAGATCCGGTCCCAGAGTTTCCGGGTCCACCAAAGCCAGACCCGGAAATCCAACCACCGGGGCCAGATATGCCGGTGCCACCAAATACCCCCGGTGGTCCGGAGGTGGTTCCACCACCGAGAACACCAGAATGGACGCCTCCGGACCCACCAAATCCACAACATCCGATACCACAGGAAATTCCATTGCCTTATGCTTAATGATTGATCATCGATATACCACCTTACCTTATAATCCATAACTTTAACAAAGTTTTTATTTAGCATTTGTTTGTTCCAATGCTTATGTTTAACAACAATATTGTATTATTGTATGTTGTATCTGGTGTATATACCTACAATTTTAAAGCACTTTTTTTTTTGTTTCATTTCTCTGTCATTTGTCCGAATCAACTTCGTATTTGTACAAAATATATCGCAGTTATGGTTAATGAAGTTAAAGGATATTTAGGCCTAGCAGCGCACCATCAAATTTATTCATATACATACATACATGTAAAACAATAATCTATTAGTAAGGGCCTAAGGGGTGATGGATAATTTGAATCACCACTATATATTTTCATTAGTTATCTATAATATGTTATAAAGCAAATAGCTTGTCTAACCTTTTAAGTTTTAATATGTATTCCTTAAAATGCTCCTTCTATTTATTACTCCCTATGTCCCACATTAAATGTCATATTTTGACTTTTTGAGTCTTTTTCTTTAAACTTTGACTGTAAATATTTTTGTTTGTGTTATATAACACTTGATATAACATATATGATTTGATTGAGTTTTAAATGTACTTTTCATTCATATAACTTTCATCAACTAATATATAACACGAACAAAGATATTTACGGTCAAAATCGGAAGAAAAAGACTTGACCAGTCAAAATAGGACAATTAAAATTGGACGGAGGGAGTATATATCTATATCTATATATTATACTATATTATAAAACAAATAACTCATGTCTAACATTTTAAGTTTCAACATTTACTTTATCAAAATGTTCCTCTTATCTATTCTATATCAAAATGTTCCTCTTATCTATTCTATATTTAACTAAAACGAGAGTAAGTACTCGCGCGTTGCGGCGGTGAGATGGTGGGGTGATAGGTCATAAAGTGTGATAGGTCATAGAGTGTGATAGCCAAATGTCTTAGCCGTACGGGCTCCGCCCTCGGATTTAAAAATTCGTCGAAAGTATATCGAATGACAACTCTAATGAAAGAGCATGAAATTTTAAGAACACCCATATAATTTTTATAATTTATCGATGTATGGTTTTTGAGATAAAAGATTTTGAATGAATTAGAGGAATAAAATGATTTATGGAGGAGGGAAAAAAAATGAGTGGTTGAGATTTGAGGTGAGAGATGAAAATAAAATTGAAAGTTGTGGGGCATTGATGTATGGTACATTATGCATTATCATGTGTACATTGTTGAAATTGAAAGTTGATAGTTGAAACCTTATTTGCTTTATAATATAGTATATATATAGATAACTATAATACCCTTTCTCTCTCCTCAAATCTCAACCACTCATTTTTTTTTCCCTCTCCTCTATAAATCATTTTATTCCTCTAATTCATTCAAAATCTTTTATCTCAAAAACCGTACATCGATAAATTATAAAAATTATATGGGTGTTCTTAAAATTTCATGTTCTTTCATTAGAGAGGTCATTCGATATACTTTCGACGAATTTTTAAGTCTGAGGGCGGAGCCCGTACGGCTAAGGGCGGAGCTCGTCAGGTAGATCACCCCATCACCGTCAGTGCCACCGTCATTACATCACCACCCCGCCATCACCTCAATCACCGCCGCAATACGCGGGTACCTTTCTCTCGTATTAATTAAACCATACTATACTATGATTAACAAATTTTTAAAATTTGGAGAAAATAGATGATGCACGTTGTGGAGGAAAACTTTTCAACTTGTCCCATATCGGGGAGACGAAATTGGGTTATATTTGTTAACCCAATTTCTTGTTTTGATACTCAGATGGAGACAATGACGTTCATTTTTGCAATACATTTTACTGTGCTTACTTTATATTCAGCGAATGTTTGAAATATTGCTTGAAAATTCTGATAGTGACTGCTAAAGAATGAAGGAAGCAAATCATTGAATTCAACAAAGCTATAACTTCAAGACACCGTGTATGATAGATAACCCTTAGAGGGGGTTAGGCCCCAAGAATAAAAGAGAGAAAGACACAGACACTTTTATCAATTTTCTTCTTTCCTTTTAAATATCACGAAACATACATATATATAATGCAACATGGAGACTAATAATATTAACTAAATGACCCACTAACTAGCAAAAGAAAACGTGAATAACTACTTGTGAATAACTACTACTATTGCTCCTAAAATGCATGAGACATGGGATTTATTGGAAGTAGTGGTCCTAAATTAATGCAACATTTTGTAGACTCATATAACTGGCTCGTATCAGTGTACAAATAGCATAAGTAATGCCAATGTTAACCACATCAAATGTCAAAAAATCCACATGATTGAAGAAAGTCGAGAGGAAGCAAAACGGCAAACGCTAAAGACTGACGAATAATGACAATACCACAAAACTTTTTGGTGGGCATATTGGAGGTAGAGTCTGAGTTTTTCATATACGCCTTTGCCTCTTGTACCCCTAACTTATGTAGGAGCTCCTAATATCTTCACAAGTCCTAAGCATCATATGATTCAAATTTTTACAGCCCCATAATAAAGTTTTCTAACAAGATAACTCCATTTCTGTGAAAAGATTAAACAAAGTTTCTTTACAACAATAACTCCATATCTGTAAAAAAGAAGAAAAAAACAGTTCCTCTACAAGAAATGAGGGTCTTAAAAACGGGCAGGTATCTTGTATAAGCCTTCAGATAAAAGCATCTTTGTGATAATATGGCATTTTTGACTCATTGATCAAAATAAAATAAAAAATCTTAAAAGGCAACACCCTCTGGGGGTTTGGGACGGGGGCGGGGTGGAACAAAGAATCACACTCAATTATTTGTTGAACCCAAAACAGAAACTGCATATTATGGTTGTAAACAAAATACTGACAATGCCCAATCGCATCAAACGTGAAGTATGAGGAATGTAGGGTCATACCTCCTAGGTACCTCTACCTAGCGGTGTAAACGAGACGATACAGTTGGCGAGCTACCTAAAATCGACTCGTATATTATTCAAAATTGACTCGGTTTGAGTCGAGTCGAGCTCGAGCTACTCGAGTATGTTTTTGAGTCAAGCTCGAGCTCGAGTATTTTTCAATATCAATTTTACCCTTTATATGTAAATATTTAATTATAAATATAACTATTATTATATTATTTATATAATTATTATAATATATATCTTATCGAGTCGAGTCAAGCAATTTACTCGATCGAGCTCGAGTCGAGTTTCGAGCTTCGAGTTCTTGAGTCGAGTCGAGCTTGAGCCTGGCACTGTCGGATCGGCTCGGATCGTTTACACCCCTATGACTCTACTCGAGGACAAAAAAAACTCCCTCTAGGAAGACCAGAACGAAATCCCACAAAAGTCAAAGTATGAGCGATGTAGTCATATCTCTAGGACAGAGAATACTACTTCTAGGAAGACAAGACAAATTTGATATGTTGTTCCTCTAATACCATCCATATGACACACTATCTAAAAAACATAATATCAATTGCATCAAATTCTACATCCAGCATAAGTGATAAGTCAATGCAGATTGATATGTAAACAGCACAGATCATATTTCAATATTTGAATTAGAAAGCTATATAGATACTTAAATAGTATAGTTTCTTAATCATACACATATATAGCTATTCTTAATATTCCACAAAATGGTCAAATAAGATTTGACAAGTTAATCTAGCTCATCAACCCAGTCAATTTGCCAACTCTAATAAATCAGATAACGACTGCTCCATGAGTTTAACTGTTTAAATCATCTAGCCAGTTTCCAAGATCAAAATAAGATGTTCTAATAAAGAGACCAGTAGCAAGTAATGAAATGACTAACAAACAAAATTCTAGCATCCAAATGCTTTCCATCGGCAACTAAGTAAAGATCGTTGATACTTGATATGCAGGGTACAACATGCATACACAAGTTACAATTGAAAAAGATAGAAAAACTACCAATCAGTCCTCCTCAAGGTTGATGGAATCCTTAAACTTGGCATACAAAATCTTCTTCAATTCGGCCATCTGGGCAACAATTGATTCCTTCTCATCATTGAGTTTCTCTAAATGTTTGGCCGTCGTTTCTTGCATTTTTTCTATCCTTGTCTCGACTTCATCCTTGGGTACATGTGCAAAAACCTCCCCTATCTGGAACCTCACCACTTCTTCATCTGCTAAAATCAATTCATTGCTTGCGTCCTCAAAGTTCTCATTTGCTTCCTGCCCATGAAGCCAATTATGCGAAAATTAACAAGCAAGTTCAATTCACATCACTTTCCAAATTATGTTCTATGCGTATTTTATGTACATTTCATGTCATGAATTTAGAAGTGGCAATTTCAGCAACATACTTACGAGCAGCCAGATCCGAGTTATGTTGTATCTAACAACTCAAATGAGTAAATTAAATTTTATTGAACTAAACACGAAAAGTGTCAAATGAGTTCCCAAGTCGTTTATAGAGTTTTCAACACATAGAACCTCCAAAGTCATTTTATTCAAAAGATAAGAATATTATTGAAATATTTTTTTAATCTTAATGTTTTACAATATTTAAAAAGTGAAATCTTTGGAGAAACAGGGTCAACACAACCTAAGTCTTATGACCAGTCCGGCAGTCCGTTTTGGCCTCTCTACTAAAACTTAATTTCTTTTGCATTATATGCATATGTATGTTGAGAGGCTAAGTAAGCAAGTAAAAGTATACCGTGAGTCGCCAATCCTAACGGAGGAATGATTTAATTCACTTCAGTCTTCCATTTTAAATTTATTTTCATATTCCAAAATTTCCAAGTACTTGGTTAGACAAATTTAATCAACAATCATCATCGGTCTTGTTTCTAACACATCCATACTTTTTAGCATACATGACCTTAGAGTTTACTCCTACTCTTGCTGTAAAAAGTAGTAAACCAACAGACATTATTCTTGGTGAATTTTGATTAGCAACATACAAACCCAACTTCCTTAAAACTTGCAGACCCTAGAAGCCTTGGTCCATCGAGGCTGCCCTATATAGTGGCTATATGTAATAATCTGCCTCATAAGTATAAAAAGGAAGAATAGAAAAAACATAGTTAACAACAAGCAAGACCATGGCCAGAAAACTCATAATGAAGTTCCATTCATTAGCATACTGTACATACAAAAGCTCACATCACCTAAAATTTTTTATAAAATATACTGCAAGAAAATCGCCATTTGTGAGGTTGACAATGAAACTCCAGAGAACGTAATCAAAACAAATAACTCGTATGCCACTTTACTTTGTAAAATACTTGAGAGTTATAGCTCCAGATTGTCACGCTCATGTCAATTACAGTCATAAAATGTCAAACAAGGAGTAAAATGAACCAAAAGGAAAATATCTAGATGGCACATATGCAATGAGATTGAAAGAATCGGATTGTTGGGGGAAATTGGCACCTAAACTTTTTTAATAAAGGCTGGATAAAAAAAATATTAAGATTACTTTGTATGAATTAGCCAACTGCCGTTGCATGGTACATTGGTACATGGACGAAATTCTGGATTTATTAGCAAATACTGCATACATAAGGTTTGCCAAGTGTAACAATGTTATTCGAATTGCAAATGGAATTTCCCACTAACTCATTGACATCTAGGGCCCATCATAGTTGTTAGTGTATATTGTCTTTTGTCTCCTACACTGTAGGCAAGTATTGCAGTAGCTTCATTTCCCTACCTTTTGTTCACAAGCTTACTTACAAATTTTGTTTATGATAAAGAATTGATGTTGATACGACATAACAAATATAGGTCAAGTTTAAAGAAACTAAATGGGCATGAAAAGGTACCTTAGCAATCTTTATTTCATCTTCAAGCTCGTGCAATCGGTTGTTCAATCTCCCAAACTTGTTGATGTTCTGCTGATCCTCCCATGTCACTTCGGTTTCAGAGGCACCACCAGACTTTGATTTTCATGTCAATAAAATCAAAAGATAAGCAAAAAAAAGGAAAAAACTCCAGAACAACCAAAAGAATGTGAAAACAGATAGAATACATTGTTCATATAGGTTGTACTGGAAACCAAAACAAAGCAAAGGAACAACATAAAGTAGTTAGTATAGTTTAACTTTCACCTGCTGCATGATTGATATTGCAAGACGATACTCGATGAGACGGAAGAAAAAGCTTCAGGGTTCTCGCGTGGACTGTACTGCACAAATCAACGATAGTAGCATAGATGTTAAAGACTTTCTCCAACCTTCATCATCCTCATGAAACTATTTTCTCGCCTTTTGCAACTCACTTCGATAATAAGAAAAACATATAATAAACTAAAATACTTATAGACTACAGAATAACTAAACCATCTAAACACATTCAAAAAGGAGTGGATGATTCTAATCCGTGGATCTATCCAAAATCAGATTTTATCATTTTGCATCACTCTTTGAATTACAATCAATTTTCCAGTACCTTTATGATGAAACTGGAAGCTGTGTATTTTACAGTCTCATTTACCTGAATTGTTCGAATTAAACCATATGTTACTATACAACATTACAACATAAGGCCGAGAACGAAATATATACTTATATAGCCTTTTAACAACCTATGCTGCTTCAAACTGAACTTTCTGGTTTCTAACAAGGAAGATCACAAAATCCGAATAAATAGACCTACATACTACCTTCGCTCTGATGTTTAAAATCACTTTCCAGTATGTTTGTTTCCTCGTGATTATTAGTTATTACAATCCTTGTGATTAACTGGGTATACAAAAATCACAGGTTTAATCCGTTAAGCTTTGAAATTACACTCGTGATCTTTTATCTCTAAAAATGTAACACTGACAGTCCTTTTTAGTTCACAGAAGACTAAACCTGTAATTTCCGATTCCATAAGGACGATCCGTATAACCACTTCAAGATATAGATATCGAATAACTATATATGGATCGGCAAGGTGACTTTTCAAACTTAAAAGATTAAACCTTTAAGGCTTTAATGGGATACCTAGCTAGTGTTTCTGGAAATGCAAAGAAATAATGGGTGACAAATCACAATAACACATAGCAATTCCCTGGTATGATGAATGGTGTGAAGAAGGTCGTCTTTGTGACTTTATATCAAGAAGAACAATTTATGAAGCCAGATTGGAGGATGATATGAAAGTAGCAGAAATATGCAATGAGGGAAGGTGGAATTGGCCAATTGATCGGATTGAGAGGTTCCCTTGTCTTAGGAATATTGAGATCCCAAATTGGCAGAATGGCAAGGAAGACAAAGTGCAGTGGCTTGATAATAAAAACCAAATAATGAATTTTAGTACAAAACAGGCCTAATGTTATTCGGAAGAATGTAATTTGGTTCAACCAAATGGTACCTAGGCATGATTTTCATTTTATAATTGGCAGTACAGGGGAGGCTGATCACACGGGATAAAAATGGCAGCATGATGGAATTCTCCAGTGTTGTTTCTGTCAAGGAGGTGCTGATAGCCATGATCACCTTTTCTTTCAATGTCCTTATACCGTGAAGATTTGGGATTGTATGAAGGGTATGACTCATATTTTGGCCAATGGCTTCAGAATTAATGATTTGGTAGGTGAAATAGCAATTGTTGTGGTTGTGAATAAACTTGTTTTGGCTGCAACAGTTTATTCTATATGGCAGGAAAGGAAGTTAAGAATTTTCAGGAAAGAAGTGGAGATGTTTTATGCAAAATAATAAAGGATAATGTTAGATACAAGATGCTAGCATTAAGAGTGAAGAAATCAAAGAATGTGATGAATGTGGCTGCAAGGTGGAATCTTTGCTGGAGGAACAATGCATTAGTTGCCAGTTAGAGTGAATAATCGATGTACCGTCTGCAGCTTGTTTTTTAGTTGTTGATTCTGGATCTGGGTTAGTGTATGCGTATGCGAATGGGAACAAAGAGCGCTGAAAGATGACGCTTCTTGGTCCCATTCTAGCACAGTCTGTTTTGTTAATGCGTATGCAGATGTATATAGGGTAGTTTTCATATATTCTTGGAATAATGCATGTGGATATAGGATGCTTTCAAAGTGTTTAGAATAGGAGATTGTATAGTACATGGATATGTCCAGTGTACTTGTATTTTTTTTGTAAATATTCTTTGTGATTCTTAATACAAATTCACCTTTAAATTTAATTAATTCATTCCCTGATATAAAGGTTATAAAGCTTACAAATACTTCTGTTTCATAATAGATATTGAATTCCGCAGATATCAGTTATTATTCGGCTTGCTTAACTAGTAGTAACCCTAGAAGTTATTAAAATGAGCAACACAACCTTATAACATGAGCTAATTCACGATTGAAATTATAAAATAAGAATAATAATCAATAAATAACCATTAATTATTTTCTAAGGAGGACTTACAGTGTTGTCACCGGAAAAGAAAGATCGCCGTCGCCGGAGCAGAGTTAGACGACAAGACTGATGAGTGGTGTGATGTATTTTTATTTTGTATTATGTTTCTTTTAAGAGTAAACGACATAAATCGTCCCTGTGGTTTACTTAAATAGTCACATTTCGTCCCTGAGAATCAAAAACCTCATGGATCGTCCTTATTTGGAAAATAAGCTTCGCCTTTCGTCCTTTGACTATTTGACCGTTAACCTCAATCCGTTAACCCCCCACGTGCCTACCACGTGAGGGGTATTCTTGTCTTTGCGCCCACTATAAATAGAGTAAACGACATAAATCGTCCTTGTGGTTTACTTAAATAGTCACATTTCGTCCCTGAGAATCAAAAACCTCATGGATCGTACATAAAGCTGGTTGAATAAAGTTGCTTTATGCTGCAACTTTACACAGCATTTTAAGGAATTAAATGTTATTCCTTAAATGTTCTCAACCATATTTGTACGGCCAAAGTTAACATCCCAATGTTAACTTTGCCTATAAATACAAGTCATTGCACAACAAGAATAACACTTCTTCACTTCGAAAGATTTCACACTTTGCATACCTGCAATATTCTTGGTGAACTTGTGCAATATTCTCTCAATCACAAAAAGGAACATTTCACAACTTTAAGTGTTTCGATTGTTTAGAGAAATTCCAAGTGTAGATCAATTGTAGTTCATAGGTTGTTAGGATATTTACATACTTTGTATTATCTTGGTTCCGCAACAACCTTGTAATTTATTTAAAGTTAATAAATAAATTACACTTGAAAGACCATGCAATAATAGAAAGTACTTGTAAAGTAAATTGGTGAGACAATATGTATTTTTCAAGTGTAATTTATTTATTAACTTTAAATAAATTACAAGGTTGTTGCGGAACCAAGATAATGCAAGTATGTAAATATCCTAACAACCTATGAAATACAATTGATCTATACTTGGAAATTCTCTAAACAATCGAAACACTTAAAGTTGTGAAATGTTCCTTTTTGCGATTGAGAGAATATTGCACAAGTTCACCAAGAATATTGCAGGTTTGCAAAGTTATTTTCTTGTTGTGCAAAGACCTCTATTTATAGGCAAAGTTGACATTGGGATGTCAACTTTGGCCGTACAAATATGGTTGAGAACATTTAAGGAATAACATTTAATTCCTTAAAATGCTGTGTAAAGTTGCAGCATAAAGCAACTTTATTCAACCAGCTTTATGTACGATCCATGAGGTTTTTGATTCTCAGGGACGAAAGGTGACTATTTAAGTAAACCACAGGGACGATTTATGTCGTTTACTCTTCTTTTATTTAAAAAAGTAGCCTTTACCGAAGTAGAGTGCTTCCATTTTAATTTTTAGAGAAGACCTCCGACCTTTGCACGGGATGAGGATAGAACCATGATTTTTGTATCTATCTAGAGATCAGCATGTAAGTCCAAAAATATATCTAGGAAATTGATACGGATAAATAGTTAATTCGACATGAATAATGAACTTAACTTATAGTCTAAAACTAAACTTAACAAATGATGATGTGAATTGAAAAGAGACTTAGTAAAATTAACGAGTCAAATTCTTAAGGTTTCAGGAATTTCTTGGAATCTACAACAAGGTCGGTTTTGGCTGGAAAGCGAAATTTTTTTTTTAAAGGCGTGATTTATACTACCTGCTGGTGTCTATAGAAAGCAAGAAACGAGAAGATTTTCTAGCAAGTCACAGTTAGTAGTCACAAAGTCTATATAAAAGCTAAATCTATAAGTTTTTTGTGGTTAACTTTTTAGTTGGGAAGAATGAAATTCGTTTAATGTAACATAATACATTTGTAACCGTTTTTCTACTCCGCAATTGCGCTGTAGTAAGTTATAGTGAATGACATATATTAAAAAAAATAGTTGATTTTTAGGCATATGAATTGATATTGCTATCAGATTTTAAAAACATGTTTGTATGTTTATCAAATTAGTCACTTTATTACGAATATTTTTTTTAGTCATTAGGTCATTTTGGAACCTATTTTTCATCATGAAGACCAGGGATGACAATGGGTTGGGTATTGTCGGGAATCTCAATCTCCATCCCCATACCTGGTTTTCAATTGTAATTCTCATTCCCGTCCCCATCCCCATCGGGAAATTAAATTACATCCCCGTATCCGTCCCCATCGGTGATTCCCGTCGGGTATCGGGGATACCTTTTTGAATAAACATAACTCATAGTAGCAAAAGATAAGTAGGAGTATGTGTAGTTCGACTTTTTCTTTCTATGTATAGACTAATATTTATGTTAGTAAATGATAAGTAAAGTATAGAACATAAAAAGTATTAAACAAAACTTAAAATGATTCTAATATATAGAAAAAACTTAAACTAATTCTAATAAATATATATAGTGTTTTCGGATTCGGGTATGGGTATGGGGATCGGAGATTTATGGTTTCCCATCCCCGTCCTCATCCCCGTCAGGAAATATAATTACATCCCCATACACATCCCCGTCCCCATTCAACTCGGAGATTCCCCGGTCAAATCGAGATTGGGTATCGAATTCTTCATCGGGTACGAGTATTTTTGTCATCCCTAGTGAAGACATTCCTCAAACAAAAATAGACCACCATTTTAACTAAACTCGTTATATCTTTGGAGAATAGAGATCGACCATAAAGAGTCCCAAAATTAAGATTAACAAGAACAGAATCTTTAGCTCACAAGTAATGCAGCGTAAATCATCGACTTACTACTCCCTAAGTTAACTTTTTATTTTGTACAACGCTAACAATATATATAACACATAACTAAACGAAAATATGTATCAAAAACATTTTTCATGTTCTCCTTAATATGCATAGTACACATGTACCAAATGTAAAATTGTAAAAAAAAATTGATGCAAAATGTGTATAATCAACAACACATATTTTTAATCCGTCTCAGCATTGCACATGAAGATATACTCAGACATTAC
Source organism: Erigeron breviscapus (assembly GCA_034093135.1). Taxonomy (NCBI): domain Eukaryota; kingdom Viridiplantae; phylum Streptophyta; class Magnoliopsida; order Asterales; family Asteraceae; genus Erigeron; species Erigeron breviscapus. The sequence goes on along the minus strand of CM067171.1, from coordinate 64,703,056 downwards.
CGCGGATGCACCCGCCTGCACCACACCATGACCCTCCAAAATGTGCCCCACACCTCTAGGTGCACCACACACAAAGTCACAAAACACTCGCACAATCGCACCACAACACTATATGTCCTAAACCGTTTTCTACACTTCCAACGGCAACCCTGTGCTCTGTATACGCACAACGTTACTTGAAAAAAACCACGTCCTTTTACGCTCAAGCTTCTTCTATTCTTTTCTTTCATTTTTATCTTTTTAATTTTGTGCATATTCATGGATGGTCTAAATTTACCCACAATAGTTTCATATTTCATATTCATTTGTATTTCATATAAAATAATGAACAATGTCGCTATCTTTACTTGTATTATATATATATGAAACAATATAGACAAAACTAACATATATGTCTTGGAACACTAATCTAGTCAACATATCCCCCAAAATTTTGAATTGCTTTCCTGCAACAGTTATCTTAAATTTATATAATTTCACATTTTGACCCGGATAATAACTGCGACAGAAGAAGCAATCTCATCATATGAGCTCATCATTTTCTGACATAACTTAGGTTGTTGAACTTTAATATTGTGCACTCCAAAGAGCCGCAGGATCTTCACCGCATCTCCTGTGAACCTCTTTGATCCTTTCCACCGACTTACAAATGCCACTGCAACTCCAATCAAATGATGCAACGCACACGTTACCAGCCTCTGCCTTCCACTCACAATCTATATCAACTCAAACATTTACAAATAGTTTAAAATATAAACCACACAAATTCACCTAAGCATGAAACAGAGAAAGGGCGTACCAGGAGGGGTCCCACAACACATGTTGTGATCATCGATATGTTCAACATCAAGACCAATAAACCAAGAGCCAAGAGACACATCTTCGTTTGCATACTTGTGCAAAATTTTCCTAAACAATATATTACCAATGTGTTGTGGTTAATGAATAAGAACAGTCACTGTTACTCTACATTTGACTTTAGAAAGTCATACAAACACCTTTTGAACTTCAGATTTCTTATAAAATGTATTTCATCTTTGAAATAAAGTTGGTGCCACACAAAACTATATTTAAAAAAGAGAAGAAAAAAAACATAAAAGAATTTCATATGAGTATAGAGGATTTAAAGAGTATTGTGTTGGACTTCCAGAACAACAAAATGGAGACTTACTGGTTGGTGGAGATATATGCAGCAAGTTCATTCGAGATAGCATATATCTGTCCGGTTGCATGCCGGAAATACTTATTTCCTTCCTCTCCAAACTTCCAGTATTCAGGTTCATGGTATTTGACATTTCTAAGCAACAAAAATTAAAGAGGAAAAAAAATTAGGCTAAACTTATTGGTTAAAGAATAATGTGATGAAGCAGTGAAAGGTAGGTAGCATTTACTTATGGGAAAGAACGGGCCCAGATTTCATGCATCCTGCATAAACCCTCGGTTTTGATTGATGCCGTCCTAGAGTTGTAGCTAACATTCCTGATTCACAGATTTGACCAAAAAAGAATCAATTTCCCATTTAGATAACAGCAAGATAATGAAAAAAAGTAGTAAAGAGCCCATGAATACTATTTGGTAAATTACACTTCCTTTGTTCATGCCTAGAATTAATATTTAAATTTTTGGGAACAAAAACCATCCAAAAAGACAGAGTCATTAGCTCTTTAAATGTAGCAACCCCATTTTTCTTTCGGGTATTTTAGTCATTTTCCATTCTAATTCAAAAGCCCAAGCATTTCATTTGGGCATACAAAAGTATTCTTCTTCAGATTATATGAACATGTAAAAGTTAGTCACATCTTTAGTGGTTAACTTCTTATGGTATCAAGAATTAACAAATATATATTCCTATAGTTAGACAACTACTTGCATAGCTCTGCGAGAACTCATGAAAATGTTGAACACGTGAAGTAGATCGTTTGAAAGTATATTAGGGAAACAGATTAACTTCCTTAGGTATAATGTAATTGGGTAAATAGATTATTGGGACTAAATTTCTTTGTAGAAACTAAGATGTTGCTGTTCGTATAGAGCATCCCAAAATGAAAACTCTCAATTTTCATGCTACTAAGAGAGTAAAACAAATAAACAGTTCGAGATGGAAAATAAGGTAGAGGACAATGTACCAAGATTGACATGAACATCATCATCGATCTTAATGTAGAACTTTGCATCCCATTTGGCATACGCTGTAGAAAAGAATATCTGTGTCTTGGCTGTCAATTCGTGATACCCTTCAACATGTTCCTGTGGAGATTATGAGGTCAAATTCGTTTCAACTTTGAACTCAAAGACAGTCAAGTATTACTCGAATAATGTTTCATTCTTACAAGTCTAAAGAAATCTTTATGTTGAGCTTCCTCAGAGTCAATGGCTCGATCTAGAATGCTCTTGGATGTCGCACTGTACAAGAAAACCAAGAATCAGATATTTTTGAAGCAACTGAAGAAAATAAAAATGCATTTTTCCTTGCTTGTGATAAACAAATTTTCTACCAACTACCTGAAAAATAATTTACGGATGATTACTCGAACTACTAATTTCATATGTCAAATTAAATATTTTAAAAAGCAAGACTAGTACCTGAATGAATTTCTTCCTGAAGAAATTGACTGATTTAACTATAGTCAACCAGAAGTGTCATTAATGAAGGACAAACATCATGAAGGACTAGGGTCTTCATAAGACCCACAGTTCAGGTATCTAATTAATTACTAGGGTCTTCAAATGAAACTAAGACCGCACTGAGTATTGGGTCAGCTGAACCATGTTTTTGGGTTGGTTAATGGAATAAAAAATACAACTGGTTCTCTATTCACTTTGAGGTTCATGATTCAACAGAAAACGCAGTGCAAGAAGAGAGGGTGCGAATTTTAGAATAGGACAATAAACCAAAAATACAAACACTTTCAAGATCTTTTTAGACCACTGACACTGTAACTCACTTAGCCGACACTAACTTATTACTCTGTAAGAAATGCTAGACCCTCCTGACTATCTTCCTAAACATCCTTCTACAGTGGACAATTAGTATAAATCTACGTGATGGTGACTTTTGTGGGGGCATTGGTGTCGTTAGGAAGATGGTAGGAAGATAACTAGAAGACATTAGCAATTATCTTATTTTATTAAAAACAACTTCAAATTAGGCAGCTCACCAGCCAAATTTAGTCAACCAATGATCGTTTGTCAACTAAAGTACCTAACGTCTAAACTTTATGTTTAGTTACATAAATTTGGCAAATGCCATGTAAGTTGATTAGATTTTCCATTTCCTGTTACTTAATTTTGAACTTCATTTTGATACTGATTGCTTTTCACCTTTATTTTAATGCTAGTTTGTGATTTTCTCCCGATTCCTTCGTGATTCTGGAATTTTAACCATCAGTGACTTGACGTGTGGAATTTTCTCCCCTATCTTTGTATTGCATTATACATTGAGGACTTACCTCACAACTAAAAGATCAAGAGTAATATTTCAGACTTGACTTATAAAAAAGTGGAACTGTTAGTAGTCATAACCGGAAACATGTATTCAACAATCAAATAGTCTAATTGGTTATACTTGTTAATGGAGTCAAAATTTGGCAAACTCACTTCAGAGTTGACCTGCTTTATATTAGTATATTAAGTAAATAAAATAGCGGCAATATGTTTGTGTCTACTACCTATTCAAATGGAAATGTGTTGCACCCCAAACTAGAACGACAATTTGCTAGTTAAAAAAAACCCAAAAAAAGCATTTCTAAGTAGAGTACACAAAATGAAAAAGAAAGGAAGAGAGAATCACCTGTGACCGATCATGAAACGGACAACAATACCCTTTTCCTTCTCAAGCTGAAGTAGCTTTTCACCTAGTAGAAAAAACATAAAAGGCAACTATTTTTAGGGAAGGATGTGATAAAAGATAGATACATGTAAAAGAAAGAGATGTTTGGCAGCAGTACCTCTAGGCATCCAAGTTTCTCTAATAGAATCACAGTCTCTTTCTGCTATTAAAAGCTGTGTTAATACCAATAACCATAAACACCTTTTTCCTTGTTTCACTCTTGTCTCCATCTGTCTTGTTAGAATGCAATTCCTCATGCTTTACTGCCTCAGGTGAACTTTGATTGCCCGGGAGTTCCAGTCACAGTTCTGAAATCGAGCTTCCAATCCTGATAGACCTCCAGAATGCAACAAATCATCTTTCAAAGTGATACAAATTTAGATCATCGTACTCGAGCAACAGCAAATCTGAGAGACCACATTGTTGTACTACTCTTTTCAAGGGACGCAAATCACGCAATAACAGATTCTTTTGTGTTACACGACAAAATGTTTTTAAGGTTATGCAGGCATTGATAAAGGCATGGAATGGCTATCATTTGTGACCCCCCTTTTCCCTTTCTTTTTTTTACCATTTACTCATAGCAGATATAGATGTCTACAAATTTTAGCCTAGAATCATTCTCTTTACAGAACTATTAGTCCCATACAATTAAACTCCCATATCCGTCTGTTCATTCCTTAAAAACATCTATCTTTTTGTATATACAGTGATTTCACCATTCGAATGATCTAAGATATTCTATATTTAGTACTTGAAAGTCGACCTCACATCTTGAAACTCATAAAAATACATAAACCCTCCCATTTCCGAGCTTATATCATAAGCACAATAAGATCAAAGCATGCCTAAAAATATTCATCTCCATAATTACTCACAAAACAATATGATCAATAATACTAATTCATTACACAAAAACGCATACTAACAATACAAAAATAACCTTTCTTATAAGATAAAATGACAAATCACTCACTGAATTGCTTCTTGTGTTTTATGAACTTCTCCAAGTAAATCATTATCCTGAAACCAACCAATAAAAAAAAACACATCAATAAAACAAGATGAAAATCCTATAAAAATATTTTGTAACTTGTAATACCAAACAAATAATTACCTTATTTGTTAAACAATCATTATTAACAAATTTCAATTCTTGTTCTTTCCTTCTCATAATTCTCCCATCAGATTCAAGTGGAGCCCACACCCTATAATTAGTCAAAAACCATAAAGATTTAATTTTTATGATTATATGATCAAATTACAAAAAACCCATCAAATATTTAATGGCACCGATCAATGGGCTATGCACTAAAACCCCAAGGTTTCAGTTTTTGATATCAAGAAACATATATTATACATACATATTATATTTTATATTACGTATATATATATATATATATATATATATATATATATACATATATATACTGACCTGTTCGTAAACAGCATGCCTAATACAAAACTAAAGATACTGAAAATGATGATCCATTTTGGTGATACTTTGCCTCCACTGTTTCTGTTGTTCTTCATCTTTTTTCTGGTTTTCGTTGGCAGGTAAATTTAGAGACAGATATATGTATGCATATCACTTTTTAAATATAAATATTATTGTATTATATTATACCATATGTATCATGTGTATAGATCGAAAGATATATAGACAGAGAGATTGAGGAATGTTAAATGAGTATGAATGTGTAAATGTTATAAAAGTCAAGTCTATGATCAAAGTTGGTTGTACTTGAAATAATAGTCAAAATATGGACAAACAACACCTCTTCATTTTAAATGAAATGAAGGTTTGGAGATGCCAATATTTTGTTTTTCATTAAATTCCATTTTTGTCCTTTGGTTTTGTGTAGTCTTAACTTATGCTCGTCTACAATGTTAATATTTTAGATGACTCATGTCAAACAACAAAACCATAACTAGTGGTGTTTTTTTTTAATAGGAAGTGATAAAGTATAGAGTGATAGGTCATAGAGTGTGATAGGTCATAGAGGTGATAGGTCATAGAGTGTGGTAGGTCATAGAGTGTGATAGGTCATAGAGTGTGATAGGTCATAGAGTGTGATAGGTCATAGAGTGTGATAGGTCATAGGAGGTGATAGGTCATAGAGTGTGATAGCCAAATGCCTTAGCCGTACGGGCTCCGCCCTCGGATTTAAAAATTCGTCGAAAGTATATCGAATGACCTCTCTAATGAATAAGCATGAAATTTTAAGAACACCCATATAATTTTTATAATTTATTGATGTACGGTTTTTGAGATAAAAGATTTTGAATGAATTAGAGGAATAAAATGATTTATGGAGGAGAGAGAAAAATGAGTGGTTGAGATTTGAGGAGAGAGATAAAAAGTTGGAAAGTTAAAAAATTTGACGGGAACAAATGCTTTATAATGTAGTAGAGATAGTTTAAATTTTTTTTCTAAACATGATGTTGATGTGTGTAAAAGTTAAGAGATATAAGTAAGATTTAGAAAAAGATTTAATAAAACTCACATCTCAATGATTTATAATTTTTAAAGATTTCCAACTTAATTTTCAAAAGGATATATCATTTTCTTATATGATTGAATGGAGAAATATAGGTGGTGGTGTTTTTACATTAGAGCACCCCCAATGCCCCTTCGTATTGGGCATATTCACCATCCAATATGGTCCACACCATTGGGTGTGGGCCGTATTGCTCCGTATTCGATGGCGTATTGGGTTGCTCCGTGGTGGGTAATACGGAAGCTTTGGTGCGATTTTTTTTTTTTTATTAATAAATCGATTTATATATATATATACATCTTTTTGTGTGACTGAGTGTGTGTTTTGTGTATGTGTGTGTATTTGTGTTTTGTGCGTTTTCAGGCAAGAAGTCCGGCAGCAAGGGGAGGAATGGACGGAGGTTGGAAGACAATAAATATCTATATATTTGTATTAATTTTTATTTTGTACCCTATACTTTTATATATTACAATTTTTAACCTTATAGTTCCATATATATATTTAAAAACTATTTAAAAACTATTATTATTATTATTATTATTTTATTATTATATTAATATTATTATTATTTAGAGTGTAAAAATATATATTAATTAAAAGTGTAAAATTGATGTATTGGAATGTATTGGATGTATTGGGTATTGGGTGTAAATTGGGAAAAATGTATTGGAAAGAGGTTTTTCTAATGTGGCAGTGTATTGGGGATTGACATTGGGGATGCTCTTAGGGCAAGGGTGCAGTCGGCAAAAAGCATCGGCTCTTTTCTTTGGCTTCCATCGGCTCTTTGGCAACCTTGTACCATGTGTATCGGCAAGCATCGGCACATTCCATCGGCTATATAAATCGGCCACATTTGGCCGATCCTTGTGAACGTTGGGAGCGTGCTATGTGACCGTTTTTTTTTTGTTCTTGTGCCAAAACCAATCCCACCGGAAACCTAATTTTTTATTTGGGGGTTTTCGATTTTGAGGCAAATACTATGGTTTTCTTGGCTTCTATTGCCGGAATCCATGCCGGAAACGACTTGCCGATGCTCCTAACGTACAATACCCTTTTCCGGTGAGATCTAAAACCCCTTTTTGGGGTTTCCGGTGGTCGCCGGCCAGAAACGTTCACTTTTTTACGGCCAAATAGTTGTTTGGCAAGGGTGCAGTTCGCACTTTTCATTGGCTCTTCATTGGCTCTTTGTATGGCTACTTTTCCGGTGACCCTGATATCGCCTATTTTATACATATTTATTTGACGCGATATCATTTACTTTTGTGTGTAAATCATGATTATTTGGTGAATTTTGATACTTAACATACTGTTTATTTGGATTGTAGGTTCATTGGAAGGGCTTTGATGAAATAAGAGCTAAAGTGGTGATTTTTGAAGTAAAAATGTTACTTGAATATTACTATAGCCAAAACCAACTAGCAACAAGTCTTTATTAGTTTTAATATGCTAAGTTGGGCTTTGACATATAGGAAGACAAACAAGCATGCATGGGCTTTGGGCTAATGAAGCCTTACGTGACTTTCACCAAAATAAATATGCTATGGACTTTGATGAACTATGGATTTGGTTTAACTAGTTCACGTGGGCTTTCAAAGAATTTATCCAGAAATCAAAGAAATATATATTTATCTTTGTTTTCATTGAGGAGTGTCGTGCGTGGGGTTGGCAGCCGCCAAACTCATAAAGGAAAAGGAGAGAGGGGCGCAGCAAGTGGAGCCGCCAAAGGCAAAGGCTTTGGCCTTTGATTGTCGTGAGGTAGCAGCCGCCAAAGGCTTTTAGCTTTTGGTTTTCGAGAAGTGGCCGCAATCTTTTCGGTTTCTATTTTCTCCTCTTCGATCACACAGCTACAAATATTGTTCGGTTCTTTTCTATTTTTATTTGCATTCAATTAGCTACAAGACTTTAAAATATGAATTCTTTTATCTTAATAATTGTTTTCATGTTTATTAGTTTTCTTAAATGTAGCTAAATCTTTTATCATCTATTAAGATGAAGTGATACGATAGATAATGATGGTTGCATTATTTTATAATTCAAGTTGATTTGATTTAACGTTGTATCGTGATCTTAGCTTATTAATTCTTTGTTATTTATCTCTTGACTGCGGATAGTTTTTGCATAATCTCAGTGGTAACTTAGGTTGTGTAGAAGTTATTTTGATTGCTTGGTTAAAAGCGACTGCTTCTATGACGGGTACGGTAGAAAGCAATTAATAGATAATAAGAGTTAACGGGTTAATGGTTGGGTACAATCAATAGACACAATTGTTATCTAAATAACCAAAACAATTAATTGACTAGGAAAGTTATAAAAGGCGTCTCGGAGTACCGGTCTTAGTAATGGAACTAGTTAATTAAGGGGATGTAATAAAGTAACGAACTTGACGGGTACGGGGTGAGTCTTTGTTTAGTTCTCGGTTATTAATCAACATATTTGAATTGGTTCTTCAATTAAGTGCAACCTGAATTTGTAGTGTCATGGATTCGAGGTAGATGACCTTTTAATATTCTTGTTTACAACAAACTTTTTCAGATTAATTCTTCGGAATTACTAACTGCTTCAATTTACTTACTAGCTTTCAAAACAAAGTGACATTGGGTCCTTAAACCAACCCCCATCATTTTCTAGAATTACATTAAACTCGCATTTTTCCTAAATAATAGTCCTTGTGTTCGATCCTGGACTTGCCTTTTAGCTATACTATATATGAACGGGTACACTGCCCGCAAATGTGTAGTAGTCAGTAATTAGGTAGTTCTTGTTCATAAATTTAAGACTCGATTTTACACATCAGACCCATTTTTGGGGTTTCTGGTTGGTACACGCTTTTCCGGTGACTCCTTTTTGGGGTTTCTGGTTTAAGCCGTCGTTGCATGTGTTCCGGTGACCCTTTTTGGGGTTTCTGGTGGTGTTGCTTCGCTTTTCCGGTGACTCCTTTTTGGGTTTATGGTTTATACGGTTTTCTGGCGAGCCCTTTTTTGGGTTTTTTGGTTAAGTGCTGCTGCTTATGCTTGATTATATGTATATTTATCTTATTTACATTGCCGTTAATTGCATGTTTGTGATTAGCTTGGTAGTGTTAACTTAGCGGTAGCGTTGCCGGATTTTTTCCTTGGTAGTGTTGCCGTCTTTTGTTCCATTAAAGCAATAGGTAGCCGGAAAAGTAGTATTATGCCGTGTGAGTCCCAAATATAGATGATTAACTAAACCCGCCTGGCAAGTACAACTAATCTTGATGGACAAGTTAAGTTTACGATCCAGATATGGATAACAAGAAGCAATTGACTTAAAGTAAATAATAAGAACTAAATGGCTGAAACTATATAAGATATATATATGTATAATCAAGTATGTAGCATTGAGACACGTTGTTTCCTTTCTAATGTATTTGATTTATTGATATATAAACAAATACAAGGATTGTTGCGGAACAAAGATAAACACCCAAGTGTAAGTATCTAAATAATCCTGAAAAACAAGTGATCTAAATAACTTGGAAATACTCGTAAGTTTACTTAGAGTATTTCTCACAAGTTGCAATGCTAAAGTTTCAAGCGGTTTGCAAGTTGTGAGAAGACTTTGTATTTATAGACCAAGTCCATGATGATGTGGACAAGATCGTACAAATGTGGTTGTGAGCATTTAAGGAATTAAACCTAATTCCTTATGTGCTCAACTAGGAAGAGTATATAAGTCAGTTGATGTGACTTATAGTACTATGTTCCAAACCCATACTTTTACCTTGTACCTTTTATTAATAGATAAATCTATTAACTGGGTAAAGGTATGTAAAGTAAAAAGTCTTCCTCGTAATCAGTGTAAAGTGTTGTTAATACTTTATACTGAGATGCTTCAGTCTTCGATCTGGTAGAATCACTCTTTGCTCGCTTCTGAGATGATTCTCTTCTTCATACTTCAGTCTTTGACTTCAGAATGAATGCTTCAGATTTGCCTTGATCTGAACTGAAGTGAAGCTTCAGTAAAGGAATTCTGAGATACCTCAGAATTCTGTACAAACGTCTTCACTAAACTTCAAGCTATTTCTGAACAAATTATACTTGGTCGATTTCCGACCTAACAAATTCCCCCTATTTGTTCTGAAATAGTGCATGCATCTCAGACTTCTATCTATACATGTTTGTAAGTCTGAAATGCAAGTTTTAAGTTGTAAAGATTTTCTAAGTACATCTTATAGATCATTGATGTCTCAGAATTTTACTTGTGGTTTTCTAACTTAAACCTACCATCTACTTATTGGTTACAATTTGCAACATATATATACAAACTGAAATGTTTGTTACAAATGTAAATATATTACAAGTACATGATAAACTGAAAAGAAACTACTTCTTGGCAGGCCTTGAACCAGAAGGTGCCTCAGTAGGTTTTCTCTTCAGTGGAGAATGATCCTTCTTTGCAAACAATCTTCCTTCAATTTCTACCTTGGCCTGCATCTTTTGTTGTATTCTTGCTAACCATGCACCAATCAAGGTAGATTTAGGCTTCCCTTTCAGAATCTGGATCATCTCCCTATGCTCAGAAATCCCAAACTCGTGAACTGAAACTTGATTGTATTCTTCAGCTGCCCTACCTTCCCTTTTCACAATCAAGTCAAATAACTTCAATCCATCAGCGTTTGTAACTTCCATATCAATGATTTTGGCTGGATGCGATCGATGGTTCATATAATGATCATACTGATCCGTTTCATGTTTCCTTTGGATCTCAGCAGCATCATCAGATATTGGTTTGAGTGAAGTAAAGACAACATCATGAGAATCTTTCTTTGCAGTCCTTGTTCCAGTTCTGGGCTTTGTGGGTGGTCTGGACAACTCTTTTTCTACCTTCAGAACTCCAGCCAGAATCTCTTTCTTCTTTATGGCCATTTCTTTTTCTCTATTTTTCACCAAGTCCTCAATGGACATTTTGAAAGTGAGATAGTCCAGCTTTTGTTCTAAGGGAGAGTAGTTTACCCCATATTCATATTCGAGCATTTCGACAATAGCCTTCTGCACTCTTGGATCATTTTTGATTTTCTGATATCTTTCTAGTGAGAGACCAAGAGCTGCAGCATCAATGTGATCAAGGGTTCCCATTTTCTGGTGTTGAATCCTTTCTCTTTCCTTATTCTCTCCCCACATAATAAATTGATTAGAGACTTGCTTCTGCAAAGTCTCTAATTTCTTGCTATCAGCATTTGGATCATGAAGTGGGTAGCCTTGTTCATCAACGTTTTCACCAACAACCAAACCAGAACCCTTAGCATATTTCTTTGTTGGTTCTGCCACCACTTGGGCCTTTCCCTTATCTTTCTTTCCAGCTTCAGATTCAGGTTTCTGAACTTGTTCCCCCTGAACTGAGGTGCTACCAGATTGTACCTCAGTTTGCTTCTTGGTTGCTTCGATCATTTCTTGAGTACTAGCCAGCAAACCAATAGGCACACCACTTCCCCCTTTGGGAATCTCTAAAGGCATCTTAGCATAAAGGTCAATTGAAGTTTTAATTGCCTTTAGTGGTTCCCAACTTTGTTGTTCTAGGCATTCACAAATACCCTTTGTCATTGTAGCAAACTGAGCCCTTAATCTGAATGAAGAATTAAGGTTCAGTGCTTCTTGATCTTTTAAGTCTTTCAACATCTTTCTATCTTCTTCAGTGAAAGAAGTAGGGGGAGGAGGAGCAATAGCAGTTTCTTTCTTCAGAAGAGTTAGAATTTCATCTAACTGGTTGGATTGATTCTGAACTGAAACTTGATTGTATTCTTCAGCTGCCCTACCTTCCCTTTTCACAATCAAGTCAAATAACTTCAATCCATCAGCGTTTGTAACTTCCATATCAATGATTTTGGCTGGATGCGATCGATGGTTCATATAATGATCATACTGATCCGTTTCATGTTTCCTTTGGATCTCAGCAGCATCATCAGATATTGGTTTGAGTGAAGTAAAGACAACATCATGAGAATCTTTCTTTGCAGTCCTTGTTCCAGTTCTGGGCTTTGTGGGTGGTCTGGACAACTCTTTTTCTACCTTCAGAACTCCAGCCAGAATCTCTTTCTTCTTTATGGCCATTTCTTTTTCTCTATTTTTCACCAAGTCCTCAATGGACATTTTGAAAGTGAGATAGTCCAGCTTTTGTTCTAAGGGAGAGTAGTTTACCCCATATTCATATTCGAGCATTTCGACAATAGCCTTCTGCACTCTTGGATCATTTTTGATTTTCTGATATCTTTCTAGTGAGAGACCAAGAGCTGCAGCATCAATGTGATCAAGGGTTCCCATTTTCTGGTGTTGAATCCTTTCTCTTTCCTTATTCTCTCCCCACATAATAAATTGATTAGAGACTTGCTTCTGCAAAGTCTCTAATTTCTTGCTATCAGCATTTGGATCATGAAGTGGGTAGCCTTGTTCATCAACGTTTTCACCAACAACCAAACCAGAACCCTTAGCATATTTCTTTGTTGGTTCTGCCACCACTTGGGCCTTTCCCTTATCTTTCTTTCCAGCTTCAGATTCAGGTTTCTGAACTTGTTCCCCCTGAACTGAGGTGCTACCAGATTGTACCTCAGTTTGCTTCTTGGTTGCTTCGATCATTTCTTGAGTACTAGCCAGCAAACCAATAGGCACACCACTTCCCCCTTTGGGAATCTCTAAAGGCATCTTAGCATAAAGGTCAATTGAAGTTTTAATTGCCTTTAGTGGTTCCCAACTTTGTTGTTCTAGGCATTCACAAATACCCTTTGTCATTTGTGTCTTTGGTCAGTTCAGCAATCATCATTCTAACTTCCATACAAACCTTCTCAGAAATAGATTCTGAAATCTGAGCAGTTAAGTTCTGAGTTAGCTCAGACTTCAGATTCTCCAAAATACCAACACTTATAGAAGCCCCAAGTTCTTTTTCATTTACACTTGGCTTCTGAACCAACTCATGAACTTCACTTCCAACAGCCATAAACTCTTGCTTCAACAGCTCAACACTAGATGTCAAGTTGGCAACAACCGAAGCTTGCACATCTCTCTTTGTTAGTTTGAAGGCTTCTCTGATTGCAGAGCTCACCTTATTGCAAGTCATCACCAACTCATTCAGCTTCCCAACTACTAGTCCTTCATTTCCAGCAACTTTGGTTAACTCAGTTCCAAGAAACATCTGAGCACCTTTCATTTCAGCAACTGAACTAGTATTGGCAGTTAGAGACTTGGTTAAATCCTCCACCCTAAGAATAAGGCTTTGGACTTCGGTTTGGGTTTTCTCTAACTGTGCTTCTACATTTAAAGGAGGTGGGGGTTGTGCAGAAGCAGGAGCAACAAATGGCAATTTATCAAGCCCTTTAAGTACATTATTGAGTTGTGTATCAGTTGGACTCTCAGATTCTGTTTCAGAATCCAAGTCCTTCTCTATTGGGGCATCATAATTGATAGGCGGTGGGATGTTGTGAATTTGGGGGTGAAGAAATTGAAGTGAAGGAGTAAATGAAGGATCGGTGACATAAGCAGGAGTAGTGCCTGGTGGAAAAATTGGATTTTGATGAGATGGTGGTGGTGGAACATAAGGCTCATTGTCTTGTTCTTGTTGGATTTCTGGGAGAGGAGGAGGGGCGTTTGCGAGGATGGTGGCTGGCTCAGAATCAGATTGATTCGCCTCCAATAATCCCTCGTCAAACTCAAAGTCAGCAAGAGAATCAAGATTCTCCTGAGGTAGCTCATCGTCATCCCAGAAAGCATTCACTTTTACAATCTGGTCAGATATGCTCTGGTTTGGGTCACTAGTACCCGCACCAGTTTCTGGTTCAACATCTGCAGAAGCAGGTGCATCGTTACCAGATTTAACGATTGTCTCAACCTTATCTTTAGGTCTACTAACGGGTCCCACATTCTTTTGTGGCCCACTTAGTGACCTTTCTGAACCAGATAGTGTGGCTGAAACAGTTTTATTAAATACCTGAAGCATAGCAGAAGAGAGTTCAGGCTCATTTTCAGTAGTGGATGCCTTTGAGAAATCTCTGCTGTATTCTGGTACTGAAGCTTCAGGTCCAGCTTCATTATAAGCTTCTCCAAGTATATCCATAAAACATAAGCTTAAAAATCTTGGAAAGGCGATATGCAGGCTTCTTTTTCCTTTTAATTTTGTAATGAGCTGAGAGAAAAGAATCTCAGCAAAGTCTGCCTGTATCCCATTCCAAATATAATACCCCATCTCAACTTGGGGTAGTGAAAGTTGGTCCAACCCTCCATGGTTGCCACCAAGACTTTCCACAATCTGGGTCCAGAAGAACCTCCAGCAATTGCCAAATCCAGACATAAAAATGTGTCCGGAGGTCTTCAGATTACCATCAGCATCCTCCATATCGCCATGACCGGTGGCGACTAGAACTTCCCTGAAATTGACTCCTTTGAGTCTTTTAGCAAACACCTGGGAAGGTTCGAGGTAGTTCAGATGAAGGGAATTTCTGAACCCCTCAAGAGTGATAACACACTGCTTGGTGCCCTCATTGAGAGTGAAGGAGATGGATTGTTCATCTTTACTCACCACAGCAGTGTACCAGAATTCAAGCAAGTATCGATGATACAATGCCTGAGGATTAGCAGTCAACGCATAATGGAATGGGGATTGCTCCCAGAAATTATTGATTTTTCCCATTAGCGTTTTGGATTTCACATTTAGTTGAGCCAAGAAATTGCTCATATTAAAACGAATTTGAGAAGGTGTGAAATTCTTTGGCCATGTGGCAGATGTTTTCACATCACTCGATGGAGTATATTTGAAATTGATGAGCGATTTAGGTTGTGAAGAAGATGATGATTTAGACATTTTAAGAATCGAAAGATGAAAGTGAAAGAAATATGAGGAGTTAAGGAACTTGAGAGTGAATAAGAGAGAGATTGATGATTGGAAAGTAAATGAAAAACGAAGTAAATGAAAGAATGAGAAAGGAATTTGAATTTAAGATGGAATATAAAATGATTTTCCAATTAAAAACAATTTATGGGGTCAAGTCAGCATTTAATGCAGAGACGTTTGAGTGGCCCCACCCTGCAACACTTTTTCAGAAAAAGTACTCATTACTTCCTCTTTTACGGCGCAACTTGTATGACACATAAGCATGACCAACGTAAGTTGAAAACATAGTATGCAGTAGGTCACGTGTACACACAATTGACCAAGTATCAAAAAATATCTTGAAAAGATTGATGTATTTCAGTGATGACTAAACAAATTCTGAGCATGGTCAGTTCCAAAAAGATCTGAACCATCTCAGTTAATAAAATTCAACTGAAATATTTTTGATTTTCTGAAGTGCTTCAGTTAAATACGTTTTTCTGAGTAAAAGGTTACCCCTCAAAAATGAAGGTTTATTTTAACGTTTGAAAAATATTTAACATTCCCCCTAAAGTGATGATCCATGAATTAATAAGTGCCAAGATAGTATCACAAAGGCGTTCGATAGCTAGGCGAGCAAAAATTACATGGATCGCTCAGACTGGTGAACCAGATCAGTGTCACTGAGGCGTTCATAACAAGATTACCAGTCTAAGGATTTAACATACCCAACTCACTGACTAGATGTTTAAAGGTTTTGACATCTAAAGGTTTTGTAAAAACATCAGCGAGTTGCTTATCAGTGGGAATAAAGTGCAATTCAATATCTCCTTTCAGAATATGATCACGAATGAAATGATACCTGAGGTCGATGTGCTTGGTTTTCGAGTGCATCACAGGATTGTGAGATATGGCAATGGCACTAGTATTATCACAAAAGATTGGAGTCTTTGTGTAAGTAACACCATAACAGTCAGTTTTTCAATCCATAGGAGGTAATTGTAACATCCCAAACTTTTCTTTAAGATTTGACTAACGCTGTTAAGTCAACCTCATGTGTGTCGTTAAGTCTAGTGTGAATATATGCATATACGTAGTTAATGTGTGTTATGTGTGAGGTTTGAAAACCTAAATGTTAATGTAGTATAAATGTGTGAAATACGAAGGTTTATGTCTTTGAAGTGACATTTAATGAAGGGATAATGTTGTATATGGTCAATAATGTAGTTTGTGACCAATAATGAAGGATTTGGAAGTCTAGGGACTAGTCTTGACATATGGGTAAAGTCAAAAACGGGTTTAAGGTGGGATTAGCCTAATCTAGGGTTAGTTTCCAGCCTAAACATAATTAAAAGACAAACACAAAGCCTATCAAAGCCTTTCTTGAATTCTAAAGCAATTAATCAAGTTTTTGGTCAAGCAATTGGGTGTTTTGGTGTTGGAATTGATCGATCATCTAGCCAAGCAGGTAATCACTGAATTATAGATGGTATTTTCAGATTTAGAAGTTGTTTAATAAGGAACCAGATCTGATTAAAAAGGAGTTTTGATTAAGTTAGGGTTTATATTATGTTTAAGCCAATTAATGTTCTAAACGATGTCAAACGAGTTTGTAATCGATCTTGATGATCAAAAGAGGTCTATGTATGTCAAAAACATGTTTTGGGTGAAGCCAAAGTTGATTGATTTCTGGAAAAATGAAGAACGAAGTCGTTTTATGAATTCTGGTCGAAAATAAGCTTAAATCCGTTTGCTGATGCTAAATTCGTTCTTGCAAATCTAAATTCGTTTGCCCCAACGAAGTTTAACTTCGTTTGAGGCCAAATTCGTTTGATAGGAGCTTATGTTCGTTTGTCAAAATGAAACTCAAATTCGTTGGTTAAATTCGTTTGAAGCCAAATTCGTTGGTTAAATTCGTTTGAAGCCAAATTCGTTGGTTAAATTCGTTTGAAGCCAAATTCGTTGGTTAAATTCGTTTGAAGCCAAATTCGTTGGTTAAATTCGTTTGAAGCCAAATTCGTTGGTTAAATTCGTTTGAAGCCAAATTCGTTGGTTAAATTCGTTTGAAGCCAAATTCGTTGGTTAAATTCGTTTGAAGCCAAATTCGTTGGTTAAATTCGTTTGAAGCCAAATTCGTTGGTTAAATTCGTTTGAAGCCAAATTCGTTGGTTAAATTCGTTTTGAAGCTAAAGTGAGGTTTAAGAACAAAACTAAGTTCGATAAGGTCCCAAATGACTTATATTTTATATGTTAATGTACGATAGGTGTCGGGGATTACTATTAAGCACTGTTAGCTTTTGTTTGCGCGCGTACACTACTACCAGGTAAGATACACTACTTTGACACGCTGGGGGATCAACTAAAAGCTGGTTTCAAATCGTAAACACTTCCATTCGGTATCTTTATATTGCATGTGGGCATATGGGTTACTTGGGAGGTATTATGGGTTATGCAGTTGACCATGAGACCTGAGATGCAGTCCCTATTGTAGTGTAATGTAGTATTGCTTAATGTAGTATGTAGCTATGCAGTTGATGTAGTTTAATGAAGTATCTTGATATGCATGATATATAGAAATGAAGTTGATGTGTGATATGCATGCTTGACTTGTACGCCTAGTTCACTAGACTTTCTAGGTTACTATGTCACTTGCACGTCTAAGGATCCAAACGTAATGAAGTTAAAGTGTGTGAATGTCTAGGAATGTGTGTTACCTAGACTATATGTGTGTGAATGTTTGGGAATGCAGGGACCCAATCTATATGTGTGAAATTGAGCTCATAAAACTAATGCAGGGAAAGTGTTAAGCTTAACCCGTACTTGTCTTAAGCCAGATGAGTGCGTAGATGCAGTTGTTGCTTGGGTGGCTCCTCGCAACATGGTCTTTATAACGCAGGGAGAGTAATACGAGAGGTTTGACCAACCTCCACATACGGATTACTCTTGGATTGGCTTGCCACTCCTTAACGACGTAAGATGAGTAGTCTTTTGACTGATCATCCAGTCGGGTGTGATGCAGGGCACACTTATATGCAGTTAACAAAGATACGTGTGACAATGTGTGAACTAATGCAGGATAGGCACATTTAGGATGATTATCCTAATTAATATGAAGTCGAAATGTAATATATGTGTGAACGTGTGATGTGTGTTGTGCCTAATAAAACTTGTCTAATAATGAAGATTGTTTTAATTGGACAAATGCTTTTAATTAAGTGTTATCTTACTTAGCTATTCTTATAGCTAACACTTGTTTCTTTAATGTGGTTGTTCCCTCAGGTTTAGCTTGATGGAATTAGACGAAGGATGTGTGAGCTTGGGTAGATTCGTTGAAGGAGCCTTAGTTATCCATAGACGATTCTTTGCTTAGACATTTATTTACATTTCGTACTTAATGTCGAATTTATGTTGTGACATGTGAACGGTTGTTTTATGTTGGGCAACCGTTGGGTTTTCATTTGAACTATTGTTTGATATGGCATGTAACACCAAATAAATGCAGCAACCGAAATGTTTTTATCGGTTTTGACTTTTACAGTCTTTACTTCCGCAATTTAACACCGTTAGGTGAAAAGTTTTGAAAACCCATATTTTTAAACAACGGGTGTTACAAGTTGGTATCAGAGAAGTGGTTTAAGTGAACCAAGGCCTATTAACCATAGGATTTGGACTTAAACTTAAGATATGCATGCTAGGTATTTGTAGGATGCCTTAGTTTTAATGAAAGATGATGTAGGATGGGTTGGGACGAGTGCGAGTGTGATAGGGCTTATGAGACGTTACGATGATATGTTTTAGCCTTATCCTATCAAGCATTTTGCTTTAATTTGCGCTTATCGACTCTACCTTTTTATTAAAGGAAAATGGTTAACACTCGCAACCGCAACTTCCGACGTGATGGAGCTACTGCTAGCATTACCCCACCTGTCCATCCAGGTGCAGGCGCTGCAAATGCTGCTGCTGCTGTTGCAGCCAATGCAAATAGAAATCGAGGAAATCCCCGCCAGGTCAATCAGCAAGGCTCATTGGGTCCTATGCCTCTACCTCCCGGCAATCCACCTAGGGTTAACGAGGAAGTGGTGGAACAAATCCCTAACGCGGCTGAGTTGTACAATCTCGTACGGACTCTCCAGACCCAATTGGCCCAGACACAGGAACAATTGAACAACGCGCTTGCTGAAAATGCTGAAGGAACTGATGGCAACTATTCAGTGCCTTCTCACCACTCTGAGCCACTGGTCGATGCTGTTGCTGTTCACCCTGCTAATGCTGTTATGGTTCCTCCTAATGTCGTTCAAGCCCCTCGGTTTAAGTTTGAAAGTTTCCAGAAGTGTGGAGGTCAGAAGTTGATGGAACCCTTAATGCAGTGGGTTGCATGGAATGGCTCGATGATACGGAGATGGTCTTTGAAGCCTGTGACTGTCCCGAGGATAAGAAAGTGTTGTGCGTTAGTCGAATGTTGAAAGAAGGTGCTCGGGATTGGTGGAAGAGCATTACTATTTCGATGACTCCAGCTATGGTATCTGCTATCTCGTGGGCTAACTTTAAGCAGAAATTCATTGAGAAATATATTGGGGTTCATGAGCAGCGTAAGATGGAAAAGGAGTTTCGTGCCTTGACGGCTGAAGTCGGGAAGGTTAACGAGTATGCTCGTTCCTTCATGGAGAAGATGAAGTTCGTGGGTCATTTATTCCGTACTGATGCGGATCAGGTTGCTTGCTATGTTGATGGTTTGCCTCCGAGTTATCGAGGTATCTGCAGGCAGCACAAGACTCTGACTGAAGCTATCAAGGAGTCTAAGAAGCTTGACGATGATTTCGCTTCGGACAAGAAGGTTGAGAAGAGTGATGATAAGAAGTCGGGGTTTAAAAGAAGGTCAAATTGGTCTTCCAATAACAATAATAATAAGAAGTTCCGTGGAAGTGGTAGTTCGAGTGGTGACAAGGATAAAAAGAAGAATGGTTCATGGTGTACATTTTGCAAGACAATTCATGAAGGGCATTGTACCAACAAGACAAGAAGGTGCCATAAGTGTGGGAAGTCGGGACATCTTGCCACTGAATGTAGGGACAAGACCCGTTGCTAAAGCACCTTACCGATTAGCTCCTACAGAAATGAAGGAATTAATGACGCAACTTCAGGAGTTACTTGACAAGGGGTTCATACAACCTAGTTCCTCGCCTTGGGGAGCTCCGGTTCTCTTTGTTAAGAAGAAGGATGGATCGATGCGCATGTGTATTGACTATCGTGAGTTGAACAAACGAACGGTCAAGAACAAGTATCCTCTCCCGAGAATTGATGATCTTTTTGATCAACTACATGGTGCTTCGTATTTTTCAAAGATTGATTTGCGGTCCGGTTATCATCAGTTGAAGGTAAAGAAGGAAGATGTAGCAAAGACAGCTTTCCGGACTAGATATGGTCATTATGAGTTCTTGGTCATGTTATTACATCAGAAGGTATTAAAGTAGATCCTTCAAAGATTGAAGCTGTTTCAAAGTGGGAGCAGCCAAAGACTCCTACCGAGATTAAGAGTTTTCTTGGTTTGGCTGGGTATTATAGAAGGTTTATTCAGGATTTTTCCCGAATAGCCAAGCCTATGACGGAATTAACAAAGAAGGGTGTGAAGTACGAGTGGACTGAAAAGCAGGAAAATGCATTCCAAACGTTGAAAAAGAAGTTGTGTGAAGCTCCTATCCTTGCCTTGCCTGAAGGTACTGATGATTTAGTGTATATAGCGATGCTTCTATTACGGGTTTGGGTTGTGTCTTAATGCAGAGAGACAAAGTGATTGCCTATGCTTCACGTCAGTTGAAGCCTCATGAGAAGATGAAGTTCGTGGGTCATTTATTCCGTACTGATGCGGATCAGGTTGCTTGCTATGTTGATGGTTTGCCTCCGAGTTATCGAGGTATCTGCAGGCAGCACAAGACTCTGACTGAAGCTATCAAGGAGTCTAAGAAGCTTGACGATGATTTCGCTTCGGACAAGAAGGTGCCATAAGTGTGGGAAGTCGGGACATCTTGCCACTGAATGTAGGGACAAGACTCGTTGCTACAAGTGCCAAGAAACGGGTCATCTCATTGCCGATTGTCCACAGATGAAGAATGTTGGAAAGAAGACCGCCACGACAGCAACAAAAGTGAGAGCTCTTCAAATGACGGTTGATGACGCAAGGAACAACGATGAAGTGGTATGTGGTACTTTCCTTGTTAACTCAAAGCCTGCCTCTGTTTTATTTGATTCAGGTGCAAATAGGTCGTTTGTGTCCACATTATTTGCTCCTAAGCTAGAAAGAGTCACTACTCCCTTAGATTGTTCATTAGAGGTAGAAATTGCTAATGGTACGGTTAATAATATACGTGTGGGTTATGACGATTGTGACATTGAGATTGAAGGTCGTTCTTTTCCAGTCCAACTATTGCCTACTACCTTAGGTGGTTTTGATGTAGTGATTGGTATGGATTGGTTGGCTAGAAATGAAGCTAGTATTTTATGTTCCCAAAAGATAATTCGATTGCCTATGTCCGAGGGTAAAGTGATAACGGTGTATGGAGACAAGAAGAGAGGAGGAATAAAGATTATTAGTATGATGAAAGCTATTAAATGTATAAGGAAAAACAAGAGCCATTTCTTGGCTTATGTCATTGATGCAAGAAAAGAGAAGTCTTCAATCGCTAGTGTTGATGTAGTATCCAATTTCCCCGATGTGTTTCCCGATGATCTACCCGGTATTCCTCCCGATCGTGAAGTTACTTTTCAGATAGATCTTATTCCGGTGCTACACCCGTTGCTAAAGCACCTTACCGATTAGCTCCTACAGAAATGAAGGAATTAATGACGCAACTTCAGGAGTTACTTGACAAGGGGTTCATACAACCTAGTTCCTCGCCTTGGGGAGCTCCGGTTCTCTTTGTTAAGAAGAAGGATGGATCGATGCGCATGTGTATTGACTATCGTGAGTTGAACAAACGAACGGTCAAGAACAAGTATCCTCTCCCGAGAATTGATGATCTTTTTGATCAACTACATGGTGCTTCGTATTTTTCAAAGATTGATTTGCGGTCCGGTTATCATCAGTTGAAGGTAAAGAAGGAAGATGTAGCAAAGACAGCTTTCCGGACTAGATATGGTCATTATGAGTTCTTGGTCATGTTATTACATCAGAAGGTATTAAAGTAGATCCTTCAAAGATTGAAGCTGTTTCAAAGTGGGAGCAGCCAAAGACTCCTACCGAGATTAAGAGTTTTCTTGGTTTGGCTGGGTATTATAGAAGGTTTATTCAGGATTTTTCCCGAATAGCCAAGCCTATGACGGAATTAACAAAGAAGGGTGTGAAGTACGAGTGGACTGAAAAGCAGGAAAATGCATTCCAAACGTTGAAAAAGAAGTTGTGTGAAGCTCCTATCCTTGCCTTGCCTGAAGGTACTGATGATTTAGTGTATATAGCGATGCTTCTATTACGGGTTTGGGTTGTGTCTTAATGCAGAGAGACAAAGTGATTGCCTATGCTTCACGTCAGTTGAAGCCTCATGAGAAGAATTACCCTACCCATGATCTTGAGCTAGCGGCGGTTGTGTTTGCATTGAAATTATGGAGACATTACTTATATGGTACTAAATGCACACTTTTCACCGACCATAAGAGTTTACAATATATGTTTACTCAAAAGGAGATGAATGTGAGACAAAGAAGGGTGTGAAGTACGAGTGGACTGAAAAGCAGGAAAATGCATTCCAAACGTTGAAAAAGAAGTTGTGTGAAGCTCCTATCCTTGCCTTGCCTGAAGGTACTGATGATTTAGTGTATATAGCGATGCTTCTATTACGGGTTTGGGTTGTGTCTTAATGCAGAGAGACAAAGTGATTGCCTATGCTTCACGTCAGTTGAAGCCTCATGAGAAGAATTACCCTACCCATGATCTTGAGCTAGCGGCGGTTGTGTTTGCATTGAAATTATGGAGACATTACTTATATGGTACTAAATGCACACTTTTCACCGACCATAAGAGTTTACAATATATGTTTACTCAAAAGGAGATGAATGTGAGACAAAGAAGGTGGATGGAATTACTTAAAGACTATGATTGTGAAATCAAATACCATCCGGGTAAAGCCAATGTAGTGGCGGATGCACTAAGTAGGAAAGTGCAAAGCT
The DNA here is from genome assembly GCA_034093135.1 of Erigeron breviscapus. Taxonomy (NCBI): domain Eukaryota; kingdom Viridiplantae; phylum Streptophyta; class Magnoliopsida; order Asterales; family Asteraceae; genus Erigeron; species Erigeron breviscapus. The sequence goes on along the minus strand of CM067171.1, from coordinate 64,679,755 downwards.
CTTCTTGTAAGTTGATGAGCATGCAAGTTCAAGCCAAGTCGGGTCTATTAGATCGAATTAAAGAAGCACAAGAGATGGCATTAATGAAGGATAATATTGATAAAGAGAGTATTGGGAAGAAGAAACGACTTGTGATGGAGACTAATAGCCGTGGGTTTAAAACATACAAGGGTCGTATTTGGGTGCCACTGCTTGGTGGTAACCGGGAGTTGATCCTTGAAGAGGTCCATAGAAGTAGGTATTCGATGCATCCCGGTGTCACCAAAATGTATGCAGATTTGAAGCCGATTTATTGGTGGCCGGATATTAAAGGTGAAGTAGCTCATTTTGTAGCAAAGTGTTTGACATGTGCACGTGTGAAAACGGACCATAAAAAGCCGTATGGTTTGTTGCATCAATTAGACGTTCCCGAGTGGAAATGGGATCATATCACGATGGACTTTGTAACGAAGCTACCGAAAACGCCGAAAGGGAATGATATGATTTGGGTGATTGTAGATAGATTGACGAAGAGTGCTCATTTTCTAGCTACCCGACAAGATGTGCCTTTAAAGAAGATGGCAAAGATGTATATTGATGAAGTTGTCTCGAAACATGGAGTTCCATTGTCTATTGTCTCGGATAGGGACACTAGATTTGTGTCTAAATTTTGGAAGGGTCTTCAACGAGAATTGGGTACTAGAGTGAACTTGAGTACCGCCTATCATCCTCAAACCGATGGGCAAAGTGAGAGAACCATCCAAACCTTAGAGGATATGTTGAGAACGTGTGTACTAGACTATGGTGGAGCATGGGATGAACACTTGAAGTTGATTGAATTTGCTTATAATAATAGTCACCATGCAAGTATTGGAATGCCACCATTTGAAATGTTATATGGAAGGAGATGTAGGACTCCAAGTTGTTGGATGGAGCCCGGTGAAAAGCAGTTAACCGGTCCCGAAATTATTGAAATCTCCGCTGAGAAAGTTAATGTAGCTAAAGAAGCTTTACGTGTGGCCAGAGAAAGGCAGAAAACTTATGCAGATAAGAAAAGGAGACCAATGGAGTTTAATGTAGGTGACTTAGTGATGCTGAAAGTGTCACCATGGAAAGGAGTAATCCGATTTGGAAAGAAGGGCAAGTTGAGTCCAAGATTTATTGGACCTTTTAAAATCTTGAAACGCATTAAGGATGTAGCATATCAGTTGGAATTACCTCCAGAATTGGATGGAATTCACAACACCTTTCATGTATCCTACCTAAGGAAGTGTTTAGCCGAGGAGTCAAGTGTGATTCCAATTCAAGATGTGAGCATTGACCCAATGAAGAAAATGGTTGAAGAACCAGTGGCAATACTTGGAAGGAAGCAAAAGAAGTTACGCAGGAAAGTGATAGATCTTGTCTTGATAAAGTGGAAGCATAATCATGGAGAAAGCTTGACTTGGGAAACTGAAGCAGTAATGAAGGAGAATTATCCCGAGTTGTTCCTTAATGATGAGATTCCGGGGACGGAATCCTCTTAAGGGGGAGGTAATTGTAACATCCCAAACTTTTCTTTAAGATTTGACTAACGCTGTTAAGTCAACCTCATGTGTGTCGTTAAGTCCCCCCCCCCCCCCCCCCCCCCCCCCCCCCCCCCCCCCCCCCCCCCCCCCCCCCCCCCCCCCCCCCCCCCCCCCCCCCCCCCCCCCCCCCCCCCCCCCCCCCCCCCCCCCCCCCCCCCCCCCCCCCCCCCCCCCCCCCCCCCCCCCCCCCCCCCCCCCCCCCCCCCCCCCCCCCCCCCCCCCCCCCCCCCCCCCCCCCCCCCCCCCCCCCCCCCCCCCCCCCCCCCCCCCCCCCCCCCCCCCCCCCCCCCCCCCCCCCCCCCCCCCCCCCCCCCCCCCCCCCCCCCCCCCCCCCCCCCCCCCCCCCCCCCCCCCCCCCCCCCCCCCCCCCCCCCCCCCCCCCCCCCCCCCCCCCCCCCCCCCCCCCCCCCCCCCCCCCCCCCCCCCCCCCCCCCCCCCCCCCCCCCCCCCCCCCCCCCCCCCCCCCCCCCCCCCCCCCCCCCCCCCCCCCCCCCCCCCCCCCCCCCCCCCCCCCCCCCCCCCCCCCCCCCCCCCCCCCCCCCCCCCCCCCCCCCCCCCCCCCCCCCCCCCCCCCCCCCCCCCCCCCCCCCCCCCCCCCCCCCCCCCCCCCCCCCCCCCCCCCCCCCCCCCCCCCCCCCCCCCCCCCCCCCCCCCCCCCCCCCCCCCCCCCCCCCCCCCCCCCCCCCCCCCCCCCCCCCCCCCCCCCCCCCCCCCCCCCCCCCCCCCCCCCCCCCCCCCCCCCCCCCCCCCCCCCCCCCCCCCCCCCCCCCCCCCCCCCCCCCCCCCCCCCCCCCCCCCCCCCCCCCCCCCCCCCCCCCCCCCCCCCCCCCCCCCCCCCCCCCCCCCCCCCCCCCCCCCCCCCCCCCCCCCCCCCCCCCCCCCCCCCCCCCCCCCCCCCCCCCCCCCCCCCCCCCCCCCCCCCCCCCCCCCCCCCCCCCCCCCCCCCCCCCCCCCCCCCCCCCCCCCCCCCCCCCCCCCCCCCCCCCCCCCCCCCCCCCCCCCCCCCCCCCCCCCCCCCCCCCCCCCCCCCCCCCCCCCCCCCCCCCCCCCCCCCCCCCCCCCCCCCCCCCCCCCCCCCCCCCCCCCCCCCCCCCCCCCCCCCCCCCCCCCCCCCCCCCCCCCCCCCCCCCCCCCCCCCCCCCCCCCCCCCCCCCCCCCCCCCCCCCCCCCCCCCCCCCCCCCCCCCCCCCCCCCCCCCCCCCCCCCCCCCCCCCCCCCCCCCCCCCCCCCCCCCCCCCCCCCCCCCCCCCCCCCCCCCCCCCCCCCCCCCCCCCCCCCCCCCCCCCCCCCCCCCCCCCCCCCCCCCCCCCCCCCCCCCCCCCCCCCCCCCCCCCCCCCCCCCCCCCCCCCCCCCCCCCCCCCCCCCCCCCCCCCCCCCCCCCCCCCCCCCCCCCCCCCCCCCCCCCCCCCCCCCCCCCCCCCCCCCCCCCCCCCCCCCCCCCCCCCCCCCCCCCCCCCCCCCCCCCCCCCCCCCCCCCCCCCCCCCCCCCCCCCCCCCCCCCCCCCCCCCCCCCCCCCCCCCCCCCCCCCCCCCCCCCCCCCCCCCCCCCCCCCCCCCCCCCCCCCCCCCCCCCCCCCCCCCCCCCCCCCCCCCCCCCCCCCCCCCCCCCCCCCCCCCCCCCCCCCCCCCCCCCCCCCCCCCCCCCCCCCCCCCCCCCCCCCCCCCCCCCCCCCCCCCCCCCCCCCCCCCCCCCCCCCCCCCCCCCCCCCCCCCCCCCCCCCCCCCCCCCCCCCCCCCCCCCCCCCCCCCCCCCCCCCCCCCCCCCCCCCCCCCCCCCCCCCCCCCCCCCCCCCCCCCCCCCCCCCCCCCCCCCCCCCCCCCCCCCCCCCCCCCCCCCCCCCCCCCCCCCCCCCCCCCCCCCCCCCCCCCCCCCCCCCCCCCCCCCCCCCCAATTCGTTCTCATAACTAATGCAGGGAAAGTGTTAAGCTTAACCCGTACTTGTCTTAAGCCGGATGAGTGCGTAGATGCAGTTGTTGCTTGGGTGGCTCCTCGCAACATGGTCTTTATAACGCAGGGCGAGTAATACGAGAGGTTTGACCAACCTCCACATACGGATTACTCTTGGATTGGCTTGCCACTCCTTAACGACGTAAGATGAGTAGTCTTTTGACTGATCATCCAGTCGGGTGTGATGCAGGGCACACTTATATGCAGTTAACAAAGATACGTGTGACAATGTGTGAACTAATGCAGGATAGGCACATTTAGGATGATTATCCTAATTAATATGAAGTCGAAATGTAGTATATGTGTGAACGTGTGATGTGTGTTGTGCCTAATAAAACTTGTCTAATAATGAAGATTGTTTTAATTGGACAAATGCTTTAATTAAGTGTTATCTTACTTAGCTATTCTTATAGCTAACACTTGTTTCTTTAATGTGGTTGTTCCCTCAGGTTTAGCTTGATGGAATTAGACGAAGGATGTGTGAGCTTGGGTAGATTCGTTGAAGGAGCCTTAGTTATCCATAGACGATTCTTTGCTTAGACATTTATTTACATTTCGTACTTAATGTCGAATTTATGTTGTGACATGTGAACGGTTGTTTTATGTTGGGCAACCGTTGGGTTTTCATTTGAACTATTGTTGATATGGCATGTAACACCAAATAAATGCAGCAACCGAAATGTTTTTATCGGTTTTGACTTTTACAGTCTTTACTTTCGCAATTTAACACCGTTAGGTGAAAAGTTTTGAAAACCCATATTTTTAAACGACGGGTGTTACAGAATCAAATTGATATTTCTTTAATAAATCTCTGACATATTTTTCCTGGTTTATGAAAATACCATCTTCAGTTTGTTTACTTGAAGTCCCAGAAAATATGTCAGTTCACCCATCATACTCATTTCATACTCAGAAGACATGATTTTAGAAAAAATTTCACACATCTTCTCATTTGTAGAACCAAACACAATATCATCAACATAAATTTGTACTAAAAGGATATCACTTTTATCATGCAATATGAACAAAGTGTTATCAATTGCACCACGTTTAAAACCATTTTTAAGAAGATGTTTAGTAAGAGTATCATACCAGGCTCTGGGTACTTGTCTCAGACCATATAAGGCTTTGTTCAGTCTGTACACCCAATGTGGTTTTTCTTCATTGATGAACCCTGGCGGTTGATACACATAAACGACTTCTTCTAGTTCTCCATTCAGGAATGCACTTTTGACATCCATTTGATAGACTTTAAACTGATGATGAGCTGCGAAAGCTAAGAATATTCTGATAGCTTCAAGTCTAGCAACTGGTGCAAAAGTTTCATCAAAATCTATTCCCTCTTCTTGTGCATATCCTTTTGCAACAAGTCTTGCTTTGTTTCTTATGATGTGACCATCTTCGTCCATCTTGTTTCTGAAGACCCATCTTGTCCCAATTGGTTCCTTCTTCAGGTTACTGGGACAAGGAACGAGTTCCCATACATCGTTTCTTTTAAATTGGTTGAGCTCATCTTGCATGGCTTCAACCCAGCTTGGGTCTTGCATAGCCTCGTCAATCTTCTTGGGTTCAATTAGAGATAAGAAGCTGACGTTTAAGCATTGATCGCTTGTGGCTCTTCTGGTCTGAACCCCTCTACTGGACTCTCCAATAATTGCTCGATTGGATGTGCTTTTGTCCATTTAGAGTATTGACCAGGATGAATACTGATATCAGTGCAAGAACTTCTCTGAGTAACTTCAGGAGAAGCGTCAGAAAATACATTTTCAGCTTCTTCTTCTTCCTGCAGATCATGACTTGCATCATGAAATTCTTCAGAATGAGGTTGCTCAGTGGAGCCTGATATCAGAGGAGAAACAGCATGTACATCTGATCCAATAGTCAGTTCAGAAGGTAGTTTGAAACTGACTGGAGGATAAAATGGAATGTTGCTAGGTTTGTTTAATACTGGTTCTGAACGGAGATGTTCAGAAGCATGTTCAGGTGACTGTTCAGTTTCAGCAATAGGATCAGAATCACCAAAACTTATTGGACTTTCTGAGGGTGGTACAGGAATGGAATTTTTAAAAATTGCAGAATTGGATTAATCAAAGGTAACATGAATTGACTCATCAACCTTTTCAAGTCTCTTGTTAAAGACTCTAAAGGCTTTGCGATTTGATGAATATCCTAAGAAGTATCCTTCATCAGCTTTTGCATCAAATTTTCCAAGCTGACTTGAATCATTCAGAATGTATACTGGACACCCAAATACATGGAAGTATCCAATATTAGGCTTTCTATTTCTGAGTACTTCATAGGAGGTCTTCTTGTGTCTTTTGACATAAACAGATCTGTTCTGAGTGTAGCATGCAGTTGTAACAGCTTCAGCCCAGAAATTCTTGGGAAGACCAGATTCATTTAACATACTTCTAGCAGCTTCAATCAGCGTACGATTCTTTCTTTCTACAACACCATTCTGCTCTGGTGTGTGGGCTAAGGAGAAGTTCTGAGATATGCCAGTTTCAGTGCAGAAGGACTCCAGAGTGGCATTTCTGAATTCAGTGCCATTGTCACTTCTGAGCTGACAAACTTTTCGCTTGTGCTTGAGCTCAATTTGTTTGATGAGAGCAATGATTTCAGCAGCAGCTTCACTTTGGATCTGAGGAAAATCACCCAGCAGTATCTTGAATATTCATCAACGATGACAAGGGTGTACTTCTTTCCTGCTCTGGTCTGAACATTCACTGGTCCAAAAAGGTCCATGTGAAGCAAGTGAAGAGGTTCAGTTATACTAAAGCTTTGCTTTGTCTTGAATGAAGCTCTTTTCTGCTTACCCATTTCACAACCTGGACATGGCTTGTCTTTGTTGAAGGACATAGAGGGTATCCCATCAATAAGTTGTTTTCTAGACAACTTATTAATGTTTTTGAAATTCAGATGGGATAATCTCTTGTGCCACAACCAGTTTGTGTCTTCATCTGCCTTTGAGTAAAAACATTGTTCAGTGGTGGAAGGATTCATATCAATGACATAAATGTTTCCCTTCCTTGGTGCAATCAGTACCACCTTTCCATCCCTGTTGAATATGGTGCCTTGTGAAATGTCAAATAAAACCTTGAAGCCATCATCACATAGTTGACTGACACTGATCAGGTTATATTTCAAACCGTTCACATATGCAACACGTGTGAATTTGACTTGACCATTATTCACCACACCATATCCCTCAGTTTTCCCATTACCATCATTTCCAAAAACTATTGAGGGCCCCTCTTGTACCCTATATTCCTCTAGCAGGGTCTGATAACCAGTCATGGTTCGGCCAGCAGCACTGTCCAGAAACCATATATTCTTCTTTCGGTCTCCCTGCACACAAACAAAGATTAGTTCTTTTTGGGAACCCATCTTTGGATGGGTTCACTAGACTCTCCTTAGCAGTCTCAGATTTCTTTGGTTCATAAGGAACAGAAGGATCAAAGGGGATTTTAGTCATTATTTCAGATGACAGAAAAATAGTTGGTTTGATGGGGTTTTCAACCTTTTTCTTTTCAGATTTCTTCTTGGTTTGCTTAGAAAAAGGTTTTGTGTTTTGTTTAGGTTGAAGAGGAGGAGTTTCAACATTTTTTAAACGTGCATTACAGCTCTGCACTTGTCTAGCCAATAGTTGAAATTGACTTTCTAACCTTAACAAAATTGATTCTTCATTAGACATCTGAGCCTTACCTGAATCTGAGGTAGATGGCTCAGTGGGGGAGAAATTTTTCTTCTTCTTTAGGTCTTTAGAAACCTTAGATGAAGTCTGAGGGAATGGCTTTTTGGATTTAGCCTTCCTTTCTGAAACAGTTGTCTGAGCTGTTTCAGATTTACCCTCAGATTGTTCCTGGGCTTTATTAGTTACAGTTTTCTGCTTGCCAACTTTAGGAAAAATGATTTCAGGTTTTATTTCCTTTGGAAGAGCATCTAAATCAGTGATTATAGATGCCAAATGAAGATCACCAGACTCATATGCTGCTCTTTGTGATGCAAAAGTATTTTTAATTGCAGCATCTGGCCTTGGTGCTTTCATCCAAGATTTAATAATTGCTTGTTCTTTTTCAAGGATGGATTTTAATTCTTCCTTTTCCAATTCTAAAGTTACAACCATAGACTGATAACTTTTTAGAGCCAATTGAACATCTTTCAGTTCTTTTAGTCTGGCATGACTGGCGTTCAGTTCAGAAGCATTATTTTCAAACATTTTTTAAACGTGCATTACAGCTCTGCACTTGTCTAGCCAATAGTTGAAATTGACTTTCTAACCTTAACAAAATTGATTCTTCATTAGACATCTGAGCCTTACCTGAATCTGAGGTAGATGGCTCAGTGGGGGAGAAATTTTTCTTCTTCTTTAGGTCTTTAGAAACCTTAGATGAAGTCTGAGGGAATGGCTTTTTGGATTTAGCCTTCCTTTCTGAAACAGTTGTCTGAGCTGTTTCAGATTTACCCTCAGATTGTTCCTGGGCTTTATTAGTTACAGTTTTCTGCTTGCCAACTTTAGGAAAAATGATTTCAGGTTTTATTTCCTTTGGAAGAGCATCTAAATCAGTGATTATAGATGCCAAATGAAGATCACCAGACTCATATGCTGCTCTTTGTGATGCAAAAGTATTTTTAATTGCAGCATCTGGCCTTGGTGCTTTCATCCAAGATTTAATAATTGCTTGTTCTTTTTCAAGGATGGATTTTAATTCTTCCTTTTCCAATTCTAAAGTTACAACCATAGACTGATAACTTTTTAGAGCCAATTGAACATCTTTCAGTTCTTTTAGTCTGGCATGACTGGCGTTCAGTTCAGAAGCATTATTTTCAAACATTTTTAGGCTTTCTGAACGCACTGTCTCAACAAAAGAGATGTCAGCCTCTAAAAGAACCAAAAGGTCCAGTTTGTGTTCCTCATTATTTTCAGAATACTGAACCATACCAGAACTGGTAGAAACATGGTTTTTGGCATCTTGCTCAGCCAAAGCTCTCTCAGCTTTGTTTTCTTCAGTATATCTGAGCCTTACCAGAATCTGAGGTAGATGGCTCAGTGGGGGAGAAATTTTTCTTCTTCTTTAGGTCTTTAAAACCTTAGATGAAGTCTGAGGGAATGGCTTTTTGGATTTAGCCTTCCTTTCTGAAACAGTTGTCTGAGCTGTTTCAGATTTACCCTCAGATTGTTCCTGGGCTTTATTAGTTACAGTTTTCTGCTTGCCAACTTTAGGAAAAATGATTTCAGGTTTTATTTCCTTTGGAAGAGCATCTAAATCAGTGATTATAGATGCCAAATGAAGATCACCAGACTCATATGCTGCTCTTTGTGATGCAAAAGTATTTTTAATTGCAGCATCTGGCCTTGGTGCTTTCATCCAAGATTTAATAATTGCTTGTTCTTTTTCAAGGATGGATTTTAATTCTTCCTTTTCCAATTCTAAAGTTACAACCATAGACTGATAACTTTTTAGAGCCAATTGAACATCTTTCAGTTCTTTTAGTCTGGCATGACTGGCGTTCAGTTCAGAAGCATTATTTTCAAAGCCAAAATTACTGACCTTTTTCATTACAATATCCACCCAGCGACCAGATTCAACATCGGATTTGACCAAATGACCTTGATCTTCTTGTGCCATGAAACACATGTCCCTAACTTCTTCTTCATCATCAGATGATTCATCAGAATCTTCCCATTTTTCAGTTTTGGCAATCATACAACTGTTGCTAGAGTTGTCTTGTGCCAGAAGAGCCATATATGCCTTTAACTTCTTGTATTTGGCCTTATAGCTGTCATCAGATTTCTGAAAAATAGAATGGTTAGGAGCAGATTGTGATGATGATGGTTGACTAGATCTGCATTCCTTCATGAAATGTCCTTTCTTGCCACATTTAAAGCATTCATGGGGACAAAGGGTCCTTCTTTTAAGATATCGGGCAAATGTCTTTCAACACCAGCAGTATACTTTAGCATGCAAGCTTTCCATGTTTGAAAGTTTTCACTGTTCCCATCAAACTTGGGAACAGGATTGTTTGGAAAGTGTACGTGTACATTGTGAGATGGTATATTGTTGTTGATGACAGGGGGTGGAGTAGTGTTATTAGGGTCAGGACGTTCTTGTTGAAAGTCAGCCATCTATGTAGATCAAAGGTTAATGAATTGATATAATTCAACCTTAAGGCTCTGATACCAATTGTGAGTCCCAAATATAGATGATTAACTAAACCCGACTGGCAAGTACAACTAATCTTGATGGACAACTTAAGTTTACGATCCAGATATGGATAACAAGAAGCAATTGACTTAAAGTAAATAATAAGAACTAAATGGCTGAAACTATATAAGATATATATATGTATAATCAAGTATGTAGCATTGAGACACGTTGTTTCCTTTCTAATGTATTTGATTTATTGATATATAAACAAATACAAGGATTGTTGCGGAACAAAGATAAACACCCAAGTGTAAGTATCTAAACAATCCTGAAAAACAAGTGATCTAAATAACTTGGAAATACTCGTAAGTTTACTTAGAGTATTTCTCACAAGTTGCAATGCTAAAGTTTCAAGCGGTTTGCAAGTTGTGAGAAGACTTTGTATTTATAGACCAAGTCCATGATGATGTGGACAAGATCGTACAAATGTGGTTGTGAGCATTTAAGGAATTAAACCTAATTCCTTATGTGCTCAACTAGGAAGAGTATATAAGTCAGTTGATGTGACTTATAGTACTATGTTCCAAACCCATACTTTTACCTTGTACCTTTTATTAATAGATAAATCTATTAACTGGGTAAAGGTATGTAAAGTAAAAAGTCTTCCTCGTAATCAGTGTAAAGTGTTGTTAATACTTTATACTGAGATGCTCCAGTCTTCGATCTGGTAGAATCACTCTTTGCTCGCTTCTGAGATGATTCTCTTCTTCATACTTCAGTCTTTGACTTCAGAATGAATGCTTCAGATTTGCCTTGATCTGAACTGAAGTGAAGCTTCAGTGAAGGAATTCTGAGATACCTCAGAATTCTGTACAAACGTCTTCACTAAACTTCAAGCTATTTCTGAACAAATTATACTTGGTCGATTTCCGACCTAACATGCCGGTGATGATATCGTTGAACAATTAGGTTGCCGGTGTTACGTTTAGATGGACGATGATGATACAAAATGTTCGTAAAAATGGGACTCGGATGAGCAAACTGCTTCACTTTAACATGTCCATCCTCTCCATTTAGATTATTGTTACCTCCACCATTGTTGTTGCCACCACCATTGTTACCACCACCATGATTACCAGCTCCATTATTCCCAGCCCCATTGTTACCACCATTATTACCAGTCCGAGCATCAGAAGTAAACGGGGAATTCAGAGTCTGAGAGTGAGTAGCCGATTCCTCTCCATTCCTCCTGTTACGGCGAGGATAGCTGTCAGCCGATCTTTTTTCCAATAAAGCATTTTCAGCTCGAACATCATGCAACTCATGTTCAATTCGGGTAAGACGATCCTGAATAGTCTTCAATTGATCAAATAACTGTTGAAGCTCAAGAGTCCTCTGCTCAATAGGAAAATGAAAGTTACCGCGGTTAGCAGCGTTACCACTAGTTTCAGTCCCATCTGGATGATTAGGATTCCCTCGGGTACTCACCATGATTCTATTAAGAGTAAACGAAAGGTTTAGCGACAAATATAACGGGAAGTAAGGAAACTAAGTCTAAACTATATAAACATGCATATAAATACAACACAAAAGCCTTAATCCTCCTCTCTCACTCAATCCAAACCCGTCCTAAAGGCAATCTTCCTAAGTTAAGGCACAAGTACCTAGTCTCAAATGCACAATATATCACTAGTTTAAGTCCAAGACCAACCTCTATGGCCAATGGTTCACTTAAACTACTGCTCTCGTACCAACTTGTAACACCTTGTTTTATAAGTAGCTGAATTTTATAAAAAACTCAACATAAAACATAACTCTCTTAAGTAAAGTACGGAAGCGATGTTTAAAAATCCCATTTAATTCCTAGCGGAATCTTAAAACTTAATAAATATCTCATAAAGATATTATGTAATAAAACTTTAGGCCAATGAAAATTAACCTTTAATTATAGTTTTGACATTAAAATAGTTTTCTAGTATTTTATTTTTAGATACGGGATTTAATTAGTCAGAACCTCAGCGGATAGCGGGTATTTACCCACTAAATTAGAGAATGGGGCGTGGCACTCCTAAGAAGTGTCAGCCAAATTCTTCTTCCTGACTCATCTCTTCTCCACCAACTTTTCTTCTACATTCTTCCTAACTCTTATACTAACAAACACTATCCTAATTTCTAATTCAATCTAAGAACCTTTCATCAAGAACAATAATAATAATCTTCTTTTATCTCATAAAATTGAAAAGTGGAGGTTTAATTATGGTGGTGGTGGCCGAAATTAGGAAGAAGAAAGGAGAAGAAATTATGAAATTGAAAACCCTAAACTTATGTCTTCCATTATTTGAGGTATTGATGTTTTAACCTAATTTTAATTCTTGATAAATTATCATGTAAAATTAGGGTTCATGTAACTAATTTTTATTTGGTAATTGGGGGTTTTATTTATATTGAGTTAATTGCTATAATACAAGTTAGGGTTCTTGAAATTTAACCAAATTAGGGGTTTCTAGTTGGCTAGCATGAAAGTTTTGATGATTGTTAGTGAAAACGAAATGTGACAGATTTGGTTACTGATCTTGTCGTGGGTAAAACTCCTCTGTAAAAGATGTTTCACTTGTTGAGTTCTGAAAAGAAAATGTAGGTGTATGTGTTAGCTCGAAGTGGCCACTAGAATGAGTTTAAAAGGTGGAGTAGAACTCGAGTTATGAATTTTTGAAGTCAGTGTGGTCATTCTGAATTTTCAGCAAAAACGATTCTGTGTCAGTTTTTAAAACGAGTATAACACACTTATACGGGTCAAATATTGGGTTGGTCACTGAAGATAAAATGTACCTAAATGTGTTAACTTGAAGTGCCCACTGGAATGAGGTCAAAATATGGTGTAGAACTCAAGTTATGGTCATTTGAAGTCAGTAAGGTCAAAACTGTTTTGTTAATGACAACAGCAACAGTGTTGGTTTTTAAAACGACCAGAAGTCACCTTTGAAGGACAATTCACATATTGGTCACTAAAGATAAAATGTAGGTATATGTGTCATTTAAATTTGGCCACTGGAATCAAGTAAAAAGAGTGAGTAGAACTTAAGTTATGCTCGTTTGAAGGCAGCCTAGTCAAATATAAAAATGGGGATTTTGTTATAAAAGTGAGTTTGGCATTATGATAATGATATAAGAGATACATGTTTTGTGAACCAACCCAAGAATAATATAAGATTGTAAATGATGGGTTGGGTGTTGAAATGCTAGTGTTTATGGCTAGACGGTCTAGTATGTGATTGATGATCCTGTATGCATTTGTGATTTGTTGCTAGGTTGAAGCATACATGTTTTGTGTTCATGTGGTCTTCTTGATTTATGATTTTGGTTGTCGCGGAGGAGGTAGGTATTCTTGCATACCTTTATATATGCGTCGGGTCGATTACCATATGATGATGGATTTCATGTATGGTACTCGATTTGGCGTTAGAGCCCAATTTGGGGCAGTGTGATTATGAGGCCTAAGAACCTCTGAGGCCTAAGAACCTCTTGAGATATGAATGAGGCCTAAGAACCTCTTGTGAATGGGGCCTAAGAATCCCGAGATTATTGATATTGATTGTGTTGATATAGCTTATATGGATCCATGTAATGCGTTAAAGTACAAAGGTGAGCATGTAGATATGGTACGACGGTGCCATAGGCTACATGTAATATCCTTTGTGCGTTGCCCTCCTTCGTGTGTATAAACGTATGCAAGATTATTCACTAAGCTTTGCTTACTTTTTAGTTTACCCTTTTTATAGGTTGTCCCGGAAGTGGAAGCAAAGTTAAGTAATATAAAGATTAAAGTTTGAAGTTGCTTTATGGATATTGATTGCTTTAGCTAAATGCGGAAAATGGTAACGTTGATAGTACCCGTAGAGACCCCTTTGAACTATTGGCTCATGATACATTGATTGTTTTGGTATAATTATTGATTATGTCAAATGTAAGAATTAAGGAGTTTTGGTCATTCCTAATGGGTCATTTTATATTAGAAATGTGTTTGATTGTGATTGAAATGCATTTTGGAAAACTCATAATCAGTAACAGGTTTTGACGAAGATTTTACGAAAAGGTCATGCCGGAATTTCTAATTTTTGTGCATTGTCTTTTATAACGAATCTCGGTAAATGTATTTGTTTGAATTCAGAAATGTTGTGGTCTAAAGCATGGAAATGAGTTTGAAAAGATTGTAAGTTGGTCAAGTGTCAAAAATGAAGTTTGGTACTGTCAGACTCAAATATGTGCCGCATATTTGGTCCATGCGGCGCATGTTTGTGAAATTGGATTTATGCGTCGCACATTGTTTCGCATGAAAATTTTCTGCAAGTCTCTGTAGTGTGATATGCGGCGCATATCCGGTATTTAAAAAAAATATATATATATATATATATATATATATATATATATATATATATA